>JARHKZ010000006.1:2705000-3905000 GCA_029204075.1 Mycena capillaripes | reverse complement strand
GTAGCGGACCCGACGAGCCCACGCACACCAGTCCAAGTAGTCGAGGAGAAACAGCGGCCCCCTCTTACCGTGAATACCAAGGAGCCGCAGAATTTGGTCCCGCCGACACCGAATACTCTTGAAGTGGCGACGCCGTCGACGATCAGCCGGCCCTTCACCGGTGTTTCGTTCGCCTCGTATTATGGAATGGCGACAAGCTCGCGTTTGACGATGCCCAGCGTCGTGCCAGGCGACGATACGCGGAATACCGATTCCCCTGTGTACGGTCTGAATGGTATCATCCGTCCCTCTGCCCCTGCAGAGCCCGAGTCCCCGATTCTTTCCCGGCGTCCCGTTTCGTCTTTGGCGCCCCCTACCCCGTCTGCTGCTGACCGGGAATCGATGGACTCTTTCGACGAGCTTCTGCGTCAGCAGACAGAGCTCGACAAGAGCATCGCTGCCCTCCGTCTCTTCTCGCCGACGACGGCAGTCATGTCCATTCCAGCACCACCGGAGCCAGAGCCAGACCTGAAGGTAAACGACCGGGCCTTGATTCAGAGTATGTCTTCATCAAAATCGGCATCGAACCGGAGCGAGTTCTCTCTGAGCATCTTCCCGGATCCGCCGCCCGTCGAACAACCCTCTATCCTCCCTGGATCAGCTCCGTTGGGTAGGGCTAGGGATCCGCCGTTCCCTTCTCGTGCGCGGAGGCAGTCGCGGGTTCCGCGCAGCGCCGTCTCGGACAACCTTTCTGCGCCGGCCAGCCCGGAGCGTATGCGGTTTGACTCTGCGGCGACCCAGTATGATGTTACCTCATTTATCGGCAGTAAGAGCCCTCTTTGAAAATATTTCATTGACGACTAATTCTACACAGACTTGACGATTCCAGGCAGCGAACCGAAAGTTGAAGCCCTGGACGACGTGGCAGAAAAAGCCGAGTCTGAATCTGACGTGGAGACCCCCATAATAACGTCGAACAACACCGCGAGCGTCACCCTCCGTCCGCTGCTTCTGAGCTCGATGTCGCCCACCATAACGTCCCTCCCCCCCGCGACGGCGTCGAGCGGCGTGCTGCCCTTGAACGCTCAACCATCCAACTACGAATACCCGGTGCTCAAGCCACTACTGCTAGGCTCCGCAGCGCCGGCTGTTCCCTCGCCGTTGTCGGTAGGCGCAGGCGCACGGCGGACACCCGGCCCCAGCGTGTTTGCTGGTCCGCGGAAACCCACGCGTTCTGGTGGTCCACGGCCGATCATCAGCGTTCCGCGGCAGCTGGAGGACGAGCAGGCGGAGGAGGCAGAGGCATTCGAAAAACCGCGGCGGCCGCCCGCATTCACTTTTCCGACAAATGGATAATAAGTAGATAGTAGCGATAGCTGTGCTTTCACGCTTGTATTTGTTAGTATAATCTGGAGCTTTTAGCTGCTGATGTAAGCTTGAGCAGGCTATGACGCAATTGTGCATTTGCGTTTAAATACGAGCACTCGCGGAGTCGTTGCCACCATTATACTCTACGACCATGTCCCGCTTCCCCGACTACTACAAGCTTCTGAACGTTACCAAGTCCGCGACCCAGGATGAAATACGCACCGCGTACAAGAAGGAGTCTCTCAAGTTGATATCATTTCTTCTGTGGTTCCTATTTGCCCTGCTAATCTGTGTAGCGCTGTAGAACTCACCCGGACAGAATAGCCAATGCTACCCCGGCGGAGAAGAAGAAGGCCACAGAGAGGTTCCAGGCGGTCGCCGACGCCTACTACGTGCTCTCGGATCCCACCCGGCGGCGGGAATACGACGCCCTGTACACCAGCCGCACGCGCGGAGACCGCACCGAAGATCCTGCGTCGTCCACCAACTTCTTCAGCCAGTTCTCCAACATGTTTGGGGGATCTGGGCGTACAGGTGCAACTGCAGCTGAGCCTGACGCAGAACGGCCCGACGCTGAGGGCGTCTTCGCTGACGTTTTCGAGGAGGTGAGCGATCCACGTTGCTATTTATTTAAATCTGAATCTCTTCCCCAGTTATTACGCCCCGAGGTCCAACGACATGCGCCTTGGTGGAGTTACCTGGGTGCCGCGTGCGGGCAAGTGTTCTTGTGCCTTCCGCTTGGTGAACACTTGTTGAGAAATTAAATCCTTAGGGCTGGCGTCGGATTCATAATCGCCAACTTCCCCGGCCTCATGCTCGGTGCTGTCGCCGGCAACCGTCTCGGTGCCATACGGGACGCGAAAGGAAAGAGCGTCGCAGCCGTGTTCGGTGAGCTTGGTGGAAATCAGAAGGCGGAGGTCTGTCCCACTCGTGCTTCCATACGCATTGACCTTACTCCCTGTTACAGATTCTGCGCGCGCTGGCTATCAAAGTGCTGGGTTCCGCGTTGTAAACCATGCCCCTCGTTACACTTACGCTATTCATGCCCTTATATTATGTTCTCCGTAAGTAACTGTATTTTGTAATCTCGAAGGACGGTCCATCGGATTCGTGAAAGAGTGTTATCATTCAAAGAGCGTAACTATTCGTATCTTAAATATTAAGCAGGTATTCAGTCTATCATGAGAGCGGACGGCATAACGGCGTAGCATAAGCAGAGTCCAGAACCGAACAAAAAAAAAACCCCAGCGGGGAAAAAAAAGAGCAGATCAGTCGTCGTCGCCGTCTATCTGACTGACATTGTTCTTGGAATGGTGAGGGGAATTCGGGAAAGCATCCTCGGGCGACTTGACGATATCAGCGCCGCCGCCTAGTTCGCCCTTCTGTTTCCCTTTGTTCTTCTTGTTCTTCCCGCCCTTGAAGCGCGACCACGTCTTGTCCTTGCTGGGAGTCACGTTCGCCTGGAATATTGCTGTTAGAGCTACGTGGGACAGGTTGAGAAATGAGACGTACTGGACGATTGTTGAGCTCCAGAATCGAGCTTGTCCGGTCGATTTCAAAGAATTCATCGACCTCTTGCGGAGTGATCTCCGACGCGTCTTGGTCTGCGAAAGGATTCTCCGAGTCGGTGGTCCCGGTGCTGCTCTTCTTGTGGTATACGCGCGTCCCACCGAGGAAAGGGTTGCGGCCTTCGGAGGCCCGGAGACGATCCCGCAGAGACTTTTGTCGGCGTGCGAGGCCTGGAGGCATCCAGCCACGCTTCCGCAGGTTCTCTACTTCGGCGGCACGCGCCTCCTCGGGAGAGACGAGATTTTGGGCATCGACCTCAGCGGCAGGTGCGGAACTGGAGGAGAACAGAGCGAGAGGATTGAGGTAGCCGAAAATCGACGACGACTGAATCAGAGAAAGGAACGCATTAGCGGAATGTCATTAAATACTAATATAAGGTAAATGAAGGACAGATGGGGGATCGGGGTATGGGAGGTATAGGATCGGACGCTCCGCGGCGCAATAAAGAGCGCCATGGTTAATTCCGCCCAGTAATCCTGGTCATCCAAGTCCCGCCAGGTTGACTGGAATCGGAACGTACCTGCTTCGGCGGCGGTTCCACGGCCTGCTCAGTTGCCGCATCCTCCTCTTCATCCTCAGCAGTGGTTTGCTTCTTCTTTCCCTTCGCCGTCGGTCGCCTCATGATGGTCCCGAACCAGCTCGCCCGGCGGCCTGTGCTCGTGCCGCTGGTCTCTCCGCGGTGGTGCATGCCCTGAACAATTCGGCTCCCCACAGCACGTAGACTGAGGTTGTCCGACTCGTCCCTCCGGTCGGACCCATCGCGCACATCGAAACGCGTGATGGTCCCAGCAGCCCGCCGATCCTCCAAATATTTCTGCACTAGGATGCTCTGCAGAGAGTTGTCGTGCTTCCAGGGTCGGACCTTTGACCAAGTACTGGAATCCGCCGGCTGCTCAATGAAAACCCTTAGACCCATTGGACGGATGCGAAGGGTATTGATCTCCAGAATGCGTTCAAGGGTATCGTAATCGATAACTGCAAGCTCATCGGGTGAGATGGAAAATGTACGGGTCCATCCATGCCGTCTGTGCGTGCCCATTGAACAAACCGCTGTTAAAGTCAAAGACAGGGCACTTACATCGCTACGCAATTTAAATGACCGTCCTGATGACCGTCATGTCGCCCCACGGTGCTGGGGAGCGTCTTTGTGCTGCCTCCGGGAAAGTGTGTATCGGCCATGGAAGTACCTCCCCCCTACGGTGATGAAAGAAAGTGTGAGGGGGATGAAAGACAAAGAGAAAGGGAAAGAGATGGCAGATGGCAGCAATGCAAGCAATATATATTTGAAGCAAGGTAACGGTAGCAACTCGAGATGTGAAATAATGGGTGCAAAAATATGTTGGAGATAGCAGATAATGCAAGAAAGAGACTTGCCGTGTGTTCGCTGTTGAAGCTTTCGTTAAAGCGAGAAGGTGGGGGCCGTGCTTTTGAATTGAACATGACAGAGGCCGGAAACAAAGAAACAAAGACTGGACGGGTAGAGGCGGAATTGCCGAGTTGATGGGAGGATTTCTATCCCCATGACGACATCATTTAACTGTTACTGGAACGGCGACTCAACGCCCAGGTTATTCACCGGCCGTCGATAACACTGTCGAAAGTTGACGATCGGGGTACTTGGTTTGGGGTCAAAGCTGTAATTTGCAATCCAAAAAGAAAGGAAAAACATAACCCCGAAAAATCACAAACCTACAGGGCGAGGTTCTTTTGGATATTGACGTTCTTTCAGAAGACTTTGAGCTCGCAGCGGGTTGAAAATAATGTGTTGGATCGAGTTGTGCAGTTTTCGGATCAAGATCAAAACAAGATACCGAAAATCCCGATTATTTCTCTCTTGTTCACCGTTTATTCGCCGCACCCGACTGTCCCTGATATATAGGACGACGACCATTGTTAACTCACTCTGAATGGCCGTGTCCTGTATGCACGCTGCCGTACTTTCGCCGTCTGCCTCCATCTATTTTCGGCCTTCAATGCTATTTTTCGTCCCACTTGTACCTTCAAGATTTCCGAAACAGCAGCAACCGCAAATCTTTGAAACCGTAGTGTAGTCGGATGGGGTACCGGCATTGCCACTCCGCCTTATTTCTATAAAATCGTTGGCGGCACCATGAAAATGTATTACTCGCTCCCTTCTTCTCTCGCGCTATGATTCGCGCTATTTCTTCTTCTCTCGCACTCGTAGTGGCGGCAGCTACTGCGGCAATTGCGACTGCGCCGCACTCTGACTTCAAGGTCATACTGAGCTCTGTGCGCAAAAACTCGTCTGCGCGACCGCGTGTTGCTACTTGGCGCTCTGGCCCCACGAGCGAGCATCTTCTTGACTACTTCAATGGGACGGACCTTCAATACTTTGGGAACATATCGAGTATTGCAGCTGCTGCCTTGTGAGCGTGTTGAGTCTGACCTATTTTGACAGTCGGAACGCCACCGCAACATTTCACTGTAGGTGTGTATCATGTACATATGTCGAGAACGCGGTTTAAAACCTTATTGGATCCCTAGTCTTCGATACGGGTAGCCCGCTCCTAGTCATTCCGGGTGCGTTATAGGTGGTTTGCAAGTGAGCGCGACTAACGCTTACGCAGGGACGGAATGCGGCTCAGCATGCCGCACTCAACGCCAGTTCAACCCGTCCGCGTCGAGCACCTTCGTGGATCAGAATGCCTCGAGCACTCTCACCTTCGGCACCGGTATAGGCGTTACACCAGTCAATGGGAGTAACTGGCAGTTGCACCTCAGCGCTGTGACCGACACTGTCTCCGTCGCCGGTCTCACCGTAAACTCTACCGATCTGTTCCTGATCACGAACGAAACAGCGACTTTCCTTGAAGATCCATTCGACGGTATCATGGGCCTCAGCCCAAGTTCTGCCAGCTTTTTTGAGGCTGGGGGTTACCGTCCACTCATGGGCATGTTCTTCACGCCCAAAAACAAAGGTGGGGCAGAAATAACCCTCGGTGGCGTCGACACGACCAAGTTCAAGACGCCACTGGTGTTCTCGCCCTCGCTGGTGGATGATGACTGGCAGCTTTCGTCGCTGGGCATCTACGTCAACGGCAAGACCACGAGCGAGCTCAACAACACCGTCCCGCTCTTCTTTGACTCGGTCAGTGAAGTCGTAGGCTTTCTATACGACAAGTGTGCTGATTTATCTGCAGGGCACGTCGAACATGCTGTTTGTGGAGTCGATTGCACTCGTATGTTTTGCCGGATGATGGCTTGGACCGTGCACTGACGCATATTTCAAGGCCATCTACAGGATGATCTCCCCCGACATCGTCGCAAATGACGACGAGCCGGGCACCTTCGGCATCGCGTGCGATCTCATTCCAAAGCTGCCCGCCGTCATCGACATCACGTTCGCGGGCATCGCTGGGCACCCGCCTTTCAACCTGACAATCCCCAGCTCGGAGCTGAGCAGCGGGCCGTTCGCCAACAAGCCGGAAATGTGCCAGACCCTCATTAATGTGTCGGAGGGGTTCAACCTCGTCGGCCTCAGTCTCTTGAAACACTACTACAGCGCGTGGAACTTCACAGGGCCGTCCATTGGCTTTTCACCCAATAGAATCTAAGTGGGTGGGGTGCCACAGCACGATTTTAAATACAGTTCTAGCAATCGTTGAGTAATTAATATCGCCATTCGACTCCAAAAATCGTTAGATTTCTGCTCTTTGAATGATGTTTGCACGATGCCGAACCGAGATAGACCGGCAACCGTGTTTCTCGTACGAAGACAATCGTTCGTATTCAGAGGACTGAGAGCTTCTGGGAAAATCGGCTCATCAGGACGACTCCAAAAGATTTGGTCGAAAACGAGACATATGGATGTTATGCGCTATGGAGTGAGTATGGTTATAATGCGTGCTATGTTGCCGAAAATTCAAGGACAAAAATGCTAATAAATTCCACTCGACTTCGCTTCTACCACCTGGCACTAAACAGGTCTCCTACTACGCGGGAGTCCGGTCCCCGCAGGAGCAGCAGGGATCTTCGATCTAGGCATTGGCAAACTACTGGCGCTCACAGCGGACGGCAGACCAGAAGCAGACCCGTTTGGAGGAACTACGCGTCAAGGACAGCGGTCGGCTGAGCAGCTTGCTTAGAGAAGCGCTTTCATGGAAGAGCGTGGAAGCAGGAGCCTGAGCAGGTCATTTCCTTGTTCCTTGAGATGGCGACTCCACGCCCAGGTTATTCATTGACCGTCAAGAACGCTGTGGAAATTTGACGACCGGGGAACTTGGTTTGGTTGGTTTACTCGTGTTCAAAGTTGTAATTTACGAGCCAAAAGGACAGGAAGAACACAATTCCGAAAAATCAGAAACCTACAGGGTGAGGTTCTTTGGATATTGACTCATTCTTTCAGAAGAGTTTGAGCTCGCAGTGCGTTGAAAACTTGAAAACAATGTGTTGGACCGAATTGATCGAAGTCGTATGTAGTTTTCAGATCAAGATGCCGAAAATCCCGATCACTTTACTTTGCTAGTTACTTTCAAGTTCTGAGCTCTCCCGGTCATCGCTTGTTCGCCGTGCACCCGACTGTCTCTGATAGGACGACCACCATTAGTAACTTACTCCGAATGACCGTCTCCTGTATGCACACTTGCCGTACTTTCGCCGTTTGCCTACCTGCGCCGTCCCTGGCCACTTCTACCTTAATCAGCGGCAACCGCAACGTCTCTGAAGCCGTAGCGTCGTCGGATGGGGCACCGGCATAATTGACCGTCGTTTCACGGAATCAGCCACTCCGCCGCTTATTTCTATAAAACCATTGGCGGCCCCATGAAAATGTATCGCTCGCTCCTTTTTCTCTCGCGCAATGATTCGCGTTATTCAAGTTTCTTCCTCTCTAGCACTCGTACTGACGGCGATTACTGCAGCAATTGCGACTGCGCCGCATTCTGACTTCAAGGTCACACTGAGCTCCGTGCCCAAAAGCCCGTCGGCGCGCCGAACGCGTCTTGCCACTTCGCGTTCTAGCCCAACGAGCGAGCCGCTCCTTGATTACTTCAATGGGACCGACCTCCAGTACTTTGGGAACATATCGAGTACATTTTGCAGCTGCTGCCTCGCGACCGTGTCGAGTCTGACCTATTTTGACAGTCGGAACGCCGCCGCAACATTTCACTGTAGGTGTGTAACATATTTAGCAGTCCAGAATGTGACAAAATCTTATTGGATCCCCAGTCTTTGATACGGGCAGCCCATTTTTGGTGGTGCCAGGTGCGCTACAGGAGATGGTCTGCAAGTGTACGTGGCTAACGTGTACGCAGGGACGGCATGCGGCTCAGCATGCCGCACTCAACGCCAGTTCAACTCGTCCGCGTCGAGCACCTTCGTGGATCAGCATTCCTCGAGCACTATCACCTTCGGCACCGGTGTAGGCGTTACGCCAGTCAATGGGAGTAACTGGGAGTTACACCTCAGCGCTGTGACCGACACTGTCTCCGTCGCCGGTCTCACCGTAAACTCTACCGATCTCTTCCTGATCACGAACGAAACAGCTACTTTCCTTGATGATCCATTCGACGGTATCATGGGCCTCAGCCCAAATTCTGCCAGCTTTTTTGAGGCTGGGGGTTATAGTCCACTTATGGGCATGCTCTTCACGCCCAAGAACAAAGGCGGGGCAGAAATAACCCTCGGTGGCGTCGACACGACCAAGTTCAAGACGCCACTGGTGTTCTCGCCCTCGCTGGTGGATGACAACTGGCAGCTTTCGTCGCTGGGCATCTACGTGAACGGCCAGACCACGAGCGAGCTCAACAACACCGTCCCGCTCTTCTTTGACTCGGTCAGTGGAGTCATAGGCTTTCTATAAGACAAGTGTGCTGATTTATCAGCAGGGCACTCCGAACATGCTGTTTGTGGAGTCGATTGCACTCGTACGTTTTGCCGCATGATAACTAGAGCCATTCGCTGACAAACGTTCCAAGGCCATCTACAGGATGATCTCCCCCGACATCGTCGCAAATGACGACGAGCCGGGTACCTTCGGCATCGCGTGCGACCTCATCCCAACGCTGCCCGCTGTCATCGACCTCACGTTCGCGGGAATCGCAGGCTACCCGCCCTTCAACCTGACGATCCCCAGCTCGGAGCTGAGCAGCGGGCCGTTTCCCAACAAGCCGGATGTGTGCCAGACGCTCATTAATGTGTCTGAGGGGCTCAACCTCGTCGGCCTCAGCCTGTTCAAGCACTACTACAGCGCGTGGAACTTCACAGGGCCATCCATTGGCTTTGCGCCTAATGGATTCTAGGGTTAACGCACCCGTTTGAAGATGGTCAAGTACTTAATATCTATTCGCCTCGTGATGTACAGAAACCGCCATTTGGCCCATGGCAGAGTTTCCGCTGAGTCTTTGAATAATAATATATTGATGTCTGTGAGATGACGAAGTGAGTTTTCGGGAAAATCGGTCGAGGAAGGCTCGAAAGATAGGGCGAAAACGAAACAGATGGATGTTATGCGTACTTACATGCAATGGAGTGAGTATGGTAATGCGTGCTATGACTCTAATGCCGACAATGCAAGGACAAAAATGCTAATAACGACCGCTCTCCACTTCACTCCTACCATCCTAAACAACCCTCCTACGCGGGAGTCCGGTCCCCGCAGGAGCAACAGGGATCTTCGATTTAGGCATTGGCAAACGACTGGCGCTCACAGCGCGCGGTAGACCGGAAGCAGACCCATTTGGAGGAACTACGCGTAAAGGACGCTTGATTGCAGCGGTCAGCTGAGCAGCTACTCGGGGAAGCGCTTTCGTGGAAGCAATAGCAGGTGCTGGTGCTGGAATCGGAGCTTCGTTGGGAAGCGGTACTCTTCGAGGACCCGAGAGTATGCTTCCTGCCACAGGTTTATGATGGACTTTCTCTTTCTCTTTATCACTGCTCGAGATCGGAACCCGCCATGGCCCCGGTCCTTCCATCACGTACCGACCCACAGATGGAATCATCGACGACGCTGTCCGAGTAGAGGCACCGTTGTCTGTAGCAGGAGAATTGGGTGATACGACATTATCAAGAGGCGCGGTCTCGACCGCAGCCTTCGGAACGGTGGTCGTATCGGGACGTTTCCGTTTTACAATCTTCAAAGCCGGAACAAGACGCGGGGGTTCAGGAAGGCTACTCGCAGGTGGAGGTGGAGCCACGAATACGGGAGGCAAAGGCGGCGTAATCGACGGCTGGATGGGCATCGCGGAAGATCCACACAAATCTTGTTGGTCTAGAGAATAATATCCTCAGGAGGTTGATCCACACAAGACATAAAAAATCAGACCTGTAATTGAAGATTCCTGGGGAAAGTCCGAAAACTGGACCTGAGGGGACCCGGATCGCGGTGGGCTACCAGCGGGTCTTGTGGCCATGTTATCCGCAAATGGGGCAACAAGGCATAGTTCAGGGTCTGCGTTGAACTCGGCGAGGACAGCTGCAGTTATATATTAGTCGTAGGTTTAAAAAACGAAAATTGGAACCCTCACCGGTCCCCTCAGTCTCCTCTGGTTCAGAAATTGAACCCAGTTCCCTCCCCATATCAAAACTCTCCCCATCGCTCTGCCCCAAGAAGGAAATTCTATCATTGAGCAAGTCAAAACTTTCATCGGAGTTCATGTTCATGTGCAGAGCAAACGAGGACTGCAGGTCGGCAGAGGAACAATCCAGATTGAAGGAAGTGAAGGAAGTCATGGATACGGGTGGAGGCTGAATGGTAGGAACATGAAGAGAGGTCGAAGCCTCTGAGGGAGTAGGGAACGCCATGGTGGTGTCTGCTATGAGGCTTCCCGTTGGGGTGGCCAGTGAAAGGGTGGCAAGGGATGTGGAGAGGACGTCTGTTTCGCCAACGGGGTTGGAATGGGGCTCCTCGGGAGGACAAATGACAACGGAAGGGTTTGCCTGTGCACGGAAAGTGGTACCAGACACATTCACCACGTTCACGGCGGACTCGAAAGCATAGCTGTCGGGAGCTGGACTCGAATCCTCGTTTGCTTTCCTTCTGTACACCTTGGATCGCATGGGAGTCCGTTCTCTGTCGAAGGTGACATCCGCCAACGGGGTACGGGGGCTCGGCGGAGGGTGAAACCCAACCGTGTCGTCCTCATCTTCTTCGTCCTCCACTAGGCCGTCATCATATCCTCCAGCATCCACTGTAACATCGCCCACATCAACGAGCCGCCGCGTCAACCGCACAGGGCCAGGGTGCTGAACATATGTTTTGGGAAAGAAGTCCGAGTCGGGGTAGGAGTTTTCCTTGTCAGAGTCTGGGGAGTGCGCGTCGCGACTGGACAAAGGGTCGAACAATTGGAGGACGCTTGGTCGCGGCCCAGTCATGGTCGACGCCGGAAACAACTTTGAAACGAACATCGCCAAATTTGGAAGGAACACGACCACGTGCTCGTCACGTCAAGGAGGAATCGACGTAGACGCGATGTATGGTGCTTTATGTTTGGCCTATCCATGCCTCCCGTATCCATTCCACAATAACCGCGACTTTCGAGTCAAGCCCAGACACAAGCCACGGAAGTCGTGAAAGGACGAATACAAAGAAACCATTCTAGGGCACAGCAGTGTCATCAGCAAATTAAAAATAATTCTACAATTGTTAACGTTTAACCGCTACCATATAATATCACAAGTCTCGTCATCGCTGCAGTAGGGAGCCACAAACTGCCAGCCAGGCTGCCCATCCCGCTTTAACAGCCTCGCGACACAATGAAGCGCTCCTGCCCCATATCCATCTCTCCCCGGAAGAGTCCGGCCTAAACCAAGTAATCCAATATCTTCGCCGGGCATTACTTGAAAGAAATGCCAATGTGACGGTATTTCGATGGGAGTGCGTGTCGGCATGTGAGCAACATCGAAAACAACCGCACCAAGGAAGCCTGCCGGTTTGTAACGAGCTTGGGAGCAGTTACTGTCATAGAATCTGATTGCGAGCCCGAGGGTTGCTGGAATCTGGGCACTACTTAAGTCCGCATTTGACCGCTGGACCTATCTGCTCAGGGCGTAGCTGTGAAGATGGTCAGCTAATGGCGTTCTCGCTCTTGACGATGACGCACCCCTATGATCACCGGCTTTTGGTGTGTCTCGTGGTCCTCTGGGAGCTGAAGGAGGCTCGCGATTTCGGACACAGTGGGTGTTGGGGGTAGGATTGGGATAACGGGCGGGGGGGAGTTCGGATTATGTCTTTTGCAACGTCCAGGTTGTCTGAAGGCGGATGATCAGCACCAAGGCCTGCACGAATTTATAATAAACAGAGTCCTTACGTGCTTCAAAGAGCCTCGAGCAGGGCCCGATAACGTTCTGGCTCGCTTTACAGGCGGCTTTTCATCGGCTATGGGTGCGTCGGCGCGAGGGGTACACGCAGCACTCGCCGCCGAGGGAGGTCAGCGGGACACCGTGTTGGCGCCATGCGCCCGGTTTAGGGAGAGCCAAGGACATGTACATACCGGACTGAAATTCGTCTTTCTTCATTTGCGAGGAGAAAGAGGAGAAAGGAGAAAGCAAGACATGACGACATTACTCGGCGGCTCAGAGCCAGTTTCTTCCAGTTCCGTATACTTATGCCTCTACATGCAGCGCTAGGCCTCCTCAAAGTCGGGCAGGAGGCCCACGATATGTGGCTGGCTTCAAACATCCCGCCCCTGGCCCGGCGACTTTTACTGAACCATTTACGAAAAAACGATATAGATGCTTAATTTACTCGGCCTTCAAATGCTCCTTCACTGTGTCGATTGATGTGGCAGGCTGTTCTTGCGGAAGGTCACGACAATAAACGCACGTCCAATCCTTCCGAGGCACGGCAATATCATCCAAAGGTACGAGCCGACTTCATACGAATAGGCGTGGCAAAGTCGACTTCCTATTCTGCATGATGTTCAGCCTGATGTTTAACCTATCGCGACGATGAATAATCAAGACGATTGTGTATATTGTATAACTTACTGCGCGGCGCCAGTCGTACGAATGGGTCCAGTATTTGGTGCTGCCGTCGGTCCTCCACATCAAGCAAGCCGAATTCACACAAGCGAACCACATGTTCAGCTTGTCCATATCTCGCGCACTTGTAAAAATTGGAGATTGACCCGCGATTTTCACGACAGCCTCGAATATTATTCCAAGAGACGAATATTATCCCAAGAGACTTCTCCACACTGAGGATGCGACGGTTCCATGACCCCCGGTCACGATCGTAATGTTCAAGGTGCTTGAATGAATCCGTGCATTCCGTCCGATCGCGGTCACTGAGGTTACGAGTCAAGCAGGGGTGATCCAAAACTTCCGGATAATAAAGAGGCTCCGCCGCCCGCCGTTCAAAGTAAACAGGGTCGGTACCAATCGAGTCCCACAATGGAGGTGTGCAGTTGTCACACGAAGACAGCTTGCTTCAAAAGGTCAGGAACGCACTCTTAGAATTGCTTGAGCGGTTTGGCATTAAATGTGTTGTTTTTGTCTTCCTCATCATAGCCGAGCAAGAACGACATCCGGTTTTCCTTTTCCTCAGCTCTGTAGGCATGGTGCAAAAGTCGTAGGTGCGCATGCTTTGGCCATTTTCGGACGAAATCATCGAAGAGGGGGACCACGGCAGAGAAACCGGCTTCCTTGATCTGGGCGTCCGCGGGGGGATTGAGGATAGCTTTGACTGGCGAAAAGTTGCACAGATCGACAGGTCCCGGCATGATCTCGTCGTAGGGGAGGTGCGAGTTCTTGTATTGCCGAAAGAGTCGAACTATGGGTTTCGATCGTTCACTGAACATAAGGCCAGCCAAACGCTTCTCCCTGGATTGCTTCACATGCGCTTCCAGCGGTTCTCTTAGGGTGTGTACGGCAACAGAATCTTTTGAGGTTCTGGTGCTTTGATGGGCAACTATTCCCTTTTCAAGTAGTCAGCTGCCGAGTGCGTGACTTTCTCGCATCTTTCATCAAACAGCATCCAATGCGTCCGCTCACCGTGCCCCGCCTTTCCCGCCCTCTTGGCGTTGTCAAACCAGTGCCCGCCCTCGACATTCCGTGCGTCAGGATAACCCTCGGGCTTTGAGAGAAATACAATTGATGATTACCCTTAACAAGCTGTGGGCAGAGATAAAAAGCGAGGCGGTTTGCGACAAATTTTATTTTTGTTCTCGTCGTCGCCCACGATGAGCACGGCAGTCAACGATGCGGTGGTGATGCATCAGAGCTGTGACTCCTACGTGACTGAGAAAAGTTTGGACTACTTGAAAAGGGAATAGTTCCCATCAAAGTACCAGAATCTCAAAAGATTCTGTTGCCGTACACACCCTTATGTTCTTCCATACTAGTGACCATCAGAGCACGCGCGAAGAGGAAAATGACGCGACGAAGTGCATTCAGTGAGGGGTTGCGTGCGGGTGAATTCTTCGCGGTCCTTCAATTTTTGAGGATATTCCATTCTTTTAATGTCCTCCTCGTAACCAAGGGCTACTAACTTCTCGATAATACTAGACGCAGTTAGTACAGCGTTATAAATCAGAACTCAACGTACGCGGCCTGTCTCTCCTTTCTGATTTCTTCCAACTCTTGGGTTCGGTCTAAAGCATTAGCTTGTGCCCACTCCTCGCACCGTCCGGCGTGCTGGATTTCGGTGAGTTTGAGAGACAGCATTCACACAGTTCAGTACAATGTCCATTGTCTTGATTAATCCCTTCTGTTCAGTGGTGAATGAATTGCGATCTTCTGGTGACTCTAGGATGGAGTATTTGGCAACAGCAGTTTCATAATCTCCGCTCAGATATGTGGATTTCCCTTTCTCTGTACAAACATTTAATTTGTGATTTTCATCAAGCGTTTGGACGTCACTGGCTAGTCGTCGCGGAATTATGCTCCTGAGAAGAGACTCGAGATCGGTTGAATCACCAAGACAGGCTTCGGACGACTTCGTGATCTTGATGCATTTTGCACATATTCTAACGCGCAATCTCCATTCGACGACGCGAACACCCTTGGTCCAACAGAACTTGGAACATAATTTAGTCCGTGTCATTTGATGAGCGAAGATCCTTACTTGACACTGAGAATCAAAGACCAAATGGATCCATGCGGGTTCGAACATGTCGGGTGGTTTGTCTGGCATACTGAGAACGAGATCTTCACGTGCTGTACGCCAAACGCTAGACGCCGATTCGTGCAAGAGAAGGCGACGAAATGCTTTGGTGACGCGGGAAAGGCGAAAGATATATCATATGGATGTAAATAACCAAAATTTTCGAACAGAATGTCGACTGGCATGCTCGTCAGTTTCGATAGCAAGCCAGTCTTTCGAACACGGGAGCTGGAAGGAGTCGCGTCATTTTCTTTTCTTTTCTTTGTAGCGCGAGATGCGGTGTTGTCGGCCTGTATACGGTGCGCACAGGAAAGAGGAGAAAGGAAAGAGCAGTTTGTTGATATTTACTGCGAGTCACACGACCGTGAAAGCCGTAACAAGCACGTGCGTCTGTAACAGACGCGTTTCGATCTCTCCCTTCACGCTCATGGACAAGGTCTCTGCCCTCAAAACTGAGATCAAAACTTGGGAACGTAGCTTCAGGGCTGAGCATGGCAGAGAACCTTCCGTCCAGGACATCAAGAAGCAACCAGAACTTGGTATACCCTTTCGCGTGTATGTTTCTGCACCATCTGAACCTTCTACCAGCCGAGAAGTACAGGCAGTACAAGAAACTGACGAAAGGCGCAGAGCCAACACAATCCGCTAAACCCTCCAAACCGCCTTCGACCCCTCCCAGAGCGCAGTCGCGTGATTCTACCCACCCAACTCTCTTACTTTCCCGGCCACGCGCAATCGCCGCCGCGCAGCCGTTGCCGGGATACAATCCATTTTCCCCTCAGAAGAACAAAGGGAAACAAAAGGAGTTTAGCCCCGAACCTCATTCAAAGTTAAATCCTTTCCAAATCCCCCGAGATCCTTCCCCCGCCCCAATCCCTCCCACCAAAGGCAGCGGTCTCTTTGCTCCGACTCCAAACAACGCAGTATCTCGCGCGCGTAAACGACTCAGAGGAGAGCCTGTCTCCCCTTCTCCGAATAAAGAGAAGCGACGGCGAATTGTTCCCCCACACGAGGAGAGTGATGACGAGGATGATGAACACAGTGCGGCCAATACGTCTTTCGTTGACGACTCACCGGCCAAACCACCCAACGGTGTACGGTCGTTTAAACTTCTTTTTGACGAGGCCTCTAAACCTAAATTCCCGCTATTGCGCTCCAAACCGGCGCCTCCCGGCCTCTTGAGACAAGCCACTTCCCTGGCCGAGAGCAGCGAGAAAATGGACGTAGATGAAGTGGATTCGACGTCCGTAGGGGCCTCGAACCGATCTATAGGCCAACAAGACGACCCTTTTTTTGTATCAGCTGACGGAGGCAAGGTCTCGTTGTCTGAAGATGAAATGGTCGACGACCGACCTTTGCAGAAACCAAATCCTGCGGCAAGGAGCCTTTTAGCTCCTTCCCCGCCCCCAGCGACTCGGCGGCCATCTGGACAACCTCATCCCAACGGCAAAGGGAGAAGCAAACCCATTGGTGAGGGACAGAGAAAAGTAAACGTTTCAATGTCGGAGGATGAAGACGAAATGGATGAAGATGCCCAAATGAATGGAAAAGAACCTCGACACAGGGTCAGGTTGTTCGAACGAACCGCCTCGCGTGGACGCGTTCGCGACGGGGACGATATTGACGAGGATGCATATCATTTTATGACGCGACGTTCTCCAGACACATATGTGGTTCAACCAGAATCCTCAGAATCCATCTCCCTGCCCGACACACTTCTCAACATCCTCTCACTTGCATCTACCTCCTCTCATGGACGCGAAGACGAGCACGTAGTAGAACAGCTTCTTTATGGTGCCCGCAGGGGGAATTATGACGCGTCGAAGGGAGGGGAAATTTGGGGTGTCGGCGAATTTGAAGAAGAGGAACGCGACGAATTTGGCGTGGAGAAAGACAGCCGCCGCGCGACGCGAGGAGCCTACGATGACGAAGATGACTGGGAAGGGGAAGGCGTTCCATGGGAGGTCGGAGAGCTGTGAACGCGCCGGACCGACACTGCGTCTTCAGCGTGTCTTTCACATTTTTCACACGTGTTACAGGTGGCATGTATTGTGTCTAGGCGTGTTTCATGGACCAAGCTCTTAGCTTTGTGCGAGTAGACGTGCTACAAGCTGCTCTGTGCCACGAACAGCTCTCGTAACACATGTGTTTGAGGTTGGCTGCAAGAACGCAACACAACTTCGTGCCATGATTGATCAATCGGCGTGGTGTGCACGCCTGCTGGCGTAAGTGAGTTAAAGAGGGAGGACTACGTATGCTATCTATATGCCTGGTCTCTCTAGCATTCTTCCAGCACTTCATCGCCGTTCCAGCAGTATTCGCGAAAGACTTCGAACTCTTAGCCTCACGTCCTCTGCTCAGAGCAGCAACAATCCCGTAGCAGAATCATATCAGCCGTATTCCGTATACCGACAATCGTCGACCATGCCTATGCCAACGCCTTCGCCTCCCGCCATTGCTGTCCTCGATTCGCCCGAAGCGACCCAAAGAATTCTCGAGGCTATCCTCGAATCTACAAATGGCAGACGAGCGCTCTCCAGACTGGCGAGAACATGTCGTGCATGGCTGGATCCAGCGCTAAATGTTCTATGGCGAGAGCTTGGTCAGTGCAATTTACTTTATCATTGAAACCAAAATATTCACATTATGCAGACTCGCTTGTGCCCGTAATTGGTCTGTTCCCTCCACACTTGTTGAAAAAAACGAGAAGACCGGGTCTTGGATTGGTGGGTACTCTTCGTTGAATATTAGCCCAAGCGCATGTAGTTGACGAGGATCTCGTGCAGACTGCGCCCCCGCAGGAGAAAGACTGGGAAAAGATCCTCAAATACGGCGGACGCATTTTGAAGATAACTTACGATGAGATGTCCAACAACGTCTCGACCAGCATTTTCCCTATATTCGAGGAGTTCCGGCCGAAGACATACATACTCCCCAATCTCCAGCACCTGACATGGAAAGTCACCAGCCCCGATAACCTTGATCGCGCGTCACTCTTCCTCTCTCCCGAACTGCAAGGGTTCATATTGAATCTCGGCGGTGCGGGAATGAGATTCCCCACACTGCCCACCTTCTTAGCCGATCTCGGTGGCCGCGTGAAGCTGCAATCGTTTTCGATTAATTCTGCAGTTGCGCTTCCTGATACATTTGCGGACCATCTACTCTCTCAAGAAAACTTGGAGAGGTTAGCTGTCGTCGCTCCAGGAGCACTGTCACCGACCGTGGGCAAATGGGCCGCATACCTCCCTCGCTTGAAAAGCCTCCAGTTGGATCTGTCCGGCAGGTCCCTCATCACAGTCAACGGTTTTTTCAGGGACGTGCGTTCTGGGACATCCACCCCAGGCTCCGACGAATCGCACACCGACAGCGGGGTGTATTCAGGGGATGAAATGGACTTTGGCGAAATCCGAAAGTCCCTGTTGAAATTGACTGGCGACGCCAAGAAGCCCACGACATTCCCGGCTTTGACACAGCTGCAGCTAACAGGTCAAGCGTCCAGTATCGTCGCCTTTTTGACGCATTTGTCGAATCCGTTGACGCAGCTGGATATAACCATCGAGGACCCTCCTGACGCGGTGGATTGGCGGGATCTATCGGCGATGATATGCCAAAGATTTGGGAGTTCGCTGACATTCTTCCGCGTTGGAGCGACATTGTCATCGAAATTCGGCGACCTCGTACGCTCAACGTCAAGGGCAGCACCTGCGCCGAGTCGGTTGTCCCTCGAGCATCTCTCTTTCCTCCCGGTGCTTCGCACCATTTCCATCGATCTCCCCGAATCGATTTGCTTTACTCCAACCGATATTGCGCACCTCGCCGACATGGCGCCAAATCTGGAGGAGGTCAGATTGTGTCCATTGGCTCGTTTTCCGCAAGCGCCTCCCCAGCTTACCTTGGAGAGTCTTGCTCCTCTGATGAGCAACTGTCGAAGAATCACTACATTGGCCGTGGTCATCCACGCCAAGGGCGGTAGTGCGGAGGCCTCGGCCTCTTCGAAGTCCCTGCTTTGGCTTCACGTCGGCCATTCGTGGGTGGCTGACACGCTCCAGGTCGCCATTCTTCTCAGCCATCTCGCGCCGCAGCTAGAGAGTATCAAATTCTTTACAGAGCGAAATCGGCCCGGGTTTGTTGAAGCCAACGCAAGATCGTGGCAAAAGGTGTCTGATATACTACCCCACTTGCAAAATCTGCGCTTGACAGAGCGTCGAGCCGCGATGCCACAGAAGGAAGTTGTGGTTGAATATGTGCATGTGGTAGCTCCGCGTCCGCCGATGTCCGATAAGGCCATCGACGCAACGGTTCACACTGTAGACTGTGGGGTACAGGCAAAACCATCGACGGCGGAGTGTTCCGTCCAGGTAATGCCTTCGACGACGAACCGCGCGACGCAAGCACGTCCATCAACCGCTTCGATAGCTATCGATGCCACTCCACAGACGGCCGAGGCGGAAGTCGACGCGACTCCTATGCCAATCGAGGTCGTACTTTCCTCCGTTGCCGTCCAAGCCTCGGATATTGAGGATCCAGAGCTTCAGCCTCGCACTTTCCAAACTAACTGTGGCCCTCCCACTGATGTGGTTTCTCTATCGTCTGCTCTGTCTCTGATTGGATTCGTATCCCGCGTCTTTATATCGTATCCGCTAAGCATTCCGCTGCGCATGTTTCATGCGTTTTTCGGATTATTCAAGAACAGAATGGAAGCGGGACAGTCGTCGAATGGAGGGGACGTGGCTTTGGACACTCTTAATGTCCGTCCGTGATTGCTTTACTGTTACAAAACTGGGACTTACTGTATTATATCTGTGCTGGCACTAATATCAGGACATTCATATTGAAGCTGAGAGTATAAGGGAACCTAAGGAACCGGTCGCCGCTGAGGTTCAAGTCAGTGTTGAGAATATAAGGAAACCAGAACCACAGCCCGCCGAGGCAGCCCCAAATTCCAGCGAAGTCTCGGACCAGTCAAATACCGATGTTCAAGTCGTGGTTCGGGAGAAAGCGCCGTTTATTATTATATGGGGCCCACAGCCTTGGAAGACAACACAACACAATAGCGCCACTGATCGCGCGACGCGTCACTTTGAACCTCCGCATCCCGCTCTCCCTCCTCGTCTCCGCACCTCCACCCAGCGTCGCCGCGCCTTCCAACCCGTTTCTACCACTGTCACAAATCGATCTTGGACCTATATCATGTCGGACAACAAGAAGCAGGAAAGAGATTTCACACCTGAAGTCGATGCCCTACTGCCTGAAGCCGCGTCCTTGGCAAAGGTGGTGAATTCTCTCCCGTTATAAGTATTGCATTTCTCATTCCTCCCAGGCTGGTCAGTTACAACCGGCTCTCGACAAGCTCTTGGTTCTTGAGAAACAGACCAGAAATGTACGCGTTTTCAAGGGTCCACTCTTTAGCCTTTCCGTTAATGAAAATTTTCAAGGCTGCCGATCTGAGCTCAACACAACGGCTAGTAAAAGCGGTTGTCGAACATTGCTACGAGGCTCGAGATTATGAGTTGTTAAACTCGAACGTTTCAATCTTGAGCAAGAAGCATGGACAATTGAAGGCTGCCGTTTCATCCATCGTCGAACTCGTCATGGGATGGTTGGAAGATGTTAAAAAGGCAGCCGGAATTGAGAAATGGTTGGAGCTAGTTCAGACCCTCCGTGGCGTGACGGAGGGAAAGGTGTGTTAAGGCTCTGGGATCGCCACAGTTTCATATTCACGTCTTTGCTCCAGATATTTTTGGAAACCCCTCGCGCGCGCGTTACCCTCATGCTGTCCCACTATCACGAAAGTCTCGCAGAAGGACCACCTAATTCAGCGACTTATAAAGAGCAAATGCAAACTGCTTGCGAACTTCTGTCGGATTTGCAGGTCGAAACGTACTCGTCAATGGATCGACGAGAAAAGACCGAGTTCATTCTTGAACAGATGAGGTTGCTCATCGTAGTTGCACGGTTAAAGGATGCAGAACTGGACAAGAATGGTAAAGAAGTCTTGGGCGGAGGCGAAACCGAGTGGGTCAAAGTCAGAGTTGGAGGCAGGAAGATCAACGAAGAATTTCTCAAGGAGAAGGACAATGAAGTATGCGCGTTTGCGGTTGCCTGTTTCGATGATACCTATCTTACAACCTTCAGGATCTCAAACTCAAGTACTATGATCTGATGATACAACATGCCCTCCACGGGTCAGCGTACCTGGACGTTGCAAAATACTACTACAAAGTTTGGGAAACGCCATCGATCAAGGAGGACGAGACCGACCAAGGCAAAGCGGTACGAGGTTCCTTAATATTTCGTGACAGCGACTGACCGGTAGTTGCAGGCCCTTGAGCACATCGTCTACTACATTGTTCTTGCTCCGCACAGCAACGAACAATCAGACATGCTTCACCACCTCTTTGCGGACCCTGCTCTAGTGAAGCTGGAATTGCATTAGTCAGTGAAATGTTTCCCCGCTTTACTAACTAACTCGCTGACGGTCCGACCTAGCAATCTTGTGAAATGTTTCACGACCAGGGAGCTTATGAGGTGGCCTGGGATTGAAACGATATATGGGGAATTTTTGCGCAAGACCACCGTTTTTAGCGTAGAAAAGCAGTGGGAAGATCTTCACACCCGTGTCATTGAACATGTCAGTGGTTTTGCGTACCTTTCTGTCTCTTCTAATTTTTGGGGAGTAGAACGTACGCGTCGTTGCACAGTATTACACACGGATAACACTGCCGCGGTTAACCTCTCTTCTCGACCTGAACCAAAAGCAGACAGAAGAGACGATCGCACGACTGGTCGTCGCGGGCACGATATGGGCACGCACTGACCGCCCTGCAGGTATCGTCAACTTCAGGAACCAGCGTAGTCCAGAGGACGTTATGAACGATTGGAGTTCGGACATGCAAAAACTGCTGGGGGTGGTTGAGAAGACGTGGATGGGCATGAATGCTGCTCAAGCCGCTCAATCGCGAGTAAAAGTATAGAATACCCTCGCCCACCATAATGCATATTTTTTCATGGAAACTCGCGTGAGCCAATAAAGGGGATTATGATTGTTTTGTGAAGTCAAAGAAATCAGCATCTTTACGCTCCTCAACAACTCCGTCCTCGAGAGCAGCAGCGAAATCGTTCGCGGCGTCCTGCTCTGTAACCTGCTCCGTAATATCCTGGTCTCTTTCTTCCAATTCACCCTCATCCCCTTCATCACCTTCGTCTTCCTCAGCCTCCTCGCCTTCCTCCTCGCTCTCCGCAAAAGCCGACTCATCAAAATCTGCACCGAAAATGCTCTTCTTCAACAATCCATCCAGCTCTTCGGCGGTGAGAAGGTCCGAATCGTCCCCGTCGTCGTCTGATTCGTATTCAAGGTCCAAGTTGCTCGATGCAAGATTGCGCGATTCCAGGTCGTCGTCTTTCGATTCGCGTGATGGGGGACCTTGTTCCAGATCCACCTCGTCATCCAGTAGGTCCTCGTCAATCGCCATTGTCATGGCAGGAGAGTAGTTGACCCTGTTTCCGGCCTGCCACATCTTAACGTAGTGCACGCCTCGAGACCAGTCCGTCTCTCCGACGTGCCTATCCGCAATCATCTTCCAGCGTTTCCTCGCGGCGAGTGATCCTTCGTCCATGTCCTCGAGCCGTTCCCAGGTAGCAAGGGCTCGTTTTTCTTTTTCGAATGCGTGCTCTATTTCGCCGTGGACGAAAGCCGCGCCGAGCGCCTCGGCCTCCAGAACCGCAAATGTCGTCGCAATGTGGTGCTCGGAGCGCAGGGACCGGAACTGCGCAACGGCCCTAGCGTATGCCTGTGAAAGAGGAAGCCTATCCTTCTCGGGTAGATTTAGGTGTAGATTCAATGCAAACTGTATTGCACTGAGGTCGGAGTCAGCTGTGGAATTTGAGAGAGAGATATCGCGTACTCTTCAGCCGTCGGGTTCCGCCCGCGCTGCCGTAGTCTCGTCCAATCCGCGCCGTTGACCTCGTGCAGCTGAATGTCCCCCTTCTCGACCAAAGTGGTGGGACGGAACGCTTCAAACGGATGGTCAGAGTAAAACTGCCGCCTGATGTCATCCTCAATATAATGGATGGGCAACGGTCGGTTTTTTGGTCGTCGCAATTTTTGCTGTCGCCCAGAGTCTGATATGGGTTTCATTTTTTGGTCGTAAGACGTTCGCGCGGGCGGCGCTTTTGCAGGCAGAGGAAGCGGGGGGAAATTAAGCACTGGTTGGTACCATTTTGGCGGCTGCTTCACGACATTGCCGCGCATGAGCCGCGCCACCTGGTGGTGTACTTGACTCGCGATTCTACGCCCCATTATGAGGACCGCGTCAAGGTGGACGGAAAAAGTGCGATGCGATAACGTGACAGCCAACATCACCAAACAGAATTCTAAAAATTCGGAATCTCGACAATTTCGAGATAAATAACAATAATGCTACATGTACGGGCTTCTGTTTATAACTTCGCGCGTTGGCTCGCCTGGGCCTGCCTAGCCTTGTCACGAAGGACGCGTCGTAGCTGAGAGGATCAAAATTAGCCAGTTGTCACGGCTCGCAACGGTGGTTTTTTCCACTTACAATCTTCCCAGAGGGGTTCTTCGGAATTGCATCGGTGAACACCACACCCCCCGCGAGCCTTTTGTAGGCGACTTTCGCATCTGCAACATGCTAACACCAGTGTCAGTTCGAATGTTGGGTTGCCTCATCGACGAACCTTCTTGAGGGCAGCTTTCAGCTTGTCTCCTTCTTTCGGGTTCTTGGAAACCCGTTTCAGAGCGTCCTCACGAAGAACAACGAACGCAAGAGGGATCTCCCCACTGTAATCGTCCGGGATCCCGACAACACAAGCATCGGCGACAGCCGGGTGCAATCTACATAGCGGCGCTAAACACAACGAATCTCAGGTCGACATGCAAACTTACAAGAGGTGCCCTTCTAATTCAGCGGGAGCCACCTGGAAACCTTTCACCTGTCACAAATAAGGTTGTCTGCACTCCAATTAGCTTTTAAAGGATGTACCTTGATGATCTCCTACGTGCACGAAGATTAGATTGCTTCCAACTGAAAGATCTTTTACTCATACCTTGAGACGGTCGACGACAAAGACCTCTGAGTTTCTAATGATGACCTCGTCTCCTGTGCGGACCTGGTGTCGGGCAAGTCAGATAGAACAGAAGTAGGTATGCTCGTGTATGCGCACCCATCCATCTACGAAGGATTCCTTTGTTGCCTGTTCGTTGTTGAGGTACCCCAAAGCCATCGAGGGACCAGTGACGACCAGCTCGCCCTGTTCACCTTCTTTACAGGGTGATCCGTCAGGACGAACAACGCGAGCAACAACTCCCGGAATGAGTTGTCCGGCACAGCCCGGGGTACCCATTTTTTGTCTTCCCCCGAGGAGCGAAACAGTTGTGCAAGTCTCCGTCATGCCTGAATTCGCAGTTAATCGCGAGGTTCAGAGCAGAGAGGGAACGCACCGTATCCTTGTCCAATGGCGGCGTTCGGGAGAATCTTGCGGACGCTGTTCATCAGCTCTCCCGACATGGGAGCCGCGCCAGAAATGCAAAATTTCACGTGGCTGAGGTCGTAATTCTTGGTGGCAGGATGCTAACGAAAAGTTTAGATAATAGCAAATCAATCGGCGCACTCGAAAAGGTTACCTTGCATAGTAGGACGATTTGAGGAGGCACCAGGCTGAAAATAAAGTATGTATCAACTCCGTCGTTCTGTTTATAGGTGAATAACGTACAATAAATGTGTGATCTTATGTCGGACAATGCTTTCTAAGAACTCGGTAAAGTTGAATTTGGGAACCACAACCAGCGAGAGCTGTGCAATTTTGAGTAAAAAATCCAGAAACAACTGCGGAAACGAACACCAGCGAATAGCATGTAATGCAGCTACTAGATGTGAGTCCAGTTGCGGAGTTCTTTGCAAAGTGGCTTACAACAACGACTAGGCCATATATGTCTCGTAGGGAATTAGATAAAATTAGATGAATTGCAATGAGCACCTACGAAAGAAGGGGAGGACTGTAAACACATTCAGCACGGTTTTTCTAAAAGACGTGAAGACAGTATACCTGCAATGGCGACCTGCCCTGGGTTCATATGCTTCTTCTTCAGGGAAGGGTCATTTATGCCAAAGTGAGCCGCGGTCTGCAGAACATTTGCCGTGAAAGCGTAGTGGGGTATTACAACGGCCTGAAGGCAAATTGATTTACGCGCGAGGGACAGAATGCAGCATACCAACCTTCGGTTTCCCTGTCAAGCAGAAGTAGGCACAGAACCGTGCGGTGTGAACGACGAAAACACGTACCAGTTGTGCCGCTGGAGAAGCTATAGAAGGCAACTTTGGTTTTCGCTTCGCCAGGTGCGAGCTTTCGTTGCTGAAAGTTCTGCGGCTTGCTGGAACCAAACGACACGAGCTTGGAAAGGGTTTCATGCTTGCCATTAAAAGGCGAAGCAGCAGAGGGTTCGATGACGACTATACGGTCCTCCGGAAGTCCAGCAATTTTGGCGGCCGAAAGAGCAGTGGGCAGAAAGTCGGCATAAACCAGTAGCAAGGCCGCTTTAGTTGTATTGAGCTGATGCAAAAGTTCATCCGCTGAATAGCCGGGATTCGCGGGGCTAGCGGACCATTGGAGTCAGAAACGCGTCGCAGATTGAGCGAAGCGCAGTACGTCACGATCGCGCCCAACTTGTGAATGGCCCAGATACACACGGGATAGTCTTCAGCGCATGTATTAGCCGCTGGCGAAGAACGAGGGCATATGTAAATTTAATCACCGACGTGGTTCGGGCTGAACAAGCAGACCACGTTGTCCTCGACTACAAACGGAATGGTGGGTGGGGCATTGTCGCGCAAGATAGACGGTCTTACCGATGTTCCACTTGAGACTGAGGGCATTTGCGAGACTGCTTGTGCGCTGACGGAGCTGGAAAGCGATTCATGACACGGACGAGAGACTGAGACGCGACGGCACCTCGTCGAATCCAATTGGACGCGCGGTATGGTCTTCAATGAGCCAGGGAGCACCAGGTGGTCGGGCGGGTCTTGCCGCGGCGGGGTGGTTATGCTCAAGGAAAAATTGAGCAAGGGTGAGGTCATCGGGGATGTGAGGGAGAGGCGTCGCGCCTTTGGGAGTGCGGAATTCGTGCATTGTGGGCGAGGTCCGGAAAGAAATGCATTCGGCGGAACTTGGCGTGTTATAACCGTTTCCCAAAAGGGACACCATCAAACTTTGATGGCTCTAGGATATGGAGGCGTTGACTGGTCGTTTCGAGCACCGAGTCGGCACAGACCTTGCTCATCGGAGCATGCCTTTTCTCTGCTCGAAATTAAACAATTTTCTCGTCTCATTCGTCCAACAGAAACATTTTGCGATACATATTGCTCTACATCATCGTCCTCAGGCAAGCGCCAGTCCGGGAAGCGGCGTTTGTACCGCGAGCTCCGCGCACCAACCTTGCACCGAGGACGAGCGAAAAGGCGCTATTGCCGTGTGCCGTTGGGGTGGATATTAACCGGGGACCATCGAGCCCCTTGTTTTCAGGGTCGGTGGACAGGCCTGAACAGTGCTAGTGAACACTGCCTGAACACGGGCTGAGGGGAACAAGTGGGGAAGACAAGTATTTGACGGGTGGCTGTGCTACTGGAAAGATCCGCCATCAGTCGCGAATCAGTTTATCCGCGACCACATTTATTGCGACGATGGATGAAGAGGACGGGGAGCTGCGGAACCCATTTCCTTCGCCACCCTCCCACTACACAAAATATGCGTCCCACAATCTCGCCCTTCTCGCCCTTTACAACCAGCGCCTCCCCGACCACCCAAATCCCGTCCAGCACCAGGTCCTCAGCGACCAAACAGACGTCCCCGAATGGTCTCTCACCCAGCTCGAGAAACCCCGCATCGACTGGATCCTTGAAGAACCCGATGCGTACTACGAGGTGTTTGGCGAACGGTGGTTTGTATGCGACGCGTCTTTCTGCGCGATACCGCGTTGAATCTATTTGTTGCTTTCAGGTGAAGGACAAGATCCCCTCATTGCGTGAGCTCGGCGGAAACCAACTCTATCCCGAAGACCCCTGTGTTGGTGCGCCTTCAGTCCCGTACACTCCTCGGCGTTGCTGAGCTTTCCGCAGACCGGCGTCCTGCACTCTTGAACATTCTGCGATCGCTTTTGGTTACGTACTCCGCGTTGACGTCCTCGGTGCTCGCGCCCCCTCCCACTATGTCCGCGACTGAGCCTCCAGAGTGGCAGGGGCACGTAGAGTGGATCACCGTCCTTGGCCAAAACCTTATGGCTGCCGCAAACGACCTTCGGCCCGTTCAGGTGCCGTTCGTTGCTTTCTTGTTTCTGAATCTTGCCAATGTCGAGCCAATAGGCTCGAGGTAACTTGGAGCTCATGATGCGAAGACAACTCGACCTCCGAAGAGAAGAAATGAAAACTCTCCACACGTATGCTGGTGTTGCCTGCGGCGGACTCTGTTTTTCTAACCTGCCCACCTAGCAAATGCGACGTACTAGAGGCAAAACTCAAGGAACTACGCGCAGCAGCCCAATTAATTACTAACTTTTCCGCGACGCGAGAAAAAGCAGCAGGCGCCGATACCCTGATGTCCGATGTTTCCCCTGTACGTCTGGTTCCTTTCTCATCTTCCAGCAATACCGATTTCCTCTCTATAAGCCGACAGACAGTTTCGCCATTGTGCATCAAGAAGATGTGCGCAAGTGGGCAGAGGAAGTCGGGTAGGTTGGCCCAAATTAAAATTTCCTTTTCATCCGGCGCCGGTGCTCTAAACCTTGTAGCAATATCCACATCAATGTAATAAATACTTAGTGTTCGGCAGCATCTGGCCTGCATTCTAACATGGTCGTGGTTTCGGTGTGAAGGGCGAACTGATTGTATAGCACGAGCGCACTACTCTTCAAATCATCCAGCATATTGCATATTCTCGAAAGCATACATTTGACGATACACCTCTCTACCCTCTTTCAGCTTCTGCATCGCGAATGTTCAGCTCGTCTATCCAAAACAAAACATACGAAAGAGAACTCACGGCCAGAATTTACTTCTTATCCTTGCCACAGTCGCAGTCAGCACAGACTTCTTTGGTGGCCGTGGTGGTGCAGTTGGTGGAGGGCTGTCGGAAGGTCAGCGAGACCGTAGCGTCGGTGGCCATCACAAACCATTCTTGCGATTGAGCTGATGTGAGGGTGTTAAATGAAGGTTGATGCAATCGCAACTCAAATCGTCGCTCAAGTGGGTTCCTTATATACGAATCTGTTATCTGATATCAAGGGAATCGGATTCGTGCTCAAACCAAACTACTGGGCGGAGACTCTTTTGGAATGACTTCCTAAAAGATGATTCAGCGGACCCATCTTTTGCTCCGGAACGTCAGCTGAGCAGATTGCGCAAAATGTATCAAGCCAGCCTGGACTCTCAAGGCAAAAACGCACGGGTTATGCGGTCGCATAGAAATTAGCAATGAATTAGCTCTTCCATATGCATGTACGAGCATAATAGTATATGTTCCAAGGTACGTCCAGATAGTCATCATATAGAAGGGGAGGCCATATCCACATAGAAAACGCAAAATCATCAAGAGAAGTCACCATTGAGATTGGAATACTTCTTGTAATCCGGGAATGAGGGCTCGGGATAGTCATCCCATGTTTTGTCGCCGTCCAGGAATCGGCGCAATCGCGCGACCTGGGACGACAAATACATGACGATGATCTGCATTTTCAGTTCGAGACTGTGCTTCGTGAGCTTCAGCAGCTCCTCGCATGTCCGGAGAGCCTGCGTCCGCGTCGCGACAAACATGTTTCCCTTGAAGCCCAGGTCTTTCAGGTTGTCGATCAATTCGCCAAACTCTGAACACCAGGCGAGGACGCCGAGCTACAAAGCAATGTAATGTATGAATATATGTTAGCGTGGAGAAAACGAGCCAACGAACCTGTCCGTATTGCTTGTATCTTGCATAAAGCACGTTCGGGGCGGCGGCTAATGCGAATTCGAAAGCTTCGTTTTGCCCAATCACGCCAGGAAGCGGTATATAGGGAGTACCGCCAGATGGCTGCGTAGGTGGCTACAAGTCTCGTCAGAAATAAGCCCAACGAAAACGCCAGCGGACGTACCTGCTTAGGGGGAGCGTTCTCAAACCAGCGATAACTTGAGTAGTCGACCTCACCACCGAAGTCCACAACTTCAGCAGCTTGCTTTCCGGTGAAGTCCATGTTGATAGTATTTATCAATTCCCTGAGATCGTCGGGAAGGGAGGGGAGTTCCGGTTCAGGATCCGGAAAAGAGGGAACGAAGATAGCGCGGGGGGATGTAGGAAGATTTAGAGTGTTGAAAGAGGCGGCGAGAGGCTCTTTCGTTGTGGAGTGGACGTCTGCTTTGAAGACGGACGACGAATCGGGTAGATTTTCCTTGGAGTCGGAGGAATCTACAAAATGAGCCATTGTGAGTTCTGACCAAGAGTGGAGTGAGTGAGGTAGACGTACAGGGCTTTGAAAGTGTGGCAGGTTCGAGTTGGCCTGAACTGTCGAGGGGAGACAATGGAGGGGATGAGATTGTCGGACCAGGATTCCCTTCGAAATTCTGAACGGGATTGGTTTGGACGTTACGGCTTAACCAGGAAGGCGATGGCGGAGCAGAAGATGTCCGGCTTGATGCAGATGGGGCGGGCTCGGGGTCAATAAGAGACGACGAGGCGGATGCACCAAGTTCACAACTGGTAACGCACTGATATATGACGGGGTGCGATGAGAGATCCGCAGGACGGATGCTGGATTCGTATACTCGCGGCGGTACAATAATCTCACTGAGAACCGGCGAGAGGTCGGTTAATGGACGGTTTCGCGAATGTCTTCGGAGGAAAGGTTTTGCAAATGATTTCAAACGACGGAGGAGTGAACCAATAAAGGTGACCTGTGAGCGAAAAGTCGAGGCGAATCGGCGGGGTTTCGCAGGAGGGGAAGATGGATGCTGGATGGAAGACGATGCTTTAGTTGGATCGTCGAGGCGAATGGGCAAGTCGTCGGATGTGATGAATTGGAAACTGCCTAGTGACGACGAGACGACGGGCTTCGGGGGTTTACTGCTAGCCGAGCTGACGGGGCCGTGAAGGCTTCGTGCGGGTCTCGACGGCAGCACAATACTTTGACGAGGCGTCGGACGTTGCAAGTCAATAGGACTTGCAAAGAAAGAAACGCGCCGCGGACCGCTTTAACGATTCCAAAAGCACGGTACTGGCGTGCAGCGGTGAGTCCTCGTGGATGACAGTAAGCCTACAAGCAGCTCGTAGCCTCGAGGCTGTCAATCACTATGACCTAAATAAATGATGCCTCTTTGCGGAACCTCGTCTCGCGCAGTACAGCAATGGAATTCCGGACACTACTACTTACAATACAAGTGGGTAAAAAAACAGGCCAAGAAACGAGAAGGGAAGTAAGCTAAATATCGATGAGGTTCTGCTGCTGCGAGTTTCGTTTCCCAACCAATCGCATGGCCCAGTCGTAACAGTTCATGGCCACAGCATGTAGCCGCCTTGCTAACGGCAGGAATCCCGGCGTTAGCCAGAACCCAGTGACGAAAAACCACGAGGCAGCAAAGACGGGAGCTTCGCCGAAACTGGCGTAGAATGTGCGGGTGGAGTCGAAAGGGTGCGGGATCCCAACAGCTTTGGCCCACGAGCCCGCTCCCGCCTGATAAATCTCGTTATATCCACCTCCAGCTACGCCACTGACACCTCCTTTGCCTCCGTCGCACCACAATGCGACACTACCGATTTCATTTGCACGCTGTTTTACCTCTTCCCACATGCGATTCCCAATCGCAGGGTCCCAGGTGTCTGCCGGGGCCAAAATCAAGCTAGGCTTCGAGTCCAGATCCCGGAATGGCGAGGGCATCGCAAAATCAAGGCATATCGAGGCGGTCACATCGATTGAGCGAGGGCCCCATTTTGGTTTTTGATGTGTTGGTTCGTGTAGCTCAAGGGTGATTGTGGGCGGTGGGGAAGATCCAGGAGTGAGAGCAAACGATTCTGCAACTGAAAATAATCAGAAATGGTTTACTTCGAAGGCCATAACTGTGTATCTTACTTGGTACAAGAAACCGCTTGTAGTAAATAGGCACCTCTTCATCAGTGGAACTGGAAAGAAGCGCAACTCCCTTGCGGCGTATAGCGATGCCGGAAGGGTCAATGATTTTTTCTTCAAAGGATACCGCCCAGTACGAATGAGAATCAGATTTGGAAAAGTTTTGCCGAATATAGTTGAATTGGACGTCTCTCTCGCTCTCGTCTTGGAAGATCCAGGAAACAGCACCTTCCGGCCACAAGAGGAGTTTATGGCCGGGACCTGAACTCAGCTGCTTACTATCTTTGATGTAATCGTCCAGGGTAGGAGAGGGCTTCTGTGGCAGAACACACCCAACATTAATGTTGGTTACTGTCTCAGATGTGACGACGGGAAGGGGATATCCCGAGAATATGAATGAGGGGATGGTCAGAGCTGTTAAAATGAGGGCGAGTGCCCAGGTTCCAGCCGATTTTGAACGCTTTCCGGAAGTCCCTGTTGTCGGTATCTCATCCTCCTCCATACCTCCCATGTACCATATTCCTATGCTTTGGGATACAACGACGGCCCATGCTGCTGTAACCCAATCAATTCCGGCAGGACCTGTCCAAGGAGTCATCCACTGATACGCTTGGATTCCGGACATGGGACTCCAAGAAGTGAGCCGGCCCATGTTGAGCGGCAAATGGGATGTTGCGACCCACAGGGTTGTCCAAATCGCAGGGAAGAGGACTGCCTGGGTCGCACTGGTGCGAGTGGATATGCGCACATCAAGGAAAATCGCCGATATAGCAATCGCTGAAGCAACCGCCGACATGGCAAGGAGGACGATGATCGATGTACCTGCAGTTGAAAGTGCATTCAGCGCAGGAACCAATCGTCCGAAAGAGCTGCATAGAGAGATCGAAAACCAAAGAAGAGCCGTATATACAACTGGGTCAGGACGGTGGAAGAGGACTGGCGCGTATAGCAACAGCATTGCTAGCGTGAATACCAACGGGACGAAGGTCGGAGTCATCGTCAAACCAAACAGGGAACATAGGGCCGTGGCTGAGATGTGGATTGTGTTTGGATAAGTCTGTATGGCAGTCCTGAGATCCATGGCCGGTTAAGAGACTCTATCGGTGTATATCAACACAAATAAGTTTCGATATGCAGACTGGATTCGAGCGTAGGACGGTTGAGGCCTGAGGCCTGAGGGACGGAGGAGGTTACAGCCAGCTGCGATGCGCTTATGTACTGCCGTTTTGCTGCCGCGAGGCACTCTCACGGTGACCTAAAGACAAAGACAAAGACGATTATCCAAGGTAACAACTTACTTGAGCAGTCGACTTCTCTTTTGTCCGATACCTCCGGAGAAATCTCCTCAAAGTCTGGGTGAAATGGCCGATACTCTAGGCCGAATGGATCCATAAAGTCCTGTATGCTTCGTTCAATGGGCGCGGTTTGAAAAAATACAGCGCGACGGGCCATCGAGGCGGATATGACCGCTGAAGACAATGTTGAAGCCTCAGTTCACGTAAAGAAATTACAATGCGATTTTTGAACTTCGGAGGCTTTCAACATTCACGGTATGGACCTTGAGAGGTAAGTCTGTCTCAACTAGTTCCTCGTAGTCTAAACGCAACATTAGGACCAGTTAGTCTCCCAGACGCAGAGTAGATCAATTCCTTTTGAACCTTGGTGCCTCAGGATATTCCCTGATCTGACTTTTTGAGCTTGCGAAAGTTCGCGCCAGTCTGAAGTTCTGCCAGTTCAGGGAGACTAGGACCAGTCCGAATGGGAAAGTCTTCTCTTCATCTGTCTCTATTACTCTGGCCGCTTCAGGTCTTGTTTAATGTTTCCACTTCGATAAAGATTTTACGGCGGTCCAGGAGACACACCCGTGAGTGCCAAGTTTCGGCAAACTGGAGGTGCTATTCAAAATTTAAGATATCAGGTTAGATTTAAGTCGAAGACTGAAACTATTGATTTCAGGACAGCTGAAATGTGCTTCTCCCAATTTCAGTGGGACTGAAACTAGTAGTTTCAGTTCACAGGCCGAAATTTCGACTTTCAAGTTGCACCTCGAGCCTGCTGAAACTCGGCAATCGTCGGTGAGAGAGAGAGACTGATACTTCTCCCGCAGCTGAGATGCGCGCGCTTGATTGGTTAGATGGGAACTTGATACATGCATCGCGAGTGAGCGCTAAAGACTTTCTTTTACTCCAACCTCGACTTGATAACCGCAGTTCGTCTTTGTTCACCAGCAGTCATTGAGCAGTCATGCTTGATCGAATTTCAACGCACAATTAGGCCTATTATCTCTACCTCTCTTTGCACCTTACCTGCAGAAAACGACAACGAGTTGGAGCGGGTTACAACCGTAGTGATCTTCGCGGCGAACCTGATTATCAACATCATCGCTTGGCTTCGAGCCTTGTCTCTGGAGGCACCGAAAGTGGTGAATGCAGACCTCCAGTTGGATATTTCAACAATTGCGAATCAAATCTAAAAAAGAATTGCGGGAGGTGCACGTATTCTCAATGCGGAGCGAGTTGATTGAGCTTAAGGGTATCGCTATACTTCGAGGTTACTGGGTATATTGGTGAATCGTCTTCGCGGTCACTTACTTTTTAGCTTCGGTGTAGAGCCTTGGTTCCCTTAGATTCAAGAGTTGCAACGTCGGGATGCTCACAACTGTTCCAAATCGTCGCTCCCCGGTTAAAGACAAGTTCTGCAATTACATTGCTGCCTCGCTGACAACCTTTTATTTTCTTCAGCCTCCAAGCCCTCGTCCTTCCCTGACTCCCCTAGCCCAGCTCGAGTACAATCAGCCTGGTCATCGCTATTCTATGGAGTTGATACATATAGTAGTGAGTCGCCCACCCGGGTTAGTTGCTCCTTGCATTGATGAGCCCAGGTACAGCGCCTCTTCCGTGGAGGAACGGAGTGATGAGACCAATCCAAAGTCGTTTCAGACCTTCATCCCCCTTTCCCTTCTTTTTTGGCAGACTCCGGGCCCCCCTCACTTCACCAACATGCTACCGACCCGGCTCCAGCTTGCAGCTTGCGTACCATCAGGGCAAGGCCAGCGTGGTCCATGGCTTCAGAGCCCAACTTTTGTTCCAACGCCGCAATTCATCCTAGATCTGGGTTGGTGCGCGGCCGAGTTCCTTAGCAATTGTAGTCCACTACTGGCCGAAATATTATAATGATACTAATTCGCATATTTGCTCTTTTGATGTGCGGTCGCACGCATAATTATAGCCCTAATCACACACCAACAGTCTGCGAAACGCGCCCCCTCATCCATATTATAACTATACTGACACTGGATACGCGCGCGCGGTCCTAAAAAAGCAGAAAATATCCGTAAGACAAAAGGGGTAGTCTATTGTATGCAAATGGGATCGTTGTCCGTTTCGTTACAATTGATGCAGGGGGTATAAGCTTAATTCAGTGTGCGGTGGTAACACTAGCATGTTTGCCCCAATATTCGGGAAGATTTAGCGGGGCGGGTTCATAAGAAGATTCTCGCGGGGGCTCGGGTAGCGGATTAGCGAGGGGCGGGCGCGGCGAGATGCCATTAGATGAGTGCTCGGACGGCGAGGCACGATTAGAAGTATTCGAATAACCGCTGGGGGACGTGTACCCTGCGGGATAAGCGAGGGGTGGTGGCGGGGCGTTAGGCATCGAGTGATATATCGGCGGTGATGATGATGGCTGGGCGACGTTAGGCATCGAATGGTATATCTGCGATGAAGGTGGCTGTTGGAACGGCGTTGACACCATGAACGCTGTGTGGCTCGACCCATAGATTGCGGGTGGATCCTGAGCATTCTGCCCGTTCGGAACATGGCTCGCAGGCATTGGGGCCGCAGGTATGGGAGGCGCAGCAACACCATTCGCCTCCATACCACTCATACTGCGGGCCTTCCATAGGCGATCCATATCCCAAGCTTCGCGGGCTTTCATCATGTTCATGTCGGCAGCCGTCGGAACTTCGGAAATCGGACGGGCAGACTTGGAAGGATTGCGTTCGAGACTGCGACTGGGAAGAGGAGGAGGAGGCTGGGGCTTGTCGAGTTTCAGATCAGCGGTCTTATGGTCTGCTTTACGCTCTCGTTCCTCGTCTCGTTTAGGCCGGTTTCCTCTAGTAGGACTGGGATCGTCTGGAGGCGAAACCAACGCATCCGGGATGGGCAAACGGGGGCGGTGACGGTCACCACTGTCGTCAGCAGATCGACGTTTGCGCTCGCTGCGCACTTTCGGCTGCTCAGACTCGGCCTCCTTTTCTGCCCTCGCTTGCCGACGCTGCTCTTTCCGACTCTCACTTTCACGATCTTGAGACCGGTTTTTTCCCTTGCTTTTCGACTCCATTACCTCCCACTGTTCTCCGGCAGCCCTGATGGTCTCGCTCGACGCGTACACATTTCCGGACGAGCTGCGGACGAGTCTGAAGGTTTCCGTTTCCCTGGCTGTCACGGAAATCCGACTGGGAGAAGGATCACGGGAGGAGCGCTTGGAGGGTACAGGTGGAGGCGCTGGCTCAGGCTCGTCCGGCATCAGCATTTCCTTGGTGTAAGGAGTGGGAGGATTGACCAGCATCGACGTAGTGGAGAGAGGAGATATGTCTGCAGTCATCTCAGGAAGCTGGTATGGTAGCTCGCTGTACAACGGAGCAGGGGTTAGTCCAGAATTGTCGGGAAACGGGACGGCGGGGAGTTTCGGGGAAGGGGGTGACGGGGGAGGCGGTTGAGGCTTCTCAAGCAAGCGGTTACCGGTCGGTGGAGATTGTGCTCTTCCTAGACCTGACGGCGGCCTGTTGGATGGTGGGGATGTTGAACGTTCTACCGGAGTTCGAGACCCGGAGGATGGCCTTCTATGGCCATTGGAAGCGCGATCGGAAGGTTTTTCAGGCGCTGGCGGAGGCGGCGGGGACACAGACCGGGCGGTCGCTTGGGGTTCGACAACATTTTGTGACGAATGCTGTTGACTGCGAATCGATAAGCGACTTGAAGAAGCGACAGGTTCCGGAGACCGGGAAGCTCTGACAAACGACTCCGGTGACTGTGCTCTCTGGTGGCCAGCAGATATGGTTTCACATGTAGCGCCAAGTTCATGCTCGACCGCTCGCTCCGGTGGTAAAGACAGTTCACGCTGGACAGGAGTACTCTCCACTGAGCCAGGATCAGGATTAGCAACTGTCAGCCTACCCATTGTATACGGCACTTCTGCTTCCACAGATACAGTTGAAGCTCGGTCAGTTTCAACTTTGGGAGGGTCTGGCTGCGGCTGCGGCGGAGGAATAACTACAAATGACGATTCCTGGTGTACCAGAGGTGGAGGAACGCGTTTTAGTTGATCTGGAGGGGAGTATTTTCCCGGAGACGGCTGAAGCTTCTCCGGAGATGGTTGGCGTATGAATTCCATCGGGGCCACTGGCGCTGGCTTTCGGGTGAGGCTGAATCGTTTGGCAAATCGTCCAAGAACACTGCCCCTCCGCTCCTTCTTGCTTGTGACAGCTATGAAGGACGATGGCGGTCCCAGTTGGGGTGACGGCCCCCGCGAGTCCGGCTCGTTGACCGGACTGACGGGGGCAGACGTCGCTTGCCTTCCAAATAACCCAACTGTACGCCGTTTGCTAAGTTTGCGAGGTAACTGGTTACCAGATCCCTCAGGTACTTGCAAATGGACCGCCGAAGTAGACTGCGACAATGGAGAAGGAGTGACGGTCTTGCGTCGATTTTGAGCAGTGTTCATACTGGAGGTGCGGGACCGAGGGACAGTATGAGGATTATGGGAATTTTGAGGAGCGGTATGCGGAGTCTGAGGGACAATTAATAGTCTGGCGCAGTCCACAGTCGGAGCAACGCACCTCTTCCAATGCCGGACTACTACTCAACCCGACATCATACGGCGACTCGTGGTGCCACGGTGTCCCCCATGGGTCCGTAACATCCAGCAAATCGACATTGTCATGGGCAGTCTGGGACGTTTTTCGAGAACGGGGCACCTCCTCCATCCGCGTTTGAGACGAGTTGGGTGTTGGTAGCGGCGAGTTTGAAGCCGAACGACTCAGGCTCGGCTCAGATCGATTACCAGAGGACGCCATTGGTGGAAAGGAAGGGGAAAAGACTGACGGCGGACCCCCCAAGGGCCGCGCATTAGCTGGCGGGATGAGGTGGTGGTTTTTGTACCATCGCGGTCCCACAGGATTGTGCATGGGATACCGGACCGCATGGTTCGTGTTGTCTCTGTACCACGAAGGCAACTCGTTCAAGCGGTCCGGAATAATTGACCTGGACAGCGGAGCCGGCATGGGCGGCACGGTGTCCGCACTCTCTCCCCGTTCGTGGTCGTTAATCGTACGCAGCGGCGGCGGGCGCGCAAGAGACGATGTAGACGGGGATGTGAGCTTCGTTGGCGCGGGCGCGGCCTGCTCCTGGGACTGCTGGGATTGGGATGTGGAGGTGCGTCTGAGAGACTTTCGCGACCACATCGAACTTGACTTGCGCTTTGACAGTTTGCGCTCCAAGTCTCCCCGCTCCATTTCCTTGTAGAACGCCTTGAGCTCGTCCTGCGAGGCCTTGGGTGCGCGGTTGCCCTGAATCTGTTGGAAATAAATTAGGATGGACGGAAAGAAGCCGTTTTCGCTTAAACGACTCGCCTCCTCGAAGGGCTCGGCTTCGGCATTGAAATAGGCCATTGGTATTACCCAACGCAAGGACGAGAGGAGATAAAAGGCGGAATTTCAGGCGAGAACCGTCGTAAACTGTCGTAACGCTCGTCGAGTCGCTCGATGGATCGGAGCAACTGCGCTGTGACCACGTGGGGCCGACGGCGAGCCATAGCCTTGAGCGCCATCTGCGATGCCTCTGCCGATCTCGGGTAGCGAAACAGGTACAGTCGAGAAGGGAATAGTCCCATTATCCAGATCCCCCGGTGCAACTTTTAATTGTGTCTCGCGACCTGTTTTCCGCTGTTCAGTGAAGCCCTAATACGGCATCTTCTGCTTATGGTAATCGTATTTACGATCGCAGCCAGTTTTCTTTTGATCTGAACCATGTCGATCCGAATTTTGCTGCTCGGCAGTGGGGGCAGAGAACACGCTCTCGCATGGAAACTCTCCCAGTCTCCCCTCGTTGACCACACTTTCGTGTGCCCCGGAAACGGAGGCACCAATCAACTCCCCAAAACGACAAATGTGTCCGCAGTGTCTGCGACTGATTTTCCAGCTTTGGTCGCGTTTGCCGTCGATAACGAGGTTGGATTCTGTCCTTCGTCGCTTCTAGTCCATCCAATACCATCTAATAGTTAAATCTCGTTGTTCCTGGCCCGGAACAACCACTCGTCGATGGTGTCGAAACACACTTCCGGAAAGGTTTGTCCCGTTATGCACTACCACACAGTACCCACTACATCATCGTTTCGTCAAGTCGGAATACCTGTTTTTGGTCCCAGCGCACTTGCTGCCCGAATGGAGGGCTCCAAGGGATTTTCTAAAGCTTTCATGGCCAAACACTCGATCCCGACTGCCGCATTTCAAGTGTTTTCCTCCTCTCAGTTTGAAGAAGCCGTTGCCTATGTAAAAACTTGCGGTCACCGGGTCGTATTAAAAGCCGACGGATTGGCGGCCGGGAAGGGCGTTCTGATTCCAGAGACGACAGAAGAGACTATTGAGGGCTTGCGTGAGATTTTGGTAGACCGCGTTTTTGGTGATGCAGGTCGGCTGAGTTATCTTTTGGGCCCGCTTTTCCAATACCGAAAAAATCCTTCTAGGAGCCGAGGTTGTAGTGGAAGAATTGCTAGTTGGGCCTGAGATCTCTGTCCTGGCATTTTCGGATGGATATTCCATCGTGACTCTTCCTGCTGGCCAAGACCACAAGCGCATCGGAGATGGGGATGTAGGTCCGAATACTGGTGGAATGGGAGTTTACGCACCTGCCCCAGTCGCAACCCCAGCTGTCTTGGAACAAATTCTGAATGAATCTCTGCGACCAACCATTGATGGAATGAGAAAAGACGGTTGGTGCCCGCAATACGGTATATTTTCAGACTCTCAACGTTCATAGGTTTCCCTTTTGTCGGCATGCTCTTTACGGGATTTATGTTGACGTCCAATGGTCCTAAAGTTCTGGAATACAACGTCCGTTTCGGCGATCCCGAGACAGAAGCTTTAATGTTGCTCCTACCTGAAGACGTCGATTTGGCCGCCATCTTCCTTGTACGCTGTTTCCTTTGCCGTGACTGATTACCAACTAAGCGTCGTCCGTAGGCTTGTGCAGAACATCGTTTGGATTCTGTCAAAATCTCTACGCGACCAGGATATGCCGTCTCAGTCGTTCTGGCTTCTCAAGGATACCCAGGATCATACGCCAAAGGCAAACGGATCGAAGTAAAAGATGTCCCTCCAAGTTTGTTCATACCCTGGCTCGTAACCCGAATCTAATAATTTTTCAGACGTGGTTGTCTTCCATGCTGGCACCAGCACGACGCCTAATGGCGAGATTGTCACGGCCGGCGGGCGCGTCATGGTAGTAACAGCACATGCACCAACCCTCCAAGATGCTCTCGACTCGGCTTACGCAGGGGTCGCCCAAGTCTCTTTCGAAGGTAAAACATATAGACGTGATATCGCCCATCGGTGTGCCATATCCGAATTATCGTCAGCACAAGAGGTTAACCGAAAAGTGCCAGGGCCCTCAAGGCAGCCAGCGAACCCACAGGCTTAACATATGCTCAGGCCGGCGTCTCGGTCGACGCTGGAAATTCTCTCGTCGAGACCATCAAGCCTTACGTCCGATCTACCCGCCGCCCCGGTGCAGACGGCGAAATCGGAGGCTTTGGCGGAGTGTTCGACCTCAAAGAAGCAGGATACATCGACCCAGTGCTCGTTAGCGGCACCGACGGCGTCGGTACCAAACTGCGCGTCGCTGTCGACGTCGGGGTACACGATCTCGTCGGTTGGTGCACTATAGTGATTTTCTAATTCAGGCTTTCTGACACGGATTCTGCAATCAGGCATCGATCTCGTCGCCATGTCCGTCAACGACCTGCTGGTACAAGGTGCCGAGCCCCTGTATTTCCTTGACTATTACGGGTGCAGCAAGCTCGAGGTAGGAGTCGCTGCACAGGTAGTAAAAGGCATTGCAGAAGGCTGCCGTCAAGCTGGGTGCGCGCTCATCGGTGGTGAGACTGCCGAGATGCCTGGGATGTACAAAGATGGTCTGTATCTTGGTGTTCCGCTTCTACGCGTCCACATTTATATTTATGATTCATTATTACAGGTGACTACGATCTCGCTGGTTTCGCCGTGGGCGCTGTCGAACGGCACCTGATCCTCCCGAAGCCCAATATCGTCGCGGGAGACATCCTGCTCGGGATCACTTCCTCCGGGTTACATTCAAACGGATTCTCCCTAGTCCGCAAGATCATATCTATCTCTGGATTGACCTACTCCTCGTCCTGTCCCTGGGACGAGCAAACGACACTCGGCCGCGCCCTGCTCGAGCCCACGAGGATATACGTAAAGCAGATTCTCCCCGCCGCTCAAGCCGGTCTGCTGAAGGGCATGTCCCACATCACCGGCGGCGGCTTCATCGAGAACATCCCGCGCGTGCTGCCCAAAAACCTCGGTTGCTTTATCGACGCGTCGACATGGACGCTGCCGCCGGTGTTCCGCTTCCTCATGAAGCACGGCGGCGTCGCGCCGCTCGAGATGGCGCGAACCTTCAACAACGGCCTCGGGATGGTCTGCATCGTCAGCCACAAAGACGTCGAGGTCGCCATCGACGCCCTCCAGCGCAGCGGGCAGGCAAAAGTACACAAAATCGGCGAGGTGGTCGCTGCACCGGGTGTGGAGATGCGCAATCTCGAGGCGTGGTCATGATCATACTACGACAAATACAGCATAGAGGGCTTGACATGGCGTTGTAAAATAAAAACAAAGCAGTGAGAGGGGGGCGAGTATACGTACGAGTAGGTAGCTGTGAGTATAGTAATGTTTTTATATACTTACGAGGCAGGGAAAGGGTTCTACCAGTCAAGTCATATACATGAAATGTAAATTAGAACAATGCGGATGCGATGGGCGAGGTGACAAGATGCGTGATGTTGGCGGGCGAGTGGAGTATAGGGATGGAGAGCTGTGTATGTATGGTGTATCGTAGTGTAGAAATGCACAAAGAGGACGAAAGAGAAGAAATAACCCTACAGAAAAAAGGGGACTAAAACTGGACCAAAAGAAATAGCTGGGAACCGGTTTCCGAGAGAGGAACGAACGAGAAGATGCGTGGACATGGACATCGAAAGCATCTAGATGGGAAATCGATGATTTTAGGCGGCAACAGACACGTCGGACGCAGCCGTGGCAACAGAAGCGAATGAAACGGGCATTTTGGGAGGCTCCGCACCGTTCACGTCGGGTTTAAGCTCCTGCGTGACATAAGTATAGTGTCCGATGCAGGAGACAAACCACATACCTTGACACGCTCGGGGGTAACGCCGCGAGGAGTGATGGCCTGCGAGCTGGTGGTACTCCGTGCTGGGCGAGGCGCCTGGAGGATCTGAGCGGCGGTCGGCCCCGCGTGACCATTTCCGTTCGGCAAAGAGCCACTCACGCCTGGGGCGCGTGCGGGAGGCGTGGTGGATCCCCCAAGAACAGGGAATTCGTCCGCGTTTGGAACACGCTGCTTCACCACAGACGCGCGTTTGTTTGCCTGGGCGTTAGGACCAGCCTTACCACCCCGGGGCTGTGAACGGCTGGATCCATTCTAAGAAATCTCGCGTCAGAAATATGGAATGGGCGAACTGCGCTTGTTTACCTCTTGGATAGAGAGATTAGCCAATTTTTCGTCGATGGCGGTAAACCCATTGCCATTCGCGTGCCCACGCGGGCGTGGGCCGCCTCCACGGGAAGGATAGACGGGCGTGTGGGGTGCAGCGCCTTCCTGGGGCATAACGTGGGGGAACCGACATTCGGTACTGAGGTGAACGTTGAGCAAAAAAAAAAAAAAAAAGTCATGTACGGCATGTACGTACCCATTTTTGCACCTTCCTGCGGGGAAGAAGACACAGGCCGGCACCGGCTTGCGGCTCGCGAAAGAACCACGACGAGCAGTTCCTCTCCGACCCGACCCGGAGCCCTCCCGTCCATGGCCAGAGGGTTCTGGCTGCGGGTTGAGCTCCGGCGACTTGGCAGCCGAGCCATTAACCTCAGGGTAGCCTACTGAACCATTACCATTTACAGGCGGGTACGGAGCAGGATTCTGCGGCATGACAAACGTAGGCTGCGCGGCAGACGGGAGCGATGAAGAATTAAAAGTAGCCGGCGGAGACTGTGACGCAGGCGGAGGCGGTGCTTGAGGGTGGAGAGGAGGGAGGGGAGGGATGGACATCGGGAGCGGGGCCTGCCCGGAGTGAGAATACATGACGGGGGAAATGGGTCCGTAGGGCATGGCCGGGGCACCATTGGGACTGAAATGGCCTTGTGGCGGGGGAGGCATCATCTCTGAAGGAGCAGGGCCATGCATGGGCATTGGCGGCCCCTGCTGCGGGGGCGGCATGGGGTGTTGGCCGTTCATTGGTGGGGGAAAAGAAGGTTGTGATACAGGATAGTATGTTGGTGCGTAAGGCTGCGGCGGCATTTGCTCGTACGACGTAGGATATTGCGCAGGTGGAGGGAGGGGGCCTTGGAAGTAGGGACCTGTCGGGTGCTGGAAAAGACACGAAGTCCCATACCTACACGCCGGGAAATAACGGCACGGAATGGCGGAAGCCACTTCCGGCGGTGGCAAGTTGTTGTGGCGGGAGCCGTTGTTCTCCATGTGCATCTGGGGAGGAGGGGCGTGGTAGTACATGTCTGGGGGAGGTGCCGAGTTTATAGTCGGGTAATAAGGATAGTTTGCAGGTGGAGTGTAGGTGCTGGGTTCGTTCGTGTCGTATCCGTTTTCGTGGGGGACCTGAGGCTGAGACTGCTTGTTGCGCGCAAAGTTGAGCATCCCCAAGATGGTCGGGTCTGCGCTATATGTCTCCGGGAGGCCTTGGCTCGAGGCGTTGGTGGGATCGGCACCTGAAAAAAAAAGTGCAAGCGCGTCAAAAAAAGGCCACAGGGCTTTATAGCGCGAAATTGCGACGAACCCTTGTCCAAGAGGGCCCGGACGACCTCGGCATGACCATTCTTAACGGCCTCGATGAGGGGAGTAACCCCGGTGTGATCTGGCGAGGGCGAAAAAAAAAGTAAAAAAAAAGTGGAGATGGACGAGATGGGTGGCAAAAAAAGCGCGGGGAACGTCAGAAAAGAGAAAAGGAGAGCGGTAAGACGACGAGGACCTTTGATCTCAATGTCGACACTTTCGGCAGTGTCCAGAATCTGGTTCACGGTTTGGAGGTCGCCCTGAGAGCAAGCCTTCCAGAGATTAGAGACCATGGCGGGGAGAGGCGGATACGAGTACGAGACGAGGCCTGGGTTTGGGGAGGGATCCGCGAGAGACGAAGAGCGCGCGAGAAAAGAAAGGGCAACTTTTGAAAAAGTCAAGCTTGATCGTATGTCGGCGTAATCACGCTTATCAAATGGGCGAGAACGTGGAGGGTCTACGGAGGTCTACGGAAGCTATGTCTTTTTGGACTAGGCTCTATATACTTCTTCTATCACCCACTGGACAGCCCAAGTTTCTCCAACAGTTGTTTCGCTGGGCCACCGGCCGTCGGCGGTAAATCCAGTTCCCTCGACGCTGGGAGATCCATCAGTTCCTGCACGGCCGTCTGGGTCGCCTTATCTGATGCCGAAAATCATTCGTTATACCTCCGGGCATCGCGCAAACAACACCTACCGTGGTACAGCACCTCAAAGACCTGCTCGGCGATAGGCGCATGGACGCCGAGCTTGTCAATAATCCTTTTCACGCCCTTGGCCGTCGAAACACCCTCAGCAACACTTCCCAGCGTGGAAATGATTTTTGCCAACGGTTCCCCTTGCCCCAGCCGATACCCTACCGTGTAGTTACGGCTGCTCGACGAACTACAAGTCAGAAACAGATCCCCGACCCCTGCCAACCCGAGAAATGTCAACGGCGACGCGCCGTATGCTGTGCCGATGCAGGTCATCTCAGCCAATCCTCGTGTGATGATCACTGCCTACGCGTTAGAAAAGCTTTATTGAAAGCTCAGAAGCGTAACCTACTGGCTCTCGTGTTGTTCTCGTATCCAAGCCCGTCGGACATACCAGCGGCGATAGCGTAAACATTCTTGAGCGCTCCTGACAACTCAATTCCTATGGGGTCGCTACCGGTGTAGCTACCACGAAAAAAAATAATCAAGTTCGGTGTCAGGCACCGCGTTCGCTTCGACGCACCATCTAAAATGGGGCTGATGAAAGAGGTCGGAGGTTTTGTTGGCTTCTGCTTCCGTAAAGGAAGCGACCGAGACGGACGTAGGTCGTCGTCTTACAACTACAAAAATATTCAGTCTCAGGCTGCCGTGATGGTGGAGCCTCTCGCGTCGCGACCTACTTTCTTTCGCAAACGATGGCCCTGACTGAAATAAATCAAAAATCAGGCACTCTGTTCCGAAGAGTTCCGTGATTTGGACTTACGATGAAGGTCGCGGCTTTCGCAACGTCCGCACCACATGTGTCAGCAATTATTTCCAAAGTCAAAGCGTCTGTCCCGATCTCTATGCCCTTGTTCACGAAGATGAGAAGAGGCAAGTTTGTCTTGTGGAGCGAGCGGTTAAGGATTTTCAAGTTCTCTCTAACCTCGACCGTGTTAAGATGCCTGAAACGCGCCGTGCAGACGCAATTACCTGAGAAACTGGGTAGGAATCGCAAAAAGCAGAACATCCATCTCATTTATAAAGTCCCCATCCGGCAGGTCGGGACCAACAGCGGAGATATTCTTAGAAAAGTCGTGCTCAGGCAGGTACTTGAGATTTTTGTGGTGCAGGTTGAAGTGCTTCACGACGTCGGCCTCTCTTGACCACAGGAAGACGCGGTGGTCCGAGTCGCCTAGATGTTCAGCCAAACAAGAGCCAAAGTTCCCAGCCCCTGGTCGACCGCACACAGTCAGAGGATTCGTAGCGCGCGAAACCTGTGAAACACACCGAGGATTAAAACTTTGGAATTCGCTGCAGGCTGTGGTTTTGAAGCGCACATGGTGAATCTGAATGGGTAGGGAGAGATCGGAGACGCGGTGGTAAAGGCACGGAAAGATGGTAGAGAGCGATATTGTATTCTATGGACACGCGTTAACAACGTCAGCATGCGCCTATGGCACGTCGAGCGAGAGTGGAGTTCAAGGCAAGGTCAGAAAAAGCTTTGACACGTGACCCTTTACGGCTCTCTTTCAATCACTTTCCATTATCTTACCCTTCTCGCTACTTGGACTATAATTCATAGACCGTCGCTCTTTATGCCGCCTATACAGGACCGCACCAACGAATTCCGGTCTTGCGTAGAGTCTATTCGCTCTAGGTCCTCGCTCCCGCGTGGTGCAGACGCGAAACAGCGTCTCCTCCGGAATGGAAAGACGCCCACCAAAAGCGAGTTCACTCGCATGGCCTCAACCATCGGGAAGGACATTAGCAGCACGACGATAAAGCTCGGGAAACTTGCGCAGCGTCGGTATATTTCGGCCGTATCCAATTCGGCAACTTACACGTATTACAGTTGCAAAACGGAAAACATTGTTCGACGACCGACCTGTGGAGATTAGCGTACGTGCGTTCGATATGTATTCTTTGCTAGCGTACTCAAGTGTCCCCAGGAACTCACCTTCATAATCAAGCAAGATATTGCGAATATCAACAAGCAGATCGCGGCACTGCAGTCGTATGTCAAGCAGCGCAATGCGCAAGGGTCCAAGTCGGCGGAAGGAAAACAGCTCGACGAGCACAACAACAACGTCGTGATGCTCCTCCAAAGCAAGCTGGCCAACACGAGCATGACTTTCAAGGATGTCTTAGAGGTGCGGACACAGGTAGGCGCCATCCCCCGATCTCGTTCCCTGTGCTGCGCTGACAACGTATGTAGAACATGAAGGAGTCTCGGAATCGTACAGAGCAATTCATGTACTCTACGGCGACCGCAACTGCTGCGACACAAACTGCCTCCAGTCTGTCTTCTTTACAATCTAGGCGGCATTATATTCAACAATGGCTCTAGGTTCAATGCTCTACAACCCCCGCCCAGATCCGATGGGTGATGGCACCCCAAGCCGCCACGATTCCAAGGGCAAGGGACGGGCACCCCAGAACGGCGACGTCTTGGCTCTGGACCTCGATGCGGCCGAGGAGGGTATCGGTGGGTCTCAACGTGGCGCTTTCCAGCAAATGCAGCTGGTCGAGCAGCAGGTGCGTCCGTTGCTCGGGCCGACAGCAGTGCCGTCTTACATTGCCCCGCAGGACACGTACATACAGTCACGTTCAACAGCCATAGAATCCATCGAAACGACCATTGCCGAGCTCGGCCAGATATTCACCCAACTAGCCACGATGGTGGCCGAGCAGCGCGAGACTGTGCAGCGCATCGATGCAGACACGCTCGATATCGCGTCCAACGTTAGCGGCGCGCAGCGCGAACTGCTCAAGTACTACGCCAGCATTTCGAGTAATCGGTGGCTGATGGTGAAAATATTCGGCGTCTTGATCGTATTCGTGAGTCGACGCTCCGAAAATAGACGACGTTCAGGTACTGAACCATTTTTAGTTCCTGGTATACATCTTGGTGTCGTGAGGATCAACGCCAATGGCCGGGCGCCACTAGGTATCTATTTTTTAAAAACTTCTCTGTCGCTTTGTGCATAAAGCGTCATAATTCATGGGACATTTTATTCATAACCTATCCAACCGGTATCGCGTTGACTCCGGTTCCCCATTGTTTTCCTCGTGGCCGAGCCTTGATGTGCTTCTTCCCTCCCCGATGTGTCTGCCCATCGTCTTCATCCCCAACGGTCCACGTCCGGCGTTTTGACTGCACCTGCTCTAACCCAGATGTAGCCGAAAATCGCTGCGGAAGATCAAGTACTGAGGACAACGTCGGGTCACTCTTCGCCAGCTTCTCGATGCGGTCCTTCTGGGATGAGGGTAAGTATTGCGAGGACACAAAATGAGCAGGATAATGTACCCTCTGCTCGAACAAGCCTTTATTCCGTTCTTTGAGTTTGTCGATACGAGCCCCACTCTTCCCGCCGCCGCCGACCGTCAATTCCACGTTTATTCGCCGACCCTCGAGCTCCGACTGATGTAATTTTAGACCTTGTTGGAGGGCGTTGCGGTGACTGAATTCCACAAACGCACAGCCTTTTGATTTGTGCACCGGTTTCCCTGCCGTGGGTTTCGGTGTCCGAAGGCGCACTGTCGGTGGAGGATCTTGGGGGACGTGAGCACAATTGAAAATTGTGAAAAAAATAGTTAGACTTGCCGCAAGCTGCGAAATGCGCTTTTATGGCTTCGGCTGTCGTCGTATATTTAAGGTTACCTGGATAAGAGTGAGAAGAATGAATGGAATGTCAGCGAAGAATGGACCCACCAACAAACAAGATAAACCGCTGCTTCACTTGGACCGCTTTCGCTTCTCCTGACTCCCCAGCTGCTGCCTTCGCTTTCTTCCGCTTTGGCCCTTCGACCTCGCCGTCTTGGTTCTGCTTGTCCACATCCGCCTCGCCACCCACTGTAGCAACGTCTCTTTTCCTCTTTTTCTGGGCCGGAGGGGGAGCGACCGAGTCGTTCGCTTTTTCCTTGCCCTTTCCCTTGCGCGCCGCCGTGCCGTTCTGATCCACCAGTGCGTCCTGCTTCTTCCCAACCTCCACCGCAGGCGAATCAACCTCGTCATCAGCGAGATCCTGTACTTCCAAGACAGGAACCTCGTTATGCTCCAAATCAGACGGATCGCCATGGGTTCTAGACTTGGTGGTCTTGCGGTCGCGGAAGGCAATGCCTTTCTTTTGCTTCTTGGTAAGCTTTTGTGGGGCACTCATGACTGCGAGCGCGGGGCCGTTCAGGCGAGGATTGGGTCAGGATCCAATTAATTTGCGAAAAGCGTTTTGGTGACGGTCACGTCACGCCTTCGGATCGGCTAGTCGGCCCGCAATTCGCCGGATGTGCGCACTCGAGGTATGATAAGATAACCCCCGTCTGTTGTAGGCTCTGGTCTCTCCGAGAGCTGGTTCTCCTGCCCATGGAGAGTCGGATTTATACATAACTCAGCAAAAAAGGCCCGCTATTCACGCATGAACCAGGCTCGATGAGATAACCCCGCACTAGCATATCCTATTTGAATGGCTATCTCTTCCCATGATTGAACCCGCGGCCGTCCAACTTCCCAACTTCCTCTCTCCCATGACTTGGCAAGAAATCGCTGCAGAGAAAAAGTCTCACCAACTCGACGGTGTACCAAAGGAATGGCTTACTTCCAACCTCCCGTCCGAGCAACAGCTCAAGGTAATCGACTTTCCACAAGAAAGCAGCGTGTTATCTGCTCTCGATCTCGAGATTACGGAGTCCTCGGTCGCTAGCTTGCTCTCCAACCTCGCGTCGAGCAAATGGTCTTCAGTGCAAGTCACGACGTCTTTCTACAAACGCGCTATCGTCGCCCAACAACTTGTTAGTTCTTGTTCCTCTTGGACCGCCGAGTTTCCTGTTATTGACGACCCTCTAGACCAACTGCCTGACAGAAATATTTGTGGATCGCGCTCTTGCTCGCGCCAAAGCCCTCGATGAGCACCTTCAGAAGACAGGGGAAGTCGTCGGAGCACTCCATGGTCTCCCTATTTCCCTCAAGGACCAGATCAATATCAAAGGAATTGAATCCACGATGGGTAGGGCTGGAGACTTCCCACTTTCCGAAAGTTGTTATGAATCGCGCGTTTAGGCTACGTTAGCTGGATTGGCAAGTTCCTAGAGAAGAACTCCGTTCTGGTCGATATTTTGGAGTCTCTCGGTGCCGTTCCGTTCGTCAAGACCAATATTCCCCAGACCCTCATGGTATGGGGCAGCATTATCGTTTCGCATAACTCAACTCTTCATACAGTGGCCAGAGACCTTCAATCATATCTTTGGAAGGTTGGTGACAATTATTCTGGTCATTAGAACGTTGAAGAAGCTCGGATTTCAAGGACCTCAAACCCCCACAATCGATCCCTCACTAGCGGGGGCTCCTCAGGCGGAGAAGGCGCGCTCGTAGGTAGGTAAAATCAATACGCCGGGCAAGCATTATAACGATTTCTGTGCCTAGCATTGAAGGGTAGCCCTCTCGGTAAGTGCTGGACGGCTTATCTGGACCGACACTCATATTTTCCCAGGAGTGGGTTCTGACATTGGCGGGTATGCGAAATCCGTCTGGTTTTGTGAATATCTAATGACATGTTAGCTCGGTGCGGATCCCCGCCGGGTTGTGCGGCGTGTACGGCTTCCGACCGTCGTACAACCGTATCCCGTATGCAGGTTGCGTTAACAGTATGGAAGGCAACGACTCTGTGCTTTCCGTTCTCGGTCCTCTGTCCAACACGCTCGATGGGCTCAAGACATTTGTTCAAGCGGTCCTAAGCAAAGAACCATGGTCGAAGGATCCGCTGGTCATCCGCAAGCGATGGAGTAACGAGGAGTACAACCTCCTGGACCACGGAAACGGGAAGAAGTTGTGTTTCGCGATCATGTGGGACAACGGGATAATTGTACCGCACCCGCCTGTCAAGCGTGGTCTAGAAATAACGAAGAAGGCATTACTAGCGGCGGGCCATCATGGTACACATCTTCATTCCTGTGCCTACTTGCATAGCCTGATAAGAGAACAGTGATCGACTGGATCCCTTACGAGCAGCCCGAAATCGTGAAAACTATTGTGAGTGCTATTAACGTACGAATAGCAGAGTTTCACCTCCCACGATGTCGCAGAATGATATTTGGGCTGCTGGGGCGGCGGAGGATTACAAGATGGCCACAGCGCCGTCGGGCGAACCCGTCATCGCAACCATGGGAATCCTGGCAGAAGACACAAAGCTGCTCTTCCGACCGACTCACGCTGGCATATCGGCCTTTGAGCTCTGGCAGGTGCAGAAAAAGAAGAGGGAGCTGCGGCAGGGGCACTTGGACCACTGGGAAGCCACGGTCAACGAGACTGGAACTGGTCGTCCGGTGGACGCAATCATCAGCCCTATAGCACCGTACGCAGCACCGCCGCACGGTTTAAACAGGTACGCCTGAATGTTTATAGGCCGGTCGCACTGACTACATGCTATATCAGGAATGCGCAATACACAATGTCATGGAATTTGCTTGACTGTCCTTCTCTGGTGATTCCGGTTTCGAAAGTGGATCAATCGCTGGACGTGAAACAGCCGAGGGATAAGTTTTACACAACGGACGACCGGGAGAATTACGAAGGATGTGGGTATCCATTGTACCTTGTACCATTCGGTAAATTGACCATCTTTCATGTAGACAACCCTGCGACGTACGAGAACGCACCTATCACAATCCAGGTGATCGGTCGTACCATGGAGGAAGAGGCTGTCATGGCAATGTCGGAAATAGTTGACGAGGCGTTGAGAATGGCCCAGGCTAAACTTTAAGAACTAGGAACAGAGGTATCAGTATTACAACAATGATCAATGAGAATGCGTTATGAAATACAATGCGAATAGCCAAGAATATACAGAATGTGGACCAGTTCGAATGCAGAAACGTTTACAATCCCAACGTTAAACACCCAACTCCGTCGCCTGCACCTTCGATCTCTCTCTCCTCTTCTTCTCCTCGCCGGAACCCAGCAGCAGAGCGCGGAATGGGTCTAAGGATGGGACTAGCCAACGCCACCGCCGGCCGCAGAGTAGGGCTTGATATGCCGTTAACTGGCCGAGACATTGACAGAAATGCTGCGGAGCCTACACCAGCCCCGACAGTAGGAGACGACGTGGTTGAGCTCGCGGCCGACGCCGGCATGATAGGAATGGAGATGGGTAATCTGGGGTTGGAGCGACTCTTCGGCGATGAGGGGTGCGAATCGCGCAGATACGATAAGGATGGGGAAACTGCTCGCCGTTTTGATGCATTTTGATATGGGTCAAACCGCTCGTCGACTGGGGCTAGCTGTCAGCATGTCGATCGATCAACATCGATAGAAGAACGCACATTTCCGCTTATTGGACCGGACGGCGCTCGTGGTTGGAGGCGGTGTGGATCGCCAGTGGCTAATCGACATCATAGAGGACATGGAGGACATGGATGGCGAGCCAGATGGCTGAAAGCAGTTGAATAAATGAATAGGGTCAATTTTGCCAAAGAGACTTACGACATCGACATCCATACCAGAAAGGCCTGGGCTTTCTGAGATACACATAGTGTTTATGTCGTCCCCGTTGACACTGCCGGCGGGGGTTCTGATGTTAATGGGCTCACTTCCGCTGGGCAAAGGGTATAACGGCGTATATGTGGAGTCGTTGTCGTCTCCATCATCGCTCGGGGTATCTTCGCGTTGAAATTCTTCGTGGCCTGCTTCCTCTGGGTATCGACCACGATCCGCCACAGTACGCGGTGTCCGGGGAAGCTCGACGCCGGAAGCCAGAAGCCGCTGAAACGCGGCCTCTGACTGAACTTCGTTCTCGACGGGTCGAGATTCCGCCAACAAGTTGAGAATGCGGGGTTGCTTCAACTGGAAAGGACTAAGTCAGACAGAGAAAAAAATCAAATAGAACGAGATGACTTGCAGGAAATGAAAGTCGTCGGGCCTTCAACAATCGTGATTCACCCAGGTCTGATCCTCGAGACAGGGACCTGCGCGGCGGAGTCAAGGGTGGCACTGAGCGCCTTGGATCGTCGGTGTTCTCCAGCGGAACCAGAGGGGGAGTGGGATTCTCGGAGCTGCTCGGGGGCGATATATCTGACCAAAGGCTATCGGATTCATCGAGACTCGACGTGCCATAACTAGCACGCCGTTTATGCGATGAGGAGGGTTTGAATGACGCTGTCAAAGGGCTATGAAGGCGACTGTCAGGTGCTAAAAGACTCGGGCGGCGGAAACGTTGGAACAGGGCGCTGGTATCATCGAGGTAAGCTGCGCCTAGGGCGGTATTCGCGGAGGTCGAAGAGGGCAGGTTGAAATCAGTGGAAGAGGTGGGAAGGGGATGACGGGAAGTAGCTGCCTTGGGCATGGTGGGAGTACGGGAGAAAGAGGACGTCCAGAGTGGCTTGTTGGAGTGGTTCTCAGCAACTGCATTGAGAAATGCGACAAGGTCACGGGCGGCTAGTCACAATCTAACGACTCGGAGAAATGGCAGACAGCTTAGGCGATGGCCGTCTCAATATATTTCTGCAGCTACATAGTCGCTACTACGGTGAAACAGGAACCAGAAAAACACATCTGGTCCTACAGTCGTGTCCTGTGGCAGGAGGCGCAGACTTGGTTGAACTGACATAGCCACCATCCTTACGGAAGTCACAGTGATGCACTGCGCGTTTGGAGATCGAAACAAAAAAAGTCTTAGGGTGTGTACGGCAACAGAATCTTTTGAGGTTCTGGTGCTTTGATGGGCAACTATTCCCTTTTCAAGTAGTCAGCTGCCGAGTGCGTGACTTTCTCGCATCTTTCATCAAACAGCATCCAATGCGTCCGCTCACCGTGCCCCGCCTTTCCCGCCCTCTTGGCGTTGTCAAACCAGTGCCCGCCCTCGACATTCCGTGCGTCAGGATAACCCTCGGGCTTTGAGAGAAATACAATTGATGATTACCCTTAACAAGCTGTGGGCAGAGATAAAAAGCGAGGCGGTTTGCGACAAATTTTATTTTTGTTCTCGTCGTCGCCCACGATGAGCACGGCAGTCAACGATGCGGTGGTGATGCATCAGAGCTGTGACTCCTACGTGACTGAGAAAAGTTTGGACTACTTGAAAAGGGAATAGTTCCCATCAAAGTACCAGAATCTCAAAAGATTCTGTTGCCGTACACACCCTTAGGCTTATTGTATGCTGACTTGCTTGACATATCTTGAATGCTATCCATGCGCCAAATAAAGAATTGAATAGTATCTACATGCATAACGCTCGAAACTCGCCGGTTCTCGCATTCCAATGAAAATGCAAGAAAGAAAAGAAGAAAGAGAAAAAAACATCCTACCTCACGATTCCATTGCATGACCCTTACCTTCCCTAATTCATATTCTTTGCGGCGTGCCCGACGCATCTCAGCCTTTTGCCGAGCGACGACGGACGGGATCGACCAACCCAGGAGCAAGTCCCAACTCCCCCACTCGGCCTGTTCGTCATTCGGGGCATTACGCGAGCTGTTCCCGCAGGCTGGCTTGCGGAAGGCCGTAATGGTCGAAGCGAGGGACGCGAGGGGTCAAGATCGAGTCTGTCGTGTTTGGAGAGAACGCGTTCCATACGGCGCAGGTATACACCGCGTGCTCTCGCGCAGGAGTGCAGGGGTATTGTGGGGAACGATCCGCGCATCACCAGTACCCACTCCGTAAAAGCCCCCGATATCAAAATATTGAAGTACGAGCTGAGATTCGTCGTTGAACGGCTCCTCGGCAGGTTTCTTGAATTTTGGATATCCCAGTCCACTGGTGAAAAACGCTAGATCCCTGCTACCTTGAGTGGTTCTTGTTCCTCTTCTCGGACTTCTTCTCAATTTCGGAAGGTACTCGGGCGTGCCCCGTTCAGCTGATGAAGGGATTCTTTCTCATCGCTGCCGAAATAAGGATGGGTAAGGGACGGCTCAGGTTGATCATCTTCTTTGAAACGGGGCCAGGGGTTGAACTGGATGTCTTCTGAAAGAAATCGATTAGCACCTGTTCGTGCGTTGAGAGTGCAAGCCCAATTCAGGTTCTGGACTCCTCAAGAGCAAAATAGCGGCCCGCGCTTTGGCCACATATGCGTGCCATGAGTCTCTCACACAGATCATGTTCAATGGCGTCTCGGTTACGTGCATTTATTCCTCTGGAGGAACCTCATGGAAACGCTCAAGGCGCTCGCCAGACATAGGTAACGTAGAAGCGACCAAGGGAAAAAACTACGCACCTCGTCCCCCTTCGAATTCGGAACAAAGTTACAAGCTTGGACGCAGACCTGCTCATCGACGCTAGACACGATTATTGTTGTCCCGCTCCTTAACACTAGGGGGAAGTTCGTATTCTGTTCAGTCTGATATCATTCGAAGATTGAGCACTCGCGGTGCGTCTGTAACTGCCGCTCAGGACGTGGTCTTCATATCTTCTGGACCCACGTTGTGACCAAAAATACAAATATCGTCGGGATATTTTCTAGCGGAGTGGCCAGGCTTAAGATCGTTGTCTCGTCTACGCCGTTAGCGCTGACTCCTTCCTTGATTTGCTGTGGTTCTGTTCGGCAGTCGGCTTATTCTCATCAGTCATTGTCTTGTCTGCGAGTGCTGGGAGACAGTCTGCTGTCTCGCAGGAGCCTAGGGGTGTGTACGGCAACAGAATCTTTTGAGGTTCTGGTGCTTTGATGGGCAACTATTCCCTTTTCAAGTAGTCAGCTGCCGAGTGCGTGACTTTCTCGCATCTTTCATCAAACAGCATCCAATGCGTCCGCTCACCGTGCCCCGCCTTTCCCGCCCTCTTGGCGTTGTCAAACCAGTGCCCGCCCTCGACATTCCGTGCGTCAGGATAACCCTCGGGCTTTGAGAGAAATACAATTGATGATTACCCTTAACAAGCTGTGGGCAGAGATAAAAAGCGAGGCGGTTTGCGACAAATTTTATTTTTGTTCTCGTCGTCGCCCACGATGAGCACGGCAGTCAACGATGCGGTGGTGATGCATCAGAGCTGTGACTCCTACGTGACTGAGAAAAGTTTGGACTACTTGAAAAGGGAATAGTTCCCATCAAAGTACCAGAATCTCAAAAGATTCTGTTGCCGTACACACCCTAGGAGATTTGATTTGGCAGCGACACAGCCACGCTTCCTTGCGGAGCTAAGTGCACATGCCCAGTAGCAAATTTCTGGCGGTGCCGCGATCCAGTTTTTCAAGACCGCGATGTCGAAACGTTCCGCAACGGAATTATTGACTCCAGCTACCATCGGAGGCCAGCCATATGCCAAGGCCTCCGGAAGTGGATCAAAACGCGAAAATGTCGCCTTGGATGAAATGGGCGAATTCGAGGATGCTTGGGAGGACGAAATAGAAAGCGACGAGGATGTTATCGATGCCGAGGCTGCAGAAGATCCAGATGGTCTGTATCTATCGCGCTGAATGGACGAGAAGCTTATTTCACCACGAAGGCATGGATGTGGACGAAGAGGTCATGCCCGCAATAGAGGAATCCGACGAACAACCTGTCGCCCCAGACACTTTCATTCCTGGAAGACATAAATTGGGGCCCGACGAGATTTTAGAACCGGACGACTCTGTGTATATCATGCGGCACTCCATGAAGGTCACTTGGCCCTGTTTATCCTTCGACGTCCTCCGAGACAATCTTGGTGATGAACGCCAACGCTATCCCGCGACGTCCTACCTGGTTGCCGGCACACAGGCCGATTCCGCGAAAGACAACGAGGTTGTGGTATATAAATTAAGCTCCCTCCATCGAACACAAAAGGACGGAGGTAAGGGCGCGAATCCAAGTTGTTAGAGTTGTATACTGATTATATTTCTTCCAAGATGATTCCGATTCGGAAGACGAGAACGAAGATGACGATGAAAATTTGGATGAAGATCCAATCGTGGAATATCGTTCTATACCCCATGTTGGCGGTGTCAACCGCGTCCGCGCTCAACCTCTCCCTTCCTCCTCCCAACTTCCTCCAGTATCCCAACCCTACCACGTTGCGTCATGGGCAGACACCGGAAAGGTGCACATCTGGGATGTTCGCCCGTTAATGGAGTCGCTAGACGTTCCCGGATATTCCGTCGATAAAGGGCGCACCCATACACCCGTTTACACTGTTAACTCGCACGGCCGCGCAGAAGGATTTGCGATGGACTGGGCAGTAACAGGATCTTCCTTGCGACTTCTAACAGGGGACATCCACTCCAAAATTTATCTCACCAGTTCTTCCCCGTCGGGGTTCAGCACTAACGCGCAAGCGTTCACTTCCCACACATCGAGTGTGGAAGACCTGCAATGGAGCCCCAGCGACCTTACCGTATTTGCGTCGTGTTCTGCGGACAAGAGTGTGATGATATGGGACATTCGAACCAAAGGGCGTCAAAGCGCCGGAAGCATCGACTCGGCGCACGAAAGCGATGTCAATGTCATCAGCTGGAGTAGGTCCACAGCATATCTCCTGCTCAGCGGAGGAGATGAGGGAGGTGTCAAGGTCTGGGACCTACGGAATATCAAGAAGCGAGGGTAGGTTGTTCGATCTGTTTTATTTTTTTACCGTCCTCATTTCGAGTAGGACGCAGGACCCCGACCCTACGCCCGTGGTTTCCTTTTCATGGCACAAAGCTCCGATCACCTCTATCGAATGGCATCCCACGGAGGATTCCGTCTTCGCTGCCTCGGGCGCTGACGACCAGATTTCAATGTGGGATCTCGGGGTGGAACTGGACGACGACGAAATGGGCGGTGTGGACGAGACGCAAGACAATGAAGTACCCCCTCAACTGCTATTCGTCCATCAGGGACAAACGGACATCAAAGAGTTGCACTGGCACCCTCAGATTCCTGGGGCAATCATATCCACAGCAGCAGATGGGTTCAATATCTTCAAGACCATTTCTTTGTAGGAGTTGGACTACTCCGATGAACTACTTACTCTATTGTCTCGTGACCAAAAATTTGAGATCAGTACAAGCCTACACCATTGTTTCCGCGCGGTGATCGAATCTGTAAACCAGGAAAGTTTAGGTATATATTTTGCCAGGCAATTCACATACCTTTGCGATGTTTTTGTGAATGAGATCCGTCAGCACGGCGTAGATGTTACGCAAGTCGATTATATGCTGGCGAGCAAGATAAAATTGATTGTCGTCATGTTCTTTCAGTGCTAGCTGCAGCGGGCGATTTAGATGCCCATCTCCGAATTATTTGAGCGGGGCGTACAGTATAATCTTCGACATTGGGATATTTGATGAGTTTGGAGCAGATTTTGGCCCGCGCAAGATAATTGTTGCGAGCTGAATCTCGTAGATTAAACGCGCTCTCCTGAGAACGGAGCAGTTCAGCAACGACCTCTTCGAGCAATCAGCACTTGTTGTAACGAAAACAGGCCGTGAACAAACCTTCTTGAATCTGGACGCCTAATTATGGTACGAAATTATATGAGCGGCGCCCGCAGTATAAGAGTGCATACCGAAATTGTCTCCGCTGTAGGATTAATTGGGATGAGAGATGACACAATCAGGAGCGACGCACCCTTCAATTCTGGGGCCAGGTAAATCATTTGAGTGGAGAGAGAAGAGAGTGCAGTACGAACTTGGGCATCGTGAGTGAGATCCAAAGCTTGACTTGGTCAGTCAGAGTCACAAGTTGCTCGCATTCGCGTTTCAAAGCTTCATGAAGTTCAACCAGCATCCTGTTGGCATGCACAAGGTTTGGTAGCCTTGCATACTGCGCGTCGTTTGTCGCGGCAGATGCCACAGTGCTGCCTTCGTCTATCTTTCTTTTCTTAGGCTGCGGTTGTTCGCCATTGACTTGAGACGACGGTGGGGGGTATACTGTTGGATCGGTAGTGGTTGAGGTCTGATCGCGGTGGTAAGGAGAACTCGGGAGAGATGTCGATTGAAAAAGTTCCTGGAGCTCCCTGCAGATGCTCGTTAGGTACAGAGGTGGATGTAGACACTTGGCCTACAATATCTTCGCGGGAAATACACGAAAAACGACGTGTTCTCCGGCAACTGCTGCCTGCTTTTGGAAGGCCTGAGGAGACATGTCATGAGAGAATGAAATACAAGATAGCATAAACGGACCTCAAGCCTTTGGGAGAGATCTTTTTCCATGGGATGGTAAGCGTGTAAGAAGCAAGACCGCGACGCGTAGCTTAATGATGGCTCTGTTTGTTTCGGGGGCTTTCGTCGGGATCCATTACGTAACTGTCTCATCCACGAACTATTTAACCGAACGGAAATTCGTTGCTGAACCAGCCCTGGCAGCGCGATATCTCGCCTGAAATGTCGACCCAGGAGGAAAATGAAGCCATCTCTGCGCTCACTGGTTTCTCCCTGACCAACATCCTCGGAGACCTCGTTCCGTCGAGTTCTAGTCTCACCAACCGGCTTGGACTTGGGGGATCTTCTGCTCTCAACGCCAACCAGATATATGGCGAAAAGTGGGACGACGACGAGGATGCAGTGGGCAGGGATCAGGGAGAGGATTGGGAGGACCAGATTGATAAAGAGATGGAGATGGAGGACGAGGGAGACGAGGACGTTTCGTTCGTCAAGGCGGAGCCTCAGTCTCCTGGTGCTTTGAAACCGGAGAAACGTGTCAAAATCATAAAACGGCTTGTCGAACGTCCCAAGAGCGTATATGAGCGCTTCCCGTCTTTCGAACAGAACAAGGTTCTAGACTTCAGTGAGCTCTTCAAAGGGTACACGGTGCAGAAATCTCGCCTATCCAAGAGGCCATTTCATAGTGAGCCTGTGTCTAAATATTGTGCTATAAATGCTCAACGCTGCTAGTTGAAACTGTGTATCCGAGGAAGCGGGATATTCCAAGAGCGTACCTCGAGTCCGTAGTCGGCGACACCAAGCGCCAGGTCGAGAATCAGCGGGTCGAAGCTATTGTTGCTGCGAGCAATGTCGAATCCGATCTTCTTCGAGCATTGGAGGTGTGTATATATTCCTCTCACTCGTTATCCCAACTTAGAAGACTTAGGAACGCGAAAATACCGATGTTCCTGTATCTCTGTCTTTGCGAGATCGTACATTCGACCTTGTTTTACTCTCCAATTGGGAGGACCAGATAATATTTGAACCGGAGAACAAACCTGCCAGTAAACCGCAACTGGAAGAGAGCGTTGACAACATCAAAGTTCCTTCGGTTAATAACCTGACTACACCGGCGAACAAAGCCTTGGAATCTGGCGCATGGACGCAGAGTATCATCTGGAATCCTCGAGCACCGTTCAAAGACTTTACTCAGCTCGAGTTTAACCACGAGGACGACGTAATTCCAGAGGAACGCAGTAGTTCGTACTCCCACCCATGCTGCGGCTAACCGCTAATTTTCGCATCTTCAGCTGAGACCGTTCGACCAAGGAAGCGATTCCGAACTGACGCAGGTGTCCGTGACAAATATAACTTGTCCAATGATCACATGTACGAGGTTTCGAAAGAAGGTGGCCGTCACCGGGTCCGCCAAACCTTTGGCCAAATCGCGGTCGAGCATGCATACCCCGCTCAGAAACTACAATTGCCATTTGTACATTTACATGTTGTGTCTGGCTTTCAATTCTGACCCCTAGTCCTAGTATAAGACGCGTTTATCGAAGCAAGAAGCGCGCTCATTCCATCGGCCCGCGCTACAATTTCCTTCCAATATTGAACTCCGCTTCAGCAAGGTCCGCACCGCCAAAAAGAAGAAGGACAAGGCAGGGCGTAAACTGGGTAAAGGTGGAAACATCGGCGAAGGATTACGAAAGACGAGCGACATTAGTCTTCGGGATACTAGCAACTTCATACTTTGGGAATTTTCTGTAAGGATCTCAAGTATCTTGCTGTTTCGTGTTCTGACAGTTTGAAACAGGAGGAACACCCGCCTATAATCCAGAATTTCGGCATGGCCAGTTCGCTCGTGAATTATTATCGCAAGAAAGATGAAAAGGACGACCATGTCCCAAAGGTGGGTTGTCTTGTAGCATGGTGCTATCATCTAACTGGCCAATAGTATGATCTGGGTGTGCCGTTTGTTCTTGAGCCTCAAGACGACACCCCGTTCATGAAATTCGGCGCCGTCTATCCCGGGCAGACGATCCCTGCATTATACAATAATCTCATGAGGGCTCCTCTTTTCCGCCATAAGCCATACACAACTGATTTCCTGGTCGTAAGGTCAGGATTACGGTTGCCAAATCAACATGTTGCTCATATCTCTTCAGGAATACCATCAAAGGCGATACCAAGTACTTTCTGCGGGAAATCAAACACCTTTTCGTAGCTGGTCAAACATACCCGGTCACCGAAGTTCCTGGACCACATTCCCGCAAAATCACGAATACGATCAAGTTCAGACTACAGATAATCGCGTTCAAGCTGTTGCAGAAGAGTGCTGGCGAGCGTCTCAAGATCTCTCGGCTCATGAAGTATTTCCCAGACCAGAATGAGCTGCAAATGCGACAGAGGCTCAAGGTGCGTCGCGGCCGTCTCCACCTTTTTTTCCATGACCTTGACAAACCCCAGGAATTCATGGAGTATCATAGGCGTGGCCCGCACCAGGGTTTCTGGCGACTCAAACAGGACTGGGTGATTCCGTCCGACGCTGACATGCTGAAGATGGTTACGCCGGAGCAAGTCGTGTTGACGGAGAGCATGCAGGTTGGACAGCGGCATTTACAGGACGCCGGATACAGCCAAGCGGCCGATGCAGTCGAAGACAAGGACGACCAATCCAATCTTTCCGTCGAACAGCAGCTGGCGCCGTGGATTACGACCAAGAATTTCCTCTTTGCTACTCAAGCCAAGGCTATGCTTCGTCTACACGGCGAAGGGGATCCCACAGGTCGCGGGGAGGCATTTAGCTTTATTCGGATATCCATGAAGGATATTTTCGTCAAAGCGGGGGAAAATTACGAACAGAAAGTCGGCGAGTAGTTCCCTCTGCTCCACGATGACGAACCCGTGCTGATGCCCTGACTACAGCCGAGGCAGAAAACCGACCAAAGTCGGCGCATCGCTACAATGTCGCGGAGCAGCAAGTGATATACAAATCGGAGATTGAGCGGATATGGAAGGCGCAATTCGACTCGCTCAGTCGCAAGGATGAGCCACAGCTAACGGAAGAGGAGAAGGAGGAGGATGTCCCGAAGCCGCGCCAGCCTTCCGTCCGGCAGGAAACAGTGCCGCCAATGTCGCCCGGAGCCGGACCATCGTCGCCCGCCTCTCCCGCTTTCAGCCGGGGTTCGTCCTTGGAGCGCGACCGGGAGATGAGCCTGGGTCCTGAATCAAGCAGGCGGGTGCTCAGAATTCGACGGCTGGTATGTCTCGTCATCAGCATGACCAGGGCCAAGAAGAAGCACCAAGCTGATTGATTGGGTTTTTCCAGATCCTTGGCGAATGGCAGACGGAGATCATCCGTGACCCCGCTGTTATCCGCGCGTATGTACGCGGGCGACAGGCAATTGAAGAGGAGCAAACCTTGGCAGACTCGCTTGCACCCACGGGCGATGCCGACAAGGACAAGAGAGCCAAGAAGCGGTACCTATCTTTTGCTTGGCTTTTTTCCCGCGAACATTGGCTTGGGGCTGATTCGGCATCTCCTTTAGGCTCGAGGAAGAGATCGCCCGGATGAAGAAGAACCAAGAGCGAAGGCTGCACAGGAAAAACGCCAAGATTGTCCAAGCGGGTGGAACGCCAATGCAATTGAATCGGCCGATCAAACCAGACACTACGGTAAGGTTTTCCAGTGGCGTTTGCTTGTGTTCTTGTCATGTTAATACCCAATACAGCGGCGGTGTGGACACTGTGGTCAGCTTGGCCACATGAGTACATCCCCTTTATTCGCCAAGAGATTCATTCAATTAATTGATTTTTCTCCCCCAGAAACGAACCGCAAGTGTCCGCGCTGGGCGGAATTCAATACACCTGGGCCCTCAACACCGACGGGGTCGGCGGCAAGCCCAGCACCACTGCCCGGGACGCCCAATCTCCCCAACCTTGGGTTCAACCGCGGCGCGCTGAACCCCACATTCGGCTTTCCCGCTGCAGTGCCATCGCCGCTCGCGACGAGCCCCCCAGTGTCCGGCATGGCCGGCGAAGACCCAACGCCCGCTCCTACCCCTTCCACCTCCGTTCCCAAGATCAAGCTTACCTTGAAGCGCTCCTAAATCTGTATAAAAATTCTGCTCATATTATTTGTCGCGCACAGTCGCTGTTATTGTTGTACAGTACACATTGCAAATTAAAAAAGATAGCGTATTACCAGAGCGTCATATTAGACCAGTGGCTCTTTGACTACTTAACAAGAATGTGTGCGAGTATCATATCGAAAGCATCGGGAAAAAAAGTACATGGGAGAGGAGAGGAAGATCCAGGTTCAGAGCGGAGATTTTAAAAGTCGACTATCGAGGAATGAGTGTGTATAACCAAGTCAGTCCGCTTCACGCAGCCGTCATCTCAACGTCCCGCAGGCCCTCGTCGCGCACGGGCACAGGCGCGGGTGTGGGCGCAGGCGCCGCTGGCGTCCCATACAGCCTGCGGAACTCGGTGTTGATCGATACGAGCAAATCGCGGATGAGCTCCGCATGCCGGCGACGCTCCTCAGCAGAACTCGACGGTGCAACTTCCGCCGTCGCAGCCGCCGCACGCCGCTCGAGCTGTATACGCCCAAGATCGCGCGCAACGTCGTCTGACTCGGCGGCGGCGGTGGGGCGCACGGGCGCGGGCACGGACGACGACGCAGGGAGCGGCGGCGCAATCGAGCGCAGCGGAGGGAGGATCGTGACCTCGGTCGGCGTCGGCGAGCCCTGCGTGGAGCACGCGCTGGGCGTCGACGCGCGCGACGAGGGCGACGGCGAGCGGTAGCTGCGCTTCATCGGCGGGAGCTTGTACTGCACGTCGCCCGAAGTCAGCAGCGGGTAGAGGGAGCCGCTCTTCGAGAGCGTGACCGAGCGCGATGCTGCAGCCGCTGATGCTGTTGCCACGGGCTCGAGCCGCGCGGGGGGACCGCGGTACGGCGCCGGCGCCAGCCTGGGCTCGAGGGGCTCCGCGGGCCCGGCGCTCTTGAGCAGAATGATCCGCTGAACGGACTTGTCCATATAGTCGCTCGGCGCGAGTTGCGCGACCGTGGGCGCGCCGCGCGAGGGCCGGAGGTAGTCGAACGCGGCGGCGTCGGGCGGGGGGAGGTTCATCTGCGGAGGCGTCGAGTGGCTCGAGCCCGAATGCGGGGAGCCGCCGTCATGCGGGGGCGTCTGGCCGTGGTGGTAGTGCTGCGGGTACGGCGCGTACTTCGGGCGGCGGCCGTGGTACTCGCCGTGGTAGCTGTTCATCGGGTGCTCGTCGATGTTGGGGTACATCGCGCCGTACTGGCTGGGCTGCACGGACGGGTGAGTCGAGCGCGCAGATGAGTAGGGCGGGGAGGAATAGTGGTGTTGAGACGAGTTCGGGTACGGATGGTCCGGGTGGTCGTGCGGACCAGGGGGACCCGAACTGGGCATACCCGGCATGCCTGCTAGCCCGAGTTGGCTCAGGCTAACGGGGTCAAAATAGGACTCGGAAGAAAAGGCTGAACCATGTTGCGACCGAGGGCCGGCATCGGCAACGTCGCGGCCAAGGGTAATGAGAAAGTCGTTTACGGCGGCGAGTTCTTCCGGGGTACGGATGTCCAATGACACGGAGCGCGGATTAAAGCCCGATCCGCTGTGGTGGTGGGAATAGGACATATTGTTGAGGCGTTCGAGCCGTTCGGCCATACCTGAACGGACATTTAGCGGCGATGGAAGCCGGCAAAAATGGGTGGACTCACGAGGATCGTAGGCCGGGCTCAGGCGGCGCTTCTTCATATCGGTGAAAAAGTCTTCTACGCCATAGTCGTGCGAGCGCTTTGAGCCGGTTGTAGTTCCGTCCCACTGATTGTGGGGGAACATTTCATCGGTCGGGGAGTGGTGGTTCATCGGGGGCGGGGAGAAATCTGGAGAGGGCGTAGGAGGAAAGTTAGGGAACGATCCTAATGAAAGGAGTAAGGCTTGCGCCCCGAGTCAGAGGACGCTGGCTTACCATCTGAAGCGGAAGAGGAACGAGACTGGGCGCGGGGCGCGGAGGAGCTGGAATTATTTGAGGGGGACTTTGACGGCGGGGGCTTTGAAGAAACGGGGCGGCCTGCCGCAGTGGAATCGCCACGGACACGGGAGACATATGCGGGGTCTGCGACGGTGATGGCCTTTGAATGCTTGTGCTGAGCATGGTGCTCCTCGGTGTGGATCTTCTCGTGCTTCTTGAGGTCCTGGGGCCGCTTGAAGGACTTTTTGCAGATCTGACGTGGAGGTGAGACGACTATGACTTGGAGAGAGACATGGAGACGGTGTACCTCGCAGACATGGGGCTTCAGCGGTGTATGGACCCTGAGGTGGCTGGTGATATGGTCGCGTTTGGCGCAGGTGGTGCCGCAATCCTTCCACTTGCATGTGAGACAGAGGTTGTTGGTGCTCTTGCGACCGATGTGCTCGTTGCAGAGATGGTTGTAGAGGGTCTCTGCATCGGGGAATGCCTGGGTGCAGTCCTGCCATTGGCACTTTTGGCTGTTGGCCTGCTCTTCGGCGGCAGCAGCAGCGACGGAGGGGGGCTGGTCGTCGCGGGGGGCATCTGTGGGGACGGGCTCAGGCATTGGATGGAACCAGTCTTGGTATTGGGGCGGAGGAAGGGTGCGGTCAGGAAAGAGGAATTGTGTTGCAGCCCGGCCTTTCATTCTGTCCAAGGATCACGCCAAGAGAGACTGCAAACAAATGCCCCTCCAGCCACTGTGATCCTACTATCCCACACTCCCAGTCCGCAGCACCCAGACCCATCCGGCCACCATACCGCTGCCCTTGCTCCCCTGAATATCCACCCGTTTCCAGCCAATTCCACTCCTTTTTGCTCGAGTCTGCACCAAGAGCCAAGCCAGCCAAGCCATTCCTGTAATGCCAAGGCAGGGTCCCCGGCCACCCACCATGCTCCAAGCCTTTCTCCTGATTCTCGTCTGTTCTCCGGCAACTACCCACGATATTCTCCTGTCTCTCTTGCGTCTCTCGCCTTTACCAGTACATTCCATGCATTATTTCTCAGGCGCGCAGCCAAACACCGAGCTTTTCCAGCCGCCAGCGCCGTGGCCCTGATCCCGGGCTGGGTACCATCGGGGTGGCAGGGGGACCGCACTTGGCATATCCGTTTGCTGGGCGCCTCGGACCTTCTTCGTGGGAAAAAAAGAACAGGTCCGGTACCAAGACAATCTCATTTCCTTGTGTTTCCTTGGCTAGCTGTGTCGTCCATCGCCTGATTTGGGACGACATTCCGACCGTCATCTTGCACCAAAAACACACTTTTAACGCTCAGCACCCGTTGCCACATCCGACATGTCCGACACACCGCCGAGACTTTGTATTCGTTCTAGCCTCAGTATTAATCACTCCAGCGCACAGATTGTTGTGCCATGTACCCGGTTCTTGTATGTAGGGTCGTCTCTCCCAGCGCGATAGAGCGCAATGTCCGCGGCTCATGCGCGCTGCGTGTTGCGCGATTATGGCCAGCTGCTTTCGAACGCTCGACGCACACCCATCGACGAACAGCAGTGTGCCTCAAAACGTGTGTAGGTTCAATTTTAGAACGAGCGCTCTCTCGTCGCGCCGATAAACCCGCAGTGGAGTCGTTTCAAATTTAGCATTACTCACCGGCGCGAACAGTGTCGCGGGCCAATTCCCGAATTTGTTTTGAGATCACGTTACCGAGATTCTCACCACCCGCAACCCGTCGCCTCAGTTCGGAAAGAAGGATGTATTACTGCGGAAGTCCCAAATAAGGAACAAGCACGTACTGTAGCGACGTACAACGCGTCCATATTATACGCTACAGTCATCAACGGCGTGTCCTACCTGCAATCCTTTTGTGTAATTGCATCGCTGCATCCAGGCCAGTGTCGGATCTATCGTCGAAACGACTCCGCATCTTGTACCGCATCTAGCACAGCACAGGGTTCGCGGGAAGGGCTCAAATTACTGAATGTATTTGCATTAGCGCACAGCACGGGTGGCGCGGAGGCGAGTAGATGATTAGAATAAAGAATACTCGATACAGAAAATGAGAAAATACATTAGATTCGTGTCCGTAACGGGGGTATGTGTGAAACTCGTCGACATGGACATTATTGCACCGGCTGCTCCGCGTCCTCCTCGTTCACCCTGAGCACCTTGACCCATTCGCGGTAGTTGAAGTTCCCTTGCCGATCTGTGAACGGGCCCTTCAGCAGCTTGTCGATCTATCGGGTCGCACTCGGGTTAGCATCCTCTCAAAGGAGTATAGGTTGGACGCACCTCCCGCTCCCCCATCCTCTCCCCCACCTCCCCCAACCACTTGCGCATCTCCTCCACGCGCACGACCCCCGCATCCGCCTCGTCAAAGCTCTCAAACGCCTCCAGCAGCTCCGCCTCGGTGTCAAACTCGAACAGCCGCTCGCTCATCATCGTGAGGAACATCGTAAAGTTCACCCCGCGTTCTGAGTCGCCGGGCTTGGCCTCGGGTGCGTCGCCCGGCCGTGCGCGGAGCAGCTCGTCGAGCGTTGCTGCTGAGGGGGAGATGCCTGCGTTTGTGTGTCAGTTTCTCTCTCCGCAGTTGGTTTTTGCTACGGCGATGAGGATGAGAACGCACCAAGACTCGCAAAAATCTCCCTCAAATCCCCCTCCCCAACCCACCCATCCTTGTCATGGTCAATCAGCTGGAACGCCTCCTTGAACTGCTGGATCTGCGGCGCCTGGAACAGAGAGAACACCCCCGACGGCTCCCGCCGCGCGCGCGACTTTTGCGCCTTTGTCAGCAGCTTGGATGGCGTCACGTTCGGCGAGAGGTAGGCGGGGTATTTGGACGCCATGGCGGGCGAGGAGAGGAGAGAGGACGTCAAGTTAGCGAACGGGCACGTGAGGCGGTGATGGCCGTGACGCGTCGCGTAAAATAATGAAGGAAAAAACAAATAAAAAATTCAACATGGAAAGGCTGAGACGCGACAGTAAAATGATATGCTAGTCTATGTCTCCGTATAACAGACCGACATTGGAACGCCGGGACAGAAGGATGACATTCAGGCAGGAGGACTCGGAAGCCGCCGCGAATACAAGTGGATGGCATCACGTTCGTTAACTATATGTATTGGTTGATAATCAACAAAATGCTCTCCCTATAACAGACAGACATTGGGACGTCGGGACATAAAGATGACATTTAGGCAGGAGAAAGCCGCCGCGAATACAAGCCTGTCTCCTGGATGGCACCACCTTCGTTAAAATCATATGTATTGGTTGATAATCAACAAAATACTCACACCTTGATATCCTAGGACCTTGCGATACATGACGTGACTCTCTCATATTGGACCCTCGATGACGGCCCAAAAAGTTCTTCGAGTCGTTCAGGGCAAATGGATCGGTGCAGCTGATTCAGGTCTACACCCTTCAGGACAGCGTAGGGTTCTAAACCCTGAATCCCGAGGAAATCACCCTCCGGCTCGACCAAGCCGGGATATAGGGCACAGTATCCTTGCCAATTCTTGGCATTGTCCTTGGGTACTATGGCAGAGCGTCTTGAATGAGTTACAAACCCTTGATAGGGAGCCATGTCGATCAGTATGACGAGGTGGTCTGGCTTGACCAGACTGCCGTCACGATATCGGATGATCGGGCAGGTCAGCGCCGCGGCCAAATCTCCCGCTGTTGGTTTCGACCTAGTCTTGGCCCGATAACAGACCAAATACAACTTGGTCTGATCAAACGGCGCGCTGAAATCCCCACGATATCCGAAGATGATGCCGTCGATGATCGGTTGGTTAAAACTGCATTGGGCAGCAGCACCACGGCAGAGCATATCGAAACACCAGTCCGCGTCGATGACCGCAACGTCAGGCTCAAGTTGCAGAAAGTGGGTGAACGTAAGATGGACATCTTGCCCTATTTCGTAGACAGTTTTGCGAAATTTGGACGGGATCGAGGCCGAGTGTAGCAAGGACCGCAAGAAGCTGTTCAATGTAACGGAGGACAGAGCCGGTCCGTCGGTTGTGGTTTTGATAAACCCGTCTGTCGTCGCAATGTCACGGGCCATCATCAGGACGACCCGAGAATAGAGCTCGCCCTCCGCTCCCCGATCCACTCTGAATTTGGAAACCAAATTGACTAAAGCTTGGGTAGCCTTCCGTCTGGAAGCCGACGATTCGTTGATGTTGACGGCGGCTGCAAGAGCGAGAATCGGCTCAGATGGACACGAAGTGATCAGCTTCTCAGCGTGGATGCCTCTAGCTAGGCGCAAGTGGGACTCCATTGCGGCGACTTCAATTGATTGGGACGATGGGCTTGGGTTCAGCTCAAGGCAGATGCGCTGTGTGTAGAGCGCAAATGTGTGTTGGTCGGTGAAGAGGTGAAAACCGGAGAGCGATGTGCTGTCATTTTTGAGGAGTTTGATGCCCGCGAGAGAGACGACATCTTCTGGGTTATAAGCTTGCCATAACTGATAAAAAGGTCAGGGCAATATAAACTCAAACATAGACCCTACCCACTGGTCGACCAAAGTACTGAAGCTCCCGAATTAGGAGAGAGTCAGCGATGTTGCCCAATGGTTGTCTTTCTTGAAGGAAGGGATCGAACGGCAGGAAGAACCAGGGGAATAAAGACCTCTGGTTGATAAACCTCTGAGATGCCTCGACGTTCGTCGACGGTACCATGGATATGATTTTGGTACTTGTAGATGCCAGTAGGAACCATATGTTGAAGGCTGATAAGCATTCCATCACTTGAATAAGCGGAGAAACTTGGCCGTCTGGGTGTAGATGGCGAATGGCCGTGCAGTCGTCGATAAATAGAACAAATCCTGGTACATCCCTCGCCAAACGTCCGGCTATATTGCTGCAGACGATGTTGGCCGCTGCTTGGGCATGGTCGAGGGGGTTCGGCAGCCTGTTCGGCCCGACGCTTTCTTCAATTTTGGTTGCGCACGCGGCTTCCGCGTTGAGAAGGATATTATGGGCTCTCCTGGCCACTTCTGTGAGATTGGCCTGCCGAGGGTCATCAGATCGGAATCGGGATCCGCGTTTGTGCCTCCAGCACTCGTTGTGCATCGCGATCGCCTCGTCTTTCGGGATGTCCGTCTTAAATGTCTCACTGGCGACTTCCATCAACGCCCCGAGGACAGCGGCACAAACTAGAGCCGCGGGCTTCTCAAAGTTTTGGTTTGGATATGTGCATAGACAACGATAACCTACTTTGGCGATATTTCGGCGGAAGATGTCTGTTATTTGGTGATCTCCCGGAGGCCAACCTTGTGCAGGCGAGTTCGAGGATGTTCGCAGACAAATGTAGACTCCGGGGTGCTGAAAATTTGTTAGAGCGGGATACCACGGTTGGTAACACTCGTAAACGTACTTTCGTTAAATATTCGAGGCCAACTTTGGTTTTACCCAACCCGCTAGGCCCAACAATGGCAATAATTTTGCCATAATATAAATGAGGCTGTTTACTCCATTGGTCTCGGTATTCAACCATGCCTTTGGCGAACGTTTCGGCGCCGTCTCCAACAAACAGGCTCTCCAGTTTTTCCTGTAAACGATCTTCTTGCCTGAGAGTAACGGTCAGGATGCTGTAATGTTTGTGTATAATCCTCTCACTTTTGGGTTCGATCAATTTGAACCAGGGGAAGAGGTTGAGGATAGGGTCCTAATCGTGGACAGTATGAGCGCATAATAAGTCGGGCTAAAAACTAAGCGCGCACCCCACATAGCAGAAACATGATCGTAAACATTGTCCGTACCTTGGTGCCGGTCCGGGAGGGTAAACCATTTCAGATCATCACCATGAAAGATATGGCTTCGTAGGGGTTCAGAGGGCCGTTCGCGTGAGAGGAGAAAACGTCGCAGCAGTGTTGGGTTGTTGGGTTGAATGGCTCCTTGGAGGGCACTGGAGTTCGGAATCCAACTTCCTAGCCAAGAGGCTATGTTCAGCCCCAAACCCGCAATTGGCACCAAGTCAGAATGGGGCACTAGCAAAATATGAGCCAACGAATTTGTTCCGAGACCAATTACCCACTCCACAGGGTTGTAATATAAGAATATATGTCCCCGGGGGAACTAAAAATCATCTGTCTAGCTAAAGGGTGGAACGGTTGGAGTTCGCCCCCATCGTAGACGAGTGACAACAGTAGGGGTTCAGTAGGAGGCTTGATGGATTTTAAGTGCTTCCATAAAGGTTCTACATAGTACACCGTCCACAGCGCACATTCCCAACATGAACGGATTGGGGATCCAGCCGCGCAGAAGAGCTGGCAGTTCGTCGGCCTGAGAGGCCAAGGGCATTGCAACGTCCATCGATGCTGGTGGTAGAACAGAACGGACCGCGTGATCCGGCGTCACATCTGACCGCTTGTGTAGTCGCGTCGTGTCGCGTCGCGTGCTCTATTTGTAAAACAAACTTTAATTTACAGGCCCTTACCTTTCTAACCTGTTCTGCTACGCTGCCCTCGGTGTAGCAGTGTAGGTTGTTCCAAGGGGGTTTACTTAAACAAGAACAGACTCGAAGAGACAAGCAGGAGCAGGCAATATTACTGGCGAGTTACATTGCATCAAATAAAACGGATGTCGAAGCTCCAAATGAGCCAAATCCGCGCACAGGTGAATAATTGAGGGCCAGAGAAGAAGCGAAAGTGGAAGACGAACAAAATGGGCTCCGGAAATACACTCGCGCTACCGCATTCTCATTTTCTGATCCCGGAACAACAATCCCGTTCCAGTTGTTGACGGCGAGACCAAACGCAGAACCAGGCGACCTAAGGGGTTCAGAACTGAGTGAAAAACTGACAGCACCGGATGATCCGCCAAAGCGCTGTGAACGTCCACACGAAACACAACTGGCGCGTGCTGCCTCTGAGAGTTTGTTGCTGCGGGTTTACCAGAGCCTGAGCCTGAGCCAAAGCGTCCTGTTGCTTGACGGTGTCGTCCATGTGCATCAATACGTTCATGGCGTACACAGGTCCCTTCGTTCATCTTACCTCCGACGACGAGCCACGACATGATCCCAAAAGCGAGGGCGCACAGGTTCCGCGTCAATAATTCGATACCATCCTACTTGGGCCCCAGTTGCAGACGCTTGGACGTTCCCCAGAAGGTGCTGCCGAGTTGCGCTATCGCGAATACTGCGTCAACATCGTGTTCAAAGAATGCTGAATTGCTGGGTGTCATATTGTAACTCTGAGTCGCGACTACAGCTCAGTGGAAGTGCTTTGAAGGCCAGGCACTCATGAGTGGGTCTATCACTTCTTTTCTATATGCACTCACCGGTACAGTAAAATAAAAGTCTACGTCCGCCGCGAATACAGCCGCCAGAGATACCACAAAACCCACGCCTTGGGCAGCCAGCGGAAGAGCGTGAACACTGTCGAGTTCCCACCGAGCGTCATGAACGACGGCGGATTCTTCTGCAGCACACGCCGCACGACCTGGCGCGCAAACTCTTCCGCAGGGAGCGCGTTCGCGCCTTGGCTTGCGTTCATGCGCTGGATGATGTTGGGCAGGAAGGCGGTGTATCGCGAGGTGTCGGGGAGGCTGGGTCTGTGTCAATTTAAAAATTATTCGAAAACCACAGACGCGCACCTAAAGCGCGCGGCCTGGTTGGACGAAATATTCGAGCGGACAGAACCAGGAGCGATGTACATGACCTTGATGTCGAACGGCTTGAGTTCCATCGAGAGAATATCGGACATTAGGCGCATGGCGGCCTTGCTTGCAGAATACACCCCGTTCCAAGGTACAGCGCTGCGCAGAAATATTTGAATGCAATAAATGAGGGGAAATGATTATGACACACATATCCGCGACGATAGAACCTATATTTACGATGAGCCCGCTGCGGCGCGTCGCCATGTGCGGGAACGCGGCTTGCGCAACACGGAGGGCGCCGTAGGTATTCGCGTCAAATGTGGCCTTGACGTTGTCCAGAGATTGCTCGCTAGCGCCCTCAGCGCCATGTAATAAATTATTGCGCACACAACTCACATTAGCGGACCTGCGAATTACTCCATGAGACAACACGCCTGCGGCGAGAGAGAGCACCCACCTACGCCCATGACGCCCGCTGTGTGGAATAGACAGTCGTCAAACGTCGCCTACACGAAAACACGGAAGCACGCACCATTGTTCACCACGACATCAATACACCCCGCCTGAGCGACAATGAGGTGAACCACACGACGGACGTCCTCGTCACTCGTCACGTCGAGAGTCTGCAGCGAGATGAGCGGGTGCGCCGCGAGGCCGCCCATTGCCTCCAGCCGGCGCGCGGTCGCATATACCCGGCACCCTTCCGCGGCGAAGCGTTCGCATCTGCGGCACGGAAATTAGACCTTCGAGTATACAATGGAGTGCGAGGAGACTTTCAAAGCGTAACCTATACCGCCAAAGGAGCATCCTGTAACCAGCACGACGCGGGCCATGGTGAAAGTTCAGAACAAAGTTTGCCAACTAGATTCGGCTTGAACAAAGTTCCCTTGCCGCGATTGTGATACCTGAATTGATTTCACTCTCCAGACCAGTTTACAGGCAGTTGCAAGGCAATTAGGCAAAGGCAGAACGAACGAGCAAATTGCCTCAGTAAACTGACAAAGTCCGGCACCTCGGCATTCATAGGTCCTTTTATTTTCGGCGTTCACAGGAGCTCCTTCGGGCTGTATTGTTCGTGCTTATAGTCTACGTCTACACATCCCTTCCTTTCCCGCACACTCTCTTCACGAACTACTTGATTTCTACCTCTTCTCCATGCTTCTGACTCCGGCCTGCCATCTTGCGCAAGTCGCACTTTCTCTGCTGTTCTCGAGCGCTGTCGGCAGTGCAGCCTTGGTGCAGCGCGCCACGACCTGCAACGGGCACAGTGAGGTACGCCGACCAGGAAGATCCCACCCAATCCTTGTGGCTCAACGCGTGACAGCTCTGCGATAGGAGTTATGGCAATGTGTCCTTTGTGGGCGCACACGATTCCTACGCCGTCGGCACCAATAACCGTGGGTCCCAAACCAGTAATCACCAATGACTTGTCCATTAATGCATCGCTACCAGTCGCCGTGAACCAGGACTGGGATGGTGCGCACCCCGCGGCTCTGCTCGGAATGAGAATATAAACTTTCTTCCCTCAGTCACACAGCAGCTCACGGACGGCGTCCGGCTGCTCCAGATGCAAGCCCACAACTCCAGCGGAGCGATTCAGCTCTGCCACACCAGCTGCGTGAGACGCGCGTCGTTAATTTCGCTTTGGGCTGGTCGTTGACACTTGAAGCGCAGGCCTTGTACAATGGCGGAACACTCGCGGACTACCTGACAAAAGGTGCGCCCAGCGTCCGTCTTTAATGTCCGCTACTTGATCCAGACCCAGTCAAGACGTGGATGGACGCCAACCCCGAGGATGGTTCGCCCTCCTAATTTTAAATTTATATTCCACGGCTCATCCATTCCATTCTCAGTGGTCACTCTTCTCATCGTGAACATCGACAACTTGCCGGCGTCTGCATATGCTCCCGTTTTCCAAACAGTCGGCCTCGACAAACTCTCGTTTGCCCCGTCCAACTCGCCGCTAACCGCCTCCTCCTGGCCCACGCTAGGCTCGATGATCGATGCGAATACCCGACTAGTGACGTTCCTCGACAATGCCGCCGACCTGACGTCTGTGCCATATCTGATTGACGGTCCGTTTTTTTTTTTTTTGCCCCAGGCCGCTGCCACGCCAGATCTGACTGCGCATTGATTCCTATCTTTGCGATCGTTATATTTTCATTCAAATAGAATTTACCAACGTGTGGGAGACGCCGTTCGATGTCACCGACCCGGCTTTCGACTGCAGCATTAACCGCACGAAGGGTGACACCTCAACCCAGATGTATCTGATCAATCACTTCCTCGACACGATCGTCTTTAACAGCCCCGTGCCCGATGTTGCTGCCGCCAATGTAACGAACGGGGTCTCTGGACCCAGCTCTCTTGGCGCTCAGGTCGATACATGCTCGACCGCCCACGGCCGGCCACCGAACTACCTGCTCGTTGATGTAGGCATTGAATTTCTTCAATTGATTTGCTTCTCACGATTGTGCTAGTTCTATGAATACGGCGGTGGATCAGTGTTCCAGGTTGCTGCAACAATAAATGGGGTGACTTACAACCCCACGACCCCCATCGCCTTACCTGCTACCGCGTCCTCGTCGTCACCCACCTCATCTTCCACAGGCGGCGGCAAGAACAGCGGATCCGCACTAGTATCTCGATCACAGTGCGTTGCATCTTTGTTTGTTGCACTGAGTGTATTGCTCGGCGCCTCAAGTGTAGTGTAGTTGTCCATATCGCTGTCCCTATCCCATTTCCTGCATCCCGCATCTCACACACGGACCCGTATTTTAAATTCCTAACTACTAGCATCGAGTACTGGACACATCTAAAAATTGCATATCCATTCTCAGCATCATCCCTTCCGTTCTAAGCGCCATTTGTACACCCGCGGCTTGTAAGTTTTCGCGTCAATGACCTTGCGTACCGGTGCTCTGCGCTTGCCCCGCCGCGCATCGACCTCATCTTCGTCCTCCTCGTCGTCGTCGGCACCCTCGACCGCTTCCACGCCCGAGATTTTCTTACGCGCACCCTTGCCCATCATCTGCCGCTGCATCTCGAACTCGCGTTCTGCGTAGCGCAGTTGCGTGTCGCGGAAAAGTCGTGCAGAGAGCTCCTTCAGCAGCCGCTTCCGATTCGCGCTCGCGAGTTCGCGACGCTCCTCCGAAAGGATCTCTGCAACGGCCTGCGCGTCCTCTGTAGGTGCAGAATCTCGGCGGGATTTTTTGGTAGGGACTTTCCAGCCTAGATCGACATCCATGGATTCGTCGGCCGCCGCCGACGGATTTTGAAGAGGGTCGTCGAGGGTCGTCCGGCTACTGCTTGCATATTGGCGGGCTGTACGCCGGGTAAGTAAAGACAGAGAGCCGCGCATAGTGCTCGTACCTTCGTCCTCGTCGTCTACAAATACAATATGTTTCGGCGCACGACCTTTACCCTTGCGCTTAGAAATGATGCCGGCGTTCTGAAGGATTTCAATTTCGTCTGCATCGAGCTCCTCCGTGTCTTCGTCGTTTTCCAGGGCTCCAGGCGTCATTAAATCAGCCATGGCCGTTAGTTGGCCTTTTATTTTGTCAATTTTCTGCCGCGGTGGTTAGGAAAAAGCTGGGACTGAAAGGAGAGGTATAGACCTTGAGGCCCGCAGTCCGCATGGTACGAACATAATTTTCGTCTTGCGTTTTGAGTACTTTCACGATATCTTGCGGTAACGCGACGTTTCCTCTGTCTGCAATGTGCACCCCGCCCTTGAAAAACATTAAATTATTACATTCTATCCCCAGTACCTTGTGCGACAGACCTTGCTCGCCTGCTTGGACATGGAGAAGTAAAACTCATCCTTGTTCCTTTCCGCAACTTTTTGCTTCAAACGCGTCAATCTGTCTTGTTTGGAATGGTAATCCCGCGCGCGCTTGACATAGTCGGCATGTTTCTCGAGGATGCCTAGCCTCGCCCTGTGCGCGAGCTGAGAACGCTCCTTGTGGTTGCGCCGATGAATCGAATTCCTGAGCGGCATGGCTTGAAAAAGGAAGTGAAACTGTGACGCGTGACATCACGCCCCAAATTCGATCTCACAGATCCTCTCCAAACTGCGCTGAGCAATCTGGGCAGTTTTTGGCCCAAAAAGCACGCGCTCAAAGTCGGGACGGAGGACGCGATTCGCGCGACGGCGTGCGCGGCGGCGCAGGAGCGCCATGAGCTTCCAGCACTTCCGTCTATCTGAAGCCGTCACCCCCCTCCCTGCCCATCTGCACGCCGCGGCGACGCCTCAAGTCGCCCCGACGAGCAATGTCCAGCAGTTTCAAACCGCCAACACCAACAACACTTTCCCTACGAATCACGTAGCGGTGGGGCAAGCCTCATCGTCAAAGGCGCCTTATGGCTCTGGTGACACTGACGACGGATACACCCTTGTTTTCCCGAATCTGGACGCATTTCATGAATGGCGTAATAAGGAGGAGGAAACCCAAATGGTCGAATTTGTGAAGGTGGTTGCGTCTCGCCGTGTCTTCAATATATATGATTTACTTTCATTTAGGGAGATACCCATGGAAGTAAAGCTGTACCTCCTCGGTTTAAAGACCACACAAAACTCGTATGCGCCCGACATTCACGTAGTGGACGAAAGAAGTATGTCAAGAAGCATCCGGAGAGGGTACGAAAGGTTCCAAGTCGAAAAGTCCGTGAGGTATACACTTGTCCCAGTACATTTTCTGACTTCTAGTCAGCTCGAAGGGGAAGGTTGCTCGGCATCAATCAGCTTCAAGACTTATTATGATACTGATGAAGTTCGGGCCTGCTGTACGTTGACTACTGGGACCAATATGGACCTATTTTTGGTAACCACACTTTATTCAGATATTTCGCAACATTCGCATGAAATTGGGCTTGCTAATTTACCATATACGAGACGAGGACGGAAGGCCGCTGTTCAGCAAGAAAAAGAAAAGTCTCGCAAGCTGGCTAAACTGAGCCATCCTTCTTCGGTTGCTTCACCCACCCAGACCGCCGTTGCCAGCACATCGAAAAGCCACACGACGGAGCAATTCTCCAATGCAATATCCATGATAGCCCCACTACCAGCCCCGGTTGTGTACCCTCAACAGCCTTCCTTGCATTATCAGTACGCGCAGCCGCCGGCTGCTCCGCCAGCATCGATTGCGATTTCGCACGACCGCTGGGACAACATGGCCACTCTCTTTGAGTCCGTGCGGGGATATGCTCGGACGTTTGAATACCCTAGCGCAACTGTCGCTGCGCTAGAAACAGTACTTATCCGATTATATTTGGAAAGTCCTGTTACGACGGGAGCGCAAACCGTTTTGCAGCCCGGGCCCGCCGCGGTGGACCCGAATATCCAGCCAAATCTTGGGGAGAGTAGCTCTGCGAGCGGGCAGGGGTCTCCCGACGAGGATGGCTGAAACTCTTGGACTTTGAATAAATTATTCGGAATTCGCTGTATCGTATACTTGTGCAATTGTAACGTGATCATTTCTTGCCGATGACATCAGAGAAGTTATGCCATTAAGCTCTCCTCCGCGCCACCTCCGCCTCGACAGTAAATACGACGCCGGCCATGTCCTTTGCAAAGGCCTTCACTCGCGAGAAACCTCATGTTGGTTTTCGTTTGACTATCGCACGGAATCTAAGACCTCCCGCAGTCCTCAATTACAGATTGGGTCGACATCCTTACTGCGGATTCAGTAGCAGAGGAGGCTTACGACGGGTCGGTCTGCCTCCGTCCGTCCGCCCCTGCATTTGCTTAACTCCCCGCTTTAAAGAGTCCCCGAGCTCGTCGATTCCATCAACCTTCAATCGGCAGGGTGATTCACATCCTTATCCTTCTCAATTTCCGGATCCTCAACGTTCGCCTAGTCCAACAGAGGCCTCGCGGGCAATTCGGAAAAAGCTCAAGCATGGCCGGCCACACCAGCAATACCGTGCCATCGTTGTTCGTCGAATCATAATCGCCGATCTTGTCCATCACCGACCTTTCGCTTCAACAGATCCTCAAGGCGCTGGTGGAGAATTGTGGCCATAAATTCCAAAGTCGGTGTTCAACCAACCCTGGTGCCTCAACATACTCATAAATCGGAGCAGCTACATTTGCCGATGGCCAACTCACTGAGGCTCTTAAAAATTTGGCGAACGACTCGAATACGGATAAGAAGGTCAAGAAGAAGCTACTGCTCGTTATGGCTTCATGGCAAGACCAGTTCAAAACCGACCCTTCCATGACGATTGTTGCGGGGCTCTATAAACAAGTAAGACATGACCGGAACGAACGAACGCAGCAGTTGGAAGTTCTGGGTCTTCCGGACACTGAGGCACTGGAGCGTGAGGCCAAGAAGAAAGCTAAACAAGAACGAGAACGAGCCAAAGAAAAAGAGCGTTTGGAAGAGGCGGAGAGGCGGCGTATGGAAAAGGAACGGAAGAACAGGCCGAAACGAGCACCCTTTGACTTTGAGAGGGTAGCTCATATTCTCTGGTAACCATGCTTGCGTATTGAATTTTTATGGCTAGGAAAAACCTCTCGTCTTGGGAAGCATTGTGGAAGCGTCGCAGGCGTCCAGCAATTTAGTAAATGCAATCACGGTATGTGCTGCTCTTGTACTATGCTATTGGTGTACTTAGCCAATTTCGAAGCTTGTAAACCAAGAGAAGGAAAGCCTTCTCTCGAATGAACGCGTCCAAGAATGCCTTGCAAAGGCGAAACAAGCCCGCAAACCCGTGGTCCGCTACATACAAGTGCGCAAACCCACACATATCCCTAGTGATGTTGTTGACTCGGTCCGAAACAGCTGGTGGAAAACGAGGAGCTCATCGGCACCTTAATTGAAGCAAACGACCGTATTATCAACGCCTTGGAAATGTACGACAAACTGTCGACACCAAACCCGGAACCCCAAGCAGACTCTACCGACGCTGCAACGGCTGGGCTCGCGGGAGTCCACATCAATGGGTCGGAAACCGAACTCAACAAACTGCAGGAGAAGCAGCGTGTAGCTGTTGCACGGGCTAAGCAGAACTCCTACAGAGGAAAGGCGCCTGAAGACGACCCAAACTTGCACCCTGATCTGCAGGAGCTTAGCTTCGGTGCACTTGGGTCCTCCTCGCAATATCTTCCTGCGCCCCTTCGACCATCCGCGCTGTCGGATGATGGAGACGAGACGAATGAAGCCTATGCACGGGGATCGCTCTCAGAGTTCAGCGACTACGATTCCTCGGACGAAGACACTAATAACGCCGCGGGTCCTTCGACAAGGCAGAGAGATTATGTGACTGTATCCGACGACGAGACGACTGGGTACAAAGGTACCAAAGTCGGGAGCCCTGTCTCGAAAGGTGCTCTGGTGGACGTTGACGATCCATTCGCGGATCCATTCGCCGATTGAGGTGGACGACAGATACCCGTGCTACCATCTATTTACCAATCTTCTTAATATTGGCTCGACGGTTCGTACGTTCAAACCACTCGCGGTATATTCATGTGTAAAACTACATGGGAATGATTATGTTGTATGTACTCTTCCAGCTGTCTCGAATTATTGCCACTGTATAATTGCCCTCTCGCTTCCGCCAATCCAGTATGGCCGAAGCGTCTCTGGCAATGTGATTGCTACAAGTTCGCCAAGCTCATCGAACTTTGCACCATTCTCTAAGAGTGCTATTATGAGCCTAGGAATCGCAGCTGCCGTCCCGTTCAGGGTATGCGCAAACAAGGTCGGCGCTGTTGTTCCCGGTGACTTGCTTTTGTATCGAATATGCAGTCGGCGAGATTGATAATCTGTGCAGTTGGAGAGAGAGGAAACCTCGCCCCAGGCACCACGACCGGGCATCCATGCCTCCATGTCATATTTCCGGTAAGCGCTAGCGCCTAGTTCTTCTGTGGGCATGTCCAAAACCCTGCACGGACAATTCAGCGCAATATTGTAGGGGCGGAAAAACCGAAGTACCTGAAAGGAAGGCCTAGGCCATGTAATATGGAGGTCTGTACCGACTTCATCTCTTCCATCATCTTCTCGCTCTCGTCCTGCGGCGTTACAGCAAACAGCTCCACTTTGGTAAACTGGTGCACGCGATACAGTCCGCGAGTATCCGTTCCCCGAGCGCCTGCTTCTGCTCGGAAGGCACGTCCCAGACCGACCACCTTCAGCGGTAATGTGGTCTCAGGGAATATTTTATTGGCAAACATACCGCCGAGCGGGATTTCGGATGTAGCGGAGAGTATCAATTCTGAGGACTTGGATTGAATGTGGTAAGCCTGTGAAACCGGAGGATCCGAATTATCGCGTGGCTGGAAGCCACACCGACTCGCGATTTCAGACCGTACAACGTCCGGGGTCGTGACGGGTGTAAATCCATGCTTGATAGCAATGGACAACGCGTAATTTGTAAGTGCCATTTCAAGAAGAGCGGCTTCGTTCAGCAGATAATACCATGAAGAACCGGTCACAGTGGCTCCGCTCTCAAAATCCACAAGACCAAATTTCCGCGCGATCGTCACGTGGTCGCGTTCAGGTGCTGCAGGGATAGGCTCTGGACCGTGCGTAGACAGCGTAACCGCTGCAGATTCAGGGCCGAGAGGCGACGACGGGTGAGTGTCATTGGGTATAGCGAGAGCCAGGGAAAGAAGGTTTTCCTCCACCACTATCAGTGCCGCTTCCAGCCGTGCAATTTCTTCTTTTATCTTTATTGCTTCGACCATAGCAGCATCCTTGGCCTCTGAGTTGTTCTCCTCTGAGCTGCGTCGGATGCGCTCTCCGACGGCTGAGCGAGCGTTCCGCTGGGCATTCAGAGTGTTGGACAAATTTTTTAATTCCGTGTATGCCCGAGCGACGGATTGTATGGCGTCCAAAGGGAGAGGTGCCTTGCGATTCAAGGCATTGGTGGACTTGTAAACCATGTTCTCCGACACGTTTCGGTAGTCAAGCCGAGGTACGGGGAGTACTCTCTGCCGACTCGGACCGCTGGCTGCATTTGAGGAAGAAAATCTGCACTGTCGTTTGGCTCGATGTAGGGTGTTTGATACGGACCATTCAGTGAGAAACAAAAATCCTCACCTGAATACAAGAAAGACCGGACAGCCGGAGCTGAGCAGCGAACCAAAGGCGCCATAGGATGGAAAGTGGTGGGAAAAGGTCGGTGAGAGGCTGCAGGTAAACATTGCCTAGCCAAACAACGCGTCTCTTCTCATGTCCACTTCGACCAGCAAGACCGCGGCGGCCAGCGCAGTCGAAATTCCCTACGAGCTTCCCTGGTGAGTAGTATTCGATGTAGCGCGGTCGTTGTCTTAAAATCCGTCAGGGTTGAAAAATACAGACCGATTGTTCTGGACGATGTCGTAGGCAACGCGGAGACCATTGACCGCCTCAAGGTCATCGCAAAGGACGGCAACTGCCCCCACATCATCATATCTGTTCGTATATTTATGTTGGAACGATCTTTCTCGCGTTTGCAAACACAGTTTAGGGAATGCCAGGGATCGGCAAAACGACGAGCATACATTGTTTAGCACATCAGCTGCTGGGTGATGCCTATAAAGAAGGAGTTTTGGAGTTGAACGCGTCGGATGAACGGTAAATTATCTTCCAAAATCTTCGGTTCTCCGGCTGAGCAATCGTCAGTGGCATCGACGTTGTACGGAACAAAATCAAAGCTTTCGCGCAGAAGAAGGTGACGCTGCCTCGTGGCCGACACAAAATTGTGATTCTTGACGAAGCTGATAGGTATTTCTTGTCGTCCTTTGTTGTTTCCCTCCGTCCTGAACTGTCCAAGCATGACAGCTGGTGCCCAGCAGGCGCTGCGGCGCACTATGGAAATATTTTCAAACACCACTAGATTCTGCCTGGCATGCAACATGAGCAACAAAATCATCGAGCCTATTCAAAGTCGATGTGCCATTTTACGATACGCCAAATTGAGAGACCAAGAAATTCTGAAGCGGTTGCTTGAGATTTGTGAAATGGAGAAGGTGCGTGATTGTGTTATGCGTAGTCGGGTTCCCGAACCTTAATTCGCCTAACAGGTAGAATATAATGATGACGGTCTTACCGCACTTATATTCACATCCGAGGGGGACATGCGTCAAGCAATTAACAACCTCCAATCGACTCATTCCGGTTTTGGATTTATTTCTGGGGACAACGTTTTCAAAGTCTGCGACCAACCTCATCCCATCATCGTCCAAGCTGCCATTCGAGCCTGTATAAAAGGAGACATCAACACTGCGATGGAGAAGCTGAATGAGCTGTGGGAGCAGGGATACAGTGCCGTTGACATTGTGGTGACGATATTCCGAGTTGTCAAGACCTTCGACGAGTGCGTTATTTTCTTCCCTGGGCTTCTACTCTGACATCTCGTCATTAGAATGCACGAATATACAAAACTGGAATATATCAAAGTCGTTATCTCTCTTTTTTGTCGTTCCACTACTTACCTTTGATCGTAGGAAATTGGCTTTACGCACATGCGAATTTTGGAAGGGGTTGGTACATTACTCCAACTGGCCGGACTCATAGCCCGCCTTTGTAAAATGGTGCGCTTTTGTTATGTTTCTGTGCACATGGCCTAAACCTCGTACAGAATTTAAAACCAGAGCTGTTCAATATATAGGAACATCTTCCCTGTACTTACCACTAGTCTACTAGACTGCGTTAATAAGTCGCGCGCGTTATATAAATCATGTGCCGTGACTATGACGCGTCGACGCTGATTCACTCTGGAATGACTAAGCCCGATCTGTAAAATTTGGCTTTTGCGAAAAGCTCTTTTTGCTTTGAAAGCTTCAAGTTGTTGACTTTCTCATTCATGTCTTCCGCAGAAACACCAGTCTCCAGACGACTGCAGTCGGTCAAGCATATCATCATCGTTCTATCCGGCAAGGGTGGTGTCGGGAAATCGTCTGTGTCTACACAGTTGGCACTGAATCTCTACCACTCGACGCCGACCGCCCGAGTAGGCATCCTCGACGTTGATCTCACTGGTCCATCTATCCCTCGGATGTTGGGTCTGGACGGACATGGCGTACATCAAAGCAGCGATGGCTGGGTTCCGGTGTACGCCGATGGAGCAGCCGCACGACTCGCATGTATGAGCGTCGGATTTCTCTTGAAGAACAAAGGGGATTCTGTCGTCTGGAGGGGTCCGAAGAAAAACGGGATGATCAGGCAATTCCTAAGTGACGTTCGATGGGGAGATTTGGACTACTTGGTTATTGATACTCCTCCTGGCAAGTCTACCACCAGGGCCCATTCAATTTATTAAACTTGTGCTTTGATAGGGACGTCCGACGAACATCTATCGCTTCTAGAGCATATGGCTCCCGTTCATTCGCGCCTCTCATCGGTCATCGTCACTACGCCCCAAGCTGTAGCACTCATGGATGCCATGAAATGCCTTTCCTTCACGCGAGCCGTAAACTTGCCAGTCCTCGGACTGATCGAGAACATGAGTGGATATGTATGCCCGTGTTGCGGAGAAATCAGCAATGTGTTCTCGACCGGCGGTGGTGCGGAGATGGCTCGACGAGAAGGGTTGAAATTCTTGGGGAGTCTGCCGGTGGACACTGAGCTCGTCAGTCTGTTAGACGCGAGTGAGGCGAACGATGACTCCGCGAACTCAGACGACACCAAGAAGGCCGCAGAATCATTCGAGCTGCTAGAACGATATTCGAAAACGTCCTCGGCGAAGCTCTTCAAAAATATTTTGGAGGGCATTGCGGCATCGCTTGTAGAGGTCCCCGCAAGCGCCTAAATCCGCAGGCAATCCGGCTCGTGGTGGAGGTTGAGGCGATTCGGTAGTAGAGGTAAGTGCGCCTACTGGCGGCCATCAATTTGATCAAGCCTCGTTTTCATTTTTAGCCGACCTCGTGTTTGATTTCTCCGTAACCTGCCCTCGAAGTTCAACACTCGTGACCGTGGAACAACCTCCTCCCTTCCTCAGACCACCACGGCCGAACGACCTACCTCCAATGGCTCTCCTCTGCTAATACATACCGGCCTACTTTCTCATTTCTTGCTGTGTAAATCCTTCCGTGTACACCTCTGTTCATTCTGCACAAATACACGCCTGTGGCGAGACTTTGTGCTCGACTCCGTATTCGACGTCAGGAACTTTAGCACGCGATGCACACGCGTAAACTTGGTGAGCGAAGCTCGAACTCTACTTATAATTCCAAATTTTCATCCCAAATACGTACTTCTTTGCGTTATAGGCCAGACCCCCACAGACTTCGAAATGGATGACCCTTATACCGCCGCAGAGGACGACCCGTTCAACATCAAACCTCTACTTAACCAGCCACGCCGAAGGCGTTCAAGCATGCTGAACAAGTGGATCCAGGACCAGCAACAGGTCCCGACTGAGATCACCGATGTTGAGGAGGGGCCATCGATCCCCCTTTCTGGGACGAGGTCCAATCCTTACCTCGCATACCCAGAACTGGGCTCTCCTGCGTTCCATGACAGCGTCGTGTCTGTGAATAGCTATGATTTGATGGAGGACGACGATATACCACCGGAGGATGAGGTCAGTGATATGTACCTGGATCTTTTGCGTCATCGTCTCATTTTCTGTGCTTGGAAGATGCCAGCAACGCCAATAACGACTCCTTCCCGCCGGGGATCTCGATTTTTACAGACCCCATCCTCATTCCGTAGTTTCCATATCCCGTTCCGGTCCAGTTCGCCAGCGGGCTCGCTGACAACTTCATCTGGAACAACACCACGCACCCCAACTCTTGGACACTTCTTCCCCCGCGCGCCGCGTAGCAGCACAGGTTCATCGCATGTCCAACATTCTCGGTCGTCTAGTTTGTCCGCTCCCAATATTCTGGGAGAGAACAATTCGCTACCACCGTCCTCTGCCACAAAATCAAAGTGGCGCCCCAGTGTGCTTGGACACTTCATGACAGCTTCTCAGCCTTCCGTCGTCCCGTCCGAACTACAGCACACACGCTCCCGTCCTAGCATATCATCCAACCATACCTATACCACCACGACGTTAACTAGCACAGACGGCGATATGCCTCTCACCCCGCCTCGAAGTTCAGCTGGCGAGTCTGTCCGAGCTCGAAGTCGATCGTATGGGGGTATGCTCAAACTAGCCGATAACGCCTCATCGTTTTCCGTTTGGTCTGGCCCTTCCTACCTCGATGAGCTCGGTTTCCCGCTAGGATCGACTCGTGGTGCGACATCCACGATGTCTTGCGACGGCTATATAGGCATGCCTCCTCGTGTACCCCTTGGTCCGAAACCTGGCTCCCGACTCGCTACCTTAAATTCGGAAACGAGCGCTACTCAGCCCGCGAAGCAGGACAACCGACAGCTCCCACAGGTTGCCTATTCTTCCGAAAACAAGGGCCGTACACTTCCCCGTGTCTCGTTTGCGTCTCTTGGTACTCGCAAAAGGAAGAAAAGGCTGGTCATTAGTGGCATTGGGGCCGGCGATACTCGCAAGTTTGAGGCCGCCAAGCGGTGGTGCGAGGTATGAGCCTCGTTCTCCGTCGATAATACTCTCTGACGCGTATATATAGAGCTTCGGCGAACTGAGCCAAATTACGAGGATGCCCAATGATGACCTGCATGTCCACTTCCGAAACGCCGAGGTAGCCGATACGGTAAGCGCACCTCGAACCCCCGGAAGACCCAGAGTTCTGATAATACGCCCAGGTTTGCCGACTTCGCGCAAAGGTGTATATTCGCGGCGTTGGGAGCGTACAACTCTCCTGGTACACTGCGAACGGCACTGAAAACAGCCGATAAGTAGATGTATGGTCTTTTTTCTCCAAACACACACTTGGCTGACTGAGATCCTAGCTCGCTTCACATAATCTATTCACCTTCAAATTGCACATAATCTTTTGGAATACGACAATTATGCCCATCCTCTCAAGAATCATGACATTATGCGTGAGTGCGTTAACCTGCTCGGGCAACCTATATCTGACTTTCTTTCAGCCACCATGCCGGACTGATATCCTATTCACATTTACTCAGCCCTACCTAATTACCGTGAACGAATCGAATGCCTGCATCTCCACTCCCTCATCCGTCACTCACCTTATCTTTCGCATACATGCCCACATACATACCCATCTCGTCGCATCTGCTATCATTCCGAAATTGCTTTGTAGTAATCGAATGTTGTGAGTACTAGTGTATCACTTAACCAGGAATCTCATCAGGAACGCTTTCAAAGACTGTTCAAACCCCGGGAAGTAAGTGCGACATGCTCGGAAATGTTTTCAAGCTCGGTTTTTCTTTCCCTATGAGTGCAAACTCTTGATTGCCTACGTTAGGACTGGAGACGTTAGGTAGAGACCATTGTTGATTTTTGAAGTTCGCTGCTTCTTATGTCATTGTCAATGCCACGCGAGATAGATTTGCTCCTGTCTTCTTTGGGTCGGTTGGCATCAATGTCATGATCATTTCCACGAACACATCCCTTCGGAGTGGGTCAGGTATCCGGGCTAGCTTCCTCGGTCATAGAATGGCGGGCTCCATTCAATCTCGCACAGATTTCGACGAGTCCATACCCCTCGTGATCGTACAAGGCTTTCTTGGTAGTGGCGGAGCGTGGTTGTGGGGAAGTTTTGAACACTATTTAAACCTCGGTAGCAAGTCTCCGAGACGCACGATTTTCGTGAGGTTGGTGAGTTGTATCCTTGTTTTTTCGGGGAGAAATTCATTCCATCGGCCAGTGTTGGCCCCGTCAGCTCGTTGCATGATCGTGCTTGCGAATTGTACTACGCTCTGGTGGGTGGTACAGGTGCGGATTCATCCATTGAGTAACCGCAGAGGCACTCACTATAGAAAAAGTGGACTACGGTTTGGAGCACTCCAAAATCCATAAGCACGCACGGTATGGCAGGAAAATTGTCAAAGGACAGTACCCGGAATGGTCGCCAACCCGGCCGTTACATTTCTTGGGACATTCAATAGTATGGGTCCATTTCTTGTCTCAAGTCATGCCGATTTACTCTGGCGCAGGGAGCTCCCACCATAATTAAGCTTCAGTCTCTCCTTAGGCAAAAACATTTTGGTCCCTGTGCCGATACGAGGATGATATTTTCTATAAATGCAAGTATGTATCGGCCATCGTTCCCCGAATAGTATGAAACTCATAGCTGCCCGCAGTCTCTGCTCCCTTCCGAGGCACGCAGATGGTCTACTTGCTGGGAGAGAGGGCAGACGCTGCACCGGCTGTCAGACCGCTCTCCGTTGGCGCAATACTGGGAAAATGGGTCCATGTTCTCTCTTATCTATCGCCTCTGCTTCCTCAAGCTTGTGACATGCATGGAGATTGCCGTTCTTTAACATACCGGGATATTTCATTTATAGCTCTACTAAAGCAGCTTTGGAAAAGTGATTGGGCGGAGAGCAGAGATGCCACTCCATTTGACGTTACTTTCCAAGCTGCAGACGAGCGTGAATCCAAAGGCGAAGGAGACGTTGATCCAGAGATATTTTACCAAAGCCATGTTGCAGTCATGGTATTCAGAAGTATTTGTTTCTCCTACGTATTACTGAACTTCAAATATTCTTCCAGACTCGACGGCGCTCGAAAAGATTTAAAAGCCATACTCCAACATGGAGCCACATCGCCGCTCCCCTGATGTATATCTCGGCTCATCTACTGGGTACATTCGACTATTCCGTCCTTCGACCACGGCCTTCATTTCTACATGAAACTTCTCGCTTTGGCGTTGACGTGGAATCGAGTGCGGGGGAAGAATATTGGGCCAATGACGGTGTTGTACCAATCTTTTCTCAGTGGCATCCACTTCCATGCCGGTAATCTTCGTGCGTTCAATGGGGACGTTTACTTACACGCCATTTTTTTCAGTCATACTCGTTGTCGACATTTCGCGCCTATTGGTCAATCGGACGAAGATCGACTTCATCAAGCAACACCTCGACCGGGAATATGGTATGTAAATCGAGAGGAGGATGGACATCACATGTCGCTCGTCCCTATGTGGACAGGGTCGGAGCGTCAACAACTTTTTTGGAAGAAGCTGGGGCGATGGTTAACTGCTGTCGAAGAAAACCAAAAATACTGCCAAGGTTGATTTATTACCACGCGCAGTCAACGAAAACGTATTACAATTTAAAGTAAAGAGTGTGGTGTCTGGCGGACGCGGATTAGAGTGTATACATGAAATAGAACAGAAAGGGGAAAACGAGTTGCAAATTAAAGAGTAGTAAGAAAGGGAGCAGGAGAAGATACGCTGAAAATGGAAGGCGAAAATAAATAAATGGTGGATGATTGTAATGATCGAATGCTGGGCCGATGGTGATGCTGTATGTAGTGTCTATCCACACGTCCAGGTGACGGTGATGCTGATCCATGTCAGAGGTGATTATGAGTTGTGAGGAGTGAGTATGTATGTGCAGAAGGATTCGTGCTCCAGAAACGCCGAGCTCTAGAAATCGCAATGGAAATGGAAGAAATCGACGAGATTGATCGATAAAAATACCGACGCATACTCTTCGAGAGAGAAATGAACAAAAGAAATCGGGAAGGAAGATGTGAGAATGGGAGATTTCAACGAGCAGCGGTCCACTGATTCCAATCCGAGGGCGTGGCATTGAACTGAGCAGGATGAGAAAGATGCTGCATCTGCGGCGCGCCTTCGTGCGGAGTATATCCCATGTGATGCATTCCACCGCGAGAAGGACGGTTGGGCATTGGTCTACCAGCGTTGTTCCGGGCGTTATGGGGACCATTGGGGTGCTGATCCCTACGGCCGGGATGGCGACGGCCATTAACGGGTAACATGCCTTGGCCGCCTACGTCCGGATATCCGCCACGGAAGTTGCCCGGATGATTTGGCGTGTTCAGATGCTGAGCGGCATGGGCGGGGGTTGGAGGAGGTTGAAATTGGCCAGATGCCCAGCCACCGGTTACGTCCGGCTGGGATTGAGGGGGAAATGGACGAGGCGGCATGCCCATCATGGGGTGAATCGCATGAGGGAAGGCATGGGACGGGGGAGGGTATTGCTGCCAAGTCGCTACTCCTTTTTGCGGCAGGGTCGCTGGAGTCGTTCCAGGGCCCATTTGGTTCGTGGCCATGTATTGATCAAGTGCCTTGAAAAAACGACGTCAGCTGCATCTCCCGCTACAGAAGAAAAGCACTTGCCTCAGGCGGATAAAGCGGAACGAGAGTACCCTGCTCATTTTGAATGAATCCAGTGGGTTGGAGGGGCGCTTGACCACGGGGACTCGATTGATCTGCGTTCGGGGGTCGCGGATACGGATAGGATATATAGGCCTGAAGAATGTTCAAAGTCTGAAATGAATACTCGGATGAGTGAGAGGCTTACCCCATACATTGGCCAAGGGCGCTGCGGACCCGAAGCAGGTCCACTAGCGTCCGATCCACCAGGGCTCGAATACGGCTGAGAAGGTGGTTGTGGCCCTTGGATCGGATAACCTGGAAAGCCGGGGTAGTACGGCACGCCGTAGGGTTGAGGATATGGTTGTGCCCAAGGAGGAGGGTAGAATCCACCATTCGGCATGGGATAGGGAGCGTTTGGAACCACGGCCGCCGAGTTGGGAGAAGGAAGCGGGGGGGTCATAGTGGCCGACGCAGGTTCATCGTACCACTCGCGATATTGGGGCTGTGGCGGAACTTCAATCGCAGACATAGGTTCCGGGGATGACCGACGAGATGCAGGGCACGACTGCGTCTGATCTTCGCGGAGCTGATGTGTCGGTTTATGGTGCTCCTCATTGACGAAGGAAGTCACCGCAAAGTCAGCCGGCGGCTCCGGAGCGCTTACAGGATCTCTAACACTCTTGTCGTCGCCGAGAGAGAGACTCCCCATCTCGCCAACAACATCTTCGGTGACACCAGACTCGTTGTCGGGTAAGTCCGAGGTTGGCCGTTCATGAGCTTGATTAGAGACTTCTGGGTAACGACGTTCCGGACCGTAGTGCGGATGCGGGAACCGTCCACGACCACGTCCGTTGTACCTCCAATTACCGCTGCGCGGAGGGTTGCAGTCCCGAAGTTGAACCCGCATAGCCCTCCCGTCGTGGACGCGGTTGTGCTGTTGCGCAAGAATGAATATATGCGCAGGGATACGATGAGGAACAGAACATCACCTCTTCAAAGACGGCGCGAGCAGGAGATTCCGTGTTGTTGAACTTGACGAATGCGAAAGCGGATCGTCCGTTGACTATTGTATGATAAGCCAATGAATACAAAGCTGGAGTGAGGAAAGGCTTACCGGGTTTGACAACCTTGACCGACTCCAATCCCCCGAATCGCCCGAAAAAGGCGCTTACTCTTTCTTCGTCCCAAGCACCCGGCCCAAACATCTCGAGACCCCCGACGAAGAGAGTTGTAGGATCGAGATCCTTAGTATCGTCGAAGTGACCGTTTTTGTCTTTGGACTCGTATGCTTCGAATGACGAGCCTTGCAAGTCGCCGTTGGTGCTGGTGGGAGTTGTTGGGAATTGCGAGTCAGACGTCTTGGGTGTTATCGGAGACATTCCCAGGCCTGGTGTGTCGAGCATGTCCAGCTCCTGTTCTTGGTCTTGATAGGAAGCAGCGCTGGAGTCGTGAGCTTCCGCAATAACAACGGCGGGCCTATGACGAGTCAGAATAAGAATGAGGACGAGGTATACAACCAACCTATCCCTCCCTTCGTCTTCATCGCTCTGGCTATCCTTGTACGCCTTTTTCTCGGCCCAAACACCACGCTCCGTTTTTCGATCGGTCCTGGAATCTCCGAGAGGCGGGAAATCAACGTCTGTCCACTCCGCTTTCGAACCCTGTGGGAATGTGTCGAAGAATCCGGGACCGCGGAAGGAAGCAGAAGAGTCGTAGCACTGTCCAGGCGATGGTATAGTGATCCTCTTCCAATCGTCCGCGGTCGTGGAGCTCACAGAGAAAGAGACGTCCGTACTGGCGCCTTCATGCAACGCCAGCCCGAGAGCAGCTGAACCCTGACTCGAATGGGACTGGGTGGCGCCGGGCGACGGAGAGAGTGTTTCATTGTGGGTTCGGGTAGGAGATGTAAAGTTTTGTACGTGGAATGGGTATGTTCCATTATTGGGGTGATTGAAGGGGAAACGACCACGCTGCTCAAACCCAAACGGAGGAGGCTGATGAGCCCATGTCACCGTAAGATGGGGAACACGGCGCAGAGTCTAGAAACGAAAAGTCAGAACAAATAATAAATGGAGCGACAGGCTTATGTACCATCAATGCACTGACAGAGTCGTCTCTGTGCTCGAACTTGGCCTCGAAGACGCCTCTATCCATCTGGGGAAGTCGGGGTCCATCGTGAGGAGGCGGGTAGGGATCTACACGGAGGGATGAGTGGGAACGTCCTGTACGTGGTTAATTTATTACTGACCAGAAGACTTCAACAATCCGAAGGACTCTAACGGACCACAATGGGCGCAAAGCTTTCGAATTGTCTCGAAGAATAGTTAGTAAATTATTCTGGAGGTCAGCGAACAACGATCACCGTTTCGTCGAAGACTACTGGCTGGAGGAACAAACCCGGATCGCCTACGGAATCCCCAACAGTGTTTGCATGGTTCTCGGCGTCAACTGCCTCCGTATTATACAGAAGGGATAAATATCTGAACAACGATTAGTCATCGGGGAAAAGAACAGACGCGACGAAAACCTTACTTTGTGTTCCGTGGTCGCCAAAGCCTCATAGCAAGAGGGGGATCCAACTGGATGGTGTCACCGCGGCCTTTGCGGTCTCCAGCAGGGATAAACTGTACCGGTGTACTAGAACGACTTCAATACGGGAACGGGGCGAAAAAAAGGGAGTTACCGATAGGATATCAACAATGTTCGAAAGGCACGTGCTGGTTCGTAGCGCAGAACACGGCCCAAGAAATGTTTTGGAGCGTTAGAATGGAGAGTATTGATTAGAGAGGAAGCCGCAGCGGCATTCTGAAGAAAAACGCGTCAACATGGGAGCAATCGCGGTGAAACAAGACAAACCTCGCATTGAACAAACGCGCAGACGCCGCCTTTCGAGTCTTTGACAAGCTTGATGCTTTTGACCTCGGCATGCTCAGATAGATGTTCAGAGAGTAAGCGGGATAGCTCCGACTGCTCTATATTGGCAGGAAGGCTGTCGATGTTTAAAGACGGAACAGTGGTCATAATGAACAGAGAACTACCTGCCGACGAACACGCTAGCGTCGTGGGGCATTTTCTCCACCTTTTTGGCGTTGGACGCGTCGAGGTTGTTGGCGGCGGTGCTGTTCGCGTTGACGTCGTCAAGGGCAACTTCGCGGGTTTGGGGAGAAGGAGGAGGGGAAGAAGGAAGAGTGTCGAACCGCGTTCCCCAAGTACGGGCGGGCTTGGGCGGCATGAGGATGTTAGAGAGAATAGGGAAGGTAGAGGGATTTGGTGTGGATGTGTGTGCGTGTGCAGGAGATGGTGGAGGAAGGAGGAAGAGAAGCAGAACGAAACCAAACCCAAATGCGCTCTCAAAACACGAACACTTTCACCGGCCGGAGGGCCGTGCGCATCGTTTCTCGCCGGCGAGATATCCAAATGTATTTCGGATTATATTAAAATCTGTATACATCACATACCGGAGGGTTCTCGTTGCCTGAAACAGAGAGGATTCCTGATATTATTTGGATCGCGAGGAAGTTTTACTCTTATTTTTGAAGCCAGAATCGGTGTCACGGCGGGTGGAGCACGTTTCACGATGGCCGACGCGCCAAATATGTGTGCATTTCAACGAGGGTGAACGATCTGTGTATTCTGAGTGGACGATAGGATGCTGTCATGTCAATGGAAGCACAGTACATCAACCCGTGAGTCGCAGTTCAGAACCACCTTCCACTTTGGAAATTCCGTTCAAACGTTTTCGCCATTCGAAGCCCATTTATGACGTCCCCAACACCGGGGTACGGTGCGCATTCCGAATGAGCTTCTCGTCCACGAAAAGAATGGTCGACGGAGAAGAGAAATGGTTGCTGCTGGGTCCAGAGAGAGAGAGAGAAGAGCCAGGGACACTGTGAAACATGAAGTTGTTCGTCAGACGGTTCGAGACAGAAAAAAAGGCAGAACACACCCATTGATCTGCAGGGTTGGGCTTCGACGCAGTGATCGTTTTTGAATGCGGACAATATAATTGAATGCTATCAAGTATACATACACATCAAGGCTTCTGATGCTCGTTCTGGAATCAAATCGGATCCGAGTGGTTGACGACAGCCAATAATTATCTGCAATCCAGTTCGGTGAATGGATCACCGAGGAAAATCTTTGCGCGCGGATTTTGAAAGGACAAGGCAACCGAAAGGAAGCAGAAAGAAGCACGAAGACGAGCTAGTACAGAAGCGACCTCTTCCAATTTTGATGGCGGAGTTTGAACTCGAACAACGAAGTTTGCTGAGTCGAGTTTTTTTCCCTCTTTACGGCGGAGGGCGAGGTTCGAAAGACCACAAGAAGAGGACCGTGCTAGTGGGCTCAAGACCAGAAAAACCCATGCAGGTCGGCGTAGACGGACCGATTGGACGTAAAAACCTGAATTTAATTCGTCACTGAAAGAAGGCGAACCCGTATGATCAGGTACTTTTGAGGAGTCCGAAGTGCCCACCCGCACATCCGCCGTCACTGTGACAGGTGAAACATATCCTCTGCATGCGCAATCAAAGCGTCGACGAAAAAATCCAGGTCAAATCGCGTCGGGATTGAAAAAAGACCGGATAGTCGACCGGCGGTGATAAAATCCGTCCGAAAATCCTTTGCGTCATCCAACGTCAAGTCACTGGTCCACAGATTGCAGGAGTTTGAACGTTCTAGACCTGATTTGAGTTCAAAGTAACGAGCGCTTACGCTTATCCAGTATCATGGCATCAAAGAAAGAAAGAAAGTGCGAAGGTTGTTGCCAAACAGTCGAAAACAACTCCTTCCGCTCAAATTTTAGAGTTTGCCACTCTGAGTGACTCTCCGCGTTGAAGAATGTCCGACGACGGCTACGGTGGAGGTGGGGGCGATGACTTTGACTACGATGGTCCAAGGTATGCCGTTTTTCGCTGAAACAAATACATAACATCCAAACACTTTTGTTCACCAGTTTTGGCGGAGAAGATACTTTTGTGTGTAGCCTGCCCGTTGATACTTGGACCTCGTTCTGAATACAATCCTTCTTGTCGCTTCTCGTATGATAGGACGACAACTATGATCTTCTTGCTTCGGAACTCCAGGACCCAGAGAACCCTGACGCGGAAGGCGCGGCTGCGGGAGAGGACGGGGCCCAAGTGAATGGTGTCAACGGCGCAGAACATGACCAGGAGATGGCGCATGCCGACGATCCTCCAGAGACTGCAGCGGGCTCGGGACTGGCTGGCGAGCGACAACCGAACAAAGTCAGAGTCACTACTCCATACCTGACAAAATACGAGCGTGCACGGATCCTGGGTACGAGAGCCTTGCAGATCAGGTATGGCTTTCTGTTGTTCTTCGATTCATTGCTGAATTCGCAACAACAGCATGAACGCTCCCGTTTTGGTACCGTTAGACGGCGAAACGGATGCTCTTCAAATCGCCATAAAAGAGCTCTCGCAGCGCAAAATACCGCTCATCATCCGGCGGTATCTGCCAGACGGCAGTTTTGAGGATTGGAGCGTGTCGGAGCTAATTAGCGATTGACGAACCATCCATCCTCTCTGTTCTTGTATTATGTATGTTCTCAAATCTGCTTTCTGATTCACATGGCACCGCGTCTTCGAATGATCCAAGACAGGAATGAAGTGCACTACTCCAACCTGCGTACAAATATGATACCAGAATAAAATAATAATACAGCTAAAGAGGCGCAACCCGGACTGTTCGTTTCGTCTTCGGCGCTCTGACTTTGGGAGGGCTCTGCATGGACAGATCGTTCATGTCGTCAAACAGATCCCTGTCCCCACCAACTTTCTTAGTGAACAGCAGTCCTCTAGCGCCATCCTCCAGTCCCTTCATCGGCGATAATGTGCGTCGCTTCGACGGACTCGATTCGACGGTATAATGGGAGTTGTCTTGACGCCGTTTGCTCGGAGACAACGGCGGGGCGATAGCAGCTTTGGCTGAAGGCGGGGCGACGTCCGGTGTGCTGAGCACCATGGCCGTGGGAAGAGGGGGTACATTTTCTTCGTCTTTGCGGGGCTTCTTTTTCGTGTCTGTGGGAACCATTAAGCATGCGACGCAAATACTTTGCCAGGAAATCATACCTTTCGTTTTGTTCTTGGCGGCCACCACTTGGAAGGTCCCATTCATGCTGACGTCCCCGTCGCCTGCCACCAGCGTCTGTTGGACCTCCCAGTCGGACGGCCGCATCTTCTTCCAGTCCCCAATAACCTTTTGGACCCATGCGTCGGTTTCGCCGGCGACGTGGTAATCAATTATCCCTGCCCACTCGGCACCGGGAGGAGTACGGTTTACGAAAACAACCTTGCCTGACCATTGCTTGGCTTTCGAAGGACTGGAGGGTGCGACAGAATGGACGGTTTTGGCAAATTCTTTCACTAATTTCTTCAAACCGTGCACTTTGAGCGACGTCCCCATGATGATAAGCATATCGGGCTTTCGGGCCAAGTCTGCGGTTTGAATAGTGGCGATATCGTCGCCGAGAGGATGCGGTTCATCGTAGAGCACAATAGCTGGACGTAATGAACCGACTTTGATGGTACGGGCTGAGCGGGCAATGCGAGCCTGGGCTAAAATAGACGCCGAGAATTCAGGTACATTCGAAGAGTATCCGAGGCTACTGACCACGCTCCAAGCATTCCGGGCAGTCGGGAGCCAGACCTTCGATGAACATACTGAGGTGGTCTTCCGTGCATGGATACTCGGCCGAGCAGGACCTGCAGCGAACGCGATGGATGTCGCCGTGTAGCTGCACATTGCGAACCTCCTTCGTCCGAATCTTGGATTTTCCCTTGCCATTGGATTGGGCTTCATGGCTGGCGCTGCCGAGGAGCCCCGCTTTTGCTTCGAACCCGTCGATGTTTTGGGTATATGAGCGTAGCAATTTCTTCTTCGAGTCGAGTAGCTGAAGGAAGTGGTGGGTTGGACCAGGTGCGGCAGCGTCGATAGATTGTTTGAGTTGCCCAATGAACGTGTGAAAGACAGCGGTCGATGTCGGGTCGCGGAAGAGAGACGCGTCAAAGAGGTCGCGTCCCTTCAAGACTACATCTGGATATTTTTCCTTCACGAGAGCATATAAGCCATCGGAGGAGCGGAAGTCCTAGAAAACAGTCAGCCGAATTCAAGAGTAGAGAAACCAGGCTCACGGGAATCCCTGAAGAACAGGAAATGCCTGCGCCAGTGACGACGACAATCTTCTTGCATTTCGCAACGGACAAAGAAAGATCTGAGAGCGCGCGTCTGGTCGACGAATCCGTCTTTTGGGCAAAAAAATCCAGAGTGACCGTCATGTTGGTGGCAAGTTCAACACGGGGTCCAAATAAATGTCAACATCGCGTCGTCGAAGACGCGTTTGATAAGCGCCCTGCGGTCCTGCCGGGCCGCGCTGCTCGTTCGACAAAAAAAAGACATATTAAAGCAGGTTTATTCTGCATTTTGCTACGGTACAAATAACATACAGCGTCTAGGGAAGTATCCGCACTTCATGCTCAGAAGTCGCAGTACGCTCATAGTACCAAATAGGTTTAGTCGAGGAGCAAGTCGACGGCGTAGTGGTATCGAGGGTCTTATACGTGCCAAACTGCTCGGTTCCATAGACGTGGTTGAAATACCACACTTCTGAAAGGATGGTGCCGTTGATGCACCCCAGATACGGGAGAGCTGCCGTCTGCAATTTTAGCGCGTTCTGAATGTTGCCCAAGCTGTAGGACGTTTTGTTCGAGGGCACGATACCAGCTCTGGATTGAATGGTCAAAGGAGGTCACAAAAGACGACGAGGGAACGTACGCAGCAAGCATGTCGAACGTCGGGTATTGGTGGAAAGCCCGAATCACGGCATCGAAAAAGTTGATCACGTCCTGAATTGAGGGCGATTAGGATAACACAAGCAGGGATACAGAAAAACGCACTTGGTTCTTCTTGTATGACGGCCCATAGCATGCAATGTCAAAGGTCGACGTGCAAGTCGCGTGCTTTGAGAACTCGACACAAGTTAAGCAAACTATATCCAGCGCGATGAAGATTTTAATGTACCTCGTGAGCCCAAAAGTTTTTGTTGGGAGCGCCCTGGTTAATCCAGTATTTCTCCACTGTGTACAAAGATAAACCAAAGCTGGAGAATCTTGCGGTGTAAACGCACTGTAGTCCAACAAATCGATTCGTCCGAATTCTAGGATAAAGGTATCGACTCCCGGTCCAGTGTACGGAGGTACCCCGGGCGAAGGCGCAGGATCATATTGACGAGACAGGTCGCAGTATTGTTCAAATGACCTGAGGACATCGCATTAAAAAAGCGGCATGTCGATCTTGGAACATAACGCTACCCATCGCAGTTATCCGGCCACAAGCCGTGGATAGTCCAACTACCCTTCGGCAACTTTTGACCCTGCTTCTCAAGACCTGTCCAGGTCGACCAGAATTGTGTTTGAAGTACAAGGCTACATTTTTCGCGGTCAGAATGATGTACAATCCTCCGAAGAAAAAAATAGCACTAACCCGCCAGGAGTCGGGGAGCAGCAAGTGTTAGCAATCTGGGTGGTGTTTTCACACGAGTACACCGAAGGCTGCGACAAACAGCTCCTTGTATCCGGGAAGGTGTTGGGCACAAGTGAGAAGGTCCTTGTATCCGGGACCGCAAGAACGGCGGACACCAGCAGTGCTAATACAGAGAGGGTCGAGGTAGACTGCATCGTGAACCGGGGTTAGAAGATAATGAACGGCGAGGATGCGTCGGCAGAATCGCGGTCGGCAGCGATATTATATATCAGCTCGGCCTTGGTACGTCCGCGACAAACGTGTGTGTCCACATGGACGGCGGGCATGGAGCGCATATAACCACCGCGTGCTTCATCAGAAAGTTACCAGGCATCGCCGACAAGTCCACACGAGGAGATACGCGCCATCGCGACGGCAGGCGACGGCCGGAGAAAAAGCACGGCGTAGATCACAGCGTAGATGATTATAACTGAATATCATTACGGACTCTCCAAGCCTTGTGAAGCCTGAATAACGTTCAACGTTCAACACTGAGGCGACTGTGGAAGAAGTGGCGGATCAAGAATTGATCGGACTTGTGATCTCCGTTCTTCAGCGCGTTTTTGCAATTTATTTAGGTCTAGTTTTACAATTCTAATCACTAAAAAGCAGCAAAAATTCGGGTCAGTTACAGTTTCAATCTCTACAGAGCAGCAAACAGTTAATGATACAAGGAGAGTCCACGAGTCCAAAGTCCATGAGGGTGACATGAGAGTTACAGTCCAGATCAAGCAAAGTTCGGCCAGCGAGTGAATACCAAATGAGAATCAAACGTCAGCCCAGCCGCCCTCGTCCAATTTATACGACGCTTCGCTCTCGGGACGGTCGGGGCTGTCTACGAGTTTTGCAACACGCTCCTCGGCGCGACCTTGGAGCATTGTCGACGTGAGGACCGCTGTCAGTCAACTGTAAATGCGGAGATGGCTCGCCTTTGCGGAGGAACATCCGCGTCGCAGATGCATGTGAGAGAATATGGCCACCGATGGGCTTGACAGCATGTAAGTATTCTAAATGCATCGCAACATATGAGGAGGATATCACCTTCAACGCGCCGCCAGCGACAAATGTCATTGTTGCTCCGGGGTCAGCTGCAGAAAATATCAATCCAAGCAGAGGGCAGGTCAAGGTCAGACAGACATTGAACTTGGTTCGTGAGGAGGATTGCAATCTGAAGATTTTGGTGAGCCAAAAAAAAAACGCGTAAACGAACGAACGTTATATTCTTCCGAAAGTTTGGTTAATTTGGAAAGCATCTAAGGGAGCGTTAAGAGCCGTGATGTGTCTTCTAAAGAACTCGTGCCTGTGCCAACTGAAGCAAAAGAATGAGATCGCGTCGAACTAGACGAAAGGGAGCTGGCCTTTTGCTGTCTTTCGCTCAGCTTGATCCGGTGGTTGAGCTATTTGGCGGAAAGAGAAAAGAAAATCATACTTCTCCTCTACCCGAGAAATCAGTCCTGAAAAGTGCCATTATACTGTCAACGATCTAATCAGGAGAGCTCAGATGGGATTTGAAACGGGAGAAAGGAAGGTTTACCAGTAAACGAAAGTCCTTGTCCTCTGCGAAGCGCAACGAGCATTCATTGATTAGTTCCATCTACGGAGCTTCAGACAGCTATTGGAGGAGGCAGGTGGCAGACCTACTTGGTGTTCGCTATTGAATGCACGAGCTATCAAGAGAGAGGTCAATATAGTGCAGAGGCGAGAAGAAGAATCGTGCCGTATAGTATATTTTCAAGAGCCATATTTCCATCGACGCCGAAACGATCAGCTATAGACTTGATACGGTCTGGACGGAAGGTCCCTAGAACCATTGTCAAGGCCTGCTTACAGAGGTGATCGAGGGAGTGAATACCTTCAGTGTCGATATATGCTACCTTTCCCGACGCGCCGCCAAGGTCAGGAGGAAGTTGGGCAACAACACTCATGGTATGAGCCAGCTGAGTTTTCCCCGTGCGAAACTCGCCATACACTGCGCGGTGTACATCAGGGAACAGACGAGAAACGAACGAGGTATCGTACCTTCAGAGATCGACTGAGACATGATTCCGCCTAAGGAGGTTGAACGACAGTCGAGTTCGATACAAGCGCAGAAACTCACCTCCCAGAATACCATCGACTGATTTACTTCCTGTGCTGATTACGATAACCCTCTTCCGTCTATCCTGGACTTCTACTCCGGTCGCGAAAGAAGAGCCCTGTAGAAAGCTGAGGGTGGTGGAATACCATGAAGGAAAAGAGCTCACGAGAATTTTGTGTGCGGCTTCCTGCATGAAGAGTGAGTCATAGCAGAAGGCAGCATAGACCTGACACACCTTGATCTTCTCGACCTTTGCCTCGGACATACCCTGAGCAGAGATGAGAGACGAGTCAAATAGTCAAGAAGAGAACTGACCTTGATCTTCAGCAACTGACGTCTGGTAGTCATGTTCACTCCAGACACCGTGTTAATAGCAGCAGACTTGATATATAGAGGTTAGGTGGCACGCTAAAACAGTAGGATGAGGGAAAACACGCTTTGAGCTTGAGGATATCCTGAACATTGATGCCCTGGAAAAGGCGACGAGGAGAGCGTTTAAGCACGATATATGCGCGTCAAAACTCAATACGCACATGCTGTTGTAGTTCGTCGACCGTATCGAAGTAGGCAGCCTGCGTGGAAGTGAGTATTGGAGGCATGAAAAAGCGTTGAGTTGCTCACGGTGTCCTCGTCGGCAGGAGGGCTAGGGGCGCGAGATGGAGCAACTGAACCTTGTGAGGGCGCCCTGCGAGGAGGCATCCTAAATACCGACGAGTTTGGTGGAGAGAGATGAGCTTAGTGGATGTAAACAGAGAAAGGGGTGGTCAAGAAGCAAGCGAGGATTTGTTCACGTGACCGTTATGGTCTTTTTAAGGCGACGCGTCCTGCCAACCGAAAACGCTGAAAAAAACGCATTGAAATAGCAAGACGCGATTTCTTCCATTTTAATACATACTATTACAAAGTGGATCATGTGCACGAATTATACAGTGGTCCTATCTATACGGGAAATGTTCAATAACGGTGCACCTTCGACTTCGAGAGTTGCGTTCAAGGTGCAGACGAAACTTGTTTTGCGGGGAAAAAAACCCCTTTTTAAAACACTGAGAACCAATGGAGGAAAAGTGGTGGTTGGGGACACTCACTATTTTCGTTCTCCACTGGGAAGACTATCATATGTTGGGGGTATCTCGTCAGCTTCCTCCTCCGGCACCGTGTCGGGCTCGACTCGTCCACCGTCCTGGTGCACAAGCACACCACCACCGGCTCTCTGAGCCGCACCGGACGATGAGCCTGTGGGAGATAGCGGATGTGAAGAGGGGTCCGTATATTCGCTCTGCGACCCTCTTTGGGCGCCTTGCGGGCCTCCTCGCAGATAGGCCTGATACTGTTCATCGTAACCGCCTGACATCCCTCGAGAATCGGGCTCGTGTGAAGGATTGGCCACGGCGAAATTGCCGCTGCGTCGAGCCCCAGCTTCTCGCTCCTTGGCAATCCGCGGATTGTACTGGTTTCCGCTGGAGCCAGAGCTGCTCGGTGGAGCCGGAGGGTAATACCCCCCGACAGGTTGAGCTTGCTGCGCTACGGCGGTGTAGTATCCTCCTGCGGAGCTGAGGGTTGGCGTATACCCATCCTGGGAGTACTGCGACATTGGTGGGGGAGAACCACTGGGCGCAGGAGGGCTTCGAGATCTTGTTGAACCGTAAGCCGAGGCAGTGGGTGTATATGCGAAGGGAGTGATGATTCCTCCGCCAACGGTGCTGTGAGGTAGCCTGCCGCCCATGCCATCGTCTTCGTCGTCTTCAATATCCATGCGCGGCAGAGTCCCACCGGTTGTATGATTTTGTATCATTTCGGGCCCAGACGAAATGGGCCGCGTGCCCGTAACCCGAGCAGGATCGAAGTTGCCGTCAAATTCACTTTTGTACCGGGATCGTCGGCGAAACCATAGGAAAGCGGCTCCAATAATAGCGAGAAAAGCAAGACCTGCAGAAACAGGTTAGATGGGATTTTCTCTCGGGAGATATCATTTACCTCCAATGACGCCACCAACTATTGCAGCCGTATGAGAGGCCGGGGGTGCCGTGGAAGCATTTGCAGCCACTGTTGATCCAGCAGCAATGGTGGACGTTATCTATTTGCGAGTTCAGCGAGTAAGATGTGCTGAGTTTTATATCTCTTCACCTCTACAATTGTCGTGAAGGTCTGCCCATTGGAAGTACCACTGGAAAGACGCAGGTTAGTACACTTGGCCGACAATTTCATTTGGCAAGTACACTGAGGTAAATTGAGAGACCGTCATTGAGGGAGTCGTGAGTATCGTGGAAGAAGACCGAGTCGTAGATGAGGGCGTGGCAGAGGTCGTAGAGGAAGCGCTGGAGCTAAAAATTGAGGAGGAGGAGGAGGGGAGGGACGGGGAAGGCGGAACGGAGACCGCTGAGGCAGATGAAGCGGACGAGGACGCGGACGAGGACGCAGGCGCGGATGAGGACACAGGCGAGGAGGGGGCTGAGACCGACGATGAAGCCGAGACATCGGAAATACTACCTGCAAAAAGACACTTATCAGCAAACAAGAACTACGAGATAAGTGTCGCTAGCAGGACCAGGAGTGGGAGCAGAAGAAACCGCAAGAGAATCGGAGGAGACTGGTGCAGACAACGCCATGGTTGAAGCAAGGGAGGAAGAAGGAATCGTGGGGGCACGAGTATGAACTTAAACGTTGCTTCCGTGTCCGATGCCGGGGCGGCGCAACGATAAGGTAGGAGGTAAAGCAAAATGGAGGGAGGAAGAGGGATTTCGGATGAACTATTGCTCACCAGCGCTGGCCATTGGAGAGTAACGGCACACAATCCACTGCCGTATGGTCAATCCTACACTCCAACAAGCTCTTGTTCAACTTTCTTCCACGCGATCCTTGCTATCTTTGCACATTTCTTGACGTCCGCTTGACGTCATCCATAAATATATTGATCCCATCAAAAGCGATCGATCATCAAGGCACGCCTAATTAAGGTTCACCATCAATCTCTCCTGAGCAACTCTTTCAGCCGCTGGTCCTTCGGGTCCTCAGACTTTAGCAAAGCCTCCGTCTGTTTGCGGCTCAGAACGATATAGTTGTAGTGGCGTGATTTCGTCGGCGTCGCGTCCTTCTTGGTGGTTTCAGTCCCTTGCACCTGATAGGATAAGTTGGACGACGGCAGAAAGCAGGCAATACAACGTACTGCAGACTCGGCACCATCAACTGGAACAATGTTCGATACCGCAGACAACGTGTGGAGCTGGCGACACGTTCAGTAGGACCGCTGCAGGAAAGCGGACTGCATACCTTCCAGAAGAGATCGAATGAGAATTTCCGGTCGACACTATCCTTGGACTGTGCAACCGTGGGGTAGGGAAGACTCGCCTGCATTCGAAAGTCAGCCACAGTGACGCAAACCATGAGAAAGAGCTCACCCGGCGGGGACGCCCGATTGACGACGGCGAGGCAAGTTCAGGATTGAAGCGCACACGACTGGGACTGGACGACGCGGTCGAAGCAAGATTGGAAGAAGACATTTGAGAGCAGGTTTCAGAGAGTGGTGGAAGGTAGTGGTTTGTGGTAAAGGTAGAAAGTTGGGATTATTTGTCGAGAGTGGCTGACATGGAGATAGGCAGTGGTATGGTAAACACCGTTTTGCCAGCCGCTTTGCGGATGCGGCCAAGCACGTGGGGAGCCTTCAAAGGTGCCGGGTCTGAGCTTCGTGAGCTAAACATGCGTAGTGTAGCTGTCGCATTTGATCTGTGTTATTTGAATTCGGAAAACAAGTAAATTTATGTCGTCGAGGAGTTTTGAGTCTCATGTTTGATTCTCGAGGGAACAGGATAAAAATGCGAGCGGAAGATGTGGTCGTGGCAGTAATGAAATGAAAATTGACGAACCAAATCAACCTTCGATTCCGCCCAGTCTTGTCTTGAAGGACGGCGGCCAACATGCCGCGGGAGAGTATAAAACGACCACAGGCTCCTCTTGAACGTCTCCGATGTATACGCTTGAGATTATTGAACGAGGGGAGTTTAGTGTCCTCGGTTTCGGTATATATCCTGATATAACTCGTTTTTCGGTCCCATTGGCCTCCGAAAAATCAGGCAGTTGGGTACCTGGAAAGGATAGAAGGAAATATCGACGCCATGCAAGGAAAGAAGAGGCAGGACGAAGCGTGAAGGGGCCAGGATCGAAATGACAGAATTTGCAATTGTATTTTCTGATTGCGATCGAGCCACTCTTGTCTTCATTCAACATCGATGCAACGATCCACGACGCATGCAGGTGCTCTCTCTGAGCTCCCTGCTGCATGCTGCACATTTTTCGAATGCATTCTTCATTCTTGAATTCGGGGGGGCCATTATGCGGGCAGCAAGCGATTTCTTCAGTTTGGAGGGAGCTCAGCGCCGCCAGGGTGCAGCCGATAGGAGGGTATGCTTCCCCTCTACCGTCTGAAATCATTCCTGGCGACAGGAAAAATACTGGCAGAGTTTGTCGACGCCAGCGGACGGCCGAGCTCGCCGTGCAACCCAAAAAAATTCGTCCAGGGTTCACTATACTTACAGTCTGGAACCCATGATATTAGCATTGGGTGCAACTCATTTGTCGACGTTTGAATAGGTTTCAAGGGCTTGGAGAATATTTGGTCGGACGTCGGACATTATTGTTTGGCGATTAAACCCTCGTCAACGACGAGGATGAATGGTTGATGGCTTGAGGTGCGTTTCTTGTTCTTTTCATGGCACAACCGACAAATGGATTATTAGAAGCTGGATCACAATTCGTGTGGTATTGGTGGCCGAGTCGTTTGCGACTACTGTGCTGAGCTTGCGGTTCGGACAAATTCTTGTTCTTCTGGCCTTGAGGGTGTCGATAAAAAAGGTGGCTCACGCGGGAGGCTCTTTACACTGGTGTCGTTCGGGCATACTAAAGGTGCTGCATGTTACTGGTGAGCGATCTGTTCAAGTTTGTAACGGAGCTTCGCGTCCGAGGCGGGTCGAGTCACATCACGTGATGACTCGGACGCGATTCGTGAAAACAAATGTCGACGCATCCGCAGGGTCGGGAAAAAAGCACGTATTCTCCCTAGCGTACCAGAAAGCGTTGGAGACTGCGCCCAGGGGTCAACAAGGTCCTAGAATGTGGCGGTCAAGTTACAACTCGATGTTCCGACGTTGCGATCCGTGCCCAAGTTCTCCGACCACGATGGCATTCTAGATTCTGGGCCAGCTGGTCCGCCGTTGTCTCTCGTCGCCTTGACCCATAGGATAGTCAGGGTTATCACCGGTATGTCTTCCTTCTGCTGCGTCCTCCATATAGCTCATCCACATCTGGAGTTTCGATTGCTTGTCGACAATGAAGAACATGCCGTCACGATCCAAACGCGCCTCAGTCTGAGTCATATTTCCTCCGATGGTCCCACGAACGAGAGTCTGGCTCCCGCAGTGCTCCCTTGTCAGATGGCTTTAGCGTTGAATGGTGGCTATCCAATTTAGGGCGTGGCGAATCCGCGACACGGTCATAGAAGCTCAGAAGAAGATATGATCTCAAAATGTTCATTACTCTTTTCTGTGCATACCCTTTCCGGCGACCCTCCAGCTCTGTTGATTAAAAAGAGGGCCGTTATGTCGCGATCTACGGTTCCCTACCTGCAATCCCAGCGTACGCCATGCCCATGAACATCCCTGTTCGTTGTCCGTTCGGCTCTGGACACTGTTTCATGATCTCTCACTCGTCGACATCGATTATTATAAGGCATCAACATCCCGTAAGCGCTTGCTGTTTTTGTGCTTTTTCACAATATTTACTCTCCCCCAAGTTTCGCCCAGACGTACATAGGCCGCGCTTTTTACGCTTGAGCACCATTCGTGCCCGCCATTATCCGGCGACTGGTGCTTATCGGGCTCAGTTTTCCTTCCGTGGGCTACCACATATTCGTCGTCATGTTGTGCATACCGAGACTTACCTTTACGTCCTGGTGCGTACTCAGCTTTCTCTGAATTCTGACCTAGGTAACGCTTAAATAGGATGAGTACCATGGAAACTTTGTCGTTTGGCATATGTTTCCCCATGAGGCCTAGCTCGGTGCGCATATTCTCTCTTCAACGAGCGTATGTTAACTTTATCCTATCAAACAAGTGCGAGGTGTTTTTTCAAGAGTGACAATGCACTGTTCAAAATGTTTCCGTAGTTGCGATACACTTGTTGTTCAAAAATGTACTTGATTCACCGCCGACCGGCGTCTCCAATGATCTTCGATACGATAGAGCTTGAATTTGACTGCGTTTGTCGTGAGTGTTCTTGGGTTCAGGAGCGAGTAGGGTCGGACGAGAGTGTTGAACTGTAAAACCCTTCCCGGCAGTGTGGCGGCCAACATGCATGAGGTGATTCGATCATTTATTTCAAAGTCCGCTGTGATGCTATGTTGAAGTTCAATCCCTTTTCTCGACAATTGTCGTCGGCCACGTCCGTCGAGTTGCACACACGCGAAAGCCTCTTTAGGACTCGCCAGCAATATTGAGTGCGTCCTTCTGGTTTTGCACCCTAAGTCGAGTTGCTGCCAATACCTAGTGGAAGTGTATGTCGAACCCTCCTGGTCGCTTCGTGTCTCTAACTTGCATATTAGACTGGAAGAGAACGCCTCAACAATGAAGAAAAAAATTGCAAACCTCGTCTCAGCAGCCAGAGTACCTTCCATATGTTGGCTGACAGAATGGGAGCGCAGTTTAACCTCTGCCGAACGCGATTTGTCGCTTTCTTTTTTTTCTTCTCCGCCAGTTCTGAACTTGCATTCAGATTTACTAATCCCGAGTCAAAGGAAGCAGAGACCTGGTAAGTTAAGAGCACGTCGACGAACTGCTGTGTAATGACCATTAGGTCTCGCGCGTCGATGGCTGTTTAAGATTTAACAATTTACTGTTCTCAATATACTACTGTACCAAGACATGTATTCTTGGTTCAAGATATCATCTTCTACGCGTCGTAAGAGTCGGCATCCCCAATGATTTCTACGCCTTCGGTGGAGGCTAGTGCCCGACTTCGGCTGCGTTTGCGTACAACGTGAGGAGTCTCGGGCTCCGACTTATCGTCTGGACCTGGCTCAGGAACCGGTGGAGGAGTCGGTGCTTTGATGATCGGCACTGGCCCAGAAAAATCCCGTCCAGTAAGGCGTTCCAATGTCTTCATATCTACGAGGCCAGTTAGTTTAGTTAAAGCGCAGGGGGAGAGAGTTACCGATGGGTAAGCGACTTTCCAGGCAACGATTAATCCTGGCGCTATCCTTCTTGTCTTCGGTTTTGAACTTATTTTTACAGGCCGTCCGACTACGGCCGGGCAGAACCAAGGAGATAAGCTCGTAGTTTTCGCCATGTTGAGCCAAAGCCTGGATGAACGTTAATGGAGAGATGTATGCCACGGGGACCGGACTCACTTCATAAAACAGATCAGTCTCTTCCGCGCTCCAGCGGGCTCCGCGGCACTTCTTCGTGTACGATGCCGAATTCACGAACTTGGTCTGGTCGGATTCGACGACATGAACGTAGTTGGTGGTGTCAACATCCTCCGTTCGATCCACAGTGAGGGATTCCTCGTCGATGATGGTCTCGCCATTGGGGCCGATGCGCACTTGCACCGTGAAGCGGCTCCTGGTCAAGTCTTGAGAGTAGTCAAAACCACTGCCAGATGCATCTGCGATGACGGCCTCGGCGTCAGAGGGCCTCGAAGGTCCTACTATAGTTTCAGCGGAATTGTCAGGAGTCGCGGCCGCCTCTGTTAGAGGAGCTGCAGCAGCTTCGTTCCCGTCCTCGTCCGCCTCCTCTGGCCTGCCGTATTTCTTTTGTTCCGCCAGCGCCTTCATCCTCGCCCTCTTTTCCTTGCTCTGCTGTTTCCACGCCAGATGGTTCTTTTGGATCTCAATCGCTTTGCTGCTAATGCGTCCCTGGCCGTTGTCTGTGCAAAGCTCGGCCATTGTAACCACGGTTGGATCAATCTCCTCCCCGGGATCCGCATCGGGGTCGAAAATCGGTGCGGACTTCTTCCTTTTCTTTGGGGTCTGTGTTGATTCCTCGTCGCCATCGTCGGTTTTCTCGGCCTTTCGCTTCCTCTTTGGCTTTGGCTCAACCACGTCAGAAGCCTCCTCTGCACCCTTTTTAGCACGCTTTTTCTTTGCTTTTGTCGGCTTCTCTGATTCGGCTTCAGTCGCATCCCCATCTACTTCCGCCATATCTTTTTTCTTTCTCTTACGGAGCTTCTTTTTAACGCTATTCTCCAGAGTAGAAACCGCGTCCGGAGTGGGAACCAAAGTCGAAGGGTTGCTCGGTGGAATAATTTGGGATAGCTCTTCTGGGAAGTGAAATTCGTCTTGTGGGGGTACTTGGAAAGTATTCAAGAGGGACCCATCGTTTGTTGGGTTAAAAAGAGTAGGAGATGGTGCAGGTGGATTCGTAGAGGAAGGCGGGATAATGGGAACAGCAGCTGCACGAGAGACGATAATAGGAGGAGCTGTAGGGTTGCGGGGTTGCGATACGACACTGGAACTCTGAGAGGACTTTGCGATGATAGGCGGCGCAGAAATACGGGATCCGGAGGCAATTATAACAGGCGGCGCTCTCGATGAGGATGCTACTGGTTGGGAGGACTCTGCGACGCGAGAAACGTCGGGATCGAAACCTCTGACAGGGACTGTAGCCGGTGGAGGCACCGGCGGAGGGGGCATGGAAGGCATGCTTGAAGTTGGCGCATCTCCGGTTGGTGCAACGGAGCCACTGCCCTCCGCTGGGGTAGATGCCTGCCGGGGCGCAGTGCTCGTCGCACGCACACGCGATTTCGCAATAGGTTTAAATATTGGACCGCCCTTTTCTGCTTTTCAAGTTAATATCCATAGACCGACGTATAGAAACACTACGCACGGACGCGCGAAGTCATTATGACCAGAAAGTCAAGATAAAGATAGAGGTCAAGCTCAGTTCGGAGGTTGTTGGACAGCACGCGCAAACACGGCGCGTTTCTCTTTCGTGTCCTCTCCATTATGCCGGTGGAGCTTCCCACCGGAAAACGTCCAGGATGGGAGCTGGACATTCCGGAAGATGATTCCGAACCCGCTACCGTGTTGCAGAGGTAGCCATTTTGACCTTCTCCCAAACCGGAGTTTAATGGAATCCCCCCAGTTGTGCGGTGCTCCAGTCGTTACGGCAATGTGAGCGCGGCGGCCTAGTTTTATTGAGTCGTTTTGAGACCCTAGACAGCCAGGGAGCAATGGATGTATTTTGTTTTTCCCAGATTTTCTGGCCGAGTGCGCGGGAAACCCGACCCAGTTCCACCGCCCCATACGCTCCAATTCCGCGGCAGGTGCCAGATTGAAATCGGTCCTCATACCTTCTCGGAAACGAGTTTCTACGAAGCGCAGTATCATCCACCAGCTCCACCTCCGACGCCTGCATTTATTCAATCGCCGTGGCAATCTTCTCAGTACACTGGGTACGTGCCCTACGGGCATCCGAATCCAAATCCAAATCCCCAGGCTGCCAGTCAGACTCCGGCAGTGCAGCACACGTCCCCTTTACTTTCCTCCCTTACCTCAATGACTGCCATTACTCCTTCCCTGATAAATCAGGTCAATGCTGCGGCAGCGTCCAGCCCAACTCTGGCAAATTTGCTGCACCTTGCGGCTGCTGGACAAGGTAGCCCTGAGCAACTCAAGACACTTGGTCTTCTCATTCAATCCTTGGCCGCTCCTGAAAGTCAACAAGCTCTTTCATCAGCGGCAAACTTGATGAAGTCGTCTGCACCTGCACCTGCACCACCATATCCGCCTGTCGTGCTCGCGCCGAAAGAATTCGATTTAGTCTTCCAGTACTACGAAACATCGTATGAGCGATGGATTCTTCCTCGAGGTCCTGTCATCTGTGAAAAAGTCGCCGACACGCGGACACCCGATTTGTCGTACGATATTGTCCTGACAATGGCTCTGCAACCTCCTAGGGTACCCCGAAGTTCTGGAGAGGTGGTAGATCTCGAAAAGCCGTCCTCGCAAGTTGTTACCATTCGGCTTAAACGCCCTCCGCCAGCTGTCTGGGAAACTATTTGGCGGTGGGTGGGTGGGGAGGAGAAGCTGAAAGAGAATCGAATAATTTTGGATGATTTGAAGGTAGGAATTACCTCTGTGGACTGGCATTTTACCGAGCTAATATATTCTAGAAACAAACGGAGAGAGTATATCTGGCCCATCGAATCCCCCAGAACTCACTCCTAACACAACTTCAAAACGTGAGACACCAAGATCTCGCGATTCTCTTTTTTCTCACCATCTTGTAGGCTACGGCGTCCAGCTATGTGATGAAATCCATCAAACCCGGTCCAGTTGTAGTGCCTAAACCCAAACGGAAGCCGGCACAACGCAAACCCGCTCAGCCCACACCAGCTGTTCAGCCCCAAACTGCACCTCAGGCGTCGGGGTCTGCCGCCGCTGTGGCCGTTCCCATCCCCGCCACCTCTTCTCTCAATCCAGCGACCCCCTCTCCGGCTCCACGCCCTTCAGCTTCTTCCCAACCAGAACCAAAGCGAAGGAAAGTCTCGAAACCTAGTAAACCAATCACTCCGGTGGCTCAGATCCGATGCGTGTCTTGTCAACAAACTGATGTGCCCCTCATTCTTGGTGGGCGTAAGTCGTCACTCTACATGTTGTCAGCGTCCTTTAACCGATTGATTTCCTTTCGCAGGATTTTGTCGCCCATGTGTCGATTCTGGCAAGGCCACGACTATCTATGTACCGTACAGACATCCACAAGCCCAATATCAGGCCCAACAGAACCCGCCCGCCTACGCCCAGCCCCAGCAGAACATCCCGGTCGCACCTGTCTACGCTCCGACGTCTTCACAAAGCGGCTCCTCGTTGCCCAATCCCAATCCCGCTCCTCCAGCAGGTTAACCAAAAAAATATGATTAATAGTCTACTACTACATACAATACAATTAATCCAATGTGATGGTGATATATACAGCATTGCGTACGGAAAGCTTTAAGAGAATAAATTAACATACCACCCCGCCCACCACACCACCACCGCCATCTGTGTCAGCACGATAGACAACTCCGCAACCACCGCCCACCACTGTATGATGATGCTTACCCAAAACGGAATCAGCATTAGGCGCCGAACATAGAGATACGGGATCCCAGAGAGCCAAAAGTTCATGACAGAGGAGCACGCCGCTTGTGTTTGGAAGACCGTGAGCGCGACTGTGCCGAGGAAGAACACGATAAGGCCTATCCAATGCCGCAACGAGCGCCGAGGGAATGTGTCAATATTGTATCGCTTGGGTTCGCCGGTAAACTCGTTCCGGTAAAGGGGGATGATAAGGAAGTCCTGGACGTCGGTTCCGACCCTCTTGCCGTACGTCCGCCAGAAGGGAGCCACGGTATCCAAAATGAAGGTCATCACATCCATAGCGACCTCCCAGAAATACTGGTAATTGTTCTTGTAGCTTTCCTCCAACACGACGATGGCGGAGATCTGGAAACATTGAGCCCCAATGAAGGTCAGCAAGGAGAGAAGGGATACATGCCTCGGGATAAATAACGGACGTATGCGACAGGGTGCTGTTGTACTCAGCTTTGACCTCCGAGTGGACCGTGTGCACCTTCCTCAATACGTCGGACACTTCGGTGGCCCTCCACGCGATTTCCTGCCTTTCCGAGTCCAACGTCTTGAGCGACTCCATCAACACTGTGATCGGATCCGCCAAGACACTCTCTGTGACCGTCGAGGTTTTGTGGTTGGGGGCACCAGACAGGAATTCGCGGAAAGTTTCGCGCTGGCGAGCCAAGCGGTGGTGAATGTCGTCGACGGCTCTCCAGCCCTTGTATGACCGCGTCGCGCCAGTCACAGCGGCAGGATCGTGGCTAAATGCGTCCACGAGCTCACGGGGAATTCCATTGTACGGGATATTCAACGAGTTCGACAAGGAGGACTGCGCCTGGTCGTATTCCCTGACGCCAGCAGCAATGTGGTTTAATAATTGCCGAACGCGGTTGTTCTGGGCAACAGTTGCGTCCAACAACCTGGAAACACAGTTAGAGAAGGTAACGGTCGAAAGAAAGAAAAGACGAACTGCTGCTTCAGCTCATACTCTCGACTGGCTTGTTCCTCGTCCGCATCCTGCTGCCGCTTCTGTTCCATCTGTAGCCGGAAGTCTTCACCAGGGGGCGCCGACATGAGCAATTTCCGCCGGTCGAAAGTACGACCGACGGCAGTTGGGGGAAGATCGACAGACAACCTATCGACAGACGAGAACGCGCCTGTTCGGTCGTCAGGAATAGGGGATAGTGAAGGTTTCAGGTCAGGTATAATGCCGCGGCCATTCGCCTTAGGTGCAGAGCCATCTAAAAGGTCGCGGTTCAGGGGGGCGGGGTAGACAATGGGGCGCAATCTTCGTCCACCGTCATCGGAATGCTCTGATAAAGAGTTGCGCGACGAGCCATTTTCGCTGGGCACTCGGCGGTGTAAATTATTGGCATTCGTCGGAGGAACAAGGGCGAGAGGAAGGGAAGACCCGCTGAGAATGCTGCTATAGGCCGACTCCCCACTTCTGCGAGAATCTATTGACCCCCTTCCCTCACGCGGAGGATCAAAAGAAATATGGCCCTCATAGGATAACTTCCGTTTAAGGGAAGGACCAAGGTTGAAGTACGAGGAGCCCTGAGGTGAAGGAAACTGGGGCCGAGATGATACCGATAGACTGGGAGACGAATCCAGGGACGTCATCCGCCGATCTATCTGGGGCTTCGTCCCGCGTAGATGCACGAGATACTCCTCCATGATCAACGCTGAAAGATGCCACGGAAATCTGGTTGTGGATTTTTGCGCCTTTTCAGCATCTCTGAGCCAGGTGAGAGGCTCGGCTTGGTCCAAAGAGGATTTAACGACTTCCTCCTGTTTCCCGAACCAACGGGCTACTTTGGAGATGTTGAACTCGTTTGAAGAAAGGGAATTATAAACGAGCTTGTACCGCCGTCCTATCTGGTCGCAAGCCGCGGATGCTTTCTCCAGCGCATCAGCAGAGATTTTGCTTCTAATCTGGAGAATTTTTGCTACGGTGGAGGGAACGAATTAAATAAATCCAAGCGGACGACGAAATTGGCGTACCTGCATACATGCTCTCTCGGGTTTCAACAGCGCTATTCGACGGGTGCTTCTCTTTGGTGTCCTTTCGCTTCGTTATTGACACAGTCCATCGTCTCTCCGAATCCTCGCCAACGCCGGACCAATCTAGTGTGGTGCCTTCATCTGACGAAGACGGGACAGGATGTGCAGCAGCGGGGAGACCGGCATTAGCAGAGGTGGCTGGTTCGCTTTCAAGAATGGCGGGGACTGGTGGTGGCGGAAAGGGGATGGAGGGAAAAGCCGACCGCAACGGAGAAGTCTTTAGCTGAGACGAACTTGATGCAGGGTCGGACTTGTTGGATGAGGGGCTCGAGTTTGCAGATTTCAGACGCGCTTCGCGTCGAGCTTTTAGCTTTAACGCGCGTTGGACGTCCTGCAGAATCCGGGGATCTAACAATAGTTTAATATTCCGAAGGACGGGATTTGCGGTGGCGCTTGCCTTGGTGAGCTAGAGTAGGCTATAAGAACGAGAACGAGGGCAAAGATGAACGACACTCACAGAGGTCATACTCGTCCGAGAAGAGGCCAATGCCCGAGTCTTCCATCAGTGAACTCATAGCTTCTCGGTGCGAAGAGGTTTGGGAAGGACCCAAGCTTGTGCTGACGGGTCTCCTTGCCCTCGGGTAGCCGGGCAAGGACGACGCTGGATTGACCGAGTGGACGCGACGCCGGCCGTTGGACGTGCCAGCGGAAGCATTCTGGGCCAGTGGCGAGCTCCGACGGACAGGATAGGCATGAAAGGGTTTGAGAGGAGCGTCGTTGGAGTCGGGTAGACTACGAGCTGCCTTGGGTGCGTGTATAGGCAGAGGACTGTCGTCCCCGTCCATGAAGCACTGAACAGCAGTGAACTAGAACTGGATTGATGCCGTTACTTGAGCGCTTGTCTAATATTCACATGCATGTCGACCTTTCTCTACTCTACTCTAATAGCCCTGCCTCATCCGCACGTACTCTGCCTCGCGGTTAATTCGTGCAAACAGCGCAGACACAGACGCATTCCGTTTCCGCTTCGCCGGGTCCTTCTCGGGCCGTTCTTCGTCCATCACCGACGACAAAGATTCCGACCGCGCTCTCACAAACGGATTGAAGCGAGGGATTGGCGCCAGGCGCTTGTTGGGCAAGGGGATCGGAGGAGCACATCGCTCGGCGACATGGAACTTGGGTGGGAAAGTCGGCCTCGCGTGTGTTTTGAGGGCCTGCACTTGTGGGAACTGGAAGGTTTTGAGACGGCCTGCGCAAGTCAATACCGTGCAAAACCGATGAATGGAAGAATTCACCTCTTTCGACGTGCCCCACCAATCTGACAGTCGGCTGCGGATACGCGCCAATGCTTGGGCGGCGAACGTTGCCACCATGCCGCCAGTGGTCCACCGGGCTAGTGTGCACTGTCTGCTCGCCGACCTTTGATGTGCGAGCTATTTGGCGCGCTTTATTTCGCCGCTGCGCCCGCATCGCGCGTTCCATGTCTTGTTGAATTCGCTCTTCTACAGAAATGTAGTCAAAACGCCGTCAACAACGCGACACGCCATCCATACCTTCTACTTGCTGCGCTCGAACAAAACTGCTGCGGTCATCGATATACTCGTGCGCATATTGCTGTCGTTGCGACGCCTTGACCAGTTGAATCATGTTCTGGTGCTGTCTGCCACTGGGTTCCATCGTGTTTCGTCTCGCACGAAGAGAATACCCATGGATCGGGGCCGGTGCTGTGTGACGGACGGTGGCATATTGCATCGCTGGTGTTTGTTTGAAGAGGCGCGCTCACTCAGGCCTTATATATGTTTTCCCAAAACCGCCGCTTGTCGCTTTCCGAATTTGGAATGACAATAAACAAAGGTGGGTGGCAAATTCCCAAAGCTCAATGTGTCAAGGTGGCTTCTCAATCGGTTTTGGTGGTTTCGTTGCTTTGTACGCTGCCTCGCGGATGGAACTAAAAGTATTTTTCCCTGCAGCGATGCTGCTTTGTCCATCATCGGCCATCCCTGCACCGTATTCGTCAAATGGAAGCAGATTTCCCGTGCCATCGCGGGTCGTGACGGTGACTTGGCAGTCTGATTTTGTTTGAGGTGAGTTAGATTCCATGGTCGAGCGCTGCAGTGACAGAAATAACGGTGCGCTGCTGGTGGTATCCGTTTCGCATTACCGTATATACGTATCCTTCTACCCGTTCGCCTCAGTGTTTCATGAACCAATCTTCCCTTCGCCTCATGAAGGGTTTGTTGAGATGTGTATTTGGTTATTTTCGTCTTTTTAATCAACTGCCATGTTCACCTGGCAGCGGCGAACAATCACTCAAGTCCTAAGCTACCTCCGCACTTTGGACGATGCAAGAAGCTGTGGAGTAGTAGCCTTCTGAGATCTATCATGATCCTCTTCCTACTGTTCTGAGCCAAGATCCATACTCGACACTTGGAATCTTCCTCAAGTTGCAGATCATATAAGACACGACTTTCTATCATGGCATCATCCAAAGATTCCAGTCCCCCTTCCACCTCAGTCATTCTTTACATTCCCTTCGTTTGAACCTTCCAATGCTCAATAAATCCTCTGCTCTGCTCTTTTACCTCATTCTCGCAGTCGGCGCCGTTCCCCATTTCAAAGCGCCGCCTCCTGGCGAGGTTCCTGGCGGCATATCCATCCCACTCCAGAAGAGGACGACTCTTACGACTAGTAGTGGCGTATTTGACAAGAACAAGGCGATAGCGGCTACTGTCGCGACGAAAAATAAACACCGCCAGAACTTGATCAACCTCAAGAAGAACAAGGGACCGGCAGCGCTGAAAAATTTGGTTCATATCATGCTCTCGTTCAAGTCATAGTTTTGAATCACGTTGGTTTCACAGGGAGCAGCGATCAAGCCGATAGCTGAAATTCCCGGTGATATTCTAAACGCGCTGCTGAAACGTCAAGTCGAACCCTTGACGGACGAAAACGAGGATATCGAGTGGGCTGGAAAGATTTCCATCGGTACGCCCGCTCAAAATTTTACCATCGATTTCGACAGTGAGAGTTCGACGACTGCTCTACAGGGTGCATGCATGCTAACGCCTCCCGAATTCAGCTGGCTCGTCGGACCTTTGGGTCCCTTCGGCATCCTGCACCAGTTCCACCTGCTCGGCGAAATCCAGATTCAGTGCTAATTCCTCCTCGACGTCTGTGCAACAACCAGGAACATTCGAAATTCAATACGGTGACGGCTCAACGGTTGGTTTCTCTCGTTTTTTCCTCGATTGTCTCCCCAGCTAACGTCGCAATCTTTGTAGGCCGTCGGTCCCATTTATACGGTATGCTGCCAAAATTTTTACTTGTCTCATTTCTTCTCAATGCTATGCATTCTTAGGATACTGGTGAGACAATCTATCCGCTGTACACCGCACGAAACTGAACCATCGTTCACAGTTACTGTGGCTGGCGTGAGAGGTCGGTTCTTTCCATGCATTGCGGCCTAACGTCTTACCATTCGAACTAGCCACGAACCAGGCCTTCAGTACAGTAACTACTCTTTCCTCCGGATTTGCCACAGATCCCGCAGATGGGTGAGACCTCCCACAATATACCTTGGTCATTGTTGAGAATTATCTCTAAGAATCCTTGGCCTGGCATTCCCCAGCCTTTCCAACATGAACAAGAATCCCTTCTTCACGACAGCAAAGGCCGAAGGTTCCGTCCCCACCAACATGTTTGGATTCTTCCTCGCACAGAATGGCTCTCAGCTCTATCTCGGCGGGACGGCGACGAACTTGTACCAGAACAGCACCCTTGAGTTTCACCCGATAAATCCGGCGTCCGGATTTTGGCAAGTCCCCGGCGCGTCAGCGAAAGTCAACTCGGCAGTAGCGGTGGCAAATTTCTCGGCCATTATTGACTCGGGGACGACTATCATGTATGGTCCCCCCGCTGCAGTTGCGAAGCTCTACTCCATGGTTCCTGGCGCTGCTGTGTTTGATTCTGCTAACGGTACGCGAGATTCAGTTATTTAAACCAATACCTAACATGATAATATAGGTTTCTATTCCTTCCCGTGTGCCTCTGTACCCAACATAGCATTCAGCTGGGGAAGATCAGACTGGGCAATCACGGCGGCTAACTTCAATCTTGGTTTGACGGCTGTAGGCTCCTCGCAGTGTGTGGGCGCCCTCGTCGGAGAGGACCTAGGGCTGGGAGCCAATGTGTGGCTCCTGGGCGACTCGTAAGCTTCAATATTATCTAAAACTCCAGCTGCTTTACCGTCTCTTAGCTTCATGAAGAATGTCTACACAGCGTTCGATTTCGACCATCCCGCCGTCGGGTTTGCTGCGTTGAATGTGACTGCGTAGAACATTGATCACTTATTCGTCTCGTTTCCGCTTGAATCCGTGCTAGGATATGGCTTCGTATCACGGACATCTTGATAATTTGGGTTGTTTGACAGAATTTCCTAATTTGGGATTAAGAATGAGTGTTGTCTGTATGTGTTTCGCTGTGTCATGGAGTTCCTAGGAGGACAATATGAATGCTGAGCCTGAGAATGGTGAAATAGATAGACGATGATGAGCACAATCCTGCACAATCGACGAGTCGGAGCGAGAGTCACAAACGCGTGCCTATCACACCACGTGCTATGGTCACGGCCGCGACCTTTCCTTCTACTATACCAGCACTGCTGTTCTTTTGTCGCGAAAGATGGCCTTTTTCGAGTCGGCCTGTTTGTCAAATTTCTTCTGCATCTAATGTTCGCTGCTTAATATAGTCGTAGGGTCACGAATCCCCCCAGAGATAATACACGAGATCGCTGCACACAATGCCGACGACGTGCCTTCCCTACGGGTTATGTCGCTCGTGTCCAAGACGATCCGATCTTTCGCCATAGAACACCTCTTCTCTATGATTCATTTCGCATGCGCCCACGATTTCACAATATGGCACACCATGCTTCGTCGGACGCCGAAACTTCAGACGATAGTTAAGAGAGTAAAGTTCTCCGACGCCGGCCGGAACCGCACAGAGCGTGGTCGGACGGTGCGATCTCGGAAGAAACTGAGTGGTGCCGTGGTACCGCCCAAGATTTCCGTCATGCCCAACGTCCGCGTCGTCGAATGGGACGGGGAAGACATCGTTGTCTCAATGGCGGTCGCATACATGGCTTTGTTTCCAAACATACAGGAACTCTGTCTCAACAATCTAGATCTGGATGGTTTTGATGAACTTGCGCGGCTTCTCGCTACGTGCGGAAGTCTCAGAGCCCTCTCATTCCGCGGCGTGCAGGCAGAGGATTTTGGGCTGGATTTAGGGTTGGAGGATGAATGGACGCCACCACCTACGGTCAGTCGGGAACTTCTAGCATTCGACCTCACTGCGCTCGAGGAACTGGAGGTTATAGAATGCGGCGATCCTGATCGCGAATCCGATTACCTCGTCCAGATGATAGAAAAATCTCAGCCGACTGGACTCAAATCGTTGACTTTCACCGAAGGTTTCGCCGGGGAAGAGCCATGCTCCCTGACAGCCATGGACAAATTGCTGCGGCTCGCAGCCTCGTCCCTCGTCAATCTATCTCTGGGATTAGATTCATACGGTTCGAGTGAGTAATTCGTCATTTAGCTCAATTACGCAGACTAGACCTTGAATAGTTATGGGAAACCCTGAAGTTACGGAGATCCTGAGCCGTCTGCCTGCGTTTCCGGCCCTGAATCTGTTCTCGATCTCCCTTAATTCCAATGGTCTTGAGACCCAACGGGTGCTGGATGCTCTGCCAGCTCCCAATCTCACCGTGCTGAACTTCCAAATCATGTTCGGCGACGAGGCCTACGAAATATATTCGGATTTCGGTGACATTCTTCACGCTCTTCCCCCGTGTCACTCAGACTCGGCAGAGTCGATGAAGAGCGTGCTCAAACGGAAATTTCCTCTTATCCGGCAAATCGGTTTCTATTTCTGCGCACCGCGCAACTCGACTGTGCATTACAAGCGCGGATTACGCAGGAGGATGGAGCGGCGGTTGAAGGCCCGTCTGGAGGAGGTTGGAGCAGAGGTGGCGGAATACCTCGAAGTCGGGTGGCTTGATGACAAGTTGAATCCAGTGGTGTACAACAAAAAGAACGGGAAACCGTCGTGGAGGCTTTCCCCTCCATCTGTGGAGCCTGAGTCTGAAGCAAGTGATTGCGAGCCGAGCGCAGGAAGTTGGGATTTGGAGCTCGAGGCAATGTGGGACATTACCACTGAAGACATGTAAATTGAAGTTCCTAGGCGAAAATGATACAAATAAGATTCGAAAAAGCACTTGGGCTGAGGCCAGCCATCGGTCAGTTGCATGAATACTTATTGAGTTGTGTGGCTAAAGTACATGGAAGGTTATCGAGGCATTGCGCGTCCTCGTATTTTTTGCTTGTTGAGCATGACGCGAACGAACATCATGGCCGTGAATAAGGACAGAGTATACCTAGCCGATATTTGAGCGTTTTATTATTATTATTATCATTAAAAAAGGACAAGCACGTACCAGGTGATGACATACGACAAGTGCGCATTGCGCAAGTCGATTTTAGCGGGGCGGCCGATAGGGATTCCTTTGGCAATTCGCGCAGACGCTTCCCCTTCGTGGCCCTCTGAAGAGATGAGCTTGCACTTCAGGGAGAGAATTTGCAACACACCGAAAATTTCCTCAACCAATACTGGTTGAACATTTGCATTTGCACCTCCAGCATACTCTGCCATGGTGTCAAGATCCTTCCAATACCATTCACCGCGCTCGGGATGGTTGTCCGGAGTAAACGTATTTCGAACTTGCGACGTCCGCAGCATGCCGAGAAACTCTACTTCACTGTCGTCTTGGGGTATAGACTGAAGATCGAATTCTTTGGAGATGAATCCGCGGTCGACGATTACTGTAGAACCGTCTTCGCGAATCAGCGGTGTGAGTACATTCGCGCCGTGCACTCCTTCGCGCGTCCGTGGGCCCACAAGCATCGAGTGAGCGTGGTCCCACTCTCCCCGGAGAAAGACTTTGCGGAAGACAAACTCCGGGATTACTGAAAGACTTGCGGCGGAAGCCCGGCTTCAGATCCAATGGTCAAGTGCATTGAGGGATGACCGCACTTTATTCGTTTGGGTAAAGACAATGGCGGAAGCTGCAGTTTCTCCTCAAGCTCGTCTATGAGTGCGACCTTCCATTTTAATCGCTGAAGTTGCCAAGTACCCAAGCCGAGGGTGAAAATGGGGACGAAACCGAGCAGAATCATGGTTGGTGTGATCCATGGGGCGCGGCGTGGACTGTAGGTCGACGCGTCAGAAGTGTTGAGTCGGAGCTGCAGCTGAAACAGCCTTGGCTTGAGATGGACCAGCGCCGGCCGTCGACGCAGTAGAGAAAGCATGACCAAAATCGACTGAGTTTTGGTCAAGCGGATCACACCTGCCGATCGCAGCAACTCGCAGTTTGTCTCGTACCACAACATGTATGCCTCTCGCTCTCTTGCAACTTTTCGCTCATGTCGGACAGGTTCGGTAACAGTGGCCGTAGAGGCCAGGGGTTCGACGTCGACGATGAGGTCCACTATCCCACCCGCCCAGTCGACAAGGACAAAGCTGAGCAAGAACTGGTCGTCAACATTAAGAAGGCGACCAGCCCAGAGGAAACCGCACCGAAGCAGAAGCACGTTCGGAGTGTGTTGCTGTTCTATGCTGCAAGTTTGGTCCTAAACGTTCGCAGAGGCTATCGTATTTACGTGGGACTACCACTCCTCAATATCTTTCTGGAGCGGACTTCGGGTTCAGCCCATCTTGGCCGATGAGATCCAGACCTTCAAAGCGCTCATTATGGTGCACAAAGTCCTGCAAGAAGGGCATCCCAATGTGAGCACTGTGGCGCAGTCCCGCAGTTTGCATATTTAGTGTCTCGCAGACCATCAAGGAAGCCCATGGGCAGACCGCCTGGTTAGAAACGTGCGCACGAACTCTCGGCTCTGACGGTCAACGAGGTGTGCGATGTTCGTCTTCTTAGAACTCTGCGTTTACATGGTGGTTTAAGGATACGCCCCATTGATTCGGACCTACGTGCAATTTATTCTGGCTAAGCTCAGGTTCCATCGTTTGCGACCAGAGTTCAACGGTCTCTTCGAATATGAAGAGTATGTGACTCTCAAGGGGATCGATGACCCTAACGAAGGGTGAGTGCGTACCACGCTTTTGTGGCATACTTTCTGATCTTCCGCAGCTATGAAACTATTTCAGACCTCATGGGCTTGCAAGATCAAATTGAATCTTTCCAAAAGATGGTATTTTCGCATTTCAGCCATTCGTCCAACAACGAATGCCGCATATCCGCGTTGGTTCCGTTGGTGAAGGAGAGTTGGGGGATATACAGGTTCATTACAAGCATGATGAGGGCCATGTTCAGAAGTACGTCGCCTCGGATTCATGTCTTCTTCCAGCTCACAAAACCTTTAGGAACGAATGACGCCGATGCGTTGGAACCCCTGCGCCAACGGTATACCTCCCAACACTACAGTCTGCGCAAGTTCTACTATGAGTGCTCGAATCTCAAGTATCTGACCGGTCTAATCAACGTACCGAAACTTGCCCAAGTATGGCCTGAACCTTACCAAACGTCGCTCTCTTAATCATTTTTGTTTGCACAGGAACCCCCGAATTTGCTAGATAGTGGTGACGCTCCGGACCTGCCCCCTCGTCCGAAGACGGCAGCATCTCCTCCTCCTGCACCCTCCCCGGACGCAGCAACTGTCAACGAGCAGGCACGCATGCTCAAGGAGTATGAAGATCAGCAGGCGGCACTGGCGGCGGCCAGAGAGGCGGAAGAGCGTCGACGATTAGAGCAGGAGCAGCAACAGGCGAGGGAGTTTGAGGAGATGCAGCGAAGACAGGCTGAGGCTCAGAGACTCGCTCAAGAACAGTTGATGCTCCAGCAGCAACAGCAGCAGTATAATGTGCAGGCCTCGCAACAACAAGCTGAGCTCGAACGTGAATTGCTTGCTCTTCGTGGTCAATGGGAGCGTGATCAGATGTTTTTGGAGCGGTACGACCGGGTATGTATTCCCAGTCTCGTTTTTCATCGCTGACTTAATTAAAACTATCAGAGAGTCCGAGCTTTGGAGGCTGAGCTCGGTGCTGTCAACGCTAATGTCAACTCGCAAATGGCCTCTAAAGACGATTTGATTAAACAACTTCAAGATCAAGTCGCTTTATGGCGCAACAAGTACGAGGCTCTCGCCAAGCTTTACAGCCAGCTCCGGACAGAGCACCTGGATATGCTTTCCAAGTTCAAAGCAATGCAGCTCAAAGCAAACTCTGCCCAAGAGGCTGTTGATCGCATGGAGAGAATGGAGCGCGATCTTAAAGCGAAGAACTTGGAGCTGGCTGACATGCTCCGGGAACGTGACCGAGCTCGGTTTGACATTGACCGTCAAAAATCCAGCCACAAGGATGAGATTGATCGTCTGCGTCGCGAACTCAACTTTGCAAATGAGCGTGCAGAGGATGCCTCGCACTCCAGAAATTCCGAAGTGTCTAGTGTATTGAACAAGTACAACAGGCAAATACAGGAATTGGAGGACTCTCTTCGGGTATGTCTTTCTGTGTCCTTGCTACGTTCGTAAGGTAACACGGCACTGTAGGCCAAGCAAATCCAGATCGACGACTTGCTCTTCAAGGTGAGCAATGCAGAGGGTGACATGGAGCGGCTTCGCGAGGAGAAAGACCAAGAAATCTTGGTGCTCGACGAGAGCATGACGCAGACCATTCGGCAGCTGCAAGAGGCCCAGCAGGTGATAAACTTTTCATCTTCTCGTTTAATTTAGTTTTGACAACCTTTCGAAGGCCATGAGAGACCTCGACGGGGCAAATGACACCCAGATCGACACGCTGATTCTCGATAATCAGAAGAAGCTGAACCAGATCATCGGTCTGTTACCTTCTAAAGCCTATCATTAGATTCGAAGTATTGACATGGTCTTCCTCAGATTCCATTTTGTCGGCTTGCATGCAAAAGGTGGAGGACGCGGTCTACGAACTGGAATCCCCGACACAAGCGGGCAATGCCAGTGCGACGCCGGAATACACGCTGTCCATGATCGAAAAGGCCGTCAACAACGCCAACGAGTTTGCGACCGTATACCATCTTTACCTGGGCGGGGAAGCAGGCGGCGAGCACGTCGAGGTCATCAAGGCCGCGAACGAATTCGCCCAGACCCTCAGCGAGGTGTTGATCAACACGAAGGGAATCACCCGCCTCGCCAGCGACGATGACGCGTCGGACAAGATCATAAATGTCGCAAAGACCGCAGGAGACGTCGGCACACGGCTGTTCTTTAACCTCCAGTCCTTCAACCTCAGCGGCATGCAGACCAATCAGAAACGGGAGGCTGCTATGCGCAACGGCGCAGAGGCGCGCGGGGCCCTCACGAAGCTGTCGGATGTCGTCGACGGGCTCGTCCCCAAGGGCGCCAAGGCCGGCCTGGACCGCGCCAACGGCGACATTGGCGACATTGTCGAGCAGGAAATGTCCAGTGCCGCGCGCGCAATCGAGCTCGCGACGGAACGTTTACAGGCGCTCATGTCCCGCCCGCGGGACCGCTTCAGCGCAGTCGACCTGCAGGTGCACGACTCGATCCTGGCGGCGGCGATGGCCATCACGAACGCCATCGCGCGGCTCATCAAGGCTGCGACGGACTCGCAGCAGGAGATTGTGAGCGAGGGCAAGGGGTCGAGCTCGAGCCAGCAGTTCTACAAGCGGAACAACCGGTGGACGGAGGGTCTCATCTCCGCGGCAAAGTCGGTCGCGTTCTCGACGAACTTGCTCATCGAGAGCGCGGATGGCGTGCTGTCGGGGACGCACTCGCTCGAGCAGCTTATTGTTGCGTCGAACGAGGTCGCAGCTGCCACGGCGCAGCTCGTCGCCGCGTCGCGCGTCAAGGCGCGCCTGATGTCCAAGACGCAGGAGCGGCTGGAGCTGGCCGCGAAAGCCGTGACGGAGGCGTGCCGCGCGCTCGTGCGCCAGGTCAAGGCGGTGTCCGCGAAGCAGTCGCAGGAAGAGGACGTCGACTATAAAAACATGGCAGTGCTCGAGTTCAAGAAACGGGAGATGGAGCAACAGGTGGAGATTCTCAAATTGGAGAAGGATCTCGGGGCTGCGCGCCACCGCCTCGGCGCTATGCGGCGCGCGGGATACCATACGAACGAAACGGACTAGGTAGTACGGTAGATCACACCTTGGAGGGCATTGCGGATATTCTTACATGTAATTCTAGTATACTAGTCCTATTTCAACGGTCTGGCTCACCCGACGCGACGACGGACCCAGTGCGGAGGCGAATACAAAAGTAAGTATGTGTGAAATGAATGAAGTGGGTTGATTGTGCGGGGCCTCGCAAAGGATATATATGTAGCGCGCCGGTATATGTACGAATAAATCTTTTACTTACTTAGAAATAAAAAACAAAAAAACAAGAGTGAGTGAGTGAGCGTTAGTTGTAGTCAGAGTCTTCGCTCCGCGTAGAGTCAAACGATCCCCGCGTGAGGTCTAGGAAGCTCGCCTGCCGCGGCAGCGGCGGCGGCGGTTCCTTGTCCATCTCATCCTCGATGTCCAGGAACGACGGCTTGCGCATGATCGACTGGCGGTGTATCCGCTGCTCGACCGACACCGACGCCTTTGCGCGGATGCCGGTGCTGTTATTCCGCGGCGGAGGCGACAGCGGCGTGACGACGAGCTCGGAATGCGTCCGCGAGAGCGACGACGTGCGCGATTTGGTGCGGCGCGGCGGCGGCGGGAGGCTCATCAGGATCGGCGGCGATGGTGGCTGCGGCGCGAGCGCATGGTAGTACATATCCTGCTCGGACGTCGTCGTTCCGCTGCGCACCGACGGGTGGTCGCTATTGGAGCGCTTCCTGCCCCCGCCGAACGTCGACACGGGCGACAGCCCAAAATCGTATTCAAAAAAGTCGGACATGGCGGTGGAGGCGGACACGATCGACCCCGTGCGCGCGCGCGGGAGCTGGTGGTAGGCCGCCTCGACGCTCGCCTCGACCTGCAGCATCTCCTCGGGCGACATGATCTGCTGCGGGGTGTATTCCTGCGGGCTGCGCGGGGGCGCGTCGGTGTCGATCCAGCATGACGTTGAGGCGGCTGGCTCGGGCTCGGGTGCAGTGTTAAGCGAGCGCGCGTCGTCCGTAAGCGCAAGCGTGGACTGCGACGGCCGCCGACCGCTGGAGCCCGAGAATAGGCGTTTTCGCGTGGATACGACTACGGGGTCAGATGCCCGCTGATCGGAGAGCGGCAGTTGTAATGGGACTGCTGGGATCGGCAGTCGGTGCTGCTGGAAGGAGCGCTGTTTGCGCGGGACTTTGAGAGGTGGTGTCTCGGGTAAGGGAACGGTGGACGATGACGTCGAAGAGATCGACTGCCCCCGTTTGCTCAGGGACTGGTGCGATATAGACTTTTTCAGCGTCCGTCGCGGAACATCCATGTCCCAGCCGCTTTCGACCGACTTTGGCGATACTTGATACGCCTGCTTCTTTTCCTTGGGCCGCGGGCTAACGGAGCCAGCCTCGGTGGAGAATGTGAGGCTGGTGGAAGAGCCAGAGCCTCCCGAGTCCCGGGCCGGAGCTCTTTGCTCGGTATAACTCGGAGGGGGAGGGAGGTCCTGATTCGGGGGTGGGGTAGGACGCGACAGGGAGGTCTTTCGCGATGGTGGAATGGGGGAAGAGGATTTGGGTGAAGGGACGGGTCGGGAGATGAAGGGGTCGCTGCGGAGAAAACTGGTGCGCTCAATGCCGCCGTCGGTCATGCCTCGTGCGCGCATAGCAGGGCGGGGTTTCGGAGGGGGGTCGGGCTGGCTGAGACGGTTGGCGTCTCCGCCAAGGTCAGAGAGCCAGGAATCGCTGGAGATGTCCTTTCTGCGCAAACTCGGGCCCGAGAGCCTGTAGCAAAATAACAACATGATGAGGGGCAGGAAAGGAACGGGCAAAGGTGAGGACACACTTGTTGGAAAGCTTCATATAGGACGATGATCCGGGGTCGGATACAGGCGATACGGTGCTGAGAGGCGAAAGATCGCCCCCCAAGCGAAAGGACTGAGAAGACGAGGAAGCATAGGACACGCGGTTCGCACTGTCGTTTGATGAAGATTTTCTATCATTCGCCGAGGAATTCGAGAAGGCAGAGAGCCGATTTGGGTCGAGTGAGACGACGCGGGCTGCGAATGGATCTGCGTCGGAGAGGGTGAGCAACGAGCCTCGGCGGACCTGCGCAGGGTCCTCTGGTGTTTTCGGGCTGTTTGGCTCGATGGAGTCTGTGCGGGAGACGAAGGAAGACACGGAGTTGGACGGGGCTCTGCCGATGGCAGTGGTTGGCGCAGTATATGGACGACGCGGACTGGCGTCTGTCCGGGGGAGAAGACGGGTTGCCGGGGGGGTGACGACTGTGCGGACAGGAGGATAGGGCTCGTGGATGGTGAGGGGCGGGGGATGGGACTTTTTCTGCTTGAAGCCCATGGCGGTAGCGAGCGTGTTAAACTTGATGCCGGACTGCTTCGAATGAGAGTGGGGTTTCTCGGGGAAGACCTGGGACGAGGAGGGGGATTTCTGGGCCAAGGACCACCAGCTGCTGCGGGGCTGCTCCTGGGGCTCAAGAGTGGCTGGCATGGCGAGAGAAGGGGACACAGGACGCGGCGGAGTGCAGAAAATGATGATCAGAGAAGAGAGAGATATTATAGATGGTGTACAGGACAGCAGCGGGGCGGGCTCAGTCCATACAGGCTAGGATATGTGCAGAGTCAGAAAGTATGGACAAGGGTGGAGCGAACCTGGGGTTGTCAGGCATCCCTTGCCATCACTTTTGCTGCCACCTCCTACAACTCTGATCAAACAGAGTTTATTAGCCTTTGTGATCACATCCACTTTCATCCCCGTCCACAACAATCCGCCCTCATGCTTCGACGTCCTCTGCCTCGTCCATCTTCTGCAACCCTCTGCTTCGCTGCTTCCATGTGCACGCCCTCCGATATCACTTGGAAACCAGCAAATCATCCGGTCCGATACACCTAGCTACCCATCTCGTACACCAATGTCGGCATCCTCCCAGTTAATTTCCAGGTTCAGGCACCTCGCTACCGACGTCAAATGCCGCAGAATCGCCGAAAAAAATTTCAGACGTCGGGAACGGCTACTGTCATGGTTCAGGGTTGGAGAACACTGAGAATGTAACTGTGGTGCTCAGCGTTCCTCCTATCTGCGACGCGCGCCCAAACGGGCTACATTGGTGTCTCTCAGCGCGTGCAAATCGAAACCGAAAATCCTTGTAAATCGGGCACATTTCTCGAGTCTAAAGTCTCTTTTTTTTTTTTGCGAGTGGGGGTTTTCTTTTTCTTTTTCTTGAGTGGGTGTTGTCAAGGTGATATCCAGCTTTCAATGTTTCATGGTCACCTCCAACGATTTGCTCGACAAAGTGGATAAGACTCAGGAGATGCGCTTTCTCGGTCCGACACATCCTGCACCATGATGGAGGTAATCGTCGACGTGCTCCCCCCTTTCTGCCGCAAATCATTTGCGATGAAGCCTCATGTTTTTCATGGCCAAAATGAGCTGCTATACCACTTCTGCCTCCACGTCCGAGAGCACTTTACATGGTCCCTGCAAAGAGCAGTCCCTGCAAAGGGTAGCGGTGCATATGCGGCGGCGGCGCAGTTCATGCGCCGCTGCGATTATCCTGGTAAATTAGTCTGTGCATAGTTATGTGCTACTGTATTCCATCCATTTCCTCTATCCCATCTCCGCCCATACATCCTGCGCGTCGCGGTCGTGAACCGCCTGCTCAGCTCGCGGCATCGCAGATAACCGAGGTGGTGTCCCCGCCTCCGAGTCGAACACCACCGGGTCCCGAATTAACGGCCGTTGCAGTTCCTCCTCTTCCTCCTCGCTCTCAATCTCCAGGTCAAGATACCCCGCCCGCCGCGCGGCGTTGATGTCGATGGGCTTTGGCCGCGAGAATATTGACTGCCCCGACCTACGCACAAGCCCAAATTAGTAACAACGCCACAACGGAACAGAATAGCAAGCTGCGCACTGTCTCATCACCGCAGCGAGGCGCCCAAACTGCAGCACGTTCCGCGCAATGAGGAGGAACGTGTCGAGCAGCTCCTCCTCCTTGCTCGTCGAGCCGCACTTTGCGAACGCGAGCACAAGTAGCGTCAGTGCGCAAAACACCGTCAGAATGAGATCGACGACATTGAAGGGGGACTTCCAGAATTGCTGCACTCAAGTTTAGTATAATTTAATAAGAGCAAAGAAGGAGGAGGGGAGTACGCACCCGACCAAAGGCGACAAACCGTATCCCGACCTCGAGTATCATAGAGGTGTTGATGATCACTTCGAGCACATAGAATGCGAACCCCGGGCAACCGTCCGTCAGGCTGAGTATCACAGTGGTGACCGAGAGCGCGGCCATCCCGAGGTACAGAAAAATATACGTCCGCGAGTGCACGAAGCGGTTCGCGAGGCCCTTTGTGATTTCGCTGCGGGTAAGCGCATAGATAGAACGTGTCGGCCTGGGGGGAACAGTCGTCAGCAGAACGATTCTGACGGGCGACACCGAACAAGAACTAACTGTGGCCTTCCCGAGTTGGGAGCCTCGCCGTTCAGGGCATCCGTTTCGCCGTATTCAGGATCCATAACATTCGGGTAATTGATTGAAGGAGTTTTGTTTGTACGTGTGTAGCTACGCCTTGTGCTCTACCATCTGAGCGACTCACTCGGAAACCTCTCGGACACCTCCCTCTTCCTGCTTCCTCCTCGACTGCATCTCGAATACCCCGAAATATTTCTATCGTTAACCCTAAAAGTCTGCCAAAATGGGTGGTGGAGATCTTAATATGAAGAAGTCCTGGCACCCGCTCCTCTTGAAGAATCAGGAGCGGGTCTGGATCGAAGAGAAGAAGGCTGTGAGTCGATCTCGCTGCCACTCATTTTGACCAACCAACTGACAATCCAATGCCCTTAGCTCGAGGAGAAGAAGAAGCTCGACCAGCTGCGCAAGGAGAAGGAGGAGGAGCGGCAGATGCAGGAGCTGCAACGACTGCAGGAGGAAAAGACGGGGAAGAAGAGGACAGAAAAGTTGGAGTGGATGTATACGACTCCGGCGTCGGGGACGAGCCAGAATCCGAATGACCTGGAGGACTATCTGCTCGGCAAGAAGCGGGTCGACAAGATCCTCACCGCCGACGAGAACGCCAAGGTATGCTCACAATTTTTATATTCCTTCGAGCATTTTTGCTCACTCGTCCATATCATACTTAGGTCGGAGCCGCCCACAAGAACTTCATCGCCGTCCAGAACGCCAACAGCGTGCGCGACATTGCTGCCAAGATCCGCGAAGACCCCCTCCTCGCGATCAAGCAGCAGGAGCAGGCCGCGTTCCAGTCGCTCATGTCCAACCCCCTCCGTCTGCGCGAGATGCAGGAGCGCAACGGGATCAAGCCGAAGAAAGACAAGAAGGCGAGGAAGGAGGAGCGCAAGCGCCTCAAGCACGAGCGTAAGCACGGCAAGGACCGGGCGTCGCGCTCGCTCAGCCCTGCAGACGACCGGTACCGGAGCTCCCGCTCGGACGAGCGCTACTCTCGCTCTCGCCGCTCCCCGAGCCCCGACGACCGCCGGTCTCGCTCCCGTTCGCGCTCCCGTTCCCTCCTCCCCTCCCGTTCCCGACGCAGCAGCGACTACCCCGTCAAACACGAGCCGGACTCGCCCGATATGTACCGTCGGCGGCGCGACAGCCGTAGCCGTAGTCGCACCCGCAGCCCTGTGCGTGACTCGCGCGGCGTGAAGCACGAAGAGCGACATGTGCGCGTGTGGCCCCGTTCGGACGACTCTGATGACGCCGGGCCCCCGCGAAGCCATAGCCCCAACTACCGCGAGAGTGGTGGCAAGCGGCCTCGCAGTCCCAGCCCCGCGCGGTACGATCGCAGCAGCACGTACGCGAAGCGCGCGCGCATGAGTCCGCCTCCGCCCCCGCGCGCGGCGCGCCACTCCGACCCGCCCCCGCCCCCGGCGCGCACCATGGCGGACAAGGCCGCCGACGACCGCGCGGCGCGTCTGGCAGCCATGTCGTCGAACGCGACGAGCATGAGCGTCGAGCGGCAGGAGCGGCTTGCGCGTATGCTCGAGAAGGAGAAGGCAGAGCTCGCACGCGATGAGGAGGTACGGATGAAGTCCAAGGGGATGGGTGGGTTCCTCAGCCAGGAGCAGAAGAAGGTGTTTGGAGGTTCCATTGGGCTCGAGGACCGGATACGTCGGGGACGTGGTGGGATGGTTGTTGATGCAGACTAGGTTTGCATGTCTTGCTGAAGCTGTACTTGTGTGAGATGTATGATTTTATGGTGTTTCAAACACGCATTGAATGATGGCCATCTGGTGCATTCGTAAAATTATTGCAGACATTGCACTCTGTGTGAAGTATATAATTTTTGGACATTGTAAAATAGCTCCCATTATCCTCTTTGGCCTTGAATTTTTGTATTGAGATGCTCATTCAAGAGCCAATTGTGATAATGCCTGGGTGAAATAAGAAAACAGAAACACAGAAGATGAACATGAAGCCGACGCACAATGACAAGTTCTGTCATTACATTTGTTGCAGCGCCAAATATGGCCTGCGCTGCCTATAAATCTCAGAACGTCAGTTTAAAATTGTGCTTGCACACGAGGAATTTTAGGCACCTGCGATGTGGGTTTGGGGTAGGGCCGGCATCGGCGTCCCTGGCGTAGCGCGCGGCGGCGCTTCAAGATACGTCGGGAAAGCGGAGAGGGCATGTTGCGCGATTCTGGCGGGTTCAAGGGATTTTTCTCGCAGGAGAATGGGACCTCATCGTTTTAAAGAATATTTTTTGAGAGGCGTCTAATCATGGAGCGGCGTCTTTGATTAGGTTGGTTCTTGCATACCCAGATGCGGCAACGTCCATATTGAACCGTGTGAGCAAACGGCGAGTCAAGAGATCGATTGTGTCCTTCCCTTGCGCCGCCGACAAAATCTTCCCTTGGTCGAGAACGTGGTTGAATGTTGCGCTCCGTCTGGGGCAAGAGAAGCCCGAGTCACCAAGCTTCTCTGGCGGGCAAGACACGTCGGTAGACTTCGATATTATGGCCGATCATGAACTGGTTGGAAATGTCCGAATATGCTCTTGAAGCGCGCCCTTTGGAGGCAACGCAAGGTAGGGAGAAAATGTCCCTGAACTTCTAGGCCATTCCAGCTGGTGTGGATCCACTGCTCCGAGTCGGGGTATCATCGACGTGTTCTTGACGGTGGCAATTAAATTTTGAAAATTGAATCGCATCGGACAAGCCGACGGCCTTCCATGTGTGGTCGACGGTTGAACAAGGGTAAGCCCAAGCTGGACGACAGCAAAAATAGAACGCCAGTACGCGCATTGTCGCGGAATGTGCCGCCTTTTCCGCCCACCGCCGCGTGACAGTCACATGTGATCGGAACCGACATCAGTGTGTCACACATTTCGGCTTGGCCAGAACGTTGACCTGAACTGAACGAATGAAAACCATAGGTGGTATCCCAGCCAGTGAACAGTGTGATTGCGCCACCAGTAATCTTCAAGCCATCTACATTTCGGTTTCAAGAGCGACGACAGCCAGTTTTCAAGCAAAGTTTCGCCCGCAAAGTTTGCTCGTAAGTTCGACCCCCAGTTCGAGAAGCCTTGCGCCCAGCAGAGAAGTTTCGGCAACCAGAAAGAAGATGATAATACACCTCAAATATATCCAACCCGACAAGGCATGGTTTTATCGCAAGAGCGCCGCCTGATCTGCCGACTCGTCGACTGCTCCGAAAATAATCCCTCTGTGCAACCCAGAGATATATTTATCAACATCAGAAAGAAGGAAACAACGCACCTCAGATGAAGCAGTCCCCGCCAGCGTGAATTTTTCTCCTCTCAGAATGCCGCCGCTTGTTCAACTCGACCAAAATATTCGTCGAATGGTAAGAAACGATGCTGGACTTCATGCATCGAGAGGATCTCGACGTCAATGAACGCCGAAGAGTATGAAGGTACTCCTGAATGTCGTGCAACAACGGTCAATTTCGCCCCACCCAAGTTTCCGCCTAAAAAAGTAATTGAAACGCACCAAGCTACGGTCCAGATGGAGGCTCCTGCATGCCACTGAGTCTGCGATGCCTCATAGAGGTCGCGGCACAGTTCAGACGACGGTCTGCCTTCGTCTCTTTTTTTATCACTGTCCCTGAGCGATTATTTCGCCCGCGCACCGTGAGCGGAAATATCTAACGATAAATTTGTACAGGCTCGACGAGCTTCTGCGCACCGCGAGGATGAGGGCCCGCTGTGGAGGGAGTGGGGAAGTCGGCATAAAAACGATGATGGTGGTTTGTCTCAGATTGACTTGGACTTTTGACACCTCCAGAAAATCAAATACCATATCGCCCCCTAGCAACTCGCGACCTGCCTCTTCAATCCTCCATTGTCGACTATTCTCCGTCTCTCTATACTAAATTTTATCATTCTCAGCGGAGAGCGTTCCTGGCCACTGTTCGCAGTTCAGAAAGTTGACGGACATTCGGTCGAAATCGAACTCAGGCTCTCCCTGCCTCGGCAGCCTCTCTCCCTGTCTTTCGCTCTCTTTAGTAAGTTAAATTTGGATCTTCTTTTGCACCAACCACCTTCCCAACTTGAAGCCTCCTCGGTCACGAGAAAGGCTACTGAACGAAAAGCCTGGGACACATACATCCCTTCTCTTCACATATTTCCGCAGTTAGCTGAGATTTTTGCAGGGAACCATAAACTCCTCGGTCCTAATTTGCGCTCTATCCACTTCTGCTAGTCGGGTGTGTTTAAATCCAATGGCTCCAATACGTCTGCCGTGTATCTATCTCTCTGCACACGGAACCAACCGGTTCAATGATTTTACTTCAATACATATCCATCTCGTTCAATTTCTGCGAAGACGAACACCGGCGGATGGGTAAACTAATTCAGAGCCATCCCACAGAAGAAGGTCGAGGGGTGCACCACGAGCTACCGGATAGTCTATACTGATCCAGTATGGTTCGCACCCAGCATTTGGGTTGTCATTCAGTTCGGCACGCCCAATGGCCAACCTACATGAGTGTTAGTTGCGTTGCCGCGCCATTTTGATTCTGATTTCCGTCACCTGAACTCGTGAAGTCTTCCGGTTGACCAGAGCGCCATCGGTTTCGCCCCCCGGGGCGGATTGCGCTGCAATATATTCAAGACGTCCTGGCCGCGGACGATCAGTGCTTGAAGAAACAAGCCTTGTTCTTCGATTGTAACGACGGCCAAACTGTCATCGCCAACCCAGATGCCAGCGTACGCAGAAAACACCTCCATCAGCAAGACGTTCTCGAAAGCAGGTTGGAAGCGAGATATTGCCTCCTGTGCCAATGTAACCGTGTCGGTGTAATTCCCAGTCACAAGAACTATGACCCCATACGACCATTGAGGGTTCAATACAAATTGCGAGTGGTATCCTGGAAGATTACCGCCTTAGTGTTATCCAAATCAGTTTCCAGGTTTTAGAATCTTGAGAAATGAAGGAGGTACCTTTTGAATAGAGACGAGCTTCTCTCCCCACTTTTGCAATCTCCCATGGCGCGCCAACTTCTTGAAAGCCGTCACTCCAAGCATGCAACGGTCGAAGCCACTCTCTAACTACATATGGGCTGATCACACCAGTTGCTTTGGGCGAGAGGAAACTCTGCATGACGGTCGTGAGATCGGCCAAAGAGCTGTATTGACCACCGGCAGCATCATTGACGGGATGGGTTATCATGTCCTGATGTCGTTAATTAATAACTGAATATTAGACAAAGTTGGATTCTCTCACTGCCCATTCCGAATGCGAGAGTGGAACGGCTATCTGAGCTGCCAGTCGACTATTAGGGACCTGGTAGAAACTGCTGTTCAGGCCCAACGGGTCGAAAACATCGTCTTGTATCAGTTCCCGATAGGTTTTTTCTTTCCCGGTGGCCAAATTATGGGCAGCAGCATTGCAGAGACCGAGGAGATCAAACCCGGCGTTAGAATATATCGGGAAAGTGTACTGGGGTGCCGCAAGCGGAATTGTCGCAATGGCATTCATTAGTTCATCCAAGTTTCGATCCACGAGCCCGTTAAATTCATGGTGTTCGTCTTCCACCAAAAACGGGGTAGGCCACGTTTCGCCCACATCCTGAGGAGGATAATCTCTGCCGATGCCTGAGAGGTGACTGGCAAGCTGACGCAATGTGATGGGGGAATTGTCCGGGACATACTCGCGTCCATTGAGAAAATCCGACCAACTGTAGGATGGGTAGGTGAAGTTCGGGAGAAATTTCGTTACAGGATCATCCCTGAAGGAAGAGCAGCTTAACATTGGGCAGGCCTTTACCAACAAACAGACAGACAGACCAATTCAGAATTCCGCGTTCGCGCAGGATCAGTGTCTCCAACACAGCGAACATCTTCGTGATGCTCGCAATTCGATAGATTGAATCTCGTGTAACTGAACCAAATTCTTCTGGGGCAGACTCGTTGGCTCTGAGAACGCCATATCCGCGTTCGAATATTGGTCCATCGGGTGTTACAACAGCAAGAGAAAGACTGTCAATATCAGAGTCCAAGGTGCGTATTGACAGAAATTCGTGGAGAGAAGCGGCTGCTTTTTCAAAACCGGGAGCGCTCGGCCCAGGAGGGTTTGAAGCTAGCAGAGTCGGGAATGGTGGACTACATGTCAACTGCACCAATTTTAATGAGGCTGGGCAGAAAACGCGAGAATTCCAACCTTCTCTGTGCCGCTTGTTGTCTTGCTCTTGTCGTGAACGATGTTTAACTCGATTCGAACGTTGAAGAAAGGAAGAGCAACGGAAGTTAAGACGAGCGCGGCAAGACAGGTGAAAATTCCAAGGGGAACGCGGCGCCTAAGGCGTTGAGGACGGTGTAATTTGAGGTGCTCCACCTTCGACATGGTGGTGCAATTCAGATGTTCGTTTGACCCGCGCAGTTGTTGGAGAGTCCAAATGCAGCTACTTCGGCCCGACCTTCCCGGCGCTGCACCGCAAATTTGATCTCGGAAATCTATCAAACGCGCCTTTGACGCGCAACTTTAACATGGCCAATTCCGCGCCTCTAACTTTCAACCGTGAGCACATGCAAGTCTCCAAAAATACGATCCTAATTCTGCACAGAGGCAGTCCGCGGTATTACAGAGTTCAGTATGTGATCCATGTGCAGACTTCGCAAAGCCGTTCTTGACTGGATAACTGTAGTTGAAGTTGCTATCCACACAATATTATATGTTCGCCAGATATATCCCGCCGATCTGTTCGTCCGCCGCAAGAAATACGATACCCCCGTGTTCCAATCGCGACATCCAGCTCTGAATGACTATATCGCTGGTGCTGTCAAGGCCATCGGAGAGCAGCTTCTGACTGTGCGCCGAACATTATTATCAGCGTTCAGGATTTCAATTGTATTGGTAGGGCAACGTTGAAAAAGTGGTCGTCGTCATTAAAGACAAAGAGGAAGTTGCTCTCGAACGATTTTTGTTTTCAGTTGAGAACATGATTCAAGTCGAGGCATTCAATAAAGATACTAGGTTTGTTTATCTCAAGATCAGTCTGGCGCTCCATCTAACATTATCTGTTATTTTAGCGTGGAGGATGCCATCTCGCCCGCCGCCATGGGCCAGTACTTCCGCGGATTTCTGGTTAAATTGAACATGGTCGAATCGCAATTGGGCCAAATGTACCTAGGCGGTAAAGGTGTACACTATCGCACCAAACAGCATTTAATGGAAGACTTTCAGATGATGTTTCATTTAGCATTGCCATCGAGCTCAAAGCGGATAACGTTCCAACGATGAAAGACAAGGCAGATTTGCTAGTTCTGGATCATCGCTTATATTAACGTCTTTCGTTAGAATCCGCCGCCATGGATCCCGGCTTATACTCAGCATACTACGTCCGGAGCATCTGAAGACGCGGAACTCCACATGTGGGTGTATTTGCGCTCGAAAATAGTTACATATCCCAACTTCAATCACAAGGATTCGGGCTGTTAATACAGGAATCATAAATGCAAGTTTCCTCGCGGGCGGTCCAGTGGGTGTCCGCTAATGATCCCTCTAGCTTTCACTGGCCGTTCAAGAATCGGATGTAAAACTCCAACGCGAGCGAGACGCACTTGGTCAAGGCAGGCTTGGTATAACGAAATCCACTACGGTGCCAGAAGGCGGAGACTCGTCCAAGAGAGATGATAACCCGCCGGTTGCTCGCCAAGAATCGAAGCAGGAATCAGAAAAAAAATCGATCTCAGACGATAAGCCTCCCATCGAGGGGAAGCAATTACAAATAAAAGAGTAACATGTATGAAAATAATAATTTGAATGTACTGATTAAATTCCACAAATAAAATATCAAGGATGTACACGAATCCGTTGGACCAACGGAATAATTCTTTCCCATTCTTCCATGGCCTGAATTGTGTGTTAGCAGTGCATCAGAGCATTGTGCGGTTTGACTTACCGTTTTGTAAAACTCGATTTGACCGTCTGCAAGGTTGCCCAACATCTCCTTCATCTCCGCTTCTTTGGCGTATTGGAAAATAGCCTGTTCACGGAGTGTCTCGTCGCTGAAGGCATCTGAAGTCTCGTGAGCCGTTGTCACGGCATCTTGAAGCTAGGCGCGAATGAGCTCAGAATAGATAGAAGTATTTAGGACGGGCATTACCTCCTTGATTTTGACATCCAGCTTCCGCATCTTTTCGACGCGACTTCTGTCGTCGTCTGCGCCGCGTAAAGCATCTACCCTGTCCTTCAGGTAGGCTCCTAGACCAAGACCGGTGCTACCAGCGTGGCCGCTGATGACTGCGGCAAGCCTGTCTCGTTCGGAAGTAACACCCGAGAGGTAATCGGAGAGTTCTTCAAAGTCCAGTTGTTTCTGGTCTCGCAGTCTGAGAACAGCTCGATTGGCATGAGAGTATGTCAAAAGCGACTGAAGATGGACCAAAAATGGGTCGGTCGTGGTTTGGGTCTGATGATGATGAGTCGCAGACGTTTGAACGACACAAATGAACGTACCATGTGCCTTAGAAGGGCCGAGAATTCGAGTAGGGTGTTTGAAAAATGATTGAGCGGATCCGTGATACCTGACTCCAGAAATCCGAGACCTTGGACGGCGACCGCAAGGTCGTGATAATCCGCAGTCAGGTCTTCTCCGGATTCCGGGTTGCCATCTCATTCAGCCTCAGACATTCGACTACAGAGGAAAGGAGGCAACAGCGCGATGGAAATCAACTCACCGCTTGTCCTGGATCTCACCCGACTCCACAACCGTTCCGAGACGACGAGGCCGTCCTCAAATTGGTCTACATGCTCTCGCATGGAGAGAAAACGCTCGTCCGGCTTCCGTACCCGGGCAAAAGCGTTGAGTAGGGTGTCAGATATGTTGTCAATGAGGCCCGGGGACGGCTCCAAGCCCGGCGGGTGGGCGATGTGTTGGTGCATGTGGACGTGCTTGGGAGCGCTCAGATACAGGAATGGAATTTAGGGCCAGAGACCTCACCCATTCAGTTGATTCAAAGAATGCTCGTACAAGCGTGCTTCTCTGAAGTGTTGGATGGCGAGCTACGCGCTGTAGGAACCGGTGCAAACTGCGGCGGATTTAAAATTGAGACATGCGCTTAAAGGCTCAACTCACTCCAGACGTCGACGTTCCATAAACTCCGGACTGAATCTGTCTCCAGTGATGTATTCTGGGGAGAAATGAGAACGAACGCAATGGAAATTAGAAAAAATATACCTAACCGGTGCTTGTCAGGCAGAGCAGGAACAACGCAGGCCGGAAAGTCTCGAACAAGATTCTCTCTCAGAAACACAAAGTCCTGGAAACGCCGGCGAGAGGAGGGATTTCCCGTCGAGAATATTCGCAAGTTGGTCTGCAATTCTGAGTACAATGCAAGTGCGATACAGTTTGCGAACACACCTGTGCTGAGACAAGATAGGACACATATGCATCTTTCGTTTCTGCGAGCTCTTTGACAGGATCTGAGACGGTGGTAATGAGATACCCCTCCCACTTGGGGTCGTTTGGGCCATCACTGTCCGAGGTGCTTTGGCGAAAGCCTGGGCCAGACGGGCCGTCGCGAGGAGATTCGTGGGTCTGGTAGGATGGTGCGGACGGAGATTCCCAAGTCACACTATCAAAAACGTCCTCGTCATCGCCGAGCATTGAAGAGTCACTGGGTTTGTGATTTCTAGAAGGAAATTGAATGAAAGACGATGCGCAAGGGTAGTATTACCTCTAGGTGTTCGGCGACTGCTCAAGCTGAAGAGAGTTGCTCCAGTCTCGGCTACTGCGGTGTCACGATGTGACCTTGTCACAAACTCTCACTGGACGTGTCGGCAATGTACCTTCACTTTCTACCGCTCGTTCTTTCCTTTTCTCTCTCGTGTCTGGCGTACCAGGTGAATACAGTCATCACATAACGGCTGTCGCCCGACTGCCGATTCAAACCAAATTTAAACAGGTCCCAGTCCTGGACGCAGACTATTCCAGACAAATATGCTCGGGTGCGACCTAAGTCGCTCTAGAGAACCTCTGAATAATAACCACTGGGCTCTAGGCATGTGGGCAACAGCAAATACCTACATCAATGTAACCTTCGATGCCGCCTCTCAGGGCCAGCTAGCAATGCAAGTTCTCCCTCTCCTCAGTCAACACGGTCGTATACTTACCATTCGATGGTAGGGTGGTCTATGAGTGGTCAGATGTTCAGTACCTTGGCAAAATCACTTCTCTCTCGGACGAGGATTTACCTGTGGGTTTCTCTCATACCCGTTGGAAAATTGTCCCATGTAGTGTGGCACATACGGACAGCACACAGTGCTGCGCCGTGTCGTGGCTACGTAGTGGGTTTTCCGATGCACGCGAGTGCTGCTCATCTTTCTTTTGGTAGCAGAAGACGTATGTCTGCACCTCGAGTGCAATGGCAAAAGGATTTTGCACTCAAGCAGAGGTCCTTCCTCCCGTCTCCCGCAAGAATATTGCCATTAACCTGGAATTCAGATGGGCAAATTCATCCTTGACCTTCCCACTGGGAAGGACATCAACTCGACCTCGTTTTGGACCGCGCGTGTCGAGCTTCCCGCCAACCAAACGGCGCGTAGCAGCGTCACAGGCGGAGCCAGCAGCAGCGGTTTCTGGGACAACCCCGAAGGAAATCCTACGCCACCGGATACCAACTACACTTCTCCCTGGAAGCGTAGTTTGACGGCCCGAGCAGACAATCTCAACCCAAGCCCGGACGGACTCTACTCGTATTCAGAACCTATTCACTACCTGGTGCGGAAAACGGGATATTACTGCGTTGGTGAGTCGTCGTTTTTCTTCTTCTAGTATCGCCCGTTCTAAATATCAATATAGCTATGATACCCGTGACACTTCAACACGATGAAGGTCATGCCACGTATAAGGGCCTCGTATATTTCCAGAACTCGTTCGATGGAATGCTACCTGCCACAGATTATCCTAAAGTCAACGTAAGTGTCGTTTTAAATTGTGGTATTGTGGTACCGACCCGCGTCCGATAACAATCTAGTTCTATTTCGTGATGTTTTTGGTGTATGCTGTTTTCGGCGCCGCCTGGGGATGGCTATGTTACCAACACGTTCATGAGTTGCTACCCATCCAGGTATACCGACATTTTATTGTCCCCTCAACCAGACTCACCGGTCCCGTAGTATTATCTCTCTGGTCTTGTTGCGCTGGTTATAATCGAGATGGTGGCGAATTGGGGCAAGTTTCATCTAACTCTTCGTGACGTACCTAATCTAAGCGTTCTTTAGCCTATTATAGATACCTCAACGCGCACGGAAAAAGTACCGCTTCAACCGTCTTTCTTATTGTTGGTGAGCTACTTTAATATTCGTGGGCTGTGAATGTATCTGATTCCTTTCTAGTCGCCATCCTCGATGCCGGACGCAATTCCATGTCGTTTTTTATGCTCCTTGTCGTATCTTTAGGCGAGATTCTACCAGGTTTTAGCTTTTTGCAGTCATTTAACGCTTTGCTCAGGTTTAAGCGTCGTTCGAGAATCCCTCGGAAGGACAATGCTAAAATGTCAAATCCTTGCTGGGGGACATTTCATCTTTGGAAGTACGTGGCTCGTCCTCTGTTTGGGGCATTCATGAACAAAGCATGAACAGTTCTTTATGCTGTCGGCATCGTCGAGCTCGAGCTCGAATCCACATCCGCACTCGTGCTCTTGATGTTTGTTATTCCATTGGCTTTCACACTCAGCGGGTTCCTTTTGTGGATCCTGTATTCACTGAATGGTTGGTCTCCGCTCACTCTGGGGATAAAGACGCGTCTGACGATATTTTCAGCGACGATTGCACAACTCCGAGCCCGCAAGCAACGGTACAAACTCTCCATGTTTGAGAACTTGTACCGTATTCTTCTGTTCACGGTTGTCGTGATTGCTGTTTTCTTCGTGGTCTCCACGCTCTCATTTTCCGGTCGTCTCGCTGAAGGTGCGTTCTCCTTGCTCAGATTACTATCATCATGAACTCACGTCCTTTTCAGACTATTCCGCAAAATCATGGCGTGTGCGCTGGTGGTTACTCGATGGCTGGCTGGCCCTGTTGTATCTCGTCGCCTTCTCTGCCATTTCATATCTCTGGCGGCCATCTGCCAACAACAGAAGATATGTCGCTCTCACACTTTTCTATTTATTTATACTTGCTTATTCTGTTTGATATCCACATTAGCGATGTCCGACGAGATTGCCCAAGATGAAGAGGACGCGGAAGACTACGACCTCGAGGCTATGGGGGAGCGAGGGGGAATAAAAGACGAGGACGACGATGATACCGCTACTCTGGTCGGTTCCCGTCGCGGGGGCCATGATGCGGTTGCTGAAGACAATGTCGTCTTCGAGATCGGAGACGAGGACGGCGGGAGCGACGACGAAGAAGAAATGAAGAAGCGCCGTCGTCGACTCTCTGGGGAGCAACAACGAAGCGGGGAAGATGAAAGGCGGGGTCTCATGAACGATGGAGACAGGAGAGATGATTAGAAAGTACTTATTTAGTTCCCATCGAAAAACTATCTTATCTCTTGGAACAAGAATGTAATATACATCAGAACTACGAACGCTTGAGACTGAAAAGTCTAATCCCTGATACGTCCTGTAGATGTAGTGAAAAGTCGAGCAGCTATGTTCATGCTTTGCAATTCCTGGGCAGGGTTGTAAGCGGAGGCAACAGGCAAACAGTGGACAACAAACCTGGAAAAGGAGTTTGGCAGCATATGGAATGTAGAGCTGAGAACAGGCCGTTTTATTGCGGCAAGCACGGCACTGCAAAGAAAAGTTAGAGAAAGACAAGAACCAATTTGGGGGACGGACCTCGAAGCTTTGTTTTTTCTGTCGCAAGGAACGTCAGGAGTGAAAAGGCTGGGAGCAGTCATCTAACGTACCAGATTAGCTATTGCGGTTAGTCCACAACTGCAACAACTTCAGTATCAAATATGTGAACCTAGACGGAGACTCACATATCACAGACATGTAAGCGATATGCATCGCTAGCTTCGAACAGACGCTCCTTCAAGAAGCCCGCAATACCGTGCGATATCATGCAATCCCGCTCCATCTCTCCGAAACGGAGACCACCATCACGACTCCGACCTTCTACCGGTTGTCTCGTCAAAATCTGCACCGGACCTCGGGCACGAGAGTGAATTTTATCATCCACCATATGCTTGAGACGCTGATAATAGGTTGGTCCAAGATAAACTTGGGCCTGCAGTTTGCGTCCCGTGTGGCCGTGATACATTACTTCCAGGCCGCGCGATTGGTAGCCCTTCTGTCGTAGGAATGCCGATACTGACTCGACAGTGAGGTCAGTGAACGGGGTTGCGTCGCCTTCGTTGCCAATTAGCGTTGCGACCTTGGACAACAAGCACTCGACTAGATGTCCGATTGTCATTCGAGATGGAATAGCGTGAGGGTTGATGATAATATCGGGGACGATTCCTTCAGCGGTAAAAGGCATGTCCTCCTGTCGATATGTGATTCCGATTGTACCCTTCTGCCCGTGACGAGATGCAAATTTATCTCCAGTTTGAGGAATACGGGTCGCCCGGACACGGACTTTGACGAACTTTTGTCCTTCGGAATTCGTGGTGATCAAAACCTGGTCCACGATGCCGCTCTCCGTACTCTTCAGCGGCGTAGACACATCGCGTCGAGTATGTACTCGGGTGCGTTGACCAAGCTCCTCGGAATCAGGAGGAATTGGCGCCGTCTTCCCAATGATGATATCCTCTCCCGCCACACCCGTGCCTGGTGCGATGAGACCATCATCCTCCAATTTATCGTACGTTCCATGTTTCATCCGCAGGGTATTGTCCCGGGTTGGTTTCTCGAACTCCTCGAGCTGCTGGATACCGCTTTTCTTCTCCAGATCCATGTAACTGCGATAATATATACTCCGGAACAAGCCACGGTCGATTGAACTCTGGTTCATGATAACGGAATCTTCTTGGTTGTATCCACTGTAGCACAGAATGGCGACGATGGCGTTTTGCCCCGCGGGAAGTTCTCGGAACTTCAAATATTCCATAGAACGTGTAGTCGCAAGAGGCTTCTGCGGATAATAGAGAATGTTGGCCATCGTATCCATACGAATGAGGAAATTCGTTAAGAAGATCCCCATAGCTTGTTTACCCATGGCGGATTGGTAGGTGTTACGAGGGGACTGTGAAATACATTAGCGTTTAGCGGCTTCGCGGGCAAAGCGACGTACCTGGTTGTGATCTGGGAAAGGGATAATACTAGCGCATATGCCTAGAATCATACTTGGATGAATTTCGCAATGGGTCCAGGTATGCGAGTTAATGCCAGCCTTCAGTCGAGCAGCCGGATCGAACTCAGGGTCGTTTGCATGAGGATCGACTCCGCTTTGCTGCAACCGAGAGCTCTCGAGATCTTCAGGGGTCATCGAGATCATAACGGTTTCCTCCTCCTCTGCATCTAGTAGCTCGATGATACCGCCCTTTACTAGCTGTTCCCATTTGTACTCCTCCGCATCCTCATTGTACCCTTGGTTAAGCCACCTGACGTGCTTCTTCTGGAGGGCCAACTGCTGGTTCTCGACGATGAAAAGCGGTCGGCAGACGCGTCCAGCGTCAGTATATAACCGAAGTTCCTTTTCACGAACATCCCGCACCACCGACACCTCGGGACTAATGTCGTCTTTCCTCCGCAACTTCTTGATCGTTTTGACCAAGTTTGCGGGATCACGGTGAACACCCATCCAAACTCCGTTTACGAAGACTTTCGTGCATGGAGTAGACGAGTGCGCGTTCTCCTCTAGAGACTCGAGGCCCCACTCTTCGAGGAATTCGATGACCGGTGCCGAGTATGAGCCGACGGAAATGCATGCCATGAGAGCCAGATTCTTCACCAGGCCACAGGCTTGCCCTTCGGGTGTTTCAGCTGGACACACCATCCCCCAGTGCGTATTGTGGAGTTGCCGAGGCTTGGCAATTTTACCCTCCCGTCCCAGGGGGGTATTGCACCGACGCAAATGAGACAACGTCGAAGCATAGGTATATCTGTTCAGCACTTGTGAAACACCAGCACTGCCGGACATAGACTTCTTTTGGTCGCCCCAATTGCCTGTGGCTAAGGAGTACTTCAACCCGTTGGTAATGGTCTGGTGCTTGACCGCCATCGCAAGAACAAAGTCTTTATGCGTTTCAACACACTGAAACAGGTCAGAAAAGGCGGAAGATATCGAAGACGACGGTATCAACCTTTTGGAGATATCGGTATACATCCTTGGTCAGTTTTCGGAATAATATGCGGAAAAGCTTAGCAAGCAGCGGGCCTGCCAGATCGAGACGCTTTTTGCCAAAGTGGTCACGATCATCCAGCTCGCGCCGTTCGAGGGCGGCGAGCAGCAGACGATGGATCATGTATCCGAAGAAATAGGCCTTATTCGATTCCGACCCTTCAGCCATCGACACGTGCGGCAGCATCTCTTTCTGTAGGATCTCCTGTGCATATCGAATTCGACGTTCACGGGACAGACCGGTCGTCGTTCCACGGTTGCCGATGAAATCCAGAGCGACTTCACGGTCTTGAATAACGAAACCGTCGTCAATGCATGGCTTCAACATCTCGAGCATTTGAGCATCCTGCATGTCGTAGCAGATATGCTCAAGAATATCACGATCGGAGATGACGCCCAGGCCGCGGAAAACGACCCAAATTGGGATGTCGACTTTGATGTACGGGATGGTAGCTTTCATCACATTACCCAGCTGTCGAAGGTCAGCAACCTTGCGTCTTTCGCTAGCTAAACACTCACCGAACGCTCCTGGTTTCTGTGGAACATCTTCACCTGGAATTGACTGATGGTTTTGCCACCCTTTTCTACTGCACTACGAATTTCGGCGAGGAAATTAATGGGAGAAGGCTGGGCTTTGGCGAACACATAAACATGGTTGGTGGCCATCCGCTCCTGTGCAATCAAGACCTTCTCGGATCCATTGATAATAAAATAACCTCCGGAGTCATACGGGCACTCGTTTAAATCGTACAGATCTTGATCTTGCAGCCCTCGGAGAATACAGAACGTGGAGCGCAGCATGATGGGTACCTGTTCAGAGTGTCGGGAAGGTGGACGAAATTGGATAATACACGACGTACCTTTCCAATCCACACCTTCGTGGTATCCTCCGGATTGTCATCCTGCTCCGTCTCCCATGCAATATCTCCCGGCATCCCGTCCGGATCTTCCCGTCCAACAAGCACTCGCTTTTTCATCTCGATGTATAACGGCGCGGAATATGTGAGATTCCGAAGGCGTGCTTCCTGCGGAAACACTGGGACCACAGTACCATCCGCCTCAGTTACAGTGGGCCGCGAGAGATAGATCTGTCCGAACTTGATCTCGTATCGACGAGTCATGTCGGAGTCGTGACCGGTGTGCTGGTCTGCCTGGTCAAGGATGAGGTCGGAGTTCTCGTCGACGAGTTCCTGCATCGTATTTTGCACAAACTCATCGAAAGAGTCGAGCTGCTGTCGCACGAGACCTTTTTGGTCGAAAAAGCTGGATATAACAGTCCAACAATCCTCTTGCGTTATTTCTTCGTAGTCATCTTCGTCGTCGTCGCCGTAGTTTGGCTCATCGTAGGAATAAGGGTCTTGTGTTTCATATTCTGAAGGGTTTCAGAGGGGGCATAGATTGGTCAAGGGCAATGAATACCTTGGCTCATGTTCTAAAGCCAACGGACCCAATACGACCTGATAGGCACGATTTAAAAGATACAAATACACGTTTCTGGCTTTTATTCAATATAAGACACGCCAGTCGGTGTGAGGACGCGTCGGATGGCGGACGACCAGGTGTCCGAGATGGATGAACAAGCCAAAAGGGTGTGTACCGTTGTTTGGATTGCCCCAGAATCTTTAGAGTCTAACTCAGGTAAACAAACTCTTTTTAATTTGCAGCTCTCATGTCCGAGGCCAAGGCATCCGACATTTGGACTTTCAACCTGAGATCCGCCACAAAAACTAACGATGATTCAGATTCTGAGGACTCTAATGACGATGAACCTACTAACGCTATATCCGAGGAAACTAGATTACTCCGAGAGCTGGACATATCTCATAGGGAGGAAACCGTTGTATACAAGCCCAATCCATTCTCCATTGCGAAGATCAACGCCGCTTCTCGTCGTAATGTTGCTCCTGCGGCTGTTGTTGACCGTCCACCGGCCAAGCCAGCCTCCAAGAAACCGACGGGGAGGATAGTTGATAGTTTCAAGAAAGCGGAGAAGAAGTCGAATCCTGCTACGCAATCAAAGGCAAAGGAGAAACCCCCCAGCGCTAAAACTATTCCTGCACCACCTAAAGGCCCTTCCGTTATCTCGTCTCACACTACAGTTTCAGCTCTAGACTCTATATCCCGGATAGACGATCCTGGCGTCCCGAGCATTCCTATCAAGCCAATGCACCTCGTCGTCTCGTCTTCTTCAGATACGGATGCCAGAGATGTTTTGCCGCAGCCTGCTAACGAAATACATACGCATATATCCACTACTTTTCCTCGCCCTTCTCCCAAAAAGATCATGTCGAAGAAATTCCGACCACGTCTGCCAACTTCCTTTTCGTCGCCCTTAAAGGGCCCTTCTCTCGAACTGCGCGGCAATACTATCTCTAACTCAACTCCCCGGAACTCGGTTGCTTTTTCGTCTCCGCTTCGTCCAACTCAATTCGCATCTGTATTGAATGCCTCTCGTTCCGCTATCGTACACGGTGTGTATACCTTCGCGACGATTTTCTTACGCCAAAGTTTACGGTTCAACCAGAAACCCGAGTTACGCCTGCCCGCAAATTTCAGCCTCACCAAATGCCTACTCCTTCTAGCTCGACCTCACGTCCCGAAGCTCGTCGAACAGCCGATTCTGCTACTGGCTTCGCTCATGCTCATTACCGCGCACTTGACTCGCGCTCAATCGATGGACCTGCAGAAGCTTCTTCGAACCAGTCAAGCGCCATGACAGTATCTCCCTATCCACATTCGCAGCCGAGAGATGTGTGCCGTCAATATGATCTCAATCTGCCTCCCTCCAGTCCCACCCGCTCGCCGAGTCCCATTCGCTCGCCTATTCCCACTCCTAGCCCATCACCGCCCCGAAAACGTGAAGTCGCTCGCAATCTTACCCCACCCCAAAAATCGAACCGAGCCCTTAAACGGGAGTCCAACGATGCCTACGACTACATTCGTCCGGACCCGGACGACGAATGGTCTACTCTACCCGCCCGCAAAAAGTTCAAGCCCGCAGAACAAGGCAGACCGAAAATCAGCGGCATCAAAACGACGTCCGCTTTCCGTCTACCAGGAACATTGACCAAAGGCAAGGTCACCGGTATGAGCGCTACCTCGGAAAGACGGGTCGTCACTTTTTTGCCGCCGCCTCTCAAAGCTGGCAAAGTGGAAGTGTTGGTTGAAACAGCTGCACCGAGAAGTGAGGAGGAATCTCTTGGGTTCGATGTCAGTGGAGCGTCTCCCCGAGCTCCGAAGCATTCTCGTGCATTCCAAGAATCCAGCTCTTCGGAGGGGACGCCGAAACGCCGCCGCCTCGCTGAAAATCATTACCCTTCTCCCGCCAATTCCCGTCTAATTCCTGGTGAAGCCACCGTTACCGCCGCCGATGAGCTGAGTGTGGCTCATTCCAGCATCCCGTCTTCCCCCTCTCCCGTTCGACCATCGGCTCATCGTTTCCCGTCGCCGCCCACGTCTGATCCTGTGCAAGCCCATGATTCAGAGATACACGCGACGGTTACTGTGGATGCTGTCTCTGAGAGGTATCCCCGAACCAAATGCTCGATGCGTCAGGTGCGCTCGTGTTTTACCCTCTCAACTCGGCTGAAACACTGTTCTCAGTAGCGCAAGCATGGGCCAGATGACATATGGAATCTCCTCGATTTGCCCAGTTGCGGAATCGTGTACACGGATGAAAATCAATTACTTGTTGAAGAGCTGCCTGTTGTGGTCTGGGAAGGTTAGCAGAATGTACAAGTATAGTCGAGTGCTACGTTGCTACTACATGGGTTCTGGTCGTATATCTGAATATCGCTTTGTTGATGAGTTTTGCTGCATCATACTACAACCTCGCCGCAAGTAGGGTATTCATTTTCTTCTCTGCACTTGCCGCGTAGTGCCCCTAAAAAAGTTTAACATGCATATTATGGTGAAGAAACACCTGCGTACTCCAAACAACAATGTATGGTTCAGGTAATGGAAGAGCTCGTACAGATGTCCTCTGAGTTCATATTGTTCCACCGGCTCGGTCTTGGGGAGATGTTTCTGGTACGCCTCGAAAAAGGCCTGTGGAACTCCGCCAAAAATTCTGACAATCGCCAAGCTGATTCACGATTTGAATCAGAAGGAAAAGCGCGATTAGTGGTGCATACTCAGCCTCATTATGCCCAAAATATGATGCTGGATCGAAAATTACGGGTTCTCCACTGGTCGAGTCGGTGCCCATGTTTCCACTCCACAGATCACCATGCAAAAGCACCGGTTGGATAACCAAGGGCCCTGACAGCCATGTAAAAAGCCTCGAAAATAGGCATGGACTCAGATGCGCACCCAAAAGTTTAGGAATGACGCTGATGAAGCGATGTTTGAACGTGGGATCTCGTTCTATGCAGAAAATATAACGTACACCTTCCTTACTTCTTCTCCCTTTGCGCACAGCGAAGCAAAACCGCCCTTTGTGACCAACTGAGCCAACAGATCGCCTATCATGGCACTATAACACGCGTCCCAGCTGTCGAACCAGCCGTTCTGCAGTCTGGTTGGCCCACAATAGGTGGGGATACCGAACCCAAAACCATTCAAGCCCTTGTCGTGATGTAGTTCTGTCGCCAACCGTTCTCCCAGCCGCCTCGCTACCGTTTCATTGAGCGATGTCAGATCTTTGTATTCAGTGACCATATAAGGCTGTTTTCCGTCAGAGCCCGAAGCTATCACACGAGGGGCCAGTCCCGGAGCGGCGATGTCGATATGCTTGAGCGACTCTGCCTCCCCAAGATACTGCTCGGCGTCTTTTTCAAGACCGATTTTGGCGAAATACTTGCTTCCATTGGACGAAACGACACGAGGAAGCGAGCCCGTGAATTCGGCGTCTGGTTCCACCTTCTGTAGCTGCTCTAGGATCACTTGTGGTATCGTCGAGTTCATGGCAGAGTTCGGGGTTGCAGTGAATTAACGTAAATCGCAATGACATCATCGCCCAGCCGTTTCGAGTAGCCGAGTTCACCGGGTTATCTTTCTGCAGCCATATTTCTAAGCGATCTTCGCGATCTATATAAGATCGCGCAAACAACGCCCTCATAGGTCTCACACATTTCGTACATTCTCCGCTAGCCTACCTTCAATGTCTCACATAAACGTTGGCGTTCCAGGAGCCCGCGAATATTATCCACTCAATGAACCCGCCATCGGGACTTACCAGGTTGGTCCAGCTTTCACCGTGCTCGTTCCCAATATTTACGCGTATGCCTACAGAGTGGCGAGCAGCCGGAACTGTTCAAGCCATTGGAGATTAAAGGCGTAACTTTTAAGAATAGGATCTTTGTGGTATGTGGGCAAATGCTGCGGCTGCAGATCAATGGGTTGAAAGAGCTCGATGTAGTCTCCCATGTGCCAGTACAGGTAAACATCGAACCGGATTTTCTATCGTGCCTCTAATCTAAACGTGCTGAAAGCTCGTCTAACGGACACGCTACCGACTGGCATTTCGTTCACATTGGGGCAAGTGCATCTCCCGTTACATCCAATTACGCTAACTGTCCTTTCAAAATAAACAGGGATTCGCCACTCGTGGTGCAGCAGCAGTTTGTATCGAGGCTACTAGCGTTGTGCCCGAAGGCCGTATCTCTCCCGAAGACGCCGTGAGTCGGACATTCGTAAACTTGATCAGAAACTAATCCCTCTCTCTAGGGCCTCTGGCAAGACAGCCAAATGGCACCCTTGAAGAGGATTGTCGAATTTGTCCACAGTCAAGGAACCAAAATTGGTATTCAACTCGCGCATGCTGGCCGCAAGGGTTCGACCTATGCTCCGTGGGTTAGAGAGAGAGCGGGTCACGGAACTTCCTGGGTTGCGCAAGAGGATGAAGGTGGTTGGCCCGATAATGGTTTGTTATTCCATTCTTCAGGTCGAATGAACCTCACTTTTTGTAGTACCCGCTCCGAGCGCGATACCTTGGTCGGAGATGTATCCTAAGCCAAAGGAGATGACGGAAGCGGACTTGCAATACGTCGAAGACGCATTCGTCGCAGCTACGAAACGCTGCAAGGAAATTGGATGTAAGAGTAGTTCAATTCTACCGTTATCAGACGTTGACCATTTTGCCCAGTCGATTTTATTGAGGTTCACGGTGCTCACGGTTACCTCATCCACGAATTTGTCTCTCCGCTGTCGAACACTCGAACTGATCAGTATGGTGGCCCCTCTCTTGAGAACCGCTTGAGGTTCCCTACGCGCGTGCTTCAGCGAATCCGTGAAGAATGGAACGATAAGCCTCTGTTCGTCCGCATCAGTGCCACCGATTGGGCGGAAGGGCCCGAGAAGGCCGAAGACGGCACTTGGCTGCAATGGGGCGTGGAACAAAGCATTCTATGGGTGGATAAGATGCTGAGCTTGGGCGTCATCGACCTCCTCGATGTGACCTCTGGTGGGAACTGGGCTAAACAAAAGATCGAGCCGATCGCTCATGGCATAGGGCACGGATACCAGGTATATATCCAGCGACATGCTATCTCTGATTTCACGATGTTCAACAACTTTCTGCTCTCCAGGTTCCCTTTTCAGAGGCGATCAAGAAGGCCCACCCTTCACTCATTGTGGGCGCCGTAGGAGGCATCACCGATCCTGAATTGGCAGAATCCTACCTCAAGACCGGGAAAGCTGACCTTATATTTATGGCGAGGGAACTTATGCGAAATCCACACTGGCCACTCTCCGCCGCCAAACAGCTCGGCAGCAAGGTTAAAGCTGCCAACCAGTACGACCGGGCATGGAGATAGAGAATCGAGGTTTTCGCGCGTCATATGTATGTGTTTCGAGTGGAGAGATATTCGTTTGTAGAATTATGAAAGAATAAACCAGCGCACCAAGAAGCATTTCATGGCTTTGTTTCGAAGATGAAAATTCCTTGATTAAGATGCACAATAAAAGTAGAAAATCCTGAAATAAAGTAAACCCGAATCCTCCTAATAACCCATAGAGCCGCGAGACATCGAAACCAGCAGAGTTTTTGACTTGACCATTCTGGTAAACCAAGCACCCAGCGTAATTCCCCAGAGTATACCGATGTACGCCTTTCCACCTCCCTTTAAACAAACGTGAGTACAACTTGCTCCACGACATTAACAAGAAATTCACCTTGCCGTTCGTGATAACGATCATTTCAGTCGATCCCTTGTATGGTTTCAAAGTACCACCAGAGAGGTATGCGATAATATTGGCGGCAACAATCGCGGAGTGGGCTATGGCTTTCATAACCTGCTTCTGCTCGACAGTGTTGATGGCATCTCCGACGGCGAAAATATCGGGATGGTCGAGCAGCTGCAGGGTCGGTCTGACCTTGATCTGATTCCGCTCGTCGAGGACGTCGGCGCCAAGAGACTTGGCGACGAATTCGGTGTTGGGGCGGGGGCCTCTGGTTGCGACCTAAATAGAGGATATTAGCTATGAACGTGAAAGTCGATTTATTCAACGTACAACAAGGTCAGCGTCGATGACGTGTCCCTTGCGGGTTTTGAGAGAAACAGGGCCAGGAGCGGGAATTTCGTCGACATAGTCGTTTAGGATGATGTTAATACCACGAGCGTGAAGGTCCTTCGCAAGGCCTTTCCGGAAGCGGTTAGAGTATGTTGAGTTGACGATATCGCTATCGCCGTGAACGATTGTGACTTCCTTTTCCTATAAAAAAAATGAGGACCTATTGAAATAATAGACGTGTTGAGCTGTGAACATACCGGCCAGACATCCTTGATTTCTCCGGCGTATTCTGAAGCATATGTCGTAAGCAGGGACGCGACGCGACGCGACCGCATATGAAACACTGACCTACACCGACAGCCCCTCCTCCGACCAAGACAATCTTGTTCGCTTTCTTGAACTGTGCGCGGCTTTCGGCGACGAATCCAGCCACTGCCTTGCTATCGGTCGGGAAATCCAAAGGGCCCTCCCAAATGGAACCGGGAGCGAGAACGAGGACGTCGTAGGGTAGCTGTTGGCCGTCTGCGAGGACCACAGACCCGCCCTTTTTGTTGGCCTGGACACTTTCAACAACCCCCTCGACAAAGGTGCCGTTAGGATTGGGGAAGAGCTTGTCGAATGGAATTAACGCGGTGTCGAAGAGGTCGTTGCCATCTGAGACGGTCATTCGGGGGAGAGTTGGGCGCGAGATGGCATAAGGGTGGGGATTAATGAGCGTGATTTTGGCGGTAGGGAGTTTTGTTGAGAGTGCGCGAGCAACCGCGGATCCGCCTCCAACTCCAGCACCGACAATGACAATGTTTTTCGACATGAGAGTTTGAGAAGTGCAAGGGAATGGCTGTGGGTTTCTGTGGACGCCAAAGCAACAGGCCGTATTTTTATATTGCAGATCTGCTTCTCGTCATCACGCTGAATATGCGCTTAGTGTGACTGATATGTCATTTGAGGTTACGCAGGGCTGAGTCAGAGTCGTGCCAAGTTAAGCAGGGGAATCCGAATATCAATAGACCACGCGTCCGCGACACGCAATAGCGATATCTCGTCCTTGAATGACCGTAGATGACCGTAGGCGGTCTACCGCAACACGGCATCTGCGAGATGAGCCTGCGATCGTTGATGAAAACACCGCCACCACGTTTGACATGAGGTGGCTGTGGAGCGTGGTACGTGACCAAGCAAAACTTCGAGCCTTGAAGACTGCGTCGTACACTTACATTCGATCATTCACGAGAAGAGGCAAATATCCTTACAATATGTTGGGTGTATAATATTATTATCACAATAAAACTCTAATCAGACGGTGGGCACGAGCCTGGAAAGGAGCGGTCAACGCATATTCAGAACCAAGAAAAATTTCTTACCATCCATATTTCACAGACTCGTCCGCGTTTACAATGGAAGCCGAAATAAGTTGGCGTGCCTCGAGCCACATCCACGTCTAAAAGGCAACGTGAATTCAAAACAACATCGGCGAGTGAGTGAGAAACACACCTTCAACATGGTTCCCAGATAACCAGTTTGCCTCTCGGACTCTATTGTTGTCGAGGCAGCCATCTGCGCACCTAACTGCCTCAGGATAGGCAGAGAGGTCTTGAACAAATCAAGCCCCGGGTCCAGTTGCCTCCCAATGCCCTCTAGCAGGAGGATGCTGATGACGGTGTTGATAAAGTCGCCCTCCATCTTCACATGGTGCTCCCGAACGGACTTCAGCACCTCCGTGAGGATGTCCGAGATCTTGATCTGCCCAAGCGAGAAGGTCTTTCTCTTCACACTCAACACCAGATGCTGCATCTTGAGGGCAAAAGTCTCTGTCTCGATAGCGAGCTCTGGAGATCGGCATCGCTCGACCATCAGCTGGCCCGTCCGGTATCCGTCAAATTGTGCCATCGCGCGGAAGAGGTCGAGGAAGTTTTTTCGGTTGACCTCGGAAAGCGTGGTGACCAGTCCCGCGTCAATGAACACAATCTCTGGAATATAGCCTTCGGCGCCAAGTTTGTATAGTTTGGCACGCCAAGCTGCCGGGTCGTCGATGACCTTGGTGAGGTCAGAAACAATTTGGTCGGAATCCGAGTCCACTATTTGCGCTTCGGGAGTATGCCCGATTTCACCCTTGTGGAACAGCGAATGGAATATGCTGCCTAAGAGGAAACGGGTGGTGGGCGGTTTACTGAACTTGATCATGATATTTCCTGGATGGAGGTCCGAGTGAACGAAATTATCCAGTAGCAGCATGTTCTGCGGAGAGCAAAAAGGTGAGATATGGGCGGTAGGAATAAGATGCAGACTTGCCAGAAACGCGTCGAGTCCGACGGTAGCAACCTGATCCTCGAACGGTCCTCCCCCGTTCTTTAAGAAAGCCTCGAGCGGGAGCGCATTCTCGTATTCCTCCACAAGCAGGTCGGTAGTAGACCACGACACTAGAGGGCGGGGGAACGTTACTGGGACCTTTCTCGAAGCAAAATTCGTTTCGAATCCGAGTAAGTTCTCAGCCTCGTGTCGCAGGTCCAACTGCTGGAACATCATCTGACCGAAAACGTCGACTTCTTCGGGCAACGAGAGCCACTGCATCCCAGGGAACAGCGTAATGAAATGCGCGAAGAACGACATGATAGAAAGATCCCGCGAAATTGTCTTCTTTACATGGGGATGGAGAACCTTGATCGCGACAGACGCGGTTGGAACTGAAGGTGGAGGGTCTTGGAGGATAACCGGAGCTAATGCGCCAGCGGGGCCCTTTCGTTGTCGTCGAGGCCCCAAATATGATGGCGGGATCAAATCTTGCTTGAGAGTTGCTCGATAGACCTGAAATTTAAGAGTTGGTATCTGCATGTGGAACAACGACAACAGCATACCTGAGCAATGGCACCCGTTCCGATAGGCTTTTCGTCAAATTCCTCAAAGACATCCTCGAAGCGTCGCTGGAACACTTTCTCAATCTGCTTTCTTGTATGTGACATTGGGTGGGGCTTTCCACTGGAATGCAATCTACCTAGCCTTTCACACAGCAGGGAGGGGAACAGATCGGCACGCGATCCCGCCCATTGCGCCAACTACTTCACGTAAGGGCCAGCGTCTGACGGCTACAAGTTGGTCTCACCTTAATGAACGCTGGGCCGGCAGTCTCCATCTTGCTAACGAGAAAGTTGTACCACCATATTGCACCCCATCTGTCTCCACGGTACCGTTTTTCTGGCTTCCCGACGAGAAGCATCGGGCTGCAAATAATGACCGGAACGAAGAGCGCGAAGAGATAGACAAAGCGTTTGGCGGTGAGGAGAGGCTCCCATATGCGATCATGGAAGAAGGCCAATATTCGAGCCCCAATTGTTAGCTCGTAATCGGAAGACGAAGCGATAATGGGATGGCGGCCTGGCGAAGGTTGACAGGGAATTATGGTCGGGGAAGCAATTATGGAGGGTATGAGGGACGCCTGCTCCGGTCTGCAGTATAGGGCCACTCCTCCTGCTACGGGTACAAGCCAAAACGCTGTCCTTCGCAAGGAAAAGCGCGGAATCGGAGTTCGGGTAAAGAAACCTGGCCAGTAAGATGCATGGCGGGTCCAGAGGGGCGAAAAGGGTCGTGCAGGTCGTACGGGTGCAAGAAGAGATACACGAAGCGTAGGCGGCAGCGAGGAAAGCCCCCTCGTCCAGGACATCGAGGACGAACTCAAATTTCACGATCGGTGCATGACGTCGGGGAGCGGCGACGCGGTGTGTGGTGGTGTATAAACTCGAGGTTATCAGCCTCTGGAATTTTTGAAAATTTTAATGACCCGAACCTTGAGCAAAAAGGATGGCGGGTTCGCTGCAGTTGGTCAGATAAGGTTCTAAACGCAAGTCAAAAGCTGCGAGTTTACAGCTCGGACGCGCTTGTCCTCCGTGCAATCTAACTTCAAATCAGTCAGTCTCTTTGCTGTCCTTCTTCTCATGTATCTCGTCAATAAATTGATTGAGGGCTATCAGAGCCACTAATCATCGACCAGTGTGAATCGACCAAAGCAAGTAAACTATGTATTGTAATAACTCGTGTGCGAAGATGCGGACAGCATGCATGGAACCTATCAAACAAGAAACGGTCCCAACTCTTTCGCACACATATTGCGGCAATAGACGAATCGAAGGCATTGATTCGCAGTAGATTCCATGAGGTTGAAAGGACTCCAACAGGCAGAAGAAGATGGCGTAACAATTGAGGTTCAAAAGCCTGGATCTTCGGTCCGCAAAAAACACCCGCACACAAATCGGGCTCCAGGGAAATCTTTACTTCTCAACTTGCCTCCATGGCGGGTCCCGCGCCTCCCTTTGCGTTCGTGACTCTCCTGACGTCCGACGCCTATCTTCCTGGCGCACTCGTACTCGCGGGTGCACTCAAGGATGTCCACACCACCCCCGCCGTTCCACCAGAGGTCGACTTCCAGACAGTCTGTCTTGTCACTCCAGAGTCCGTCGACGTGTCGACGATAAAACAACTCCGAAGAGCGTTCGACGTTGTGGTTGGCGTGGAAATCATTGCGCAGGAAGATGATAAGGGCCTCAAACTTCTTGGTATGTCCTCTACTCCGCATATTCGTCTATCCGACGCGTGTATACGCATCCTACCGTCTCCAACGAGTCGTATCTTCTTATCCCTTGCCGCCCCCCTCATTTTCATGGCTGCGGATCGTTTCTGACGCGTCTACCTCCCCCACATGACACCCTTACTCCAATGAAATTCCACCTGATGATCCACTTACTCGTCATGCCTAGGCCGACTCGATTTGAACACTGTCCTTACAAAATTGCACGTATTTCGTCTTACTCAATACTCGAAGATCATATTTCTCGACGCCGACGTTCTTCCCGTTCGGTCTCTCTCTCATCTCTTTACGCTGCCGCACGAGTTTTCTGCCGTGCCCGATGTCGGTTGGCCAGACATCTTCAACTCCGGCGTTCTTGTACTATCTCCTGGAGAGGACAAATTCAACCAGCTTAATGAACTGCTAAAATCGAAGGGCACCTGGGACGGCGGTGACCAGGGAATTCTCAATGAATGGCGTGGAGGGGATTGGAATAGACTCAGCTTCACTTACAACACAACGCCGACGGCCGCCTACACGTCAGTGATGAAATCTGTCTGTTCTGCGCCTTCTTTATTGACACCGCTTCCCGTAGTTACGCGCCGGCGTACGAACGATTCGGCTCTCAAATCTCCGCTATCCATTTCATTGGGCCTAACAAGCCATGGAACTCGCTCTCTTACCGCCCGTCCTTCCAGAGCCATGGCTTACAGTCCGACTCCGGACCGCTGCAGGCTTATGATTATAACGCACTTTTAGATCGTTGGTTCGCGGTATACGACAAGTATTATCGCGCAGAGCCCGTCGTCTCGCAAAACGAGTTCGAGGTTAAACGATATATTTCTGCTTGGGACGAGCAGACCGGCACTGGTTCCGAACTGATTTCGGGGAGCATGACGAGCGGCTCGGCACTGGGTTTGGAAGATCTTCGGAAGATCGCTCTCGAGGGCGTGCCGACTGGCGGTGCGCCATCCAGCAGTCAGCCTGGAGAAGGAGAATATATGCGCCTGCCTCTGGAGGGTCGCGTTGATTTGATGCGCCCCCAGAAACAAGTCCAGGAAACGGTCGAGAAGGTGGAGGAACAGCACGGTTGGATTGGCTCGGGAAATTTGGCCGCCCCGCGCCCTAGTCATACACGCAGTGGGTCTCCGCCAAGATGGGAGACCCTCCCGACTCCCGGCCCGGACGAAGTGCCACCCAGCCCTCGGCTTCCGACAATTTCTCTGCCCTCGACTCCGACTCCCGCCTCGTATGCACCCACACAACGCGGTCAACCCCCTCAGCACCACCATCACGACCAACGCCAGCACCCCCACCAGGAACCACAGCCCCAGCAGCACCAACAATCCCAGCAGCACCAGCCCCAGCAGTATCAACAACCGCAGCAGCCCCAGCCCCAGCAGCATCAACAGCCCCATGAGCCCCAGTCCCAGCAGTATCAACAGCCCCAGCAGCCCCAGCCCCAGCAGCATCAACAGCCCCATGAGCCCCAGTCCCAGCAGTATCAACAGCCCCAGCAGCCCCAGCCCCAGCAGCACCAACCCCAGCAGCACCAACAATCCCAGCAGCACGACCAGTCCCAGCCGCACCAATCCCAGCAGCACCAACCCCAGCAGCACCAACCCCAGCAGCACGACCAGCCACAGCAGTACGACCAGTCCCAACAGCACCAACCCCAGCAGCACCAACAACAGCACCATGCGCCACCTCGACCCGCGTCTCCTCCTATGCTTATTTGGAATGCAGCGACCGATCCTCCCCCAACGACTGCACCTCCTGCATCGGCCTTTCCGTCTGAAACCTATTTTCCCAATATCTGGGATCAACCAACTCACCACCGACAAGGTCCGCGCGGACCCTCTCCTCCTCCGGATTCTGCCGCATTTTTCCAACCGCCTCCGCCTTCGGAGATTCCCGAGTCTTTGCGGCGTCAAGGTCATTATCGCCAGGTGACTGGAGAGGAGGAGTTGGGCGCCAACCCCAGCCCAGATCGCTCAAAAGTAAAGCCCGTCTTTCCTTGGGAAGATAAACCGCGCCAGATGCCTGGACGAGTTTTCCCTGCCTCGGACGCACCATCTCCGTCTCTATTTATGAGTCCAAGCACGCCCGAGCCGGTGTCTCAACCGAGATCGCAACAGCTCTCTCCTTTGCACGGGTTGCCTGCCACTTTGGCGTACACCAACGCCTGGGACACGGTTCCCAGCATCCAAAAATATGCTTCGAGACTTGTTCGGCCGCCGCAGTCGCCGGTGGCTCTTGCGCCTGCCTTTGAGGGCGATCGCTACCGGAAGGGACGGAGCTGGGACGATAGGACCGAGGCTAGCAGCATGGATGGAGATGACGAGGACGACGGCGATGACGACGAGGATTCGTTGGACGACCCACACCAAGGTCGCGGCGTGCCCGATACCGACAGCGACGGAGAAACTACGAAAAGCTCGAACACGCTGCGCTCTCGCGGGTCGTCGATATCGGCTACGTATAGTATTAAAGGGAAGAAAAAGGAATACACCGTACGTGGTGTTCAAACTGTTTCTCCCAACTATCGCAGCCTGGGCACTCAAGTGGATCCGCCGAAGGTTGTAGCACACGAAAAACGGTCGTCTCGTCACGAGGGCCGCCGCCAGTGGGCGCCGGGCACGGCAGACGTTCTGCCGCCTGTCACGGTGCACACTGGACCGGACCTGCCGATGACGACCGCCTCCCCGTCGCCGGCCCTGCAACAGCCTGGCTCTCCGCGCGAATTCCTCTTCGCATCGCCTACGGCCGCGCAGCCTCCGCAGCAACTATCGACGCCTCCGCCGCGGCCCGTGGCCGCTCCGGTCCAGCGAAACTCGAACGACGACTCGCTGACGTCGCCCCCGTCGTCCATTGGCCCGATCTCGCCGCCCGACGCGCCGCTCGTTGTGTCGCCCACCCGCAAACTTGGCAGCCGCGTCTGGGATCCCGCGCGCGGCGTCGAGCTCTTCAAGCGCGGCTCCGAGGAGGTGCTCGCGCGGTTCTTGAAAATGGGCTCGTGGGAGGACGAGGGCGCGCAGTGACCTGGAACCCTGGCTCCTCCCCTTGAACTCTTTGCAACATTTGCACGCTTTGCATTATGCACAAACCCTCACTCTGTACATGTTTTATGGTTCTTGCCCGCCCCGCATACGACGCACGCTGTTGTTTGTTCCTCATCGCGATCATGCATGTAGCTATTGCACTCCCATAGAAGATTTGCAGAATGGACTTGATGGCTTGTAACGTGTCCAAATCCGAAGATCGACCGACGCGATACGTCATTAGTGTTCCGTCCGGTGAACGCATCGATGACATAGTTGTTTCACTCCAACAAACCTATTTGCGGAGTATATAAACTCTGGACTAGGACTGGCACACTACCAAACTACAAACTACAAACCACCAACCCATCCATCCATACAAACATGTCCGGACAAATTTTCAACGTTGAAGAGAGCTCGCGCCCTTCCGAGTGAGCATCTTCAGTTCACGATTTTTCAGACCCTAAATCTACGTAGGTTCCAAACCACTGCGGCCCAAGCACAGGCTGAGGCCAAGACTGGCTCGATTGCCCGTGAGGTCGAAGCCAATGCCGACCAAGCCAAGGACGTAGCTGAGAACGCAGCATTTGTTGCACAGGTACGTGGCGGTTTTGTAGACCATCTGGTGCCCCAATCGACATCATTTTAGTCCAAAGGTCCTGAACTCACGGGACAATCCGCAACCGACCGTCTCCAAACCGAGGCATCAGTGAAAACTGGCGCCGCCGTTGACCAGGGCCAGCACGATGTCGAAGCCGCCAAGGCCGCTGGTGCTGGCTACGTCGAGCAAGCAAAGACCATGGCGTCCAACGCCGTGAACAGTGCAGTGTCAACCGCACAGGTGCGTACTGCCCAGAGGTCGTTCAGGATCTGCCGCTGATTATTTTGCCAGTCGTACATTCCTCCTGGTTCTGGACCGGACGGAGCGCACACCACCGGCGACGTGGTGTCAGGGCTTCAGGCCGGCGCGAACGCGGCCTATGAGACCACTAAACAAATACTCACCACTGCTGGGCAGACTGCTCAGCCCTACCTTGCTGCTGCGCAGGAAACGGCTCAGCCGCATCTCACGAAGGCAAAGGACGTCGCCGCGAGCTACTTACCTGGTTCCACGACGACGCAAACGGCGCCGGTTGAGGGGAAAGACGTCAATGCTTGAGCGGAAGAGTTGAAGTCGCGTTTGCCTACCTTATAGCATAGGATACCACTCCAATTATTTGTAACACTAGCAATGCCTTGATACGTATTCACGAAGATCGAGAATTCGATAAAGTGTGCGCCAATACTCGCCCATAGGCTCGAATCTAGGCCAAGCTTGGAGCTTGGAGACCGGCGAAGTTCTTTTTCCAGGAATCCAACAAGAATCTACAAAGCGAGATTGTTACAGCCCAAAACCTATACGGGCTGCATTTAGAGAAGCTGCAGAGTGGTGGAAAGAGCTAGCCAGACATGCAGTCCGGACTCAAAAAATGATAAACGAAATCATACGGTATCGGGCATTGTCTGCTCGGATACAAGAAGAGCTGACCTCTCCTGAACACGAACAAAGTTCCCCATGATGAAATGGAAGTACTTGGCACGTTCCTCCTGATGACGTTTCTGTTCTTCCTCGGAAGTCTCCTCTTGCTCTTCATCCTCTTGTTCTTCATCCTCGTTGTTCTCGGTCCTGCCGAGCGCCATGTTTTTGATAAATTGGGTGCCATATTCCATGGCTGTATTGACACCATAATGGACCCGCCAAAGGATGGGGTGTGGGTATGAGGATGCTGGCATTGCCATGTCGTATGGATCATCCGGAGTGTACATGTAGGCCAGGGGGGGTAAAGCGGGGCGGGCAAGCGCGTGTGCATCGAGTCTCGACGTACTTGCCCGTCGTACCCTAATAAGGGTGAGCAGCTTGTACGAAGGATCTCAAATGTAGATGCATACCGTTGCGCGTGCGCTATTGATTGGGACGACCGCTGGGTGTACGAGCATCTGATTTTGACAACGCGTATCGTAGAGGACCTCGAAACTATCGCGGACGTCGTGGACTTCGAGTGTTGTTGCCGTGATTTGGCCAGATGGAGAGAGCGTCATCGATGGAATGTAGACGCTCAGTTTTTCTCTATGCAGGTGCCCGTGAGCGAATTTGCAGACCCAGGCTGAATTGAATTCGGAGTGGGGATCTTGCATCGGGGGGATTTCAACACCGAGATCGTCAAGAGCGGCACAAAAGCTTTTGAATGCCGCGGGCGAGCAGGCTGTTGCAATGATGTGCGCCACTTCGTGTGTGTTGTTTTCTCCGTGTGAAGGGATATTCAAAAAAATGCAGTGATACAGAGATCGTGTTTGCGCGATGCCACGAGTGGTGGTCGGCTGTGATGCAAGGTCGCGATTGACTTGCCAAACCGTCGATGGCTGCGGTTTTAATCTGGTGTCAGCTTTGCTCGCTATTAGTGCACGTAAATCTCAATAACCTTGAAGGTTGTACTCACTCAGATGGACATAGAAATGTGAAACATCGACAGGGAGAGCGGGCCCAAGGAGAACCCCGTGTCCATAAAGTGGGGTGTCACTGACGAAGGCGTGAATTTTATTGGCCGACGCAAATAATGTTGTGGATTCTGGAGTGTTGAATAGGCCGCCTAATATCCAGAGTACCACATTGCGAATCCATGGAACAGTATGGGTGTAAGAAGTAGGCGATACATTTTTCAGGATTGGAATAACTTGATTGTCTTCCCAAACGGCGGAGACATGGAAGCGTCGAGTCGGTGCGTTCATCGGGGTAAGACAGAAGGGAAACAGGGTGCTTGCGACTGCAAAAAAATGAAAATGCTGTTCAATGTGAAGGCCCCTGAGGGTAACACCCCGAAGATGAGATCGATACGACACAGCCACCTGCCAAAGACTTCGCGTCGGCTCATCGCCTACGACGACGTGATGAAGGGAAAGACGTCAATGTCCAACGGAAGAGTTGAAGTCGCGTTCTACTTTACAGCCACTCCAATTTGTAGCGCTAGCAATGGCTTGATATATATTCACAAAGATCCTCGCATTTTGAGAAATCGTTCAAGTCTGTGGCAATACGGCTCGACTGTAGGCCAAGGTTGGAGCTTGGAGACAGGACAGTCATCCTGACTGGTGGTTGCAGTGAAAGTGAAAGTGCATCAGTGACGTCATGACAGTGCGCGCGCAGTATATTAGCTTGATACTCTTTCTCAACCACATCCAATCTCCCTTAACTCTCTCCCTCAAATCCTCTCATCATGGTCTATTTCCCCCTCTGCATAGTCTGTTCCTTACTTACACCCCCCCGCAGGACCAACTCCTCGGACTCGCGCAAACGTTCATGGGTATGTCCATTCATATTGCCCACATTATTTAATCGCGATCGCTCATCTACATCCCATCGCAGCCTCTCGCAAGTCTCCTGCTGCCTACCCTACCACCGACTGACACCAGATCCAAGAGAACCAGCACGCCGTAAGCCACGCCGCGCAGGAGAACCCCGAAGATGAGGAGCACTACCGCCGGGCGGCCCAGCACGCCGCGAACAACACCGTTCGCCTTCCCTCAGATCCAATAGCATATAGCGTACTTACCGATAACGCCATGTACAGGAGGAGCACAGACCCCTCTCGGACGAGGAGGCCGACAGGGCCAAGGATGCCCACCAGAAGATTTACCACGAGAAAGCGGACGTGGAGTCCATGGGCTCGGACGCCGTCGGCGGCGCCGTCATCACCCAGGTCATTTCATCTTTTAACTTGCTTTTCACAAGGACTGGGCACTTATCTCGTGATTATTCTACCAGGTGATGAAGACGATGAGCAGCAGTGGAGGCGGAGGAGGCACCGATCAGCTCATGTCCATGGCGTTCACCGAGGCGAGCAAGCTGTTGGGCGGGGGCGCCGACCCGGGCTTCAAAGGCGAGGTTATGCAGAAGGTCGCCATGATGGCGTTGAAGTCCCAGCTCAGCGGCGGTGGAGGCGGAGGCGGAATGATGACCATCGTACGTTCAGTTCTTTGTGCGTTGAAGATTCAAGTTGACCTTGATCATCCCATCCTCGCAGCTCCAAAAGTTCATGTAAATCGATGTAGAAAGAAAACGGACACTAAATGTTGTTGTTGTACTTTTGAGGGAATCAAATTATTTGTTGAATTACTTGCGTCGTCGTGCGGCTTGAAGGATGGCTTGAACGGTATCTTGAGGGCATCTTGATGCTAATCTTGAGGTCGCTGAGTCGAGAAAGAAGAAGTAACCGATAACTATCAATACAATTGCAATGATACAGTATATGCGTAGAGAGAGAAATGCGAGGAGCAGAGCAAACGATAGCAAGATGTAGGAAGACATATGTATAAACATAGCATGAGAAAGCATAGCAGAAACATAGCGAAAGAAAGCGAGAAATAAAGATACATCGTGGTCATAACCGCTCGTCAGATGCACTATCCAACGGGGAACCACAGGCGATGGCAGGACGTGCTATTAGCGGGTCGGGTATGCAAGTGCAAGCGTGCGCTACGGCTGCAATCAACGCCGAGGCATCATCGTCCAATCCCATCCGGCGCTAATGCGCCAGCGAACAATGGACGGACAATGGGACAAACACGGCCCCACACGGGGAGAACAATGCCCGGACACGCGCGTCTAGCTCGCATAGCGTGCAAAGCCGAACTGCCGCTGTTGCTGTTTATCGGGCTGTGCCTGTGTGTCCGCGAAGGCCTCGACAGGGGACGTGTACTGCCCGTCGAAAGAATCGAAGAATGCGGAATCGGCAATCTCGAGCGGGAGCGCGGAGGGGGAGCCCGTGGGCGTTGTGGGGCCGCTGGATGAAGCGGAGGACGAACGGGAAGAGAAACCGCTCGAGCCGAAGGAGGGCGTGCGCGAGGGGGAGAAACCGATCGACTCCAAGGAAGGTGTGCGGGAGGGGACAGAGGAGTTGAAGGAGGAGAAGCGCGAGGGAGGGGAGACGGAGCGCAGCGTCGAGGTGTCCGACATCGCGGGGCTGACGCCGCGGTGGTTCGTGGAGCGCTTCTTCGGCGTACGCCGCGGGGGTCCCGAAGCCTTCTTGCGTCTCGGGCTGGCGGGGGCGAGCGTCGCGGGCTGTGCGTACGGGCTGGGGGAACGGAAGGGGTGCTGCCGGGAGCGAGGTGCCGGTACGGTGTTGAGGGTCGTCGTGGCGAAAACCGGGGAGGGAGCGAACTTGCCGCGGATGAGGGAGGGGAGTGGTGCGGAAGGAGGGATGACGGTCGTGGGGATCTGGAAAGGGTCCGACTTGACCGGTCGTGCGTCGTGAATGTGCAGGACCGAGAAGGTGGTCAACAGTTCACCCATCGTGATAACCGGGCGCTCAAGTGCCACGGTAGATGCTTTCCGTCGCCAGACGGGAGGAGGAAACGAAAACTGTTGCGTCGGTAATATGGTCGAAGCCACATCCCGGCTCTCTCTAAACGTCAGAGGGTATGCGTGCCGTGCGGCGGGAGGATTCAGAACGTCGGAAATATCGATTACCTAGAGGCGAATCAGTACGTACGACTATGAAGTGGAGTGGCAAACATACCTCGGTCTTTTCGTTGTAGAAGTCGTCATCATCGTCCTCCTCGTCGTCCGACCCCGCCTCCGATACTTCGGAATCGACAGACTGCCGCAGACCGTCAGGAATCAGGTAAGGCTCCATCTTTTCCTCCATCGATTTCAAGCACAGCTCAAAGGGGGCAGGGTCGGCGGGGCGGAGTTTGACCACATCCCTGCCTTCTTGCTTGGCGCGACGGCGATGGTTCTGGAACTGCAAGACGTTGAGACGGTGGCATGAATAAAAATTTGAGGTACTCACCCAAACTTCAATCTGCCGCGGTTCCATCATCGACTTTTTGGCCATCTCCGCTCGATCTGCAGCAGAGGGGAAGGCGTTGTATTCGAAGTATTTTTGAAGGAAGGGGATGAATTCCTAATATTGGTCAAAAGGTTTCAAGAATAAACGTCTCAATAATGCATACATGGTTGAAAGGTGGTCTCCGTTCTGCCACGGATGTAGGTTTCTGTGCTCCAGACTGTCGTCTAGAGATCGCGTCCATGGCACTTTGCTCCAGCGCTTGCAAGGCCTGGGTATAACGTAAAGTATGTGCTGTGATTATATTATCCAAGAGTTGGGGCAGCGGTGTAAGCGCGGAGTGCTTGGGCAGGCTGGCAGACTCCCAACATGCGCGATAGAGAGTTTTCTGGGTCATCTGATGTAGTTCCCCAGCCTTCAAAGAATATATGCGAGATAATTCTTTTACGGCTTGGGAATTTAACCCAAGGTCCACAAGTTTCGACTCAATCGACGATGGGCCGGGAAGGGAGATGGGAGGGAGGGTAGGGTGAGAAGGTACATGACTCGGATCGCGCTGAAGCGAGTCCTGAGCGTGTCGCTCCAAGCCAAAATTCGACAGTTTTTCGGATATTGAGGGGGCGAGGGATAGGGTCGATTCTGAGGCGTTGTGTTGGAGATGATTGTTCAAAGGCGAGCTAGAGACGGCACACGAGTCCATGATAGACGTGCTAATCTCGAGGATTCGGCGGAGGTGAGTGGTAAGAGCATCTTGCCCCATGATGTGCGAAGTGGGAGAGAGGCGGGAGAGAGAACGTTTGGCGGCGATATAAAGTATGGTGGGAATTTGCAAATGTTTGTGGATGTTTGGCAGACAATGCGGAGATTGAATTTCAAAGTTACATATAGATTCTCGCTTGAAAGGCAAGCCAACAATGAGTCCCTCCCTCGATATCCGCCAACGGCTCTTGCTCGTCGAACAAGAGCTCCTCGATGTTCTTTCGAGCGATGATCTCGACGCTGCCACTTCCTTTGCCAACAGGTGGACACAGCTGCATGCAGATGTCGAGACTGCGATGGTGGCCAAATCCCTCGACGACGAAACTGCTGCCTTGGCTCACACCATCGCCTCTGAAGTAGTTATCTCCGCAGAACTATTCTCTTCTCAATTCGACAACATGCACGCAGCCCTCGTCACAATGGACTCGGTACTCGATGGTTTGAGCCTAAATGATGACCCTGAATCCTCTGATGCTCAGTACATCATGCCACCCCCTCCGCCCACACGCCCCGACCCCTCCCTGCCACCCTACATCGAGCCCGCCTACAAATGGCTGCTCAAACACCTCCACAACCCATACCCAAAGAAGGAGATCAAAGAAAAGATCGCCGACGAGACGGGCTCCTCTATGGAACGGATATCCGACTGGTTCGTCGATGTTCGCCGTCGCATGGGGTGGACTCGTCTCCTGCGGGAGGAATTCGGCAGGAAGCGCGTCGACCTGATCGACGCCGCGACGCGCTACTACGTCCACCCGAATCGCAAATACCCTCTTCCTGCCGATATCCACGGCAAGTTCGTGGAGATGGAGGCATTCGCGAAGGAGATGTATGCCGCCAAGTTCGTCCCGAGCGCGCTCTCCAACAAGCTTACTGCGGCTGTCAAAGACCTCACTCCGGAACTTCAGGAGCAGGCGCGCGAGCAGCGGTGGCAAAAGGTGCAGGTTGAAAGAGAAGCAGCAAAGCTGGGATATCCTTCGCCGCCGCCCTCTGGGGCGTCCTCTCCCATTTCGGACCCCGGCGCCTCGACCTCCTTCGCGGGTCGCAAGCGTTCGAGTTCCGAAATCTCAGATGTTGACGACTCCCTCAGTAAACGTTCCAGGTATGTCTCTTATTTCTACATCTCCATTGTTTCTCACCGCCTTTGCAGGACCAATGACTCTGACCCCTTCGCACTGCCCTCCCCTCCCTATTCTGGCCAATCGACCCCCAACAGCCGTAAGCGCCGCCTGTCGGACGCCGACGCTCCTAATGCTAAACGCCCTCGCAACCGCGCTGCGTCTGACCCCATTCCCGTCACCATTACTCTGACGGAGACCCCTGAATTCTTGGCCGACTGGTTCTCCAGTGACCGTGGGGGCGACACAAATCTATTCGAGCCGGGACAGCTCTTGGACATCAAGTTCTTCGACCCGGCAGAATACGACTTCCCTGAAGAGGAACCTCCCGCTCCACTCCAGCCAGCCGTTAAAAGTAAAGATTCAGTTATTCGTGATCATACTGTAGCTGACTTTGTGCTGAAAGCCACGACGTTGCCACCGATGCCCGAATCGGACATGATCACATTTAATATTCCTGGCGGAAGCGGAAATGATCTCGATTCCTTGTTTGATTTTGCAACTTTCAGTGGTACGTGTCTTTCTTTTGGCCGTCCTGCCTGGGCTAATTTTTCATCGCAGACGGGTTCTACCACCACCCGCCTCCGGATCTCAACGACTCGTATGTGTCGTACACGCCGATGGACCCATACCCCCGTTCAGTCGTGTACGAACCTTCGTCGTTCATGGAGCCTTTCACCGGCGCCTACGACTCTGGCTATATCACCCGGGACAGTGTCGCCGAATCTTTTGGCTTCGAGTCGGCGGATTCCCAGGAAAACCCAATGGTGTATTCGGCCTTGCCTGGAAAGGCTTCGGGTCATCTCATCAGCGGATTATTCGAGCAGCAACACAAAATTCAAAACGAATACCCCCTGTATCCGCCGATAAGCTACTAGATGGTAAGATTCTCCATGAACTTGGTTTCTTCCGCGTCTTATGCTCCCTGCAGATCGTCTTTTCTTTTTCTTGCATCTTCTTCAACCAATGTATCCACCAGTCGTGCATCAACATAGTGTATTTTTACTTACTTGCATTTTTCCGCCATGCCGCTACTCATGCCATCTGCTATGCCACTGTTATCATTATCTCGCTATTTTATACCCTCTTTCTTCTATGATATACTCATGCCATCCGGAATATACATATTACTTTTTTTTGGATTCATTCACTGATCTATTGCCACACCAGAACTCGAGAAGACTCAATGCCGCCCAGGAAGACCAACCTCGTCCTCAATCCTCCAACGTCCGACCTCCCGCATCGCCTCCGCGTCGCCGCTCTCCAGCTGTGGCGCAGAAAGCAACGTGCTCACCATCTTCCATGGGTCCTTGCCTCCGCCATAGCTAAGAACCTCGCGTTTATACTTCTCGCCAGTCTCCCGGTTAAGAGGGTCCTCCGAGAAGACATTCCGCCATACCCGCGACGCAATCGCGCGGTCGAAGAGATAACAGTAGTATGTCGCGGCGTAGCCAACGAGATGAGAGAAATGAGTTTGGAAGGATGTCCCAGGGACGTAGGGGATGAGTCCGCGGGTGTTATGCAACCGTGCCAGCTCGGTTGTAGAGTCAAAGCCAGCGTCTAGGACCGCAGGTGAGTGATAAACTTGGTCGATGCTCGCGAGCAGGATCTGCGAGTAGGTGTCGATCGAGTGACATGGGTCTTCATGATGATTTCCGCTCTGTCGGATGACGGAGGTTCCGTCCGCGTCGAAGAGGGAGAGCACCGTCGGGGAATTCAAGAAGTGTTCCATGAGTATCGACGGCAGCTCCACAAAGTCCGTCGCACATCGAGTGCCGGAGACGTTTTGATATTCGGTCCTACCGATCATAGCTGCAAGAACGAGGTCAAGATGATTAAGATGTGTGCTGTAAATTCCTACTCACAGTGCATCGCATGACCCATTTCATGAAACAGGGTCATAACTTCGTGCCATTGTAATACGGTGGGTCCCTGTGCGAGTGTTGGTCGAGCAAACTCGCACACCAGAACGACGAGCGGGAGTTGGTAGACGCCCTCCTGACCCGGCAGCTTATGCCGCTTCACAGCTTCGAACTCATGGGACTGGGTTATGAGCTGTTCGGTTTCAGGACTGATGTGATCGCCCGCTTCGTCGTCGTCATCTGTCCTTCGCGAACACCGAACAGTGTAGTGCGCCGCGCCGCCGGGTTTGCCCCACCGGGCAAAGAGATCGGCGTATATCCACCCAATGACACCCTTTTGCTCGTCTAAAACTTCGAGTTTGGTGACATCTGAGTGCCATACTTCCCCGGACGTTACGCCCACGGGTCGCAACGATATCCCGTACAGGTGCTGCAATAGCCGTGAAAGACCCATAAATACAGTTCCGAGCGTGAGAGGAGGGAGGGGGATGGGAGGTGCTGGCGGTTCTGGAGGACAATAAAAGTCCCGATCCCAAGCCTGGATAATGGGGAACGGCTCGGTGTTTAGATGGGCTTGTTTTCGTACGCTCAGAGCGCGTAAGGCGCTGCGGGCAGCGGGTCGTGTGTGGTCCATCAGGGCATTGAGGAAGTGACCGACGTTTTCTGCATTCTGTAAGTACACTTTCTGAGATGAAAAACGAGCCGGCAAACCTGGTGATTTTGCCATTTTGTCATCTAGTGCAATCGCACCGAAACTTGGTTTTCCGACTAATTGGGCCAGTTCCGCTCTTGCTCGTAATAGCATCTCTAGAGCATTTATTTGCTCTGGTGTACTCGAGTTAGACGCGATATAAACGCGCCGCCGGGGCTCCTCGGCCGGCGCAGAGCGCATTATCATTTGCGCTTGCAGCGAGCCGGGATAAACAAGTAGATCCCGCTGGGTAAATCGAGCTTGAAGCTGCAGTCTGACCCCCATGCCCTGGTCTTTAAGCCCCGCGAGCTCCGAGGGCTTTATTGCAGCCGGCGGGCCAGGAGATGAGACACCCTGCAGAAATTTTCTGCCCAGGACCAAAATGTCAGAAGACAAAGAGACAAATTTGTCCCGTTTCTCTGGTGGAAGGTCTATTGCGGAGTTTTCAAAGTCTCGCCAAAATATAAGGGCAGTCGCATGAGCTTCCGGGGAGAGAGTTTCGACAATACTTGGATCGGTTAATACAGCTTTTAATACCTGAACAAATGGTGTGAACGGCGACAACACGCAAAGGTTTACATCTACGCACTGCGTAAAGTCCAGTATGTGTGTTCAAGACATTCATAAAGTTGCACAACTTTTCGTGGGCAAAATTAGCTGCCTCTATCCATAGCCGCTCTGGGTGCGCATTCTGCACGAGCTCTGCCAAATCGATGACCCCGCACAACAGGTCACTCAGTCTGTCCAAGTTTTTAACCACCAAAAGCAGCTCTCGCCGCGATTCCCGGGCACGCAGAATACGATCAGTAAGCAGCTGCGCGCGGATTAGCGTTGCATCCGCAAGCGCTACGAGAGCGCCGGGATGCGTCAGTGAACGGTGCCCGAAAAGCCCAGTGGTCGAAAAGGAGGAGGGTCCGAACGTGGATTTCGGGCGGTCGAATATGGTCGCGAGCGCCTTATCTTCGACCGAGGCAGGGATGGTACGAGACGAAGGGCTCGAGTACGTTCGTCGTCGTGTCACCTCCTTCGCAAAAAGACAGCCTCGGAATCGAAAGACACGGTTGGTGGGGCTGGTAAGGACATTGCGGGAGAGCATGAGACAGTGGGGTCGTCCGTGCACGCCCCCTGCTAGTATTTATTTGACACGAGAAGACTGGAGGAAGGCGAGACCATTGCGATTTGACAGTCGATCATCAATTACGTACCCTTCTGGTAAATCGCGCGCCCTCTGATTCGCTCGTGCAAAGACTCGGCAAAAAAGTTGTACTCTGGTCTGTAGCGAATGAAATGTGCTATGTTTTACTTGCATACATGTGTGTGTCAGTGAACGTATACTACTATAGGCTCTAAATAATGTGCAGAGAGACGATGCAATTGAACGGATGAAGTATCATGCTGAATTTAATGGGGACAGGCTGCCGTCTAGACTCCGGTCGAATTCGCGACCATTTCCATTTTCCGCCCCCGGTGGTGGGCTATCAATCTCCATGTCCGAGTCGTGCCCATTCGCCTCCGACATGTGCGAGTCGCCCGCTGATGATGGGCCGCCATTGGCAGGATCCGAATCGGGTGCAGCTGCCGACTCTGCGCCAGGGATAGGCTCAACGGCGTAGACCCAGAACTTAGACCGTCTTTTCCCTGCGATTTGTTCCAGCGCGATTTCGGTGGGTTTCAACGCAGCAGCTCCCGATGTCTTTAGTTTGAGACCGTTGGTCGCGCCGTGTGAAGTTGTTGACGCTGCATCAACGGAACCCGTACTCATCGTGCTATCCTCCGTGCGTGCGCGCTTGTGGCGTGGCTCTAAATCGAGCTGCGTTTCTGGAGGTGCGCCGAGTCGGGTGGAACGTCGCTCGCCTCGCCACTGAGGCCACGATTCTTCTTCCACAGCTTGACGTTTGCCGTTAGCATTCAGGACAGCCGTCCTCGTAGAACGTCGACGGCCAGCTGAAGATGAAGCCCGACGGTTACTGGGTCCTTCAGACTCGTCTCGGAAGTTGAGGAAATCGTCGTCGAACTCATCATCATAGGCTTCCGCCTCCTGATACGTGTATTCGTCTGCATCGTCCTGTAAAATCCATAAATACCCAGTCAGCTGAGGTCGGGCCGCCTGAGCAGATGCGAAACTAGCCTCGTCATCAAACTCGGTATTGGTATAAACGTAATCTGGTTTCCGCGTTTGGCGCCGCGTCCGTGTTTCTCGAATTTCAGCTTGTGCTACGCGGGCGAGAGCTGCACGCGCAAGAGCTGCCTGTCGTTGCTCAAGACGTTTCCGCGCCTTTTCCACCCGCTGGGAACAAAATCAGTAATGCGGGAGGCGATACAAATCAACTCGAGTGTCAAAACCGCAGTTTTCATCGTTACGACACGGGAGGTTTGTGGGATATTTTGACAAGACTCACCGCCAGTTCGGTATCGATGGCTTCAATGCGACCCTCTAGCGTGGATATGAGATTTATGTGGGATTGTTCCATTTTCGACCGCTTTTCTCCTTTCTTCAGTTCTGGAGGTGCAGACGTCTTCAGCTCTTCGATGACTCCTAGGTATTCCTCGCGTGTAGATGAAATGGTTTGGAAAGTTGCGGCCATTTTCCATGGATTAGTCGATACATAGAGCCGGGGTGAATCTGTCCAGGAACAAAAGAAGGGATGAGTATTGGTGAATGTACGGGACACATAAACCCGACGGATGAAGCCGAAAATGGGATCCAGGAAATAATTTGGAGATGATCTTTGGGCAAATACACGCAAATATGGTGTCGGGCCACAAGAAGAAAGTGCACGGACCATCGGCAGCCCAAAAACGTTTTCTCCGTGAGTCCTGGCCCATGGGTATGAGTTGCAGCTGTTCCTGGCTCTGGGGGTCCGTTGCCTGCGGTGGGGCCTCCTTAGCATCTTTTTTCTTGTGCTTGTTCTGCGACACGCCCCAAGCGCGATCAATCGTGTTCTTTATCTCGGGGGTATGGCAGAGTTGCAATTCCACCAGTTGCCGCAATATTTTGAGCTAGTTTGCGCGAAAAAATTGGCATTAGCCCCCCGAGTGGCATGAGCGATGTAAAGCGACCTTACCTTGAAATCCCAATCCGCAGTGAAGAAACCGCCTTCTAGACCTTCGAATGGATTTTTGTGTCTCTCCGAAGGTGGCAGATATTCGGTAAGGACACTCGCGAGAGTCGACGATATGTGATCGACACTGAAGAACCGGCGATGGCCATCAGCACCAGCGACCACGGATCGCAGCTGCGCACACGCCCCCAGCATGCGGCTAAGACTCTGGTAGACTCACAAGTTACGGGCTCCCGGCCGAAGATTTACAATGAACCGCGCGAGCACTTGTGTCAAGATGGTATTGGGCTCCTGGGACAGCAATGCCTCTTCGAAACTGATTCCCGGAGCCCCATGAGCCAGGAGTTCAGGTCTGAGGTGGTAAAGGGATACCTACTCCATCGGCGTCTCGAGACCGTCAACCTTTGCTCGGAGGTTTGTGAATTTACAGATGAATGAGTATACGAATAGCGATTCCCAGCGGTCCGAAGGGTGCGTCGCGTTCGACGGCGGGCATACATGGCCCTTCTTGTCGAAGCTTGTGTGGGCCGACATTTGTCGCCGCAGAAAAGTGAGATGGGGAAGTGGGGAAAGGAGACAGAAGAAGCGCGGTGACCCTCGCGTCACAGAGTTTGTAACAATACTAGCTTAAGCGCACATGTTTATTCATACAAAAAAACCCTTTTTCAGCGCCACGCGAGCGTGATTCCATCGCGAAAACAGGTACAGAAGTTACAAGCAGTAACATTAAGTCAAGACGCGTAGAGGATGGGGCAGAGACCGAGCATAAATCGTAGACAAAGTCTTATCCTGGCCCAACCTGAAACGGCCGTCAGCAAAATACGGGAAGAAGAATGCTGACTCGCATACCTTCGGAATGTCGTGGTGCTCGCTGAGAGATTCGAGATGTGCGTTAAACTCGCTGACGCGGTCCTTGTGGGTCTTGTTAGCCAATTTCGCCACACGCTCCGCAAGCTGTTACGCGTCCTGTCAATTGAGAACAGAGGGAGAGGCCAGACGCGGCCTCGAGGCGCCAAACGTACCCGGAGTCTTTGCACTTCCTCGAAACGTCTCTCCGCATCCGTCTTTCTCTCGGAGCTTCCGCTTGGAGCAGGGGAGTTGCTTCCGCTACCTGGTAGACTGCTCTTCGAAGCGGCGGCCTCTTCCCGGAGACGAAGGTCCTTTAGTTGCTCACGTTCTAGTTCCGAGTCCTGTTTATGCTTAGACTTTTTCTTTTTCCTGGAGTGGAGCGGAATGAGATCAGCCGGACGCAACATACTAGAGTAGACATAAACCTCACTTTTTGACGATGCCGCCCTCAGCCACACCCTTCAGTTTGAGGGAGCCGCCAGGGCGAAAGTCGTAGTCGCTCATAAGCCTGTCGGTTTATTCCTCGAGGAGACCGGGGCTTGCACGAACACGGACCAACCACGACCCCAGAGGCAGCCTCTCGCGATAGACGAAGAAACGAAGGCGAAGAAGTGTTCCGATGGTGGTGAGAGACAACGAACAGCTTGTGTGACTGTCCTCTCAAGTGTGACAAGGCTTGACCGCTCGCCAACACTTTGACTCTGATTCCCTCGCCGTCGTGTCCTTGGGCTATCTTGTTGACTCCGTAAACACAGGCCCCAGAGTGCACTGAACGTCCCTCGAGTTGGTTTGGAATATGGCTGTCCTGCCATCTCCCCTCACTTTTATCGCCTCCATACCGCCCGTAACGCGTGGCTTCACGGCAGCGACCATCGTTGTGTCCTTGTTTTATGTGTGGTTAAACTGGAATGGGCCGACGGCCACCCCGTATTTGACGGTGGTCCCAGGCTCGAGCCTGTTCTACCCGTGGACTTTTGTTACGTCCGTCCTGGTGGAAACCAGCATATTCGAGGTCTGTCTGGTGTTCAAATCTTCATTTTTTGGCCCATTCTGAACGATGTCGCACAGTTAATTGGCTCCCTCATTTTTGTGCCTCCGTCACTCAGATATCTGGAACGCGTATGGGGAAGCGTCGAGACTCTCAAATTCATCGCCATTTCTGTCGGCTTCTCTAATATCATTGCGTTCGGCTTCAACTGGATAGAGTTTATGTTCACGAAAAATGCGGATCTTTTCCTGTGCGTATGCTAGACTCGATTCCGTCCATAACCCTCACCTCTTTTCCAAGTTATGGCATGCAATATCATGGTCAAATGGCCCTTCAAATCGCAATTTTAGTGGCGTTCACCCAGCTCATACCAGAACATCAAGTTCAACTCTTCGGCGTATTTAACGCACGAGTCAAGGTATCTTCGGCCGGTTTATCTTTGCACGGGCCGTTGTTAAACATCTGGTAGACGCTGCCAATGGCCTACCTGACGGTTTCGACTGTGATGACCTTCCTTGGGTTCCAATGCCCATGGATTATCATCCAGTTTGGCTGGTTTGTCAGCTGGATCTATCTTCGTTTCTACAAGAAATATACTGGCGACTCTAACGGCGGCGCCCCGTACGGTGACAGAAGCGAGACGTTCTCGTTGATCTCATGGTTCCCTCCTTTCATGCAGTGCGTATACATACCTGTCAATCCTCTCTATCTAACTCCCTGTCCACAGCTATCCGCTATCCATCCTTGCGAACTTTGTGCATTCACTCGCCACCCGTCTCCATCTTATCCCCACCGGTTCAGATCTTGAAAGCGGGCTCTACAGCCAGCTTCCCGCGAGCCAGGTTCCTGGGAGCGCACGTGCAGAAGCAGAACGGAGGCGGTAAATTTTTCCCGCTCATATATCGGAATGTTTTTTCATCCTTTTTAAAGAGCTATGGCTTTGAAGGCCCTTGACCAACGTCTAGCCAATACGGCCACGCCCCCTGCGGCCAATTCACACAGCACTTTGCCTCCAAAGCCACCTCGGGCCCCTCCGCCCGCTGCCGCTCCACGGTCGGATACTGCCGCTATGCCTTCCTCCCCCCCTGCTGCTCCGCGTGCTGAGCGAACCAAAAGTGTAGGCAGTGAAGTAGATATTGGCGTTCAACAGTCAGACAGTCGGTAATAATGGGCGCCATGTAAATTTTTAAAAGTTTCCTAACGTACTATTGTCTCACTTCTCGGTAATTCACTACTTCTTAAAACTGCATACCACGAAAACTATTGGATAACCTTTTAGATGGGCTTGAAATGTATGTAGTCAGTCGGTCTCTAGCTCTTTAACTGCTTGAACGGAGAGTACATTTGTCTCAGCGACGTTATTTGAATCCGTGATTGCAGAGGTGATCGAAATTACGTAAGAAAATACGACTCTCGGAGGACACCACCGACGTTCTTATGTCCAGGCGGCCCTCAGCCCTCTCATTTTCTCTTCCAGCGCCACTAGCAAATGGCCAGGTCAAAGTCGTACAATCCCCCATTGCCCCCGAAGCGCCTGTCCCGTCGCGTCGACCTTCGGTTGCAAAATTACCAGGAGAAATTTCTGAACTGGACCCCGACCAGTTATTCACCAAGTACACCGTCGCCGAAGTGAAGCTCGCGCAGCAGCGCCTGAGGTATTTGATAGTCTGCCCTTAATTTTGCGGACACTCATTGGACGCAGAGCCGATGCGGACGCGAAACAAGAGGAGCTACGGCTTATGGTGGGGTACGTGTTTCGGTGCTCGCATATATGAGAGCAGGAATAATGCGCAAGCTTAGAGAGCGCTACCGCGATCTCCTGCAAGCCTCCACGTCTATTATATCCATTGCGCGCTCTTCCAAACGTGTCATCGAGGCACTCGAGGAAACGAAAGATGCGATACTCGCGCAAGACGAGCCTCCCATGCCCCAACGAACCTCCAGCTATGGAGGCGTCGGAGGCGGTGGTTCGTGCTATTGAATCTAGCCACCAATAATCCGCTGACCTTGAAATAGATGCACATTTGCACACATTACAGCTGCTCTCCGCGCACCTGAAGCTGCTCTTGGACGCGCCGGAATACCTGTGGCGGCTCATCGAACGCAAAAAATACTTTACAGCTGCTTGGCTGTTTCTGTTGGCGCGTGTGGTTCATCGCGCCCTGGTTCGGGATGATGAGCAGGATGATGAGACCTGGAGCGCTCAGGGTCTCGATGTTCTGGTGCGTGCTTCGCTCGTCGTCATGCTCTGGTACTTACTCTTGCTTCAGGAGCAATTTCCGCTTGCTCAGCGCCAATGGGAGGCAGTTTCTCAATTTCGTTCCCAAATCATCCACAAGGCCACATTGTCCTTACGGGAGTACCCTACATCCGCGGAGGTATATATAGCGACTGCGGGAGCGCAATATGATATTAATTTTGATTCTTTAGGATGCCTGCGCTGCCCTTCTCACTCTGCATCTCCTCGACTCCCGTCCACTGACAGAAACGCTTTCCGTGTTTCTCAGTCAACGATCAAAGACCCTTCTCGCGATGCTGTCGCGTGAACATCCTTCCCATTCGCCGCTCTCCCCTTCGTTTTCACGGCGCGCCAACGGCCACATCCCCGAAAAGCGACCTGCTCCCCAAACTGCTCGCAAAACATCTGTCCGGGAGGTCAAGGAAGCCACACAAGCGGCCTTGGACGCGATGGTCAAGACTTTGACGACATCGCGAAGTATATTCGAACAGGGAGAATCAAAACAGTCCATGATTGGAGCTGTCCTGGAATATATCCAATCCGATTCCCCCGGCCCAGACCCGAGTTTGAAGTACCTTTCGTCGGAGCTTCAATTGACTACTCAGGCCTTGCTGGCAACACTACCGTCGTCCACTCACTTCCTCCTGCTCCCGCCTAGTTTGCGCTCGTACAAGCCATACGTGGATCTCAGCTCCTCCTCGTCCCTCATCGAACAGGCTCACTTCAGTCGGGTTCTCGACGAATGGTTCCAGACCTCGAATCGAAGTCTGAAACTCGCAGCCTCAAAATGGTTTTCGGACCTCTACACCGTGGCGGAGGTGTGGACACTGCGGGCGTCAATACGGCAGTGGATAGATGCGTCGGGTCTGAAACCTGGCGAGACGGCGACTCTCAAGTCAATATTCGACGACGCTGCGCAACAACGAGTTCTCAATATATGGAAGTTGGCGCTGTCCGACGCCGAGGACGCATTCCAAGTACAGCTCGCTGCTGCCACAGCATCGTTGCGCAACATTCCGAGGGAGCAACGGAAAAGTACGTTCCTTTGTGTTCTATCATCCCGAACTTGCGCTGATCCATCCAATTAGACACTTCCCCCGTCGAATTCCTATTCACTGCCCCTCCCCTCCCTGTTTTCCCTGGTCTCGGGCCTGTAGATTCGTCATTCCAGAAATACAAAACCTCTCTACGTCGACAATTACTAGGGCGGACATCTCTGTTAGATAGTGTTTTAGCTACCCTAGAAAGTTGCGCCAGGTCGTTGCAGCGGGACCTTTCTGTGGTATTGGGCGGAAACGATGAGGAGGCACGGTAAACCTGAATCTCACCAGATTTTGTGGCGTTACCGACTGATCAACGTTCCAGTGGTGTCGTCGAGCAGCTATCGGAGCAGTATCGACCGAACGCGGAAGCGCTGTGTACCGGCGTGCTGGATACCTTGTCTTCCGCTGAGAAGGAAGATGCTGACGACTCGGGTGGGATATTCGTGCTGCTGCATTTTGAACACGGCTGATTTTGTTTTTGCAGAGTTGACAATAGACAGTCTAGTCTTTGTCGGCCACGTTGCCGATGAACTGGGCTCTGCATCGCCGTTTGTTTCAGACATCGGCGGGGGCGCAGAGGTGGTTCAAGGTGAGTCTTTACTTTGAGCCTCATCCAACATATATTCAGACGTTCTTCAGACTTTAAAAAGAGAACGAAAGCTCTCCATGACCGAATAATTGACCGCTGGAGAACGTATACGGTCTCGCGAATAGTCAGTCAACACCGCGCCGCCTTCAGAGCCAAGTCTAAAACTCTGCCCTCTGGTGGGTGCTTTTTTCGTTCATTTGCAAGTCAATACCGAAAGGATTTCAGACTCGGCACCATCAACACCCTCATCCGATCTGGTGGAATCGTTGCTGGCCCTATCCAGCTCAGTTCAAGAGCTCGAATTCTCGCGGAGTAGAGGGCGACAAAACACCGAGGCTGACAAGGCTCTCCGGCTCTTCATCACTGAGTGGGTCGGAGATGGATGGAACAAGGACGGCCTCCAAGCCCTATGCGACATCGCCTTTCTGCGCCGTCTCGCAGATCTTCGCACTCCTGGATGGGAAGATGTCTGCCATCTCCTCGATTCCAAAGCGCAGCAATATCGAGAACAGGTATGTTTCGATTCGTATTTTCGTATGTAATTAATCCTCTTCCTCCAGCTGCAACAGGAGAGCACAACGCCCATCGCGAACGGATGGAACGACGGAGCGGCCGACTATCTAGCGCGCACGCAGACGTTATTTGCGGCCTTGCTTCCGCTGCAGTCCTCCATGCGGATAATGGATAGCTCTGCTGACAAGTTTGCTCCGCTCTTACCATTTGGGTCGCCGGCGCTGGACCAACAATTCCAGCCGGCGGTAGAGCTTGCTAAGGCGTCGTCTCGATTCGGGTTGTTACTAGTAGGGACATCTGCTCGTTAATTTATTTGAAGCAGTCGGTGTTGACGGAAATCTGTGTCCTCTTTGCGGGGGTGTTCTCTTGGGCGAGAGTGAATAAAAGCGAGCGAATAGGCATGAACGCCGATAATTTTAAAATACAAGCGACTAATAACCGCCTCGACCCTATGCACCTCCACTGGAAAGAGAATGAGAAAAGGTACTAAGTGAGGAGAGTGGTGCACGTACACTAGAATGTTGTTTCTAGAGAAAATAAATCAGGATAGGGAGAATAATGGATGAGCGGCAAGACGCACATTGGGATGTGGATGAGTTTGACAAAGTAACCAATGAATCCCATGACAGCGAAACCGACGCCGACGGCCTTGCAGATCTGAGAGAACTCTGGGGCTGTATAAGAGAGGGTAGAAGGGAACACGGCGAAATGGACCTTTATCCGAAGGTTTTGTGCAACGTGTCAGAAACTTGAGAATAAGTCAGTCCTGGACGCAGAGACGAGGTTGAGGCCGACGCACTTGACTTCCTTCACGGACGAACTGCTGGGGTATCTCGACGAACTCGCGTACTTTGTCAGACATGGTGGTGGAAGGAAAAAGAGGGACTGAGATTGCTGACCAATCACGTCCTCCGAAGAAAATCCTTTCACGTTTTCCCGCTTGGGAGTGCAGTTGCAGAGGTAAAGTCGCCGTGCAGCAGTTTGTGTGTATCTCTAACAGTAATGCACAGTGGTGTACGCGCATGAATGTCCTTGCGCACTGGCCTGCTTCGAGCCGCACGTCTGGCTCGCATCCCAAATCCCCGACCTCCTCGTCTCCCACTCTCCCTCTTCATCCGCGCGACTCATGACGCGTCCACGTCCACCACCAGTCTAGAACAGTTCTTGCAGCCCCTCAGATACCCTGACGAGCCAAATGCTGTCCGCCGCCATTATCTCCCGCTCATTGCAGAGCTCGAGCGACTCAGCGCCGAACCTTCGTCTTCGCCCTTGCCTCCGCTGCTCACCCGTACTCAGCTCATCACCATCATGGACCTCCTGGCCACCTCAGGGCGCCCCCCAGACTTAAAGTGCATCCGCGACATGTTCTCCCATCTCCCATCCTACTTCGACGTCGCAATCACCCCGGAGCTGCATTCCGTCGTAATATCTGCCCTCCTGAGACAAGGATATGTCTTTATCGCGCAGCAGTGGATCACACAAATCCCGGAACTGCCGCCATATGTGGCGCCCGCCCTCGACAACTTCCATACGTTCTTGAAGGCGTGCCCGAATCACGTAGAGCACAGCGTGTTGCGCGGCTTGATACTCAAAATGCGTCGGGCAGGTGTCCGGCCCACGAACGAAACATTCGCTATCCTCATTCGGTGTATTATTAACAACGCGACGGTGGCCAAAACCTCCGTCAGCCCCGACACGTTCAACACCATAATTGCCGATATGAAAACGCACCGACTCGCGGCCGACCCGGACATCCTTGCCCTTATGTCGGATCATTACATGGAACATGGCTTACAAGCCGCTGCTGAATCTATCCGCCAGAATTATGCCATTCATTTTCCGGACATGTCCACACCAGAGGAGGAGCAGAAGGAGGGTTGGAAGAAGCAGCTGGCTGCAGCTGCCCATGCATCGGGCATTTCGCACTCACTGGAAGTATTCCGTGGGTTGGCAGCTCAAGGCTGCGCCGCAACTCCAGATACGGTCCGAGCGATGCTGAGCGCTAGTAAAAGCGTCGATGATATTCGGACAGTGGAGGAGGCGCTTGGCTTCCGTGCAGACGCTCCTGACTATGCGGTTGTGGTTAACAACAATATCCGTGTGGGCCAGGTCCAGGACGCATTGACAGTATACGAGGAAGCCAAAAAGTCGGGGATCATTCCTGTTGCAGGTCTTGTCGGCCCCATCATCCGATCCTTGGTTTCACGCGGGAGGAAACCCACCGCGGCCCACAACGCTGACCTCGACACCGCTCTTGCTCTCTATTCTGATATCGATGAAGCCTTCCCACCTCCTGACGTCTCAGCCGTCAACAGCCACTCCGAGCACGCAAACGGCCCGGACATCGACATCTACACCTCGCTCTTGCGTGGTCTATCCCTATCCTCCAACATCAAGGGAGCCTATACCATCGCAGAAGCGATGTTCGCTGACATGAAAGTGCGTGGTATTACAGTGACCGCCGCGATCAAGGCCTCGCATCTCATATTAGAGATGCGCGGCGCCGAAAGCCTCGACGAGGCCTTTAGACGGTACCGCAAGTCTCGCGCTGAGCTCACAGAGGGCGCCTACCCCGTCGTCTTGCATGCCTTCAGCACGCTATCGCGCACCTTCGGCCCTGCCTACGTCCTCGAATATTACCTCCAGATGGTGGGCGACATGCGGCAGGCTGGGTTCAAGATCTCGGAAAGAATCTACACCGACATTCTGCACCAATTTGCGGAGCTCGGGACCCTGCGGAGGATGCAGTGGCGCAACAGCGAGGAGTCCCAGCGGTATCCTTCACGTCCTATGCCTCCACAGATGTTTGACGACCTCCTGGCCGACGTGCGGCAAATCCACGACCTCGTCTCGCTCGATACTTCCATCCAGCTTGAACGGACCGTGTGGAACCAGCTCATGGACACATACCAGCGCCTCGGTAACTTCCCTGAGGCATACCGGGTGTGGGAGACGATGTTTTTATCCAACAAATACGGGCCCGTCGCCGTGAGCATCATCCTAGACGCTTGCGGATATGCCGGCCAGCACGAAACGGCGAGACGAATCGTCGATAAGCTCGTGGACACCAACTACGTGCTCAACCTGCACAATTGGAACTCCTACGTCGAATGCCTGTGTCGCGCAAATCAAATGTCCGACGCGTTGAGGGTGATCTGCAAGGAAATGGGCACTGCCGCGCAACCTGTCAAGGCCGATGCCTCGACGCTCACGATAATGCTCAAGTTGGCCGACACGCGCATACAAACTAATATAATATTGACGCAAGTCCGGCGCAATCTCCCCGAGCTCTGGGCGTCTCTTCCTGAAAGGATGGATCCCCGACCTGACAATGTGGAGCGACCACCATGACGATGTATTATGTACTACGATAAAAGGGAACCAACTAATGATGATATACAAGCGTGTAGAAGCCGGCGGTTGAGCGCGGGCGTGTTCTAAAAAAGTCCGTGGAGGGATGGATACAAGGATTATTATGCTGATGATTCGAGTTCTTCTACGGAGGGACAGTCGCACTGCGGGGACCAGATTAGTATGAGAGGAAAGATGTACTGGAGGGTTGACGCACAATAAGATTAAGGTCTCCATAGGCTGAAAAGCAGGTGGGTCAGTTGGGGAAGTAGAATGGTGGGATGGGAATTTACCGTCATCTATGCGGGAGACTGTGGGCCAAAACTTTTTCTCTTGAAGCCATGGTAAGGGGTACGCCGCATTTTTTCGAGAATACGGACTGCACCAATTTAGTTGGATGGAATACATGATCGAATCAAAGAGACAAACCGGTTCCATTCCTCTTCAGATAGTGCAATCACCGAGGCTGGGTGCGGAGCGTTTTTAAGCAAGTTGTTGTCTTTCGGTTGTTTGCCGGTCATGATATCCTCAGCCTCTTTGCGAATTTGGATCATCGCATCGCAGAATCTGGTTGTAAATCAAGAACCAGACAAAATCAAGAACGAGGTTCGTACCGGTCGACTTCCTCCAGCGTTTCCGACTCAGTGGGCTCGATCAGCATACACGTAGAGATGGGCCAAGAGCATGTCGGTGGGTGGAAACCATAATCCTGACGGTAGTGTCAACAAACGTCAAAGACGAGTCGTATCCATTCATCGTTACCTGAAGCCTCTTTGCAAAGTCAGCAACCTTGAGGCCGGACTTCTCGAACTCAGCGAGATCAATCAAGAGCTCATGGGCAACCTTCCCGTTCTCATTTTTGTATCGTAAAGTGTAGTGGCCAGACAGTCGGCTGGCCATGTAGTTGGCATTGAGAAGTGCGAGTTTTGAAGAGTTCGTGAGGCCCTCGCCTCCGAGCATCTTGATGTAGGCCCAAGAGATCAGGAGGATAGAGGCGCTGCCAAAAGGCGCAGCAGATACAGCGTCAATAGCCTTGTTTCCGACGTCGTGCATGTATGGATGGGAAGGAAGGAAGGGAGCCAGGTGTTCAGCCACGCAAATTGGTCTACAGAAAGGTTAGCTGGAAGACGTGCAGTATATTTAATGCTTACCCAACACCAGGTCCACCGCCACCATGAGGGCTAGATAAAAGATCAGGAAAGCTCTATGAGCGAGAAACAGTGGACACGCACATGGCGAATGTCTTGTGAAGATTCATATGGCAAACATCACCTCCACAAGTCGCCGGATTCGTCAACCCGATTTGGGCATTAAGGTTCGCACCATCCAAGTACACCTGCCCGCCGTTTTCGTGTATGATTTTGCAAGCATCTTGGACGCCGTGTTCGAAGACACCGAAAGTCGACGGGTACGTGATCTACATGGATCTAGTTCAGTCCTCGTACTCGTAAGAAATTGGCGCGACTAGACCCACCATGAAAGCGGCAAGTTTATCCTTGTGCTTTTCGGCTTTGGCCTTGAGATCCACCAGATCAAGGTTTCCGTCAGCCAAAACCTTCACAGAAACAACCTTGAGGCCGGCCATAACAGCGGACTACAAAGTTGTTAGTCTGGGGTAGCTTACCCGAGTAATAGCACTCACTGCAGGGTTGGTCCCATGGGCGCTCAACGGAATCAGACAGATGTCGCGATCACCCTCGCCGCGGGACTCGTGGTATGCACGGATGGTGCACAGGCCAGCATACTCCCCTGCAGCTCCAGAGTTGGGCTGGAGTGAAGCGGAGTGGAAGCCCGTAATCTTGCACAGATCCTCCTCGAGTTCCTGGCAATCAGGTTAGCAAATAAGAATACTAGTTAATTTTGAGTCTTCACCTTGATCACAACATGATAGCCTTTCACTTGATCGTACGGAACGAAGGGATGCACAGCGCTGAATTCGGGCCAAGTGAGGGGGATCATGCTAGATGTGCTGTTAAGCTTCATCGTGCAACTTCCGAGCGGAATCATGGAGTGTACAAGACCGATATCCTTGGAAGCAAGGTGATGAATGTAGCGCAACATTTCCGTCTCCGAGTGATGCTTGTTGAAAACAGGATGCGGTAGATACCCAGAAGTACGTTGAAGAGCTGATGGAATCGCGGACGATTCTGGTGCAGAGAGACTGGATAATGAAACGGGGGCCGTTGAGGCAGCGCTCGCGAAAACGTTGATGAGTGCGACAAGGTCAGTCGGTGTAACGCTTTCGTCCAGAGTGATGCCGACACATTTCTCATTGACACGACGAAGGTTAATGCCAGCGGCCGTCGAAACAGAGTGAACCTCGTCGGCACTTCCAGCAGCAGATGTGACGTCAATGGTCAAGGTATCGAAGTATGCGTCATTTATAGCCACGTAGCCGAAGCCCTCGATGGATTTCAAGAGGACCTGTGTGAAAGCATGAACCTTGTCCGCGATTTGCTTCAACCCGGCCGGACCATGGTATACGGCATACATGGCCGCCATGTTGGCGAGCAATGCCTGACTGGTGCAAATGTTGCTAGTAGCCTTTTCTCTTCGAATATGCTGCTCGCGTGCTATGGGTATGTAATTAGTCGAAAAGGTCATCATGTCGCGCAAAGGGATGACTGACTCTGTAGTGCTAACCTATAGGCAGGTTTGCCAGCAGCATCACGGCTGCGGCCAATTAAACGACCTGGCATTTTCCTCTTGAGCTTGTCCGTGACCGCAAAAAACGCTCCATGCGGCCCTCCGTATCCCGCCGGGACACCGAATCGCGCTGAATTTCCCAGGACAATGTCGGCACCCCATTCACCTGGTGGCTTCAGCGTCGTTAAAGCCAAAAGGTCAGTGGCGCAGACAAGCAGCCCGCCAAGAGAGTGAACTGATTGGGCCACCTCTCCAAAGTCCTTGATACGTCCGTCCACATCTGGATATTGCACGAGGACACCGCAGATGTCAGATTGGACAGATGGATCTGAGAGCGCCTCCATAGCATCACGGACAACGATGTGAATCCCAAAGCCCTTGGCGCGCGTATGCAAGACGGCGAGGGTCTGGGGAAGGACCCCCGAGTCCACGAGAAAGGTCTTTTTCTTTTGCGCGGTGGAAGCAAATGCCATGACCATGCCCTCGGCCGCCGCCGTTGCCTCGTCGAGAAGAGAGGCGTTCGCAATGTCCATAGACGTTAGAGAGGTGACCATAGTTTGGTAATTCACGAGAGACTCGAGACGACCTGGAAGACATAAATAATTTATTCTTGAGTGACTCCGGAGAAACCACCTTGAGCAATCTCTGGCTGATACGGCGTGTACGGGGTGTACCATTCCGGGTTTTCCATGACCTGAAAGAAAATTTGAGGGGATAAACGGCGGAACGAACGTCAACGAACGTTACGCAGAATTACAGGGGGCACCACCGCACAGTGGTATCCCATCCCAATGTAGCTCTTGAACGACTTGTTCTGACCAGCCAACTCCTTTGCTCTGGCGTGGAGTTCTGATTCACTCAAGGCAGGGATCGAGTCGACTGAGGCCGTCGACACTCGAATCTTTGGTGGAACGGCCTCGGCAATGAACTTGTCCATAGAGTCGAAGCCCAAATTTTCCAACATCTTCGATGCTTCATGGACATCCGGGCCAATGTGCCGAGAGGAAAAGGTATCCAATGGCGAGAAAATGGAGGAGGACTTTGCAGTCGCGAAGGCACGACGGCCGGCAAAGGACCTTGAGATCCGCCGCACGCCAGAGCGGATGCCAGACATCCTTGAGGAGGCGATGGTAGCAGTGAAGGAAAAGGGAGCCCAGGCGATGTCAGGCCATAATACAAAATTTTTGTCGATTCACCGAGTTCATTCACCGAGTAAAAACGCTTATCTGGGCGATAAGCTCAGGGTCGTACGTCCCAGAGAAAGAGAATGGGAATGCATCGAAATTGCAGAGAATGGCTATGGCTTGGAATGCGATGGTCAAGGGCGAGGGCAAGAGCGTTTTATTTTGTCCACATTGACCAAATTTTTATCTAGACTCCGAGCCAAGATAGGGCCTAAACTAGCAGGTACCCGTGCTCCGCACGGTCATAAAGACTCAGAATGTATTATTCACATTACTTTCAATCTCACATGAGAAAGGAGAACGATAAAGAGGACCTCGAATGAGGTAATTGAGAAGCCGGAATATCAGAGTTCAGAGCATTCCTGAGGGAGCCCCATCCTCCAGGAAATCTGTAAGTATATTGTGATGTCTGAACGCACGCCGTACTTTCCGCGACAAATTTGACTGGAGCACGGGTTTCTGCTAGTCGCGCAAATGAATGTGAACCAAGATGTCATTGTAAAGTAGTTACGGTGAATAGTAAAGCATTATACATGTTCAAAGCAAAGTAGTGCGTCAAAGATTATAAGGAAGTCAAAGATTATAAGCAAAGTCATTTGTTCATGAGCGGTCGTCTATAGAGATGTCGGTAGCATTCAAGAAAGTGTCAGCGTTCGGGAAGGTGTTAGCATTCAAGAAGGTATCAGCGGCCGACATGGGGGGAGGGGCTGCTGCTCAGGGCATCTTCGTCGTGCCTTTTGCGCTTGCCGTTGCCGTTGCCTGAAGCATAGCTCCAACGGGGCCGGCAGTCTGTGAAGCATAAAGTTGCAAATCATCCACCAATGGACTGGGGCACTTACTGCTGCCGCTACCGCTCCCACTTCCTCCGTTGCCCCCATTACCTCCGAGACCACCCTTGAACTGCTGCGTCGGAGTTGCCTTGGGCAAGGCTGCAACAACATTGCCGAGGAAGGCAACAGTGTCGACATCAATGGTGAACCTGTCCACGACTTTGGTCCCTTCGAGGGCACTGGACATGCCGGTGAGATACCCAGTGAAGCCGCAGTACCTGTTACTATACGGGGTGGGCTTCTTGATTCCCTTGAAACGATGCGAGTCCGGGATGGACCCAAGGAGAGGGAAGGTGGACTTGGGGAATGGAACCCCATTTGTTTCAGCAGCACGTTTGGTGTCAGCAAAGGCAGAGGTGTACTGTTCTGGGGTGGCAGTGAAGGTGGCTGCCTGTTGGTTGTCGGTCGTCACAGCGCAGCAGACGTGGACAGAGACACGCTGGCGAGGGTCTATGGTCCACATCGGCTCCTCAGAGTTCTCGGAGTCCTGCGCTTCCAAGGCCTCCAAGAGGCAGAGCTGAAAGAAGTGTTTCAGGCTCGAAAAAGGGAGGGTTAAAAAAACAAAAGACGGCTTACCTTTTTTATATCCCCAACGAAGACCAGCTTTTCTAACTCTACCGCATCCTGAGTATAGACCTCAAACTCCGGCTCCCTCTTTGCCGCCTGAATAACATATGAGTCATGCAAGCATAGTGCACAAATGAGAAGACTTACTGCAAAAGTAAGATGGTACAACCCGACTTGGGGGTATTCCACGGTGCCGTCGTCGTCGTCCTTGAAGTACCTGAGTGACCCTAGGAGGTTGTTCTCACTGCCGACATAAATGGCAGCCGTGAAGACGGTCACACGGGGTGAAACGACTCGCGGATCCTCCAGCACGACCAGGCCAGAGATGATGACAGAGGAGTTGGAGCTCATTGTAGAGAAGGAGTAGGTCCAAAGAAGATAAAACCGAAGTAAAGCAAAAGGCGGCAGGGAGTACAGGGGAAATTTGCGAAGCCAAGAGTCGAGATTTTGCCGAATATTTATACCAGGTCAGTTTGGACTTTTTCGACGTTTCCAGTGCATTCTGTGATGCTCCATGCCTGAGAACGACGGCGGGAATCGGAATAATGAGGGCGACCAAAGGGCCAGAGATCCAAAAGGAGAGTAAGAATATTTGGTGCTGTTGATTTCAAAGGCTATCAACTTCTTGGTTGTGCATCGGTCCAGAGGCAATATTCATATGAAACTCAAGATGAGCTCGCCGTTGGTATGTGCTAGCTGTATATTCCGGAATGCTTGCTGTCAGAATTACCATCATTTATCCCGACAGCCCTTAAGCATCCCTCGGAAGTTCTGACCTTAACGTCAATTAAATTGTGAACATTCCAAAAGCTACGAAAAAAAATTGGTAGAATAATAAAACTTAGTCTAAGAGGACTTCGGGATATACAACATTGGTAGTTTTCAGTTCAGTGGCAGCGTCCGGCAACAAAACCTTCATCCGCCGCCCAGATGTTGCTCGCGATAATGCTACATAAAGCTGCCCATGGGAGAAGACGGGGATCCGAAGATCAAGTCCGACAAATTTAACCGACTGCCCTTGGGACTTGTTGATGGTCAAGGCAAATGCAAGACGGACAGGGAATTGCCGACGGCTGAATTTGAAGGTGAAGTCGGTAGTATTGGAGGGTGTCAAGGAAATTCGAGGAATGAGGACGGTGTCACCATCATGGTCACCGCACATCAGTCTGCACTCCAGCACGGGTTCAGATTTGCGGAGCAATGTCATTCTGCTTCCGTTGCAAAGTCCGCGTGCTGGGGCGAGATTCCGGAGTAGAATCAGTGGGCAGCCGATTTTAACTGCAAGTTCTCCCGGAGGTAGACTGCCCGAGTTCAAGGAGCGCAAAAACTCGACAGGTATTAGGGTTTCATCGCCCGGACCATCTGCACCAGCCTCTTCGATGAATTTGTCCGCACTAAAATAAATGTGGGGATCCCCTGAAAGAGAATCCAACACAGTATTGTTGATGTCCGAGACGTCTGCATTCCGAGGAGCAAGGATCATGCGGTTGAGAAAGAAGTCGGGAGGTGGAGGAGGATTACTGTTGATTCGGGGATACACAAAGTCGATGAGCGATGCCGAATCTTCACATGCCATTCCTTCCCGCAACGGCATAGCGCCATTAACTGCAACACCTCTGCCATGCCCAACGTCAAGCAGCCATGCCGCAAAATCACGCTCATCCTGCCCACCCGACTCAAGGCGCATGTTCCTCCGGAGGTGGAGGGCTTCAACATGCTGCCAGAGGGGGGAACGACGAATTGAGGCACCAACGATGTCCTCCCGAGTGCCTTTCGGGACGACAGGAAGAATTTGTTGAAAGTCGCCTCCCAGCACAATGGTGATTCCTCCGAAAGGGCGGGGATCATCGAGAAGATCTCGCAATGTCCGATCCAGGGCCTCTACCGCATTTCTATGCTGCATGCCAATCTCGTCCCAGATGATGAGAACAGTCCGTCTCAAGAGATCGGCCCTCTGGCTGTTTTTGGGAATATTGCAAAAGGATTCCGCAGTGAGGCCATCTATGGGGATCTTGAAGACAGAGTGTGCGGTACGCCCACCAGGCATCAATAGGGCCGCTATACCAGATGAAGCAACACAGAGGACGATGTTCCCTTCGCTACGAAGGTGATGACACGCAGTGTTATAAACAAATGTTTTCCCGGTGCCGCCAGGACCATTGAGAAAGTAGATTTTACCACGGCGCTGTTGGACCGAGTCGACAATCTTGTCAAAAGCTTGGCGCTGTTCCTCATTTAGCAAAACCATCTTTTGTGCTGCTAGTTCACGCTCCAGATCATGGTTGTAGTCCAACTGCTCTCCAATAAGAGGGTTTATTGCCTCCGCATCCCAGTCTTTCTGAGAGAGAGGCATGGTCGGCCAGTCCTTGAGGGCGCGATTTGACTCCTTCAAGAGTTTGTCAATCAAGAAGAGGCCGTAGTCGTAGACATCATCATCTGTGGGATCATTATAGCCCATTATCCGAAGCCGATGGGCTAAATCGTCGCAGATGTGATGACGGAACTCCTCCCACAAAATTGCTGGATGTGATGGCTCGCAGAAGAGAAGAAGTGTGCTGAAAAGCTGGCGAAGACGACTCCCTGTTTGCATTTCTGATGCCTCTTCAAGACACTGACGCCACTCGCCATCGTCCTCCAATAATCCTCGGGCCAGACATGCTTCTAAAAATGTGGGATGGACGACGCCATTGTATGTGCGAAGATCAACAAAAGACTTCGGGCCCTTGGCCACAGTGAGAAGTGTGCGGAGGTAAAATCGTTCACCCGCAGTTGGAGCAACAAAATACATGCGTCCGAGGGCAAACCCCTTTTTACGCACAGCCCACCGCTTTTCGTCGTTCTTCCAAGTGAAGTGCTGAGGGAATTCCTGGTATGTGTATCGACGGGCAAGGGAACCAAGAGTACCGTTGTCCGCATTGGCCACGAAAAAAGCGGTCAATCTGGTCTGCTCTCCGGCTGCACGCTGAAGGACTTCTTGTGCATCTTCGCCTGGGTTGAATGTCACCAAATGCTGGCCAGGAAGATGGACCTGTACTCGCAGTAAGCAAATATAAGCTGCTAAAGAAATAACAAAACCCTACCTGGAGTCGGACAACAGTTGGTACTTGATCGTGGATCTCAAAATGGAATGTACGCCATGCTGCCTCGGCTGCTGAGATGTATCTACCCTCAATCCAGCGAGTAATCTCGTCTCGCTTGTTGCGAACCTCAAGACCTGCAACATCACCACCTTTCTGGAGGTACTTGCAGACATATTTGAATGATCCCAGTGAGACTGCGCACTCAACGTTGATATGGCAGTTATACTTTGCTGAAAAGTAAGGGCTGAACGGAACGATCCAGGAGTTGTCGACCATAAACCCGTTGACATCATACGCACGGCCGTCGTTGGGACGATAATACTTGGGGTAGCCATCCTCGTCCATCGTGGTTTGCTCGGCAAAAGGCTTTGGGAAGCGCTTTGTGCAGCGATCATCCTCCATGCACGGGGAACGCATGTTGGCAGCGCCGCAAGGGCCATGCACCATGCATTTCTTCACTGTTTCAAAGAGGAGAGGCTGGGTGTCGGGATCAGGCCATCGAGCCCAGATGGCGGAATCAATGCCTTCCGGTGTGAGTAGCTTCTGCCCAAGCTCGAGAAATATAAGCATGTGGAAATGTGGAAGGCCGCGCTTTTGGAATTCGACGGTGTACACATATGCGACAGTTTGGCCGAAGACACCATCCTTGTAGATCTCTTTGATAATGGCCTCCTTTTTCATCTGGAAAACCCGAGCAATTAAATCGGGGCGGTCCGATGGATGTTGGCCAGGAAGCAATTCGCGCACGATTTCAGGCCAGTCCGGATTTGTGGTGACCGTCATGAAAATGTCCACACTCCGGTAATACCGAGCAATGGCCATCGAATCTTGGAAGCGTTGGCCCATGTGCCTGGGGCCGCCGATGTAGCTGGAAGGAAGGACGACCCGTTGTCCAAGGTTATTGAGGTCAATATTTTCGTCGTCCGCATGAATCGCATCCTCAAGTCCGCTGTATAGCTCTGCACGAAGCAGAGGTTGGTTCTGGCGAAGGAAATTGAGCCGATTCTGGTCTGCTGTTGCCCACATGTCCACCATGTAGCGCTGGAGCAACCGGCCACCGCGTAAAATTGTCTTTGCTTCATCTGGCCGTTGGTGGAGTCGGTACGCAACAAATCGTGTTTGCGTCAGTCGTGCAGGATGTTCCTTGTCAGGTTCATCGAGCCTCAGATCTGGATGCCAGCCAGGCTCACCGTAGGGGAACAGGAGGACATAATACAGAGGGCTGTATGCAGGATGGAGGTCGCTGATTTTAGCCAATGGACCGCTGCGACGGCGGAGGATGATGTCGCGAGGCTCAGTACTGGCTTGCTCGGGAAGGATAACTGCCACCTCATCAGCAGTAGGAAGATTCCCTCTCCGTGCGTGAACACCAGGTGCAACACGCAAACGAACAGACACATCTTCCACCTCATCTCCGAGCCGAGCGAGAACCTCGTTCGCATGCAAAAAGAGAACTACATACTGATGATTATCGCGAAGGACCTCCTGCAGAGTTTCCATTGTGTCCCGACGTAGATTAGCGTTATTGAGCATCCGGTGGTCAGGAGCTGCACGAGGCTCAAGGATATACAGCTGCGCGTACGTAGGATTCTGCCTCGCTGACGGAATAAGTGCCCCAGCCTTGTGACAGAGCTCTCCGCGAATCCGAAAGACAGGTGGGCCACCGCCATTGTTGATGGAGCGGTCTTCGTTGACACCGAGAGAAGTGAATGAAAGGGCAGTATTATACTGCGCGATGTTCTTCCGAAATTCCTTAGCTTGGGAATCGTCGCCGGTATACAGCCGCTCCAGTGCTGCTGGGGCTTCCTGCAGAGTGGGCAGTGCGACCTTGCCATGATTACAGCATGTGCCAAATTGAGGTGACCTGGCCGAAGAATGGGCAACTTTTTCCGCCTTCCAATGGAGCGCCCCGCAGTGTTGGCAGGAGACGTTCATCCTGCCGAGGTCGTGGCGAGCCTGGGGTTCGGTATATGGCCGTCGTGCTAACGGAAGGTCGGCTACGAAGCAGGGAGTCAGTAACGCATATCACACAATAATAGAGCGACGTCCGAACCTGCTGCCGCACGATTTCGTGCATTCCGGGTCGCTGGTGGTGTCGGAAGTTGGCCGTTCTCACGCTCCTGCCGCTCCCGCTCTCGTCGTTCCCTCTGTGCTATGGATCGTGCATTCGGGGGTCGGTCTCCATGTTGATTGGCAGTTCCAGCTAGGGCCTCACGCTGTCGATGTTCTTGCTGTGCATTGGGCTGCAGATTGGGTGGTGCTGTAGCCGCTCTTGGCCCCGCCGCAGCCTCACGCTCTCGTCGTTCACGCTGCGCAATGGATCGTGCATTTGGCACATAAGGCGGAGGCGCAGGAGCTCCCTGTGGAGCATTAGCGCGGCGCTCCTCTGCCTCGCGTCGTCGTCGTTCACGCTGTGCATTGGACCGCAAATTGGGTGGTGGCGTAGCCGCTCTTGGCCTTGCCGCAGCCTCACGCTCACGTCGTTCACGCTGCGCAATGGATCGCGCACTTGGTGCGTCAGGTGCAGGAGCTCCCTGTGGAGCATTAGCGCGGCGCTCCTCTGCCTCGCGTCGTCGTCGTTCACGCTGAGCATCTGAGCGCGCATTGGGAGCAGCAGTGGCCGGAGCACGGGTGGCCGGAGGTGTATGCAGACCCTGGAAAAAATAATCACAAAGGCGGCAGCAGATATAATGCAAGAAAACGCACCAACGGTGCTTGTGCATGTGTTCGAGAGGGCCCCGGTGTCGGTGATACTGCACGGTTTTCGTTTGGTACGCGTCGCCTTCGTCGACTTGGAGTCTCTTGAAGCGCAAGCTGACGATCACGGTCAGCATTCCTCAGTGCCGAACGTTCCTCATCCAGTGAAGCTGAGTGGGGAAGCGCATCGTTGCCGGCTCTCCTGTTGCTCAGGTCTTGCAGCACGCGGCGTCCAGGTGACATGCGAGGAGAGCGAGGGCCGCGATATATTGGAGCCATGGCAGCGTGGCGGGCATTCCGAACGTTAGAGACGCGACGCTGGGCTAATGACGACAAAAGAGTTGGCGGAGGTGTTGCCCTAGAAAATGGGTCAGCCTCAGCAAAGCTTGAATGAAAAAAGGGACGCACATTTTCAAAAGCAGGAGCAGCCCAATACAAATCCAGCCTACCAGTGAGAAGTGCATGAAGATGAGCAGAGATAGGAAGGGTCGATGCTCTCAGAGCGTAAGAGCGTGGTATGTTTGATGGTGTAGCACGCAAACTCAAAGATCTCAGTCTCAGAAACTCGGGTCATGAATCACGGAAAGCGAATTTATTAGTGAGGAATTAGGATACAGCAAGCTTACTCGAAGCCCAGTTTGACTACAGACACATTACAGAGGTTAAGAGTATATTGTAGGAGAGAATTGCAGTCGTAGGTAGCGGTGTGCGGTGTGCAGCGGTGTGCGAGCGAGCGGTAGCGAGCAGGGGTCAGGGATTGTCCAAAAAGGTGCCGGATGTGTCCATGGTGGTCAGAGTGTCAAGGGAGTCACAGCTGGAAGGGCGGCTGGGCAGCAATCCATCGAGAAATGCCGGAGTCGCGCCAGGATGTATGTGGTATGAGTTTGTCTCGGTTGTTTGTCTCAGCTTTTGTCTTTGACATCTTTGACACTTATGACTAATCCCCGTCTTTTGTATAATAGATAGGCTGGCTCGGCGATCGTCGATCACGACAGCGTGCGAAGATAAACTTTTTGTCCGGCCTTTACATTAATGACAGGATGTCACTGCAAGCAAAGCGTGCAAATGTTACGTCCACCACTTCTCCTGGAGGCTCTATATCCTGCACGTCTTTCATTCCGTGCAGCCCATCTCGATCAATCTCTCCCGAGACCACCCGCATCGCACCTTTAGCCGACTGTGCGTGTGCCTCAGTCACCTTGGTCTGATAAAACTGGATTGAAGTGAGCAACCGCGCCAGGAGCACCTCGGCTGGCTGCTCTGTCGTCCATGATGACCGTTGCTCGGTTTGCGGCAGCGCCAGTGTCTTCAGGAGCGACATCTGAGCTTCGAAAATTGGCGCCGACCGCACAAGTTCGTACTGAGTACTCGAGTGTCAGTGCAATGAACATGCAGCCCATTTTCAACGTACCACGAATTGATGAACGGCCTGCGGCGTGGGCAAGAACATTTCACATTTTGCGAGACACTGGTCGAGCAGAAGAATTGTCTGTGGGAGATGTTACACGTCTAAACAGAAGCTAATAACGGAACGTACTGCTCTTGCCAGCTGCTCTACGCCCCCCGTGGTCACGAGAATGTCCAGTTTGGACGATAAAAATGCCAATAGCCCAATAAGAGCACTCCATAGTTCCTGCCATGAGTATTCTGCGACGTGTTCAGTGTCAAGTTAACCACCACCAGATAAATCCGTACCCAGCCGGATATGAGCTTTATGCACGAACCAGACTACCCGATAGCACACCCAGATGCAAGTACTAGGGATGTATGAGGGGGAGCCAACTCAGTCTGGCCATAAAATGCACTAACGTGTACGACTGGACCTCGAGCCTCTTATGGAGGTTGTGCCGGAGCCACAGCACACAACAATCCAATAACGCACAGAGGGGCGGTCGCCGCGACGATGGAACTGGGAGTACAGGCAGCCGCTAAGGAACAGCATAATTAATACACAAATAATAAATATAATCGTATCCCACACCTGTCGACAGAGCCGGATCCGCTCATCGGTCGGCTGCGAGAATGAGATGAGAACGCCGTCGTTTTGAACCAACGTGAGCAGGGTGTTGAGGCAGAGATTGGCGTAGGCGATGGCCCTCGGCGACGAAGTCGAAGAGGCGTGTGTTAGTAGGTAACTTGACAGTGATAAAATGGAGGCTGGTGGCGACGATATCGCGCTTGATTTCGTGCCCTCTTCCGACGGGGAAATCAAGACCAGCGGAAATGCCGGATTCGTGCGGAGGAATTCGAATATCGGGAGTATCACGACGCACGCTTCTATGGGTCTGCTCGAGTTAGCAGACGTCGAGGTAGCAAAATGGCACTTGCTGGTTTTTAAATAGCTCGCGGGGAGGGTCCACGGGGGTCAGTGCCCGATCTGGTCTCAGCTTGGACATCATAGATCCGAGGGTTGCCGTCAATGTCTGCGACGTGTCATCGTCGGAAATTTCTTGGTAGGCCCTGGAAGAAATTAAGTCGGGCAATGGGTACAAAAAAGCAACCCAACTTGACAACAGCATCCAGAGCAAAGTTTGAAGCCCAACAAATTTTACGCATAAGGTCTTTGTCCTCCGTCTCTTGAATACGTTGTATGTACGGATTTTGCTTCGATTTGTGAAAGTTGGCCAATAAGGATATTCTATAGAATGAAATGAAGGGTTTCGAAAGAAAGAAAAAGGGGGGGACACCGTACAATAAGATAGCCTCGAAGGTATATATTTCTGTTTCAGGCGCTTTTATGAACTATGGCAGGTAAGCGGCAGGATTTACCCGGACATAGCGACAACGCACGGAAACAATTGAGGGGAAGAGATCACGTCGCAAGAAATATGCACCGGGACTAAGCTTGGGTCACGAAATGAGCCTCGTCAAGCCATAATGTCTTTTTCACGAACCTGACCGACGCCGCACATGAATATTCTGTGATATTAGAATTTAGTTCATAGCCCGTTCTAGGTACGGAACGGCTTTTACAGTGCAAACTGGAGAACCTGGTGACGAATTTCGACTTTGAAACAATATGGGTGAAATGCTGAATCCAAAAGAACAGACACACCTGGCAGATCAGGGTCTGGCAGCGAATCGTTGATAATTCCAGTTAGATTCTAGACATGCGATACATGAGAATCTGAGGAAGAATATGTGTATGCGACACACTGTGAATATGGCGTCGCTTTGGGTGACACCACCCGCCATTATTTCCATTACTTCCCAGCCTGTGGGAGTCTTGGCAAATATACATCGCGCCTGGAAACGCAAAGTAAGAGAAGGACATCACTAAAGTCGGTCCATATACGAGAATCGAAAGCGTGTCCAACGCATTCTTCTTCTTTTCAGTGTTCGCAGCACTGCTGCTGGCATGCCGCAGGCACACACGGAACAGTGTGTTGAAACTAGGCTACTGAAGGCCCGCGTAAGTTCGGAGAGCATCCGCGATGCATAATCCGAGAAGCTGCAGACCTTAAGCGGCCCAAGAAATGCTTCGGTGGGAAGATTGTTCAGTTGGGCCACCAGGAATTCGCGGTCGACCGCAAGACTGAGTAGATCATCATAGAAGGCAAGGTCCTCAATGGGTGGTGTCTGGAGAAGTTTTGTGTAGATAGTCGCAATCTTTGACTGCAGAACGGACGATCGACGTGCATTGAGGATCATCGCGAAGAGGAAGGCCGAAGGTTCGGATAACTCCGACGAGCGGGCGTGATTGGTGATGGCGACGTGGCGCACTGTTCCGTCCACCCTCTCGCTAGTAAAAGCTCGAAAATGCGTTGAAACTGTTACTTGATTTCACCCTGCTTAATCCCAATTTTTTGAACATACTATTGCAGCAGAAGATTCTCGAGATCGCCGAAACTCTATGCCGCTACATTATCAGCCGTTCACAGTGATTCGTGCCAACTTCATACCTTATCCGTGCCGATCTCACTCGTTAAGGTCAAGACTGCCAGAGTCGTGCAGTCCGCTAACACGTAGACTTATCCCAATAAGGCTGAGTGTTTGATCCATATTCCTGCTCCTCAGCATTGTTCGATTGGCCTAATTATTCTGTGGAAACTGGAGTACTAATTTAGTACCGGGCACAAGCAGAAAAAGTGCAAAAAAGGCCGAGAAACTGTCTATGATGGACACCCCAAACTGGAAACACCACGGGCATAGCCACTTGATCCGTTCGATCTCGCCCGATACTGATGGCATGTGTTTAAGACTCCGCTCAAACAACGACAGACAAGCCTCCCGCACATCAGATGAAGCAGTGCAGGGCTGCGACTGACTGGCTAGTGTGCCCCAAAAATACCCGCGTCAACCATCTCCGTAATCCAGCCCATCAACGCTTCGTCCTTGATGCGTACGCCTTCCATCAGTCGCCGCACTCCGACGAACGCCTTTCGGCCCCGCATCTCCCCTTCACGTTCCTTATCCGCCGACATTTCATCATGCGATTCCACCTCTGGCTCATCTGCACCTTCGACTACGCCGGGGAATCCAAAGTGGTCAGCATCGGCTCGAGGGGCTGCCTCTGAGGATGTGAACGACGCTCTGAACAGTATCCGAACACAAAGTAGCGCAGTGAGTGAAGTAGATGGTGGATCTATAGTGGGCTGTTGGAAGCTGATTGTGGTGCTGCGCGGCGGAGGTGGTGGCCGACTGGTGGGGTCATTAGTGGGATACGGTGAATCTGCCGAGGGTAGCGTGATGGTATCACTCTGAGACGGGTGTTTGAGAGGCGGTTGCGGGCTCGAGATATGGGTTAAAATATGAGGGCGCAGTGCTGCCTTGGGAATAGAGGGCTGGGTGCAGGATGACCACAGACACGGCGATTCAGCTGTATCTATAGTTGTGAGGTGGTCCAAGATGTGGTCAAACAGGTCGCCTGGATCGGTGAAGGTTGGCGCAGGACACTGGGATTTGTTCCACAGACACTTGAAGCGCTCCGCTGCGAGGGACACCTTTCGTCTGTCGACTCCGCGCACGATGAACTTCTGGACTTGCCCGGGGAGAACCATCGCCTGGGCCGAAGGGAATACCACGCTTACATTTTTTATAACATCGGACGCCACGAGAAGAGGGTGTTCTTTGGAGTATGATGCGAACGTATCTTTGTAGAGATTCCAGAAGTCAACCTGGGTCAGCTCGCCATCGGGCTTCGCTACAAACATGATCTTCATCCTTGAGCGTCGCTTCAGTACGGCGTTGATCAAGGATAAACTGGTCATACCATTCAAAGCATCGTTGCGGTTCAGGCGCACTGATCAATGCGTCCAGCTCCTCTTGGGTCGGCTCATGCAGACGGATGGGGACCGCGGCGGAGGGGGCGGTGTGAACCATCCCAGTCACATCAAGGGTTACTGTTTCTTCAACCTGTTCGCTCAGAATGAGGCTCACTAGCAGCCTCACCACGCTGGGCATCTCGGGATGGAGGAGAAACATTTTTGCCATCGCAGGGTGTGACAGATGCGTGTAAAGGTAATTGAGACAGGCATCAACCAATGGTTTATCGATGAATAGAGGGAGATGTCGGAGGGCGGAGGTTAATGCAGGGGAGTCTGGGGATAATTGTGATGTGTTGGGTGGATTACTCAAGATGAGGGTGAGTGTCGTTAATGCCGAAAGGATAAGCGACCGATTGGAGGACGATCCCGCAATATGAGCGAGGGGTGGTATTGGATTCCATAGAGTTCGGACGAGATTCGGCGCAAGAATATACCTGGGTGCCAGGGAATGGAAAAACTCGACGGTGTTGAGCAGGAACTCTGAGTGCTCATCCAGATCAGGATTTAATCTGTTCAAAGTGTTGAAGATGAGCGGCATGCTGTGAGGGTGATATAGCAGTTCATGAGCATTGGTCTCGTGAAGTGCAGCATTCCTCAGCACGAACAACGATTCGAGGGCATGGCGTCGTTTCGCAGCTAGGTCGGGGGGAGGGGAGAACAGTGATTGTATATCGGTCGACTCTTTGTATCCTTCGCTGACATACCACTCTGGCCACTCGAACAACGCGTCTATGAGTCCTGGCACATTGCGCAAAAGAAATTGTTCATTGTGGCAGAGCCGGCAGAGACGATCTAAAGCCCAGTTGACTTCTTGGCTAATCTCTGACCGTAGGGACAGAGTCATTCGATTGTTGGGAACGGTTTCCGTGTACCATCCTAGTGAATATACGCGTTTCAGTCGACAGTTGAGACCTAAGATATATCCTACGTTCGTAGCCGTCTACGACCGTATTTGTGGAGCGTTGGACTGGAGGCTGGGGAGGAACATAGCCGCGGTAGTAGTTGGTGACGCCAGTGAAGCGATTTGGCGTGTACATGAATGGGCACCGGGGATTGGCTCGCGAGCAGGACGCGAAGAACGCGAAAGGGACGTCACGTTGATTGTCACGCAGTCACAGCTTTAGACACGAGATAAAGACTGGAAAGAAATAATATTTCTCACCGTTCACCAGCCAGAAAAACTTGAGTTATATATTTAAATATTTAAATTCCTACGATCGGGCCCCAACAGTTGGTCTGGAATTTCGTGTTTGAGACCTGGAACCTATCGGTACCAGGAATTCCTGTAATCCCAACGTAGTCCGGCATCCTCATACTCTCGACATACTGAGCTCAATTAAAGCATCTCCTCATCACATGGGATACTCGTCAAAAAGGTTGCTGAAATGCTCATCGTCCGGATATGCCCGTTGAAGCTCCGGACTCAAGCGCCATCGCCCACGACACGCATCTAGATGAGTGAACGCATCACTGAAATACCGGGGAATAATTGGAACCTCTTTGAAGAATTGAAGAGCCAGCTCTGTCGTCAGCGAGATAGGATTGACGTTATCCTCCGCCACGTCTGAAATGAATCAACCCAGTATTCTGACCGCTACACAAAACCTTACATCTTTGCCCTCCGTCAAGGGAAAGGACGTGGTAGAAAGGTTGGTTTGGGCCGCGAGGAAGGCTTCGTACATTCATGTTGGTCTGCCACTCCGAAGTGGCTGAACAGGTGGGCTGCGAAAAAGAAAATTGCATATCATGTTCACCAAACTCAAAGAACTGCACAGCACGTACGTCCCAACCAATGATGCAACCAATGTAGTGGTAGGATCGATGGTCAAATACCATTCCGACGTAATGTGCGATTGGTGCATTTCCTGTACGTGGATGTACAATGATCGCCTGCTGCTCCTCCAGCTCCAGAGCAATTCTGCAGGAATTCTCGAGCTGATGTTGAACCCCCTGGCGTAACAATGGCTTCATGTCGTTGAGGAATGTAGCACAATATAGTGGGTCCAGGTCAACATGGGAAAGCATATGGGCGACAAGTTCTGTTTCGTTCGTTAACAATATGTGGATGCACACAGCAGCATAGATGGCAGATTGAGCTGTGGAGCGTGATGCATCCTGAGACCAAATTAGCAATGTGGGAAAGATGGTTCGGTGGAGCGCACGTTTCTAAAGGACGCAAGAATATTCCTTGCAGCCCTAAGCAACATCGGGGAGGCTCCGCACGGCGAGATATATTGAGATATATTGATCGGAGGAATTCCCAATCGCAGCAACATCGAGGGAATGTCGGTTCGCAGGGAAACAATTGCTTGCGTCTCCGCACCGAAAACGTCGACCAAAAAGTCGTCGGCGCCAGGAGGGGAAGCCACATGAGCCAACACCCTGGTGGGGAACTCGACAGGTGATGCGGATACTCCAAGATGTCGGGCAAGGGAAACAAAGACGTGAACCAACGAAATAGGAATCGTCCGCTTGTTCGTCGACAAATATAGGTGGGGGAAATGATTCGAGATATCATAGAATCGTGCGGCTGTAATAAATGAATGGATGCCGCGTCTAGAATATTTACACGCACGTTCAGCTGCACCAAAGCCTTGTTCATGCATAAACTGACAAATTTTGGTGCAGATTCCCGGGAGATCATACTCTGGCGCTGCTGAATCCAGAGTACATCGTTGCTTTTCCAAATGTTTGCGGCAAGCATTACCGAGTGCGATAAGATGAGACTGAATCTGATCATGAAATTTGTTCAAGAAATTGTCTGACTAAGAACAAGGATCGCACCTCCTGTGGCGGTTTCCCGAAAAAACAAGACAAGGAAGAAAAGGCATCGACGAAAGACAGAGTATTCCCACTGCCGGGCTCCATATTAGCGAGATGCCCCCATTGTAGGATGGCAAAGCGTCTCGATATCGTGCTTAGAACCGCTTCGGCCCAAAATCTTCGGGTCAGGGCATAGGGTTTCGTTGGAGTTGTTGCATTCCCGTCGAACATGGTCGGTATAGATAGAGTGCACTGGATCTCTAAGGCATCCCATATGTCGAATGAGGCCGATGCCAAGGTAGCAGCATGTCGATATCTTCCTTCGCGTTGAGAAACCATTTCGTCCAGCTGACCAAGTGCAACCCTGTCCTGGCGCCGCCTTTCAGCGTACATCAAGCGCCAGTTGGAGCCACATCGGTCCTTGAGACGGGATTCTGACTCCTGCTCGCTGTGAAGATACCGAGCACGATAATGGGGTGCCCATAACGCTCCCACTAGCGCTGCTTCTCGCAGTTGCGAGTTGGCCTGCAAGCAATTTACGAGTGTGAATACTCCGTCGGTTTCCGTACGATGTGGCGGAAGCCTTTCTAGAACAGCAACATACAGGTCTAGAGGGAGATCGGGCATAGCAGAGGAGCGTTCAAGATAAGAGCAGATGAGTGACGGAGCCTTACATGAGAGCCATCGCGGTCACGAGATCAATGGAGACGCGTTCAATCTCGGCGAGTGTCGTGTTCTGGGCTCCGTTTTTTATAGGAAAGCTGTAATTGATATTCTCAAAGCCTTGACGCGAATTTCAAAATTTACAGACGCAGTCCGATCCTCCTTTGAGTTTGATATTTTCTCGAGTCGTGCTCCGACCGAAATATTTCTGCCGTACGACAATATCTAGCATTCAATAAAGTCTTTATTGACACTGGCATCGCACCTTACCAGCTGGAAGGCTTGACCTCAGGCGCCGCAAACATAATTTGAACAGCCACCGTACGGCCTAGAACTCGCCTGGCCGTGATGCGAATGGACCGACGCGATGGGCAAGGACGGGAGGGCTGGAATCCCGTGTATCATAAATAACCAAAGTACCGGGGTCCGGGGAGGCCAAGTCGAGACCACCTCGCTGCAGAGTCTGGAACACGACGTCGGAGAATAAAAGGCCACGCACTGTACTTCACCGTCCAACACAAAACACCACCAGACTCGGAGCCCTTTGCGTTTATTCAGTAGCCACTAGATCCTGCTATGTATACTCTCATATTAGCCCGTCGCAAAGTGAGTCACATTTTATTCTGGCGCAACTTAAATGAACCAAGTCTTCTAGACTCTTTTACTCTGGGCGACGATAGAAGTGGCCTTGGCAGGAGCGGTTTGGAATGCCTACCGCAAGCCATTGTAAGTGTACCTGTCATCTCTGGAGCCATCTTCCGACCACAACCACAGAAACTTGAATGCGAATAGACCCGGCATGATTGCTCGAGGATAGTTAGTATTCGGTGTACTATATAGGAAAGCAGCAGTAATTCTGTGAATAATATGTACCATGCACTTCAAGTGCTCGGAATGATATATATATCAGTGCCCATTGTTCAAATTCAACGTTCAGCTTTAAAGCTCAAGTCCCGAATTGAAGGCAGTCGGAAAGACCGGAGATGACTCGGATCATATCGGGATAACTTCTGAACCTCTTCCAACTCGCCGCGGCCTTGCCATTATCCGCAGCATATCGAAAGAAAACAAGGCACTGGTGGAGACTGGCGGCAATCGGACCGCCAGGCACACTTTCTTTTATCTTGCAACCGATAAGTCGGGCGCAGGTACTTATCGAGTCTCCGTCATGGGACTCCGCTCTGCATTCGAAATCGTGCTTCTTATCTTCAGCTGGCGCGGCGATATAAAAGCACTACTCAAGAAAACATGAGACAAGGCTTCTGCCCTTCCCTGCGTGCCAGATATGGAGTCAATTGAAGCCTTGCCTGCTGTCGGCCCTCCCACTACGGAATATCTGGACGAGAAGGCTTCAGACACCAAGGAACACCTTTCGGAAATTGACTCTGATGACGTTGGAGAGGTATGCGAGGACATTCGTGCCATCGACCTGGACGCAGACGGCAAGGAGAAACCAATCGGCATGCTAACTTACGCATTTTTCCGCGTGTCATTGACGTGGTCTTAGTCTCGGCGAGCGATTGGTCCACTCGGTTGATTTCTCTCCATGATGATCCCACTCTACCCGTCTGGACCTTCCGCCTCTGGTTCCTGTCCTTGGGACTTTCAGCTTTCGGCGCTGTGTTGGGTGAAATCTTCGTGAGTCGCTGTTTGGATGACTATCACCTCAAGTTGTTGACACTTCCTAGACGTTCAGACCTCAGGGCGTTTATGTGAGCCAGCTCTTCCTCCAAGTCGCCAGTTTTGCGATGGGAAAGTCGGTCCCTTCCGCATTCAATTCACCGCAATTTTCTGACGCATATCAGGATACTGGAAGAAATCGTACCCGGGCCTGGAAACAAGCGTTTCAAGATGTCCGACAATGCTTTCTGGCGTTTCATGAATCCTGGGCCATTCAACATGTGAGGACTTGATCGTTGGAACTGATGTTTATCTCATTAATCGGGCAACTACTGTAGCAAAGAAAACGTCGGCATATTGATCATGGCTGCTGCTTCAACCCACGGTGCTCTGGCCAGTGAGTCAGGTGCCATTATACTTTCGATACTGATCTCACTCGAGCCAAGTTAACATATTCGCGGCGGATGACCTTTTCTAGTTGAGCTATCTCTCACCACCCCAGCCAGTTATGGTACAACTTAGCCGTTCTTTCCTATAGTGGCTTCACTCCCAATCCTGCGATCGCAATCTTTACCTTGCTCGGCAGTCAGCTACTAGGGTATGGTATCGGTGCGTACCTTCTCAGCTATCTGATGTGGCTCTCGCTGACAGTTTTCACAGCGGGGATGTGTCGGTCCTTCTTAGTATATCCAACATATTGCGTTTTCCCGAATTTGGTGACTTTTTTCTAGTCATTTGAGCTATGTTTTACTGACAGGGCTCGTGCTCCAGATTCCCACAATTCAAATGCAAGTCTTTGTTCACTTTTACTACCGGTATCTGACACCCGTGTTATAGGTTCGATGTGCTCTTCCGGAATCAGGACAACATTCTGCAGCGCAAGCGCATCAAATTCTTCTGGGTGATCTTTATCAGTATCTTCATCTGGGAGTGGTTTCCAGAGGTAAGCATGTCTACTCTCACTGCGTTGAAATCAGGCCCGCGTAGTACGCGAGCGATGCCATGCGTGCTTTGACACCGGTGGCTATGCCTGTCTGTTCAGGGTCTACAACGCAGTTTCTATCTTTTGTTAAAATAAACTGAATTATTCTTTCAGTACATTGCGCCGACTCTTACTGGGATCTCCGTTTTCTGCTTGGCACGGCAAAATAGTCCCTGGGTCACCAGGATCTTCGGCGGTGCGGCGGGAAACGAAGGTGAGTTCGCTGTTGAGCATTAATGACTAAAATGTGACGAAAAAAAAACAGGGTTGGGGCTCTTCAGTATCTGCTTGGATTGGAACTACATTGGTTCTGGGGGCTCCGCGTATGGAGCCTTGTTCCAGCCTCTTTCAACTCAGCTCTCTCTTTACGCCGGTGTCTTGATCTGCATGTGAGTTGCGCTGCCATAACGCCCTCGATTCTGCTGACCGTCATTTTCTTCTAGTCTCACTTTCAGCGGCGCATACGCGACGAATGGTGAGAACCAAGAAAATAGCCGAGATATTACTAAGTCATGCTCTTTGTCAGTTTGGAAGGCGCAGAATTTCCCATTCCTTTCGCAGGTGAGTTTAGCCATCCCACTCTGTTACACAGCTCTCTCATGACCATAACAGGTTTTATTTTATGAAAATGGCGTAACGTTTCCTCTCCTTCTTCTTTGCCTCCGCCCTCAACGCCTAACCAGACACAATACCAACAAGATCTTATCCTCAACGACGACTTTACTCTCAACCTCGAGAAACTTGAGATCCAGGGTCTTCCGTGGTTCAGTACTTCGTACGCCATCGCGAAGATTGGTGGATCGCTTTCATTTGGTGCCACTATAACACATTTGATCCTGTGGAACGGAAAACAACTCTGGGAAGCCATAAAGCAGGGACGTGATTGTGATGACCCTCATTACCGCAAGATGCAGGTATACGATGAGGTGCCGTTCTGGTACGATTATCTTGGCCTTTTCTGTATCCTCTGTTCATCCATGTCCAGGTGGTACACTCTCCTTTTCGTGGCATCGCTAGCTATGGGAATGGCAACTAACTACACCGGGGTAAGTCGTGTACCACACACACGTTCATGTATACGATGCACTGAGCACAAAAACCTAGCACTCGCAACTACCTTGGCACGTCTCTAAACTGGGATTTCAACGATACTCTCTGACCTCTAAACGCATAGGTGGGGTTTCTTCATCGCGGTCGGCTTTGCGGCCTTTTTCTTGCCCATCATCTCCACCTTGTATGCCGTCCTTTGGTAAGCAGCATTTCTTTCCTTTCCCATTAGATCTATTCGGTCTCATCGAGGCTCCAGTTATGTTCCTGGGACTGAGGATATCGCACGGGTCGGTTTGCACAATTGTTTAATTGTTTCTAGCCGTTCATCTTGTTTCAGATGCTCGCTGCCGGACTTCTCCCCGGAAAGCCGCAAGCCAACATGTTGGTTAATAAATTATCATCGCAATCTCTCACTAACTTCAACCACTAGGTACTTCACTCTCTATGCCTACAACTCGACAGAGCAAGGCCGTTCCATGACGAGAGATCTGAAGATGGGCCAATACACCAAGCTTCCTCCTCGGGTGACCTTCACCATGCAATGCCTTGGCGCCATCATCGGCGCGCTCATCAACTATATTATTATGAAATCCATCGTCGCAGCTCACCGAGACATCCTCACCTCCGTGCAGGGGACGGTGACTTGGTAAGATGTCACCACTTCCGAAGTCTGGATTTACTCAAACGGCAATGCATTAGGAGCGGTGCCGGCGTCCAATCGTTCAACGTACGTCGTTCACATGGCATACAGATAGTTTTTCGAACTAATCATTTACGATCCAGAGCGACGCCATCGCGTGGGGCGCTTTGGCAAAGCAGCTGTACTCTCCCAAGAGCACTTACGGGGTAGGTCATCGCCTAGGATTACTTCCTCTAACACTAACCTCTCTTCAGATTATTCCGCTCTCAATTATCATCGGTCTCTTTGTCCCGATCCCCTTCTGGCTGCTGCATAAATATTACCCGAACGCGAAATTCGACGGTGTGATTACACCCATGATCTGCTCTGAGATCGGCTACCTTTCCGGTATTTTCTCTTCCACCCCCTTTTATGCTGTTAGACTTATTCCTTCGCAGGCGGTATCAATAGTTCGGTCTTTTGCACGTTCTTGTTGTGCCTTTTCTCCCAGTACTACGTACGTCCATTGCGTTCATCACCGGCTTTTTTCTAATTCGAATACAGATCCGGAAATACCGTCCCGGCTTCTTCCGCAAATACAACTTCCTGTATGTCGACAACCAATTCTCTATGAGCTGTAGTCTGCGCTAACTTGTCGCCAAGGATGTCTGCGGCTTTGGATGGCGGAACGGAGGTCATGACCTTTGTCTACTCGTTTGCGGTAGGAGGCGCTGGTGGAAAGACAACGACGTTTCCAACGTGGGCGTTGAATCCTGTCGGCAACCCCGATTATTGTAAGAGATTGACATGATGTATGCCTTTATACGATACTTTTTATACGATAAAGACGACGAGGTTTTCTGTACTGGCTTTAGAAGGGGCGCGATCCACAACGATATGTAGATATCGTTTCGTCTAAAGAGCGGTGCGTATTCCTGTTTACCTATGGCGGTAAATTTTCAAGTTGATACAAACAAACGAGCCGGGGCGTAGTCCCAGAGGGAACTCAACGCGCTTTCCTCCACACCGCCTCGGCTTCCCTTGTAAATCGTTTTCTTACGGTTCCCGTACTGAACCGTCCGGGTTTTTTTTTTTGAAGTACATGGATACTCTTTCACGCTTCATGGCTCCACTGCAATCCCGCTCCGAAAACGATCCATCTGTACCTTCAAGAGGATGAAAAGAAAGGAAAATACATTGCGCGATACAATCTCGTCAGCCTTCTTCCCCATCCTCATCTTCTGTACTCTCCTTGAATAAAGCATACATCTTCCGCCGACTAGAATCCCTGGTGTCCGGCTCGCTCGCTATCTCGAATATCCGGCGAAGGAGTTTCTTCCGGAGAACGGGGCCCTCGATTGGGCCTTCCGAAGGAGCGTCGAAACATGCGTTTGACGCGAGAATAGGGTATTGCGGTTGCGCCTGCGCATCGGGATCCAACCGCATTCGCTTCTGCGCACGCGGCTGGTCTTCGGGCGGTTGGGGTGCCGACAGGGCGGAGAACAAAGGAGTGAACACTTCCGACTGAATGCGCTTGTAGGTAGTGCTCGTCGGCGTCCGAGCAGCCAGCGTGAAAAATGAGGAAAGCAGGGTTGAAAGCGGGGCGGGCAACATGGGTTCGGATTCGGGGGCCGAGGCTAAAGCCTTTTCCAGCTCTTCGATGAATATGTCAGACAGGTGGTACGCGAGACCTGTAGGGACGCGTATGTCGGTGGGGCTGTTCAAATAGTCAATATACATCGATTGAGATGTAGGTATACATACCACAATGGTCCTCCTTCACGCGTCAGAATGTCGTTGTAGGTATCGCATGCACTCTTGTCCCATTTTGAACGCCCGAGGAGTCTGAACGTGGCATTTACGAATCTCCGCACGAGCATATAGTATTTATCGAGTCTGTGAACGGTCAGACCTCGAATACATGTATTATGTAGGAAGGGAGCGGCACACCGTAGTCGATCGATCCCGTTCCATTCGCGCACGGTAGCCTCCCAAAATCCACTGAGGAAGGAAAGCGAAGACGAGACGGAAGTCATGGTTAACAACAGCTCCGCCAGTTCGGACGCTAATGCTTGCTGCACAAGCGGTTTGTCCGACATCCAGAAACCTGCACTGCGTCGTGAGAGGATATCATTGCCGCAACCACTTGACGCGTACAATAAAATATTCCCTTCCACAGTTTGTCCATGTCCGGTTTCGAGATGGGTTCTTGGGCATCATCGGCAAGGAACGCGGAAAGCGACTTTATGGCCTTGTCGCGAGTTTTCTTGTCTTCCTGGCAGTCATGTAGATAATGGCGGTCGATTTCGGAGGGCACACGTACCATTGGAGGCCAGATGTTTTGCAAATGGAGGCGCGTTCATCGCCGCTTCGGACAACTTTTTTTTTCGATTCCTAATTAGGACACTTGATCATTCCATCACTCTGCTTCTCTTTGCGATGTCCAAGTCGCCTATTACCTGCCATGGTAGGCTGCAGCCCGCAAATCTCAACTCCTCTAATGGGATATAGTCCTCGACTCGTCCACAGGGAAGCCTGCAGAAGGCGTCCAGATCCGTCTCCAGGATTTCACTCCAGCTCCAACAACCGGCGGCGTCGATACCTTCAATCCTCTGGCCACGGGGTGAGACACTCGATATCGGCCTGGCAAGTCAAGCTCATGCAACCGCAAGCGTCACCAATTCGGATGGCCGATGTCTTGATCTCCTTCCTGCGCGCGACTCTTCCAAGGACAAGGAACTCAATGCTGCTCTGAAGCCAGGTACTTACAAGGTCATCTTCAAGACCAAGGTATGCAGCTAGCGGTATCTTCCGCAGCGGCTCCATTGAGGAAGATCCAAGGACTACTTTGAAAGCACGGGTCGCAAGTGTTTCTATCCGTGGGTCGAGGTAATCGCCGGTTCTCCGCTATTACAACGACTTGCTAACAAATCTCTGAAGATCACGTTCGAGATAGAGAATCCTACAGAACACTACCATATCCCTCTACTAATCAGTCCTTATTCTTTCACAACATACAGAGGCAGTTGATGTTTGAAATGCGAGGACGACAAGAGGCTGATGATTATGTATATAGCATGTATGTATGGACTCCGACAATGAGAGCGGCACAGATCTCTACTGTGTGTTTCTACGCCACCGGAAATGAAGGTAGGAGATATGCGGAGGGTGAAATGAAGAGACCGACAAAATGGAGTCATGCAGGGTTGACTTAGCGCAGTCATCGAACGAGGACATTAGCGTATTGAACTCCCTTGATGTTTTGCCCCCTCATGGACGATTTGACGTTGGCCAAGAATTGGTCGCGGTTCTTGCTCATCTCTATTGCCGCCTCTGCACGCGATAACCATGTGTGTCAGAACCAGCTCGAGTGGCGGCGAAAACGACGCACCTTTGTTCAATGGATCGTCCGCATTTGGCTCCAAGAACAAGTACTGCAGCCCGACCATGACCGAGTTGAGATTTAACACCGGTTTCCAGTCTTCTCGCAGAATATTGAGACACACGTTACCCTCCAAATCTACATTTGGGTGGTAAATCTGTAATCCGATTTCAGCCTTCGTAAGCAACATGGCGCCGGATTCAAGGCGTACCGTCTGTGTGCACTTGACCTTCGGGGGGTCGTGTGGGTAGTTGGTGTTTATCGCGAAAGAAAATACAAACGCGCCACCCTTGTACATGCCTCAAGGAGAGCGTCAGGATGAGAAAAAGGTAGAAAATGTGGCTACGCACCTTCGTCGGGTGTGATGGTCAGCGTGAAGTTAAGGAGATCGGCGGGATCGGGGAAATTGGTCTTCATTGTCGAGGGAAGGTCAAGCTCTGTCAGATCTTGTGCCCCGGGTAAGCTGAGGGCATACTGGGGTGAAACCAATGAGGCAGACCTTTCTGTACGCGGATCTGTGCTGCGCTGGTCTTTGGCTTTTTCTTCGCCGCCGCGTCCTCGTTCTTCTTCATGCTCCATATCTGTGCGAGTGCAACTGGTCAGCATATTCCAGCCCTGCGGTGGTGTTGGCATACTTTGATCATGGTGGTGGATGCAAAGAGAGTGTTTCTGACTCAGGAATAGGTGGTGGAAGCGAAAGTAAAAGCCTGATTAGCACAGCCACGGAAGACGCGCCGATACGGCACCGCAAAAGGGCGATGAGTGCTGTGCGGCTTTCAATCTCTTTCAATTGAAGGCTGGCATGCAAATGGCGATGCAATGTCCACACAACGGAAGCCGCGGTAAGGATACAATATATACTACAGATATCACCCTATCCAGATGAAAGAAATGCTGCCCGAAAACAAAACACCACTCCGTCATGAGGGAGCAGTCCGTGTACGCTCAATAACCAACGCAGACATTAGAATATCGTCAAACAGGTCGTGACCAGTAGAGGTTACGAGAAGTTTTGGTGGTTCGAACGGCTGCCCTTGCCGTCGTAACGAAGTTCGCGGGGTAAATTTAGCCAAAAGATTCACAGAATTCCTCTCCGGAGATGAATAACACTATTGGGACACGTCAGGTCCGCGAAGAAAGGGATTTTGACTGCTCACGGCAAGGACCCCACCACCACTATAATCGTCCCAGAACAGTGTCATTGGCATTTCGGGCCCAAAGCTCTTCACTTTCCATTCCCATGTCTTGAGAGCAAATCGGCTTTGGATTTATAGCACAAAAGAGAAGGTAGAGCACGGACCGTTCGGAAAACATTGAATTGAGACTGGAGGAGCTCAGATATGGGATGTTCGTTTCCTCTCAGACATAGAGTGCCCGGATTTCGAACATTGGCCCCAATTTCAAAGTCTCCAACCAGGTCCCCATCCCACGAGTTTTTGCGGATTATTGTTATGTAGCTCGTCGGCGTAAAGCAGTTTAAGCTGTCCGACTATTCCTTAAGAGACGCGTCGCAGGCCACCCATAGCGTACACACCTCACGGATATATGGTATGGACGCTGTGAATCCGTAACATTCGGTGGAGGCGCCAAGAGCATGGCGTTCGCAGGCAAAGGGGTGAATGTATATGTTATGGGAGCGGACGGTCGTCGGAGACTCCGATATCTGTATCCAGTGAGTGAGACACCTACATTTGACTGTAGAAGTTCACCTTGGAGGGGACACTGGTGAGCTGGATTTCTCATATTCGAAAACTGGAGGTAATGTCTTGGAATCTTGAAAGTCCAACGGGATACCAGACCGCGGCGTCGCGTCACTACGAGAAAGAGGGTCAACGTAATCCGCATGAAGTCCACGCTCTGAGCCTACCTGGGAGAGGGGAGAATCATGCTGCAGTCTTGTGGACGCAGTTGTGGGGAACTTCAAGAGAAGGCGAACCGAGCACCGCCACCGGACTTCATGCTTTTAAAATTGACGCGACGGCGTAAGATAAATGATGTGAAGTTGAATTCTATCGCTACATTGGGTATCAAATATGTATGTGCTAGTCGTCTACATTTCACGATCGTTGAGATCGCGAGAGAAATAAATTCTAAACGCAAGAAACACCAAACGCACCAACTACACTTTTGAGTTTGACCATCATCTCCTCCCACTCAGCGTCTGCGTCAGACAACGCAGTAATAGCGCCGCCAGCTCCGATATCCCATGTCTCCATGGCGCTGCCTTGGCCAAACTTTTCTGAAGCGGCGTTTGAGGGGTCTTCAAACTTGAAGCAGCTTCGAATAGTAACAGACCAGTCAGAGCCGCCGCCGACGCACCAATAACCGAAGACGCCGGAATAAATACCTAGTAACAGACCAGTCAGCTGCCGCCAACACACCAATAAACGAAGACTCGGATTTACCCCGTTGGTGGTCCTCTAATTGTTGGAGGATTTCTACCGTACGCTTTTTGGGAGCTCCAGTCATACTGCCTGTTACTGATATTAGGAGGTTCATTGGGCATTGGACTAAACACTCACCCGGAGGTAGACTCTTCTTGAGCATTTCCCACCCGAGCTGGCTGTCTGGGTCCGATGCGGCAGATGTCCCTGGTTCAAGCTTTCCCTCGATGACGCTCACGAGTTGCCATACGGTCTCATATTCCTCAACAACGCAAAATTGTTTGACTTGTACGTCTTCCCCGACGACGGCATGCAGATCATGGCGTATGAGATCCACAATCATCAAGTTCTCCGCCACTTCCTTCGTACTTCCAATCAATGCCGCTTCTGCCGCTGCGCGCGTTAAACCAGGAGCCTTCCGGACGGTGCCTTTGATCGGCCGCAACTGGAAGATGGGATGAGGAGGACGGGAAGTCGACAAGAAACGTTCAGGCGACGACGAGAGAAGTGTGGTGGGATGGAGTCGAATATATGCAGAATATGGCGCAGGATTTTTAGACCGGAGAGCCTGATAGCGACGCCACGAAGTCGAGCCGGAAACTGGCAAGACTTTGGGCAACGAAATGGAAGTGCGCGCAGTCAAGCAAATTTCATAGGAATCCCCTGCCAAGATGCTTTGCATGGCGTTGTGGATCCGGGAAATGTAACGCGACTTGTCGGGGAGGGTGACGATAGGAGTGGCCTGCGATGCTTCGGTGGGGACGATCTTGGTAGTAGTCTGCGAAGATGCCTTTCTGAGAACGGAGGCTGTATCGGAGACCCAGCAGTCGTCGAGAAGGAGAGATTGAATGAAAACGCGACCAGTTACCGAGTCGATAACCACCGAACGCTCGACGAAAACTAGATTTAGGTCGGGATGCTGCCTTCGATGGGTTTCTTCATTCAGAGAAACGTCGAGTGAACGTACTCCCAGCTCGTAGCCCAGGATACCGATGAGCCCGCCCCAAAAAGGTATATCCGGATTCCCCTCACGAACTCGATGGTCGCCCATAAAATCTGCAATCCAAACCCAGACATCGCGCTCGTCAAGATTTTCCTGGATACTCTGCCTGCCTCGTGTAAGAGTGATGAAACTATCACCAACAAAATAGGTGATCTGGAGGGAGGTCTGCATAAGCGATCCGATGATAGAAAATCGGCCTGGTTGAGCAGCGGAGTCGAGCATGACGAAGGGGCATTCCTCGTCCAACACACCGAATAATTCGCTTACGGTTGTCGCAGACAAGCTTGGGATTTCCAAGATTTGGGTGGTGACGGTCGTACGGGATTCGGATGGCGTAAACCGGTGTGAGGGAAGAGGAGAAGATTGCCACGGTTTCCCCATCACGTTTTCAAGATCTCTGTTCCAAGGTATAACGCGCCGTCCCGTTTTTCTAGCCCAGCTCTGAGCGAGTCGCCAAAAATTCTGGATCACTTCTAATCCGCCTCCCCGAGTGCAGACGGATTCAGGGTGGTATTGGACAGCCCAAAAAGGCTTGGACGTATGCCTTGCAGCCATAACGACACGGCCGTTGTCCTCGTCGTCAGCCCAAGCTAGTTCTTCCACATCACCTCCTTTGGCGAGCACCACATGTAGAGAGTGGTACCTTACAGCCTCGACCGCGCCTACCCCGCTGAACAGCTCCACACCAATGTGGTGAATATGCGAGATTTGACCATGTTTTACGGTCTCCAATCGCTTTAATTGTGCGCCGTATGCGATGCCGAGGCTTTGAAGGCCCAGACAGACGCCGAATATGGGTATTAACGATCGCTCTGTGAGATTCCACAGATCCTTGATAACGCCAATATCCTGGTCGTTTTCTGGGGAGCCTGGGCCTGGACCAACGACGACAGCGGAGAAGAAGGGGAGGAATAACAGAAGTTGCGAGATGGTGAAAGCGTCATTCTTAATGATATAAATGGTGCAATTGGGTATGGACTGCTTGCAGAGGGAAACAAGGCTGGAGAACATGTTATAATTAGAGGAAATCTATGCCGATTGGACGTACTTGAAGGTGAAAGAATCGTAGGAATCGATGAGCAAAAGGCGAGGATTTTCGATGGTCATTGATAGGATAGGATAGGATAGTGGAGCTGTTGCAGTTGCAAGGTTCTAGCAACCTGAGTCAAAGAGCGATTATTTAGAGTCGAGGTTGAGGGTAGATAATCTTGAAATCGCGCGATTGAGTAGCAAGAAGAGGTCCAGCACTTCGAGCTCATACCATTATGCAATCTCGTTGTAGGCTAATTGAGAGGAGAACCAAGGAGTCCTATTGCGCCATAGAGGTGAGAGCAAAATTTTTTGGACCAGTTGATCCGGTGACCGGCCCGGACCAAACACGAATCGAGACCCAAGTCTTTAACAGGGGAACGATTTGCGAATTCCCTCAGAGTTTTCACATTACTAACTACTCAAATCACTTCACGATGCCTTTGAACTGGCTGAAAACGTCGCAGTTCAACTCCTGCCTCAGCTAAGAGTCTCGCAGAAGCATCGTCCCTTGCGTGGGTTCAGCCGACGCAGAAGAGGCAATGAGTAGTACCTACACTTTATAGCTTAGATTATAAACAACCGTCTTGACTCCGGTCTGAATTATTTTGATGGTGCACTTCAGGCAGGGACATCTATTGCGGCTCCGGTGAGAATAGAACAGGAAATTGCATGCGAATACGAACGTATTGCAGTACAGGACCGAGCCCAGACCGACTCGCTCCCTGCCTGCCTCCAGAAGCGCTGTGCCGAATATGCTTAGACAATAAAACAGACGGCAAGAAACCCTACCGTTCTCTTCCGCGTGAAGACAAACACACTCGTACTCGATGTCTCCCAGGTACGATGTCCCATTACATTTAATGCATCCCCCTTCATTGCAGTTCTTCACACCGCGAGGTGTCCCGTTATACCTGATGAATATTAAGGGACTCAGAATTTCGGCGCAGCGTGCAGGCATTACCCAGTTGCAAGTATGCGATTTTCTCGCACGAGTACAGCGCCGACGCGCCGTTTCATACAGTTAGATCTCTTGGAGGCAAGTGAGGCAAGTGTCTGGTAAATGTGAGACCACAGAAACCGACATCACGAAGGCACTAGCCATGAAATATGCATCCCATTGTGGTCGAAGATGTCCTGGATCGAGGAGATTCAGGTCGTCTAGGTAGGAATGGAGGAGGGAAAGATTCTGGAAGTTATTAGAAATATGGATATCAACCAAATCACTGAGGCTATGGAGGGAAGAGACCGGTTCTTGTAGACCAGCACCAAAAACGATAAGGTCGTCCTCGCGGACGAATTCCTCAAGAGAGACCGGGTGAGAGCTGGTGGAAACGTCTTCGTCAAGTCTTGCCAGCGACTTGATATTATGGCCTCACCTCATGTTGGTGTTGGTCCGGTAAAATCGAGCAAGTAAAGGAGAATCAATAGAAAGAAGTAGAAAGAAGGGCCGCTTGACGAATGCCTCGACGACGTCCCTAGTGTAGAGATCCACAGTCACAAAATCTAGCCTCCAATTTCGCGTCACGTAGTCCAATAAAGATGTTGGTGAGGAGAAACAGCGAGGTTTCCCCTCGAAATTAACGGAGGGTGTTTGGGGATTTGGTCCCATGGACAAAAATGAAAGGTGTTTGGTGGAGACTAGTTGATCGTTGTAAGGATCGATGGTCGAAGCCCTCTCGGAGGACGAGTCGGAGCTCAAGTCCTGGGTATAAATGTGAGCCGAGACCTATCGAACGACCGCTGAACGTGAACCTCCAGATCGCTAACAATTCGAACGCGTTGAAAGTCTTTGGAGACAAGATAGTTTTCGACCGCCGTCTTCCCAGAAGAGCGTGTGCCTATGATAGCGACAAGCATTTGGATGTAAGAAAGTGGTCTGAACGGTGAACTGGCGCGATCGGCACACGATCGTGGAGGTTGCGGCTCAAGAGCAGTCACATCACTATGATGTGACTGGTCGCGTCGCGGGTGCGAACAGCAACGCCCCTTCGAAGTTCGTATTTACAGATCCAATTATTGTAATACTAGTATCAGGCGGGAGGAACCACGTCGGCTGTTACCTTCTTCGCTGCCTTGTTCTTTTTCCGAACCTTTGCAGCCGCCTTCCCCTCTGCTCTGAGCAGTTTCGCCGTTTTCATATCCTTGGGAGCGGTTGTGCGGAGCTGCTTTACGTGCGTGGGGATGAGCTGCTGCTGGACAGGCGTAGCAGATGCGGCCAGCGATGTTAACCAGGGCGCTGTCAACGTCGGGACGGAATCCAGTATAGACGTGAATGCGGCCAGTCCCGGGGTGTCGGTCTGTTGCGCAATACATCATTACAAACGACGCGAAGAGAAATCTGTGAAACGCACGTCCATGGCTATCACCGCGACTCGCCGCAAACCCATCGCTTTCGCCAACGTGGATTCCGCGCCCTTGGGTAGAGGAATTATCTTGATAGGTTCCGGTGGCTTGGTAGAATTGAATGCAGCCACTTCATGTGGGAGATGGGCAATAAGAATCTGTGGGTCGACATCCGCGCGACAGACTACAATCACTTTGATCGGGGCCGGGGGTAGAGCCGGCTCGGACGCAGAATCAGGATTTAAGGAAACAGTGTTGCGCAAGGAGCGGATTTGGGCATCCAGCCGTTTGGTAACCTCATTAATCCCAACGACAAGGTGAGAAAGAACCGCGGGGCGGACGGGTTCAGCTATTCTCTCAGAAGGTGGCGTACTGACGTCCGGCAGAACGACATCGGTATCCCCTGTAGCATCTACATCGATCTTTCTCTTCTTGTTCTGAGTTGTGTCTTTATGGAGCTGTTTACGCTTCCTGTTTTCTTGCCCGCGCACAGACTGATACTCCGAAACGCCATCTAGGAGCGAAATTGTGCATGCAAGAGCGGTATTCTGAAGGTTCATAGGGACAGATGGCCTGAACAATGTTAGCAGAGAGAAAGGCGAGGGAGCTGAATAGATACCATGGCACACGAAAGGGACTATCAAGGACGCTTTTGAAAACTACCTTCTTTTCGAGCGTTTCTCGCGCCTTTGCGCGGTTCGAGGGATTTGTGTGGACGCGGGCGGCCATAAAGTTGGTTTGTTGATTTCAAGCTGCTATGCCAAATAGCCCCTATTCCTTATCCTTTTTTAGGGGGGGGGAGGGGGGGTGGGAGCGCTGTTCCTCATCGACCTCTGGAAAGCATAATTACTATGTGCGTATCTGAGCATAGGCACCATCTATTGGAAATTTGAGTCCCTGATTCGTACACAACACTCCAACTCATATCTAAAGTGCTCTAGATCCTTCTACCAAGACACGGTGGCGCCGGGCTTAACTTTTCGCGCAAGACACGGTCGGGTGGTTAACCATGCCTGCAGCGCGCGGCTTCGGCAGTGGTGCTTATCGTGGTCGAACGCATGACGTCAAGTCCGTGAGTCTACAGCCCCACAAGTGGATTGAGGACGCGGTGGAGGCGGCCGAACTCGAGATTTAGCTTTGCATAGTTACATATGAGTCGAGCAGGCGGTTTGCACCCGTTAATAAATTTGCATAGGCGCCTCTCCACAAGTCCACGTTTGCAAGGCGCTTTTCTCTGGCAGAATACTTGGATAACTCAAGCAAGACATACAACAATCTGTCGGAAGTGTACAACAGGTGACGCTGTTGGGGCGGGAATGTGAACAGCGCCGAGCAAACGAGAGAGGCGAGGCAGACATGAGAGTTCCGATGTTGGCAGCAAAGAAGAGCGGAGCATTGTTCCTGCAACGCGCCTGCGGTCAGGCTGGAGCCTACCGTTAGAGTCCACTGGACATGGCTGTATGAGAGCGAGAATGGTCGATCAAGTTCCGTGTGCCGTAAAACCATCGTTGATCATGTACAGCGATTGAAGACTCAGACGCGCGCTCTATAAAAGCGCAGTGCGGTAGTTTTTGTTGACTCCAAACCACCATGGCTCTTTCGCCTATCCCCGCCCCTCTCAAAACTGTGGCTCCCTATCTCCAGCGTGCAGACGAACTCCGTGCAAAAGAGCCCATTATCGCATACTGGTGTACGTCCCTGCCCTTTGCTCAACTGCCACCTAACATCTCATAGGCACCTACTATGCTGCGCAGGTCGGAATCGCGCTCAAAGCGAAGGATTCCGCGTCCCGCAACTTTCTCTTCGAGCTGCTCGGCGCCCTCGAAAAGATGAAGGCGGACATTGGACCAACGGACGCGATCGATATCGAGGCCGCCAGCGCCGCTTTCGTCGAAAATTTTGCTCTTCGCGTTTTTGCCATGGCAGATAACGAGGATCGCTCGGGTGCAGGAAATAGGTTCGCAATTTGTATGGCACTCGTACTCCACGTATCAATCGTTGTGCACAGGTCAACTGCAAAGAAATTTCTGGCTGCGGCAAATTTCCTCGAGGTCCTCAAAACGTTTCCCCAAACCGAGGTCTCTGAATCTGTGAGACAATGTATTCCAAGCTATCCTTCCGATGCTTACATCGACGCTTAGAACGAAGAAAAAATACGGTATGCAAAATGGAAAGCGGCCGATATTGCCAAGGCGTACCGTGAAGGCAGGAAACCGACACCCGGACCCGCTGGCGCGGACTCTGGGATTGATGCAGAGCTTTCACAGCTACAAGCGACTGCTCCCCCATCATTCTCGAGTACGGACAGCAATATTTCTGGGGGCACAATTAGAGGATCCCCACCACCACTGTCGCATGCGCCTCCGTCCGGGGGGTCGCCGCCCAAAGTGAAACGCACTTCTCCTCGTATGGAATCTGCCGATATAGCCAACGCGAACCGGGACTTTTCGCCCGTAACCCCACCCCGTCGAGCAAAGAACCTCGATGTCAATATTGGGCTCCAGCCGGGGACTTGGGGTGGCGAACATGCGGGCGACGCAACCCCCGGAAGTTGGAGTACTGCCGCCACGCCCGGAACGGGAACGACTCCCCAGGAAACCTTTGAACCTCCGCAGTCGCCGACTGTGCAAAAAGGCAAGGGCAAGGAGAGAAGCGGGAGCGGCAGTAGCTCTGGTAGCGGACATGGAGGTCTTCTACTCAAGGCGGACGGCCTTAAACATCCCCCTGGCTCTGCGGCTCACATTCCGGACATCAACCGCCCGGGAAGCAATGAGAGCGGGAAAAAATCTGTGCATTTCACGCCATCTGTTGGGGGATTGTCGTCGACGGACGGCACGCCGCCGGTCTCCCCGACGTACGCATCTGCCCCTCACGAGCCGTGGCAGGGCCCAGGCGTCTCTGCGCCCCATAACGGAACCGGCCTACCGTTGGGCTTTGTCCCTGATCCAAATCAGCCCACTTTCACCCCCAGCCCGATTCAGCCTCCCTTCCATGAATCTCCGCAGCCCCCACATGGTGGACTGTACCCTTCAGCTCCTCCTTTACCCCCCGCGCCCGGCGGTATCTACGGCTCCGCGCCGTCCCTTCCCCCGCACACGCCGACGCCCGTCGTCCCCCCACCACCGACCTTTGTTAGTCCCCCTACACTACTGTCTCCTCCACCCCCGCCTCCGCCCGAGCCAGAGGTAGAACTCACGCCCACGGTGATCGCCAAGGCCCAGAAACACTGCCGGTTTGCGATCAGTGCGTTGGATTACGAGGACGCAGAGCAGGCACGGCGAGAGCTGCGCGCAGCGCTTGCGGTCCTTGGGGGCTGATGGTTCCTTGGTTCGTACTTCTATTCGCCGCGTATGTATGCTTCAATGGCCAGGAGCCACACAATGCAAATATAATACGATACCAATATATTCATCAACCATATATATGTATACTTTTCATTCTTTCTACCCTCCCTCGTTTTTCTGGCTCTAATCGGATTCCTATTCAATGTACCGCCAACATTTGCTCACAATATACTGTATCCATCTACCCTCCATACCATTATGATATTTTATACAGCGCAGGCCAATTCATAGTCACTAAAGTATTCGGCCAATCCCACGATACTGTCGCCCCAGTCAATAACCTTCCGCAGCCCGAACACGCTCCTCCAACTCCCTTATCTTGTCCTTGACTGCGGACGAGCCGCGAGGAGCGATCGATGGTCTCCTTGGTTTGAGTTGTTCTTTGAGTCGTTCGAGGGAACAACTTGCCTCTTCCTCGAGGTCCGCAGTTTGTTTGTCTATGACACCAAAACTAGCAATCCCAAGTGCTGTAGGAGCGAAAACGTGGCTTGGCTCTGAAAGATCGGTGGCCGTCACTGGGAATGGAAGCCCCACAATCGTAGGAGGTTCGGGCAGCATTCGCGATCCAGAAGGGCCGCTTGCTTTGGATCGCGGAGCGAAGCCAAAATAGCGATCGTCGAGAAAGCTGGAGGAGGCGACCTGATATCCCGAAATACGTGAAATGGCCGATCCTGAAGGCACAGCCAACGATACATGAGCGTTTTCTCGACTAACAGCGTCTTGATTCGCATCTATTTCCGATACCAATGTCTCCTGTTCGTATAGAGACTGCCGCGCGTTTGCTGCGACTTCAAGTTTCCTTTGAACACGTAGAGCGAAAGACGAGGGGCCGCGAGGTCGATTGGATCGGGAAGTATGATCGTGGGCAGAGTCGGAATGCTGCTCTGGCTCGCTACAATTGCTGGTTTCGTAGGTCTCCGGTTCTTGGTCTACGCACTCCTCCGCAAGTTCCTCGGTTGCCTGGTCTTCGTCAGGGACTCGCAGAGCCTTTTCAGAACCATTGTCCATTTGCGCAGATACTATAGCGTGGTGGACGAGATCGTCCGTGTCATCGCACAAGGAAAGATTTCCGAGCTGTATTTCGAGTTGAGGATCTTCTTCAGTGAAAGTCTCTTCAAATCCGTCATCATCCGCATCGCTTCCAGCGTCTGAAAAAACGCCATCGTGATCATACGATTCAGGAGGTGTAAGGGCATGAACTATGGAGTCTGTATCAAAGCTTTGCGGCGGGCGGGTGCTTGAAGATTGGCCTTGCGGATAGACGTTGAAGGTGGGTGGCGGATCGAGCGAAAGGAGATTGACGATTCTGATGGGCAAGTCGACGCCTACGTCTGTAGTCAAAGACCTGACGTTCAAACTAACCCTAATCGTATATTCAACCTCGATCAGCCGCTCTCGAGTGTGAGTGAGCGCGTCGGGCTAATAAATGAAGCCGTAAGCAAAAGGATACGACGGATGTTGAGGGCGTTACCGGTATCAAGAGAAAATGAGAGAAATCCAATCGTTCTCCGCTTGGAATCCCGGCCCACCAACCGCTAGTGCTTGCATGACCTCTGGGAAAGCCCTGCGCCATTTCCAGAGTTGAAGTAGCGACTGCCTTTCGGATGGTGGTTGTCTGGCATGCATCAATATCGAGTTCTACGACCGAGCTGGGATCACGAGGTAGCTTCCGCTTGAAGACAATAGTAGATCGATAGAGAGTCAAAGTGAGACTCTTTATAAGCTTTTTGGTTCCATTATTGACCTCCACATTCACACTCACTGGAGCACCGGCGACGAAACATGACCGATGCAGAGTAGCTGTCAATTGGACTTCCCCATTCCCGCCCATAAAGAGGGCTTTGGATATAGTCGCCTGAATGAGCTGCTCTGCTGGCGCCAGTACCACAGAAGGATTGAGTCTAGGCCAGATTTCACAATCACGGTAGAAATGAGCAATGCTCCGTTTGTTGAATTCGTCTTTGACTTTGATGGAGCTTTACAGCAATTAGGTTAGGAATACACTTTCGAGAGCAGAGCACATACACTAGAGCGATATATCGAACTGCGACTCCGAATTGGCCATAAAAGGGACCTTTGGGACGAAACCCGCCCATAGGAAGTTGCATTTCAAATTCGAGTTTGTGAACCCCTTCCTCTGCGTTGCAAAAGCCCTCTGAATCAGGCGGGGAGTTGTATATTCTCAAAGGTGAAGTGAGCACGGCGGAAAAGGGGGCGGAATACTGGAAGAATTCGTGGTGATCGCCTTGGACAGTTTCGAATCCAATAATTCTGAGTTTTCCGTCCGAGATTGACACTGCGGACTCTTTCGTCATGCGGGGACGGATTCGAAGTTTGATGAATCCCTTGAAAGTACCACCTTCGACGCATACATTGCTATGCAGCATAATGTCGATTTCGACTGGGTAATTCATTAGAGAAATCGAGACGTAATTTTGAGCAACTTACCTCGCGCTCGGGGCTTTGCCTGTTCAATGGAAGTCGGTTCTTGGCCGTGAGGTTGATGTGAGATTAGAGCTCCAGGCGGCAGACGCGAGTTGGCGTTCCCGAGAAGTGATTTCAGCTCTACAGTACGTTTGAGTGTGGTGGCACCAGAACTGAGCAGAGTTCCATGTCGACTAAGGGACGAGTCTTGAACCCCTGGGTTTATCGGTCCGGTATTAGCTGATTCTTTAGTGTTTCGGAGTGACCGAAATCTCGAGTCCGAGTCGAGTTGGTGATCCAACAGTGTAGAATTATCCGATTCAGAGACCGTGTCAGTGCGATCCGTGGGTAAGGTTTTTGCACGTTGCCGGCTGGGGCGAGGTCCTGGCTTCGCGTCGGGGGAAGGAGTAGTCGCGCCCATGGTGTTGAACGAAAAGCAAGTGAGATTTGATGGCGAGTGATCGCTCGAACTACTTGTAATTCTCCAACTGTTTATGCGTATATTCCTCTCAAACCGAAACTGTTTACACTAAGTACTTATTCTACGGAGGCAACGGCATTATGCCGGACATAGGACTATCCACTAGAACTGGAGTTCCCGGCTCCACGGCTCGTCTGAGAATATTCACGGGCCCAGGGGTTAAAGACGGCTTTATGGGGCCCGGATTAAACTGGGCGTGCATCTGATCCTCACTGGTAGCGGCAGTGTTGGTGACAGGGAGCGAATCGTGTCGAGAGGATGTGAAGTCAATTTTGGGCGCTTGAAGGGCGTGGAATTCGGTTACTGCCTTAGACAGAGAATCTAGCTGTTGCTGTTGTAAGTATCCTCCGTACAAGGAACTAGATGGTCAATTCCAACTGACCTTCATCATAATCCCGTCAATGGCTTCTTTCTTTCCGCGGAATTGGCCATGGAGGTTCGAAAATTGCTCCTCTCTCGCTTTGTTTCTCTCTGCCTCTTCGTCGCGCTTTCCACCAATGCCCTCATCCCCCTCTACGTCGTCGATGACGACCCGACTCACACTGGTAGCACGAGATCTGGTTCCCTTGCCTTTCCCTTTGGGGTCGCCTGCATTCAGACCGATTCCTTCCAGGTCCAGATGCAGGCTAGAAATTTGGTTTTGCAGTTCCAAAACACGGGAGAGGTGCGACCACAATTCCTCGTTTTTGGCAGCAACGTCGCTTAGCTTTCCAGGTTCTTCCGGTTGGATATTGTGGTCTGGGGCGAGAAGGGATCCGAGAAAGGACCCATCGAATGGGTCGTACACGGCATTGTTCGTGTCCAAACCGGAGGCATGAGGAAGAGAGCCTGGGCTTAGCCTGAGAGGCAAATTGGTTTGGAAAATTGAGTTCAGTACCATTGCGCTTTTCCGAGCTCTCCTGCGTATGGAACAGGTTCCCAAGAATTCGGTCGTGAGGTGTTACCTCTTCCGCATGGGCTGGTTCATTCAGGCCGTTCTGGTCCGGCAGAGGCGCCTTCTTCGCCACGTTCGGCGCATCCGACGTTACTGGGCTTTGGGGAAACCAAGAGAGCATGCCGGTGTTCATACGAGAGCCGGGCCATCAGTTTGGCTTGATGGTAAATTTCCCACGGCTGGACCATTATTAATTTCCTTTTTCAGCCAGAAACCCCGCTAACCGTTTGCGGGCACCGAAACGCAACCCAGTACATTTCCACCGACTGAAATGGAATATGAGAGCAAAAAAACTTAAATTTAGAACTACAGCTGTGTATAAACAGCTCGTGGTGACTTTTCGTAGTCTCCCATAGTCAGACTCCACCAAAAATGTATGATAGTCGATAAAATCTTTAGTCTGGAGAGCTTTCCGAGCTCAGAGGCAGCCATCTATGATTTTCCTTGAGAAATCGAGAAAGGATTTCAGTTTAATCGCTCACTTGGCGCAGCCATACCCGCTGCATTGACTTTGGCCTTTAGCGTACTAGTTCCACATAACAAGCCTCTGACAAAGGCTTCAAATGATGGAAATGAGTGCCAAACAAGGTTAGAAGCAGAAAAATAACCTTGTGCCACAACTTGGGCTCCAACTGGGAGGGTGTGCGTGTGATCGATCGGGTAGTAGGTGTTGACGGTCTTTGGACCTCGATTAGACAGGGAAAACGGGGGGAAAAAGCAGAAGAAAAATACCGTCTCGCCAATCTTGTCATATGCCTGAGCGACATAAGAATAGTGGTCCACGTATGTAGCCGAATTTGTGGCGGCCACCTGAGTCAAGAGCTTAGTGCAACGGTTTGAAGGTCGAGAAATATATAGCCACCTCCTGTGCGTATAATACAAATCTGGGGCCAGCCGCGATGCTGCTACCGGACCAGATGTTGTCGGGCGTCTGGCTGGACACAATTACGTTTGCACCCTTGGCTTTGAGGGCAACGATTGCATTCTGCATGTAAAATGTGAACGTGTGGATCACGACAGTGGAGCCGCTGTTGCTCGTCAACTTGGCAATAATGAGATCCCGAGAACCTACTCTGATTCTGTAACGGTGGCGGTTGTGGAGTAAACGTCCCCAAAGGCGTCCTCTCGACCGTTGTCGACTATTTGTCCGTCCAGCGAATGGTACGGTGATTGTAGAGCGACTCACCAGCGCCGGACAAACCGTCATTGTGCCCAAATTCAATTATAACAAAGTCTCCGCTTTTTACAGTATTGATAAGAGTAGTGAAGCGGCCTTCGTCCGTGTAGCTGCGTGCACTGCGGCCAGCGATCGCGGAATTTACAACCGGGATTGTCAGATATTGTCCGAGATATTGCCCCCAGCCTGCACGATATCAGTCTCTGGTACATCTTCCAAGGCGACGAAATCCTGACCATCAGTTCCCGAACCTCCTCCACCTGAAAATAGGTTAATGTCGGTGCAACCTCAAGTCTATCCTCCAGAGTGACATTCACCTTTCGCCATCGTGGAGTCGCCTGCGAGGTACACCGTCTGAGCACATGCACCGAGGGACAAAAACAGCGAAACAAGAACTTTGGAGAACATTACGAACTGCACCAGCAGAACGACCCTTGCCAACGCAAGCCTTTATAGGCTTGGAAGAGCGCGGGCCGTTGGCGTCAGGTGAATCAGAACGAATACCAGCTCGCGTAGTGAACAGATTCACCGAATAAGTATTTCGGAAGCAGAGCATTGTGACCGCCATAGCGGAGGCTTTTTTTAAATCTCCGGACCGTGGTGCTCTCCAAATAAATCACATGGGCGTGGCACAGACTACGCGTGATGTACATTGTAATTCACACGCGACACGTACTTACTTTCCTTGCAACTACTTATAATTCCCACTTACAAACAGCCATCTGTTAAATTTTTGTTTCAGTACAAAGACATCATAGAATTGAACAAATGCGACGTACTGGGTACTGCTTTCCCCGCAGCATTCACGAAATTCTTCAATGTACTAGTCCCACATAATAACCCTCGCACAAAGGCCTCCGATACAACGAGAGCACCTGCCGCGCTGGTGTGCAGATGGTCAATTGGGTAAAATGCGGTCACTATTGATTATCAGTAAAGCTCTGTCTGTTAAAATACCCTGTCCAACCTGCAGTTTCTCCGAGCTTGTTGTACGCCTGAGCGGTGTATGAATAGTGGTCCACGTAGGTGATATTCGTGTCCTGAAAAATTTGAACTTCTTGTGTTGCTGTGTGAAAAAACTATTGCATACCACACTGATGCTGTGTGCGTAGGTGACAAAGCGACCTCCTGCGGCGATGGTGGTTCCAGACCAAATGTTGTCCGGAGTGACCGATGCTAGAAAAACACATTAGACACGACGCTGCATTAAAGACAGCAGCACGAACATATAATCGGAATCCCCCCCTTGGCTTTGATCGAGTTGACCGCGTTCTCGATATAAAACGCGAAAGAATGTATGAGAATCTGAGTACCACTGTGCCTTGGTCAGAAAAGAAACTCCAGACAAACTGGATCTTACTTGGCAGCTGTTACAGTTGATGTGATATTGTACCCATCGCCAACTGCGTCTTGTTTTCCGTTATCAACTGCACCAGAAGTCGCATCGTTGTGGCCAAACTTTGGGGGGGCACATTAGGATGGAGAACCGTTCAACATGGACACATACCTCGATGATCTAGAATACATTGGTGAGAATTGAATCGCAGGAGCAAGAAAAGTATGGTTCGAACCACAAAGTCTCCCGACTTGACCGAGGCAATGAGTGATGTGAACCTTCCCTCATTGCTAAAAGAGCGCGCGCTCTCGCCGCCCACGGCGTCGTTGACCACAGGGATCGTCAGGAATTGAGAAAGCGGCACCCCCCAGCCTGTTCCAGTCTGAGGAACTAGATATTTCAGGAGGAATATTATCAATTACCTTGGGTCCCTGACCCTCCACCTCCAAGAGCCATTGTGGAATCACCTTTCAATCAGATTACACCAAGTTTCAACATGCCCAGGACCGGACTGCTAACCTGCGAGATAAACGGTTTGTGCCGAAACCACTGATAAGAACAAGAAAGGTAAGAGAGTCAACATGACGACGATTCAGAACTGCTGGTTGAGATTCCAGGACATCCAACAGTTCGAGAGGGATCCTTAAATGAGGGATCCTACGGCCCGCACAAAAGTCAGATGGCCGGGTTCCACAAGGCGGTGAAAATAAGAGCGTGTCTTTCCGACCGGAGAATAAGGTCTGTTGAACCACTGGGCCAAGACTCTCTCGCATGCTATGATTTCAGGTTTTTCCGAAAGCACTCCATCCGAAAGCAATTAACATTCTTAATGATCATTTCCAAACAGTTCCAGCAGGTTTGAGGGGTTCATGGTTGCATTTTTGAAGAAGAAGATGGATGCATCCGTGAGCGGGGCACGAGTGAGAGCGAAAGGCTAGTGAACGGTTTGGTCTAAGGTCCGGGCCGGAGCAGCCGGAAGGCCGCAGCACAACAGCCGCAAATTTCACAGAAACTTTTGCAAAAAAAGATACGTTTTCTCCATTCTCCTTGCTGTACTTACATAATTCGATCTCGCTTGCTGTGTGTAAAGCATTCTTCAAGAAATGTACAAGTCATTATTTCATTACTGCGCCCCCGTCGTTCTTCCATCGGGACGCGCCTCAGGAGGACGACGCGTCCGTTTCGCTTTCGCTGGCGTCTGAATCTGCATCCTGGAGGGCCCCAAATCTCCCCGCACCAATCTGAATGGCAGGGGTTTGTGACTCCTCCTCCTCTTCCTCTTCCTCCTTCGATCTTTCTGGAATATCTTCTTGGCTCTCTTCGGCAGATTCTTCTTCCGCCCCCTTGCCACCCTCATCCTCCTCTTCACTTTCTTCGTCACTGCTTTCCGCCTTGCTGCTCTGTATCCAAATACCCATCCCTTCATTACCCTCATCCGAAATCAGCTCGACGTCCATGTCAGGTGGCCAGAACGCCCATCCTACCCTGCCTTCCGCCAGCGCTCTCATGACTACTCCAAGAATAAGCGATCGTTGGAAAAAAAAATGAAGGAGAGTGACGCACTGGCATTACCGGCCCGATGCACATCAGGCCTCCCCGCTTTGGCTGTGACCCATCCTTTGGCATCGGCGTACCCAGAAAGCACATCCATCGCGGTCCACGGCTTTTCCTTGGGCTGACTCCCGCCAGGCCGCTCTCCATTCCGCCACGTCCGCTTGTCCACTACGGCGTCGGTTTTAGGCTGCGAAATTGCATACACTTTTTCGAGCGGGAGGAGTTCGCCTGCGTGATGGATGCAAGAGGGGATTGCAGAGACACGCGATATAGGAAGGATGCCAGAGAGAACCTAGAGATATCGCATTATTGACTGAATTGGAAAATAAATATTTTTTCTTGCCTGCATCTCCATGGGCACAAAGTTAGGCATTACGAGCCCTGGACAATCGACCAGACGGACGTCTGGAGTCCAGAAGAGCGTCTGGAAATGTTTTGTCTGCAGGGTGTGTTCATTCCCAGTTATCAGAGGAGGTCAAACGAATCTGACCTTTCCCGGAGTTTTGGACGCTCGGACTTTGTGGGCGCCGAATAATGCATTCAACAAAGAAGACTTGTAGACATTTTATTTGCATCAAAAGGGATTATATTGGATCGGAATGTACGAACCTTGCCAACATTCGGCTGACCTGCATAGCCGTTAGTTGTATTCATCGGTGGCTCTGCTTCGACTGACCGATTAATCCGATGGTAAGAAACTTTGGTTCCTCATCGGTCGCATCGTCCTCGTGGGGAGCCGCCGGTCCACCAACGATAGTGCCTACCTTTTCACCTTCTGCTGTCATGACACGCTCCCAGTTGATATCCCGCTTTACCGGAGGTTCCCACTTTTCCAATTTGGCCGGGTTAGCTTTGACTTTTTCGGGAGGGTCGAGCATTTCTGCGTGTTCCGCTTGAATTGCCTCTACCAGACGGCGGCGAAAAGACTCGGGAAGATGTGGATCGTGTTGTTTGCGTCCCTGAGAGGATGAGAATCCGAGTATCCAACTTGCGAAAATGAAATACCTGATGGAGAGATGTAGTTTCTTTTTCAATATAAGATTCCACCTGGACAACCTTGAGACCTGGGTAACGGGCTGCAAGGTAGCGCGACCAAGCGTCTGCGCGTGCCGGTCCAGAGATGTCTACTTTGGTGAGGACCAATATGACTCGGCGATCGGAGAGGTAGGCGGCAAGTGACGGGGGATAATGCAGGAGCGGAGCTCTGGAGTCGAGCAGCACAAGTATTATCTGGGAGATCTCTGTTACGCGCCATCTGTGTGCTCTGAGATGAGAAGGGCAGGAGTAGGCAAGAATGGGCTCACAGTTGTCTCCAGACTTCAAGATTACGCTCAAAGTAAGTGGTCGATCGGGGCATCGTTGTTGGCACAGCATCGATATCTAAGCTGGGTTGCATGAGCGGAATTACGAGGAAATAGAGGCACGCATACCCGTTGTCTGGCTGAGTCTGCCATTGTTCAACTGCTTGATCCGTCTGCGCAAGCCACTGCTCCGATATGTAACTCGAACATAACGATAGAAGAGCAAGAAACGAACCTTGCGAAATAGGCCCTCCTCGTTGTGCTCGACCTCAGTCTTGGTCATGTCAAACCTCCACTTTGGCCGGCGAGGGCAAGTCAAGGAGGATTCGAGATCGACATCGATGGATGGATGGAGACAGGCCTGCTTGGGGATGGGGCGAGGGAGAGAGATCTCCGAGGCGAGAAGTCTCGTCTTTTCGAGAAAGTGGGCAGGCAGAGATACAAACGCGGACTGTAGCTTTCTGGATGCCTGGACAGCGTCTGAGACAGGCGGACCGCGGTGCCTGCTCTTTGCGGGCTTTTGGGGCTCCAGCTCGCCTCTCTTCACCGCGCGTTTGAGTTTTTGGGTCGCCTTTTTCTTTGTGGTTGAAGTCGGTTTGCGACGCGGAGGCATGATGTGGGCTGTCGTCAACTGTAGGACCTTGGCGAGGTTGCGGACTGCAAAGCGCCAGAAATGTGTAGATCTGATGGCGCGGAATCTAATCTTATCGGTCCAGCTCATGATCACGCTCGATCACTTGCTTCGATTTGTATGTCTTCGCCAACCTCCATCCGGTCCGCTAACAGCTCGCCCGTGCTCTCCACAAGGCGCCAGACAACCCGCAAGGGCCAGTTTGAATACAAGCATGGCCAGCGTCACCATACTTACGACCGCGAGAAGGCCCCTTATCCTCTCGCCTACTCAAACCACGTCCTCGAGCTGTGCGGCTACATCTCCTGGTCAATGGGACCAAGTTGACCCCATTCTGTAGCGAATCCATGGATTTGCGGCTGGTCCATCACCTTAACAATGGCTCCGTGTCTTTCGTAGATTTCTCTGATGAAAACTGGAAGGGGGACGGAGGTGTCGCAACCCCGGAACGATCCCTGGACCTGGGGTGTGGAGTGAGTCACTATCTATCCCCTCGTCTGTCTATTTAACTGCTCGTAGACGGGTGCTTGGGTAATCGATGCAGCCAAGGAATGGCCAGACTGTTCCTTCGTGCGTGCCGTCTATCTCGTCTTACTCTGCCTCTCAACCACCCAAACAGGTCGGATTCGACCTGGTGGCGGACATCCAAATACCGCTGAGGACTCTTCCGCCAGAATACGCGTCTATAGCAGAACGTATAGAGTGGAAGCATGGCAATTTGTGAGACGCTCACTCCCAACATACAACGTTAATTCGAGCCATTCTCAGTCTCACGAACAAACTGCCGTTCGAGGACGATGAATTTGATCATGTCCATATCAATGCCATAGCTCAAGGAGTTCCGGAAAACAAGGTGAATATCCATATCCATTGCTCGAGTACTCATTCCAACCCGAATCTAGTGGGGCACCTTATTCGAGGTCGGTCCTGCCCCCTCGCTGTCGGACTCACTCCTAAAACCTCTCGCAGGAAATCAACCGTGTACTACGACCCGGAGGTGTTGTAGAGATAATGGAAGATGGCGAGTGGTCTGCAGACACGTGCGATTAAGACTAACATGCGCTCGTGCAGATGTTATATTTCCACTCCTGCCCAAATGGTTTACAGCTCCACTACGCGCTCGACCCCGACGATCAACGTCTGTTCACTACCCCGATGGTACTCACCGAGGACTATACCCTTTTTCCGATACCCAGTCGGACACGGTACCTCACGATCACGCATTGTTGGAGTCGTTATATAAATCTGTGTTCGAAAGCCGTTTCATCAATCTCAATCCCACAGGTCCGCTAGTAAACTCCTTTCCACCGATTGGTCTCACATCTTTGCAGCTATTTTGCCCAGCTATTTCACGACATACTTTAGACACGTCACGCTTGGTCCTGTTATCAGCTTTTTCATGCCACCACTTCCTCCACTTCAGCCGCTGCCCCCGCAAATCATAACCTCGTATGTTATCGACCCAAATTCGGACACGCTCGATTCTCGGACTTCGACCGTATTCGCCTCTCCGCACGATGTTAGGCCGACATCGTTATCATTCTCTTCCGCTTCCACCAGCTCTACCGCCGACTCCTCCCAGGTATCGTCGATGTTCACGGGTTCGCGCCGGAAGTCGTCGTCTGTTTCCACCTATGACAGCCCCGACACCGCTCCATTTAGGCCTTCAAACGGGATTCCTGACCCTCCCAAAACCCCTGCGCCTTTCAAGAGCTTTGTCTTGGACATGGGGATGGACGGGGAGGAACCCGCCGTGTCGTCCGACCGGATTCCCCTGCGAAATCAACTTAGTCGGCTGAACGAGCGGTCACTAGCCATGCATCTCTACCGCTCGTACCAGAATGTGCTGGCTTGCCAGGAGGAGATGTGGGAAGAGCTCAAGGATCGGATACGAAACCGAAAGGACGAGCTCAAGCCATTTGGCTGGGACGATGACGAGGAACTGGAGGAATTACAAAGTCGGAACAAGTTCGAGCTACTCGTTGATCGGTACCGAACGTCAGTCTATTTGATACATTCTGCCGCTCAATGCTGACCGTCCCCAAAGAGATATGCAGACTCGGGCTGCGCTCTGGTGCTCACTAACTGGGATCGGATGGTTGTTTCCTCCACGGGAGCCGTTGTCCAAAGCTGAACTAATTGAGGAGGAAAGACTGCGGGCCGCCATGATGGATTCACGGACTTCTGCGGACGATGAGCCGCTTGTTCCATGTCGCTCGCTACGAGTACTTGTAGGATATAAGCTCTGAAGTAATTTAAACTTTTAAGCCATATTTGGATATTTCCGTCCCTGACGTTGTCCCTATTTGGCATCAGCGTTAACCGCGACTTTTTCCTCGACCAAAATGGCGGCGTCCAGTTTTCGCCAGCCACACGAAATTCCGCTGCCCCAGAGCCCCGCATCCCACACAAAACTGCACAAGGCAGCAATGTCTCGGAAGGGGAAGGGAAAAGCAAAGGAGTTCAATTCGGCTCCGAAAAGGCGTGTGCAGGCCCCTCCGTCGGAGCCCTCCTCAGGCCCTATATGGGATTGGACCTCGCTCACAGATTCTCTTGTGAGCAACGTGCCCCCAATATTTACGAAGGATGGAAGGTGTGTAGCCGTCATTCAGGTGTGATCGAGCGACTCAAAAAAAAAATGTGTAGCTATTTCTTCTCCCTCGTTGGCTCTTCCGTGCGGATATACGCGGTAGCAACGGGGAGAGTCGTCTCCACCCTTTCTATTCCGCGTCCGACGGGGTACGACGCGTCTTCGGACGCCCTAACATGCGCTGTGTTGAACCCCCACAACGCATTTCAGCTGATCACTGGCTCGCTGGCCGGTATCTTGGTAGTTTGGGACTTTTTAGAAGCTACGCTGCTTCAAATAGTCGACGTCTCTCAGCCCATCCACCACATCTGCGCCCATGAAAATTTCAAGGATTCCGTGTTCGTGACGGCTTCTCGCCCGGGCAAAAAAGGCGTTATTGGTACGTGATATTTTTCGACCGTTTGGGAGCCCTGGCTCAGTTTTAACATAAGATGATAATGCCATCGTCTTGCGAGTATCACTCAAACCCGCCGATGCCGCCTCCCAGTCGACGGTACAAAAATCCTCCGAAATAACACCTGTTGGGAAGATACGGCTGCCCACTGGGCTTGCCTTTTCTCCCGGAGGAGATTGGCTGGTTGCGATTGCTGGGCACAAGGCATATGTGGCGTCAACCGCGTCGTTGAGATCGGGGTTCACAAAATATGTGTCTCCAGAACGCCTCACCTGTCTCGCCTTCCACCCTTCGGAGGATTATTTTGCGACGGGCGATGACAAGGGCAACATCCGACTGTGGTACTGTCTCAATGACCAACTACCCGTCAAGCCCGTCGGAGTCGAAAAGAAAACGCAGACAACGACACTACATTGGCATGCCCACGCGGTGTCCTCGATCGCGTTTACTCCCAACGGAGCGTACCTGCTCAGCGGTGGAGAGGAAGCCGTCTTGGTCATATGGCAGCTGCACACCGGGAAAAGGGAGTTTTTACCTCGAATCGGCTCCCCAATCAAAACTATCAGTGTGTCAAAGGTGGCAAGCGGCGAAGAAGAATATCTGCTCGGTCTGGCGGACGCCACTTACACCTTTGTCGGTGCCGCGTCGCTTAAAATTTCGCGAAGCTATTCCCGTATAAAATTAGGTGGGTTTCTTGCGCACCACCGTCTTGTTTTCCGTCTTTTGAAGTATCTTTTTAGATCCCGCAGCTATCTATAATGCGCCATCTACGTCGAAACATGCGGCTACTCCGCTTTCGGTTCACAATCTTACTTCGACCCTCATCCTACCTTCTTCCCATTCCGCATCTCTCCAAATTTACTCCCCCTTATCCTCAACTCTCGTCTCTGAATTAGAAGTCTCCCCGTCTAACAGAGTGTCTAGACGGGATGAGAAACCCATAGAGCCGTGTCGCATAGATCGGGTTACCATCTCATCTTCGGGTGACTGGATGGCTACCATAGACATCCGAGAGGGAGACGAAAGTTCTCATGGCGAATCTTACCTCAAGATCTGGCGATGGGATCGTAAGGCGGGGTTCTGGATATTGAACACTCGCGTCGATCGTCCCCATGACCTTGAGAAAATCACCGAGGTCGCCTTCAGTCCTGCCCCCCAAGGTCAACCAATGTTGCTAGTGACAACTGGAGGAGACAGGAATATCAAAACGTGGCGAATACGGACAACAAAAAATAATAAATCTGGTCCCTCAGAAGGTTTTGCCTTTTCTTTCCACTGAATCCATCCAGCCTAATAGAAATACTCTTCAGAGTTCTGGGTTGCACGGTCTTCTTTTTCTTTACAAAACGAGACGCCATCCCACGTTTCGTGGTCGCCCGACGCTTCACTTCTTGCCATTACACTACCGAATCGTGTGGCGCTGTACAACCCTTCGACCAATCTATTGCTCCACTCTTTGGTTTCCCCCGAGTGCGGAGTTGGCAATGCAGCACATTTCATCGGAAAGGCTGGTCGTTACTTGGCGGTTGTGGGAACAGTAGACCTTGTCCTGTGGGATCTCGTTGACCAGCGCGGTAGGTGCAACTCTCAACGCTTCCAACCCGAAATCTGACCTTTTTCCAGTGCGATGGCATCATAAAAGCTCCAGCCCCATTCGCTCTCTCGTTTCGCATCCCCGCGAGGACACCTTTGCAATCGTGCTTTCTTCAAACGAAGAACGTCCAAAGTCTCGGGTAGCGCTTTTCCAAGTCAACTCAGCGCAACCTACCCGATCACTGTCGGTGCCCTTCAGTTTACGAAACGTCGCCTGGTATCCGCTCGCCCCTTCGTCGTCCTTCAGTCTCGTTGGAATCACCCATGATTGGAAAGTCGTCGTTCTGGGCGATAACATCCAAGTGGCGAAGGACGAAGGCTCCATATCGAGGGAAATCGCGGCGCATGCTGCTCCTCAGCGGCGGACCCTCTTCCAGGATATTTTCGGCAAGTCGGCCTTCAGCGAACCAGCCGCGGTTTCACAGTCCGTGGCGCCGGCGTCTGTTTCTCGGCCGTGGACGGCACGGGAAGGCGCGGGGGTGTTCGAAGACGCTGCATATCTCATGCCACCGTTTGAGAAGCTGTTCGAGCCGTTGATGAACGGTTTCCTCAAATCTAGGGTAGCCGAGGTTTCCGTCCTTCCCTCAGTTACCGCAGAGAACTGGGAGGACGTCGATATGGACGGCGAGGGACGTGCCACCCTTGCCGGGGCTAATGCCAAGCGAGCAGTGGACTCCGAAGAAATGAATACTATGATTGATCTATTCAGAGTGCACACGCTGAAGGGTACGTAACTCGCTTCGTATTTGGCCTTCGTCCCCTAACCAATCACATTTAGCCAAGGCTCCGGTCGTTGTGGGACTGACGGGCAGACGAAATGGGTTGGTCAACGGTCAAACGAACGGAGGATCTTCTCGTCTCCATTCAAACCCTCCAAAACCAAACGGCATTCCAGCACCGTCAAAACCGTCAACAGCAAATAACTCTTCAAACAACATGTCGACACCACCTACGCCGGTGGTGAACGGCAAGAAACGCAAGAAATCACTCGGCTGACGCTCACTTACTTCAAGTACATACATTTACACGCTTAATGTTTCGCATTGCTCTCGTATTGCACAAAATACATTGACACTAAAATTCAAAGGACGTCCGCACAAGAGCCCAGTAAATCCGCATATATATATTAAACCTATCTACGTGCTATAGCTACATGTTAGTGAGTGTGTGAATTGATCAGTGCTTAAGAAATAAAACTCGGGACACTTTACAGCGACAAGGCCTCCTCTTCCGGGGTGGTGGCACCGCGCGGAAGCTTGGCCAAAGTACAAAGACCAGTCAACGTCACAATCTGTTCCTTCTCCAGGCGGCCGCCCAAATCTTCTGAAATGTAGATTTTGCGCAGTGGCGTCCCGAACTGGTGCCTATCCTTGGCCCATTGCACAAGAATGTGCGGCTCAATCGACTGGCAATCCACGACAGTGAGACGAGGAGCGACCGGAGTTTTAATTGCCTGGGGGCGGAAGAATATGCCAAAGAACTGGTTTGCGACATTGGCGACGCGGAGGTAGGTGAGCATAGGCATCGAGTCCAACCACCGCGTCATGGACGAGAGCCCGACCGGGCTAGCATCGAATTGGACGGAGTACGCCGTGAGGAGTCTGACTTTAGGGAACGCCGAGGTCAACTGGAGGAAGAGGGGGAGGTAGTCGTCGCCACAAAGATTCATGAGTGTGAGGTCGTTCACGTTGGGCGCCGTGAACTGGGAGAAGAGGAACATGGCATATGGGCGGACAAAATCTGCAACAACCAGAGTCCGAAGGTGAGGAAGATTCACGGGAACTATGCCCTCTGTCGAACATTGTTCTTCGAATCTGGGTCCGGCGCCGTCCATTGAGAGTTTCTGCAAGCGAGGGCAGTTTGTAAGAACCTCGCGGAAACGAGCGGCGTCGGGGGAGTGAGAGGCGGGAAGGCGTCTGATGTCAAACGTGGTGAGGTTCTCCAAGATTGAATTGTGCCAGTCGATGGGCACACCGTTCAATGACAGATATGCAAGAGACGGCGCGGCAACACCACCGAGGAACGGTTGGGGAATCACATTTGGCCAAACAAGGGATTTTCTGTCCTCGTTTTTCATGCCGCCTCGATGTAGCTCGAAGCGCTGCAACAGAGGGACACCGGAAGGACCATGCGTTCCCAGGAGATCCAGGACTACGAGTGCGCTTTTCCAATCCTCGACGACGACGATGAGCATTCGAATTGTTGAAAGCTTGGTAAAGAGACGGAGGAGCATTTGTCGCATGTCGGCGGGTGTCATGCAGGGCTCATTCGAGAGGTCAATGGTAGCAGAATCCATTTCCGACTCATCGTCGGAATCGTCGCCGGAGGGATCGCCATCGATGCGGATATCGAGGGGAGCCTGACGAGCTCTCTCGAACCACGCCCACGCTCTATCGATCTTGGAACCTGAACCGCGGAACCAAATCGCGTTCCAAAGCGTGGAATCATTGAGCGCAATCTCCCGCCACCGTCTGCAGGTCCAGGTTACGCGTAATCGTGCATCGACGGGACGCTTCATCGAGTCCCATATAACAAAGCGTAATATGTTGCTGATGATTTCGGTGGGTAGGTCGTTAATACGGAAGATACGGAAGTATCTGAGAAGGTAACTCTGTCGGGCGAACTGGAGCTGGGCGCGAACCTCCTCGGGAAGTTGTCTGGGATATATATCTCTTTGTACTTGCTCGATCTGCCGTACGATGACCAGGTATCGCAGGCCGTCGAGCCGCACTGCTTGGATCTCTTGTGGGGTGAATGGGTGGGGCTCCCACGACGACACGATACGGGAGAAATGGTCGTTTATCGCCTTCGCAGTCGGAAGGGTAGCTGGACCGTTATGGGTCGCGTTGACGTCCGGCGACCGGAGAGCAGCGACTCGGGCCATATAGGCCTGGTCGGCGGCGGGAAGGACGGCGGCAAGAGCACTAAGAGGTACCTAGGTCGCATCCGCGGTTAGTAATGGAGAAATATAGAGGGTGGCATGAGATAGGCGAACGTACCGGAGGCATTGCGACGCGATGTGATGCGTATAAGGCGGGGGGGGAAGGGGGGAATTAGGTCGGGGAAAGATGAGATTTTATAATGTCCCGGGTAGCAACCAGTGAGGGCCCAAAAAAATACAAAGACGAGGGAGAGATAGAGGACGCTGTTTAAGAACGGGAAGGATAGAAATAAGTGCCAACACTCCCAGGGTCCACGTGCGCCTACAGTCACCCACAATCCCTTTTAGCGCGTTCAAGACCTCTCTTTGGATGCTACAACCTACCGAATGCTCGCGAAAAATCCGCTAACCAAGATGCCTTTAGTCTTTGAGGGAGTTGGAGGGAGCTGGGTGAAAGACGATGAAGGGGGGGAGGAACAAAGAACGTAAACTTTTGACCGACAGCCTTTTAAAGCTAGCTGGTGATTGTTTTCAAGTCCCTTTCAGGTCTCTTTGATGCCCAGTCGGACCGCACGCTTGCCCGCGGTCGGGAACTCGCGAAATGAACGTAGCGCGGCTGACCGGTGGAATTCGGTGCAAGTTGCGTTGGGGATCGAATTCCTACGGAATTGGACAAAGGTTGCCCACCAAGATCCGGCTATGGGGCTGCATGTGCCCACCGTAGATGCCACCATTGCGCAGGAACTTTCCGAGGACAAAGCAAGGCCCAGCTGGTCGAGCGCAAGTGGCGAGTCTTTTTGGAAATTCCAAAAGCGATCGATCACTTTTCCTCGTTCAAGACTCTTTCAAGAAAGCGCAAGCAAGTATCCAACTGGGTATTATTCGCCCTGGCTTGTGGTTCGAGTGCTACAAAGAATTTCATGTCTAACACCGTTCAAATGTTATTCCGCGTCTTTGAATGCAGCCATCCCCTTTATATGAGCCCTCAAGCCAACGGCGGTCCCTTTGTAACATGTTGCTAACGCGCTTCCAATCTACCCATTGCTTGACTCGTTCGGAAAAAAATACTCGCAACAGACGATTGACGGCACAGCCACATCAAGGATCCACGAGGCTCACAGATCGCTTTGGGAAACAACTTTTCGCCCTTCACACATATCACATTTCTTTGTACTTACCAGTTATATTTTACCTACCAAAGTACATACAAAAATAACTACTGCGCGCATATGATTACACAAAGAATCGCCCGTTCAAGGCCAGGCCCCGGGCAGTTCAGTATCCCTCAAGCCCGACCCCGACGCAGCCGGCTTGGGCGACATGAAAAGCAGTTCCTCCACCAAGGTCGAGACGAGATTGTTTTCCGCTTCGTCAGTAATAGGGCCCTCCGGCATTTGTTCCTTGATCTTTGCGGGAAGGCTCGGGTGCGCCTTCTCCGTGATTCCCATCTGAAGTAATGGTTTAGTACTTACACGAGTGAGCGTAAGAAAAAGTACACACAGCAGCAAGACGTTTCGTGATTCGGTGGATGGTTCGCTCGTTCGGGCTTTCCTGGACGTCAACGTGGCCATAACGGCGAGTAGGGCGCCCGTGGAACGTCTTGCTACGGTGGGGGACGCTGTACATCTCCAACGGAGGGTACCCGACCTTGGGATTGCCGGCACTGACGAGATGCGCTACAGGCGCCGGAGCGGCGGCCTCCGCGGCCTTCTCAGTCGTGGACATATCGACAGGAGGCTGAGTATTGGATGGGCTGAGAAAAGACGTCAGTGAATAACGGCGCGAATTGAAAGAATACACATACGGGACGCTAGCGTGTCTCTGTTCCCTGGCCTTGCGGCGTTCCTCGCGTTCCGCTCTGTATCGCTCCTTTTCGGCCTTGTAAAGCAGCTTTGCGGCCTCGACCTGGGCCCTGAGCTCCTGTGGCGTCGGTTTGGGACGCTCGCCCTCGGCAGGAGGAGGGGGGGGAGGCGCAGGAGCGCCGGGAGGAGGAGGAGCACCTGGAGGAGGAGGAGGACCAGGAGGAGGTGGAGGCCCGGCGTGCGGGGGACCCCAGGGTCCGAAGTGGGACCAAGGCCCACGAGGCGCTCCGAAAGGAGGGATTGGTCCCATGCCGCGAGGTGCGCCAGGAGGCGAAGTGCCGAAAGGATCGTGGAAGTGCGGTCCAGGGTGGAAGGGGCCGTGATGCGGTCCTCCCCAAGAACCCCGACGGCCGCCGCGTCCTCGAGTGCGAGGACCAGCCCCCATCGGGGGAGGGCCGTACCAGAACGAAGACGAATTAACCTGCTCCGTGGTCGGAGTGCTTGTGCGCCACGGCTGTTCAGGATCTTCCGCAGAAGCCGCAGCCGCAGCAGGGTCCGCAGGCGCAGTATTTGCGCCCAGAACCCGAGAGAAGGTACGGAACATGCCGCCGATGGCCTCGGCCACCTGCTGTCCCGCTTCTTCCTCCGCACGACGGCGAATGTTTTCCGCTGCTTCCCCGGTGGTTTGGACAAAGTCGCCTGCAGCCTGGGACATGGTCGCGCGGTGTGAATTCCAGTAAATGCCGTTGGTGGCATTCTGGATGACATTGCGCAAGCCCTCGGAAAGCTCGGGGTGAGTAGAGACCACATTCGTCAGGGTAGTGAGTAGAGTCGCAACATCGTGGGTGAGCGACGGCTGGGGAGCGGTAGTGGAGTCGATGGAAGGAAGAGGAGGATCAGAGGCGTCATCCTCATCAGCGGCCTTGGCAGCCTCGGGTTGCGGCTGTTCCGTAACAACCCCGGTCGCAACAGTGGGGTCAATGGCTCCGGTGACGGTGCTGCGAGGAGAGTCGGGGAGCGGAGTGGGCGGGGTGGACTTGTCGAAAAGGATGGGCTCCTCGTGCGAGTGAATAGAGATCAAGTCCTCAGCGACAACCGAATGCGCTGGCGAAGGGTCAACAGCTTTGCCCTTTCCTTTGTCGAGGGTGTGCCCGAAGTCCGTGGTGGAATGGCCGTCGCTCTCGTCGTCGCTGTCGTCATGAGTGGAGACGCTGGTGGCGTCAGACTCCACCACCCGAATGAACGCATGCGGACTCTCTGACCTTGCGACCGGGGCAACAAACACGCCTCCAAGGGGCGGGAGGCGCTGCCAGTCGTCCTCAATGTCGATGTCAAAGGGGAGACCCTCATTGTCGATATTGCCAAAAGTATTGCGGAACGCAGTCGACCGCGGAGTGTCAGGGAGAGCCTTCTCGTTGCGAGACAAGTCCTGGACAATAAACTTGATTACTTGGCCAGCCGGTCCCGAAAGGGCCTGGTAGAAGTCGCGCAGCTCTTCATCGGAGCTGAGAGTAACCTCGTCCGAGTCGGCGTCAATGTACGCGACTGCAACCTTGTCAATTGGAATGGCGAAAAGACTGTGAATTCGCGCGGACAGCGCGTTCCACGACGGCTGGGAGGGGAAGGTGACACGGCGGGTGAGGCCGTCTCGTTTGGTGAGCTTGAAGTTGGTAGACATGGTCGAAGAATGGAATCAAGTAGGCAGTTCCATTTAAATCAAAAGCACAGTCTTACTGCGCCCGCGCACGGACCCAATGACGCTTACGTTTTACGACTCACTCAAACTCCACAGCAGCTGCGGCAAAGTGGATCATTGAACATTCGAGAATCTTACAAGCATATACACAGTCTATAACTATACAGCGGACGCGCATTCGATTCTTTCAGGCAAAGATCGCCATGCGGGGATCAATGTCGGCCGGGTCGTTCAGCTAAACGCTGGGATTAGAGACAAACTTGGTCTGGACAATTGAATCGCCTACCCTCAAGTTGCAGTTCAGACCGGAGAGAGCCTTGATTTCCTCGGGCTTCAAGTCAAAAGACTCGCTCTTCAGGTTCTGGACCAATCTCTCTTCGTTATTGGACTTGGGAACGACTGTGCACCCGTCAGATCGGAAAAAAAAGGCACACGAAGCCCGACAAAAATGACTTACCGGCGATGCCGCGTTGCGTGGCCCAGCGGAGGAGCACCTGCGCCGGAGCTTGCGCAGTCCGTTAGCTTGTTTTGACAGATAGGAACAAATGAACCAACTCTTGTTGTACTGGTTTGCCAAACTGGTAACGACGTCGTGCGTCAGCAAGCCGGCTGCTCCACGGTCCATGGAGAGCTCAATGTAGCTCTGTGCGACTGTTTCTTAGCGGGACTGCGCCGGAATATACCTATCTACCTACCTGCGGCCCAAACGATGAGTACGCGGTGATTGCGATATCAAGTGTCTTGGCCAGAGCAACGAGGGCTTCCTGAGTGAGGTACGGGTGAAGTTCGACTTGCAACACCTGCGGTTTGATGCGAGCATAGCGAAGGACATCCAAGATGATGGAACCCTGGCAGTTGCTGGAGCAAGCACGAGGCTCGGAATATTCGATACAAAAGGGAGAAGAAAAAAAAAGCACCTAAGTCCAATATTCTTCACTTGGCCGGCGTCCACAAGTTCTTCCATCGCCGTCCAGGTTTCCTGCATGGGAGTGTCTTGGAGGGTGACCGTTTTGCCGTCGGCACCCCACCATTCAGGAGGGTATCGTTCCGCAGGGTCGACTGGCGTTTTGGATCGAGGTTTTTGAGCAAAATTGCCATTTCGGAGGAGAAAGGTAGATTGAGGTAGAAGAGGATGAAATAAATGAGAATTAGAAGAATAAAGAGAGGAATGAGAGAGGAGAGGATAATTACCGTACTTGAGCGCGATGGGGAAATGGACCAAGAAAAGATCAAAGTCTGGTCAAAAGAATGTAAGTAAAATTCAGGGAGGGCAATATGAAAGTTGTACATTCAATTCCCCAAAGCCCGAGCTGCTTGGTTGCCAGAGCCTTGACGTGCTCCTTGGCGTGGAATGTATTCCAGAGCTAATTTATTGGGTTAATTAACAACCGTGTCCCTGCAAAGCCTACCTTTGAAGTGATGACTGCAAGAGGTGAGAGGGCCGTTGTATGGAGTGACCTAGAACTCACATAATTCCTCTCGCTTGACAAGTCCATCTTGCAAAGCGCGACGAACACCTTCACCGGCTTCTTTCTCATTGCCGTAGTCGCCTAGTTCATTTGAGGATCAACGCGACTAGGAAGATCCTGAGCACGCACCGGCACCATCGAAGAGACGATATCCTGCTTTGATGCTTCGAAAATGCGGCTGTTAGACCGCGCATCGCAGATGTGGTCGACCTTACGCATTGTACACGGTCTGATTGAAGCACGTTAACGCGGACTCCATACCAAATTAACAGATAAATCTCACATCCGCACAGCTGGATTTCGTGACCTGAAGACGTCAAAAGTTTGAACTGTAGGCCAGCACCTAGCTTTACCTTCCAGAGTCCAAAGCTATTAAGTACATGGTTGTCAGTAAAGCTGGACATCGGACGCAGTTCACTGCTTACCCGACGAGCGGCATCTTCGTATCGGGCGTGGTGAGCTGTATACGAGAAATCGCGGGGATCGGAGTAGCGCACCTTTTGCCCAGTCCTGGCGAGCGCGATGGAGGCCATAATTGAGAACGAGATGTCGTCACATGAGCGTATTCCTTTTATTAGCAAAGGCCCGGGAGAGCCCGGGCCGGCAGCATACTTTTTTCAAGCTGCACGCATCCATTTGCTGTCGAGCTCGTCCCTGTCGCAAACGCATGCTTGACTGATTTTATGCGCTTTCATGTTGTCGGAGTTGGCACCCTTGGCACCCTTGTTGCCCACCATCTCCGCAGGGCCACTCCAGCAACCCACCCCATCGTCCTCCTCTATGACAGACGCAAACATATGCGCCAGGGCCCCGAGGCTCTCCACGTCCAAAGTCTGGGTTCCATAACCACCTCATCCGGTTTCGAGCACGAAACATACACAAACGCGCGTTCAACTATCGAGTCGCTTTTCGTTACCACTCGCGCAAACTCTACCCTGTACGCGATCGAACAACTGGCCCCGCGTCTGTCCGCAAATTCCACCATTGTTCTCGTCCAAAACGGACTCGCTGTCTACGACAGACTCACCCAGACCGTGTTTCGCGATCCACACCAGCGACCCCACTTCATTTTCGCCTCCACGACGCATCTCGCGCTCTTCCAGTCGGCCCAAGGGCTGGAAACTGGCGGTCATGTCTTGCTCCGTCCCGCGGACGGAAATATCGAATTCGGCATCATGCCGGACCCTCTAGGTCGCAACTTCGAGGCTGGGTTCGAAGACGAGGTTCTTCACCCGTCCGAGCGCAGTGCCCGCCTCTCTGATATTGGCGCGGAGAGTGGAGACCCTTCATTCGAGCGTTACCGAAGCCTGCGAAACACCGTCGCGGCCTTACTTCTCGCCGAGGCTCTCAATGCGCGCTGGAGACCCATTTCAAAGCTCCAATTAGATCTCCGCCGGAAGCTCGCGATCAACTCGGTTATCCATCCGCTCACTGCCCTGCTAGGTTGTCGGACCGCCGACGTGTTCGCGACAGCGGGTTCTATACGCATTGCGGAAAGGATTAGTCGAGAAGCGTCGGAAGTATTTGGCGCGCAACTCCGCGAGGAGACCAAAGAGTGGCTCCGGAGCGCGCAAGAGGTGGGGGAGGTCGGCGGACTCCTGGGGATCGCCAGATTACCTCGCGCATTGGAGCCTCACAGCTTGGTGCGGGAGTGTTTGGCGGTATCTCATACTTCGAAAGGGACTATCTCCAGCATGCTCGCGGCCCTGCGCAAGGGAAAAGAGACTGAGATAGACTTTTTGAATGGGTATCTGGCGAAACTGGGCCGGACGTACAACGTCCAGACGCCCACAATCGCGACAATGTATGATCTCGTCAAACTACGTAGTACTATCGCTCTAGACCAAATTCTGTAATATCACTCCCCGACGACCTTACCGTCTGAAAAATTATAATAACTGGCTTGGCGTGTTAACATACATTAGGGTATGGACGCGAATTAGAATCAAATCGACGTCTTAGACAATGGGCAACACAGTGCGCCTCCTTCCAACAGGCTCCGACATCAGCAACGTACCGTATACTGACTGGTCTGCTAGGGACATGGCATGTGTACGTCCCTCTCAGTCTGAGGAGCCACTCGAGTTCGCAGCGTCGCAAGCACGCTTCCGCTGTGGAAAAACAAGAAGAACGCCAATAACATATTCAGCCATCGCTGGTGAGCCTGAGACAACTTTCGACGACTTTGTTTCGTATGAAATGCGATCTGGGAAGCCCGGAGGGTCCCCTTCGACTGTGAAAGGCATCGACAGGCTGGAACAGGGGGCTGCTGGACAGTGGAATGTACTTACGCGCTTGCAAAAGTGTTGACGTTCTGGCGGGCAAAAGGTCTGCTTATGATTGCGACCAGTACACAGCAACTGCTTGGCTTCAATGTTTCTTCCTCCGCGTCCTCCGAGTCGAACGAGCCCGAATGGGTGGTAACATACTTTGCGTCCACCCTTTTTAGGCCGGCTGAGCTCGACATCATGTTTATTCGCGCCATAGAGATGGCTTGAGTGACCAGTTTATTGAAGGTCTCATAGAGGAGATGGGCTCACTCGGAGAAGTGGGTCTGTTGGTGAAAGATGGAGGAATGTTTAGAGTGCCGCATGATTGACATTCAGCACTACCACGATGTCAAAATGCTGCGGACCGCAAAGAGGCGATGATGAGTGAGAGAAGCGCCTTGACAAGCGCCCAGGATCTCATTCCTCCTTGGTCTCGACTTTATGGAAAGCTGCGATAACTATGCAACAACGAACCCCGACATTGCAGGAATAGGTGTTCGGTTTGTATGCCATGGAAATATGTGGGCCGGAACTGACTATCACCCTGGACGCAGAGTTAGCTTCTACTTGCAGACATTCCTCCTCGGTAGGTATTGTTCTTTGGCCTGTTCAATTTTTTCTCACATGGAGCCCTCGTTTACAGTGATATTGGTTGATCGTTCGTGGCAAGAGTCAGTCAGAACCCTCATATTTCACAAGCTAAATTGCATCTGATATTCACAACAGCGCCCCCACAGCATTGTGGACCTTCATCGCAACGAGGTTGGTGTATCTCGCACTCGAATTTACTCCGAATTCTGACTATCAACCATTCAGTTTCGGCCTTACCATCGCCACGATTGTTCAGCACCAATCGGGCACTCAACTCACATTATTCCAAGGCCTGCAGGTCTCAAATTTGGTCTGGTGCGCACCGTATAGCTCTTCAGACTTCGGTCCCTTGACGTTATGTTCTCAACAGGCTCGCAAATTTTGGGACCTTTGTCGCTCTCGCGAGTTACAGCCGCCAGAAAGCAGCGAGCCACAAGGAACCGAATGCAACCCGGGGTGGAGCCGATTATAATGTTAAATTTGGGGCAATGTTGCAAACGTTACTCTCCATGACGCTGGTGATTATTTCGTCAACCAGATAACATCGAGATTGATTAAAATTTACTCGTTAGACCATATACATGTGGTGCGACGGAAATCAAGATCCTTTATCTGGACGCCGCATTAACGATATTGTCTAGGTCAAATGCGGAGACTTTTGGCAGTATGCCCGAGTGTTCCCATCTGGTAAATTATATGGTTTTTGCGATCAAAGCCCCCGCGGTCGGGGCAGGCAAGGCGCGTGTTGCTCCACACCTTGTCCCGCTTTGTACTTAGCTAATTCCGCATAGATCGTTGGACTAACGGCCTCCTCCATTCTAACCGCTGCATACGTATTGATTACGCTGCACGAACTAAGATCGTATCGCCGAAGCCGCAAGGAGCGTATTGAACATCCCGCCGTCGCATCGCCGACCTATCCAAAGAGTCCGAAAGCGACGTCTTTCTCCACCTCTGTGCCGACTGCTTCAAGTTCGAATGACTATTCACTGCCTATAATAACTTCCGCGACTCACTACAAACCTTCACGAGCACAGCTGCCTCCGTTGTATGCAGCAGAATCAATCTCGCAAGTCTCACAGGTCCCGAATATGACTCAAAAGCGTCGTCCCAGACGTCGGAGATGGTCATACGAGATCGACCCTATGCTTATCGGTGAGCGCGTCCATTCTTATCCTTCACTCTCCTATTCATGTTTCCAAGGCATCATGATATGCCAAATTCTCGTCTTCACTTATTTTATCGTTTCGAGCGAACTGCTTCTGTCATATAATGACGGTGCGTACAGTTCCGCCGAGCAAATGGGATTCGGCCAGGTCCGTTGCATCAAGCCGTCGGAAATAACCAAACCCTCATGAATTACCAGATATTGGCTCTTATAGTCGTCCTTCCATCCGCGCTCTCCGTGGTAGGCGCACTCAAAAAACATGGACTGAAGCGTCTTTCGAAGCGGAAAAAGACCAACGTAGGGCGGCGGAATAAACGAGTGGCTTTGATTACAGAGATTGTATGAACAACACCGACCTGTGTACAACAGATAGCTATGTATCGACTATATATATATATATTGTTACGAGTCCGAAATGCACACCGCCACAGCAGTCCCATTCCGTAAGAGTACAGGCAAAAAAAAAAATTAATGTTCGTCAGCGGTGGGCGTACCCCACTTTACTAATCTGTAGGGACCCTTTTGCCAAGATGCCACTCTCCGACCTACAGCATCATCAGTACTAGTTCGACCACTATCCAGTAAACATCAAGTACCTGCAACAATCGACATGGTGGATCGATCGGTTCCAACGAAACCGATGCCCTGTGATTGTATAACGGCGTCGATGAGGAGGGGGTACCTAATCAAACTCTTCTTCAGCACCCAGTTGAACACAGGGAGTATCACCAACCATTCCCCGTAAAGTTCTTTTGTCTGCGAGTGATCTGGGGTGAACCAGCCCATTTCTGCTACTTCCTGCCACCAGGTGGCGTTCCGTTCGTCGCTGGTCATTACGACGTGGTTCACTGCTATACCAGTACGTTCGCGGACCTCGTCCTGGACCTCGCGAACGCGGCGAGCGATCACAGGAAGCGTCGCAAAGCTTAAGAAGGATGAGGAATGAGTGTTCGCTGTGGTACGCGCGTGAGAGCGAACGAACCATTCTTGTACAGGCACCCCTCCGCACCAAACCTCGAAGTCGTGATGCCGGACGTGCATGGAGATGAACTGAAAATTTGTACCGACATCAAGTCTGGCTAAAAGGCGAAACAGCATCAACGTACTGGTGGTATTGTTCCATTCTCTTGAATGCCCAGGGCCCGTCGAACATAATCATCGGCTAATTTCTCCAGCGCAGGCGTCCAATGCATGTATTGCCCAACATACCGCCACGCAGGACTGCCCGCCAGGGTTAGAAAAACAGAAGCAATTAGAAATAAAAAATGGTACCTATAGTCGTATTCCATCTCGAACGGCTATTTGTCGAGTAAGGGCAAGAAAAAAGACTGAGATACTAGGACGAACCTGGTGAGCAGAAACATAATAGACTTCACGAAGGTGGTTAGCTCAAAGAAACTCAAAAAGAGTAAAGAACGCACGATAATCATAGCAAAGTATATGCTCGTCCGGTGGAAGAGAAACACCGTGCTTCGGTGAGGGCAACGGAGGTACTAAGCTGGCTTCACGCGTTGTGGGGAAAGCTAGCGTCGCGAGAGACCAGAATGTAACGTGTTGGTCGTGTTCAAAGTTTGGAATCATTTTAATCCAAGTGGGTGCCTTGGTATACGAGATATCTGGGTTTGAAATGAAGATGAATTCAAGCAGTCTGAACGGCCTGACGCACCGAGTTTCAGATCATCGGGAATACGACTCCGCCGCGGAAAGGCTTCCCGATATTGTACAGCTGGATGGGCAGTAAGTATGGACATCACTTTCCAAGAGACGGATGTATTACCTTCCCATACATTCCAGCAACCTAGGTCATCAACGAAAGTGCCGTTTTGATAATCCTAGTGATGAGAAGCAATTTGAGTTTGACAGAATAGAAACAAAAAAATTGGATAGCCAAACCTTGACTTCTCGCCACTCCAAGACAGGTTTTCCCAACTCATTTCGGAGACGTGGCACATCGAAGACCTGGCCGAATGGTATAGGAGGGACGTGGCCACCGATATGGGAGGGGATGAATTCGGGAATGATCGGTACTCGGTCAGTTATCAGACCGAGATAGATGAGATTTATCTGCCGGAAGTTCAACAATCGGAATGGACCAAGTGGAGGACGCATACGTAGGTGAACACATCATTCGCTATAGATCAGAGATTGAGACGAGAAGCAACAAGTGATAGAGATACTTACTCCAGCCGGCCGACACCCAAGAAGTAATGTACTGAGTATCAGAGCGGAGATTTTCTGAGACGAGTGGGAATGAGAAACAGTGGGTACCACACTCAAGTACAACTCGCCTCTGAATGACATTGTAGGTCCGCCCTTCAACACCGACGACGGGCCGAACGGGTCCGGGTGCACGTCAACTTCATGCGAAGGCACCGGCGGCGGGACGGAAGCGGAGGAGTGGGGACCCAGCCCATCCAAAGGCTCTGTTATTTGAGAGGATGGGTGTGAAGTGTATGTTGCAAAGGTAGCGAAACAGGCAAGGGAGACGAGGACAAGAGCGGTCCATGCTGTTAACATGAAGCGCTTCCTGGACAAGAGCGACTGGGGTCCAAAAGCCTTGCCCGCTGTCCACTTGTCGTCATACCGAGCGGTGCTGCGAGAGTTGGGGTCGGACTCCATGTAAAAGAATGGAAAAGGTCTAAGGAAAGGCCTGAGAAGATCTTCCGAGATGGATCAAACGGTATATGTCGAAGTTGCCGAGTACACGAGTTGAGCGGGTGATGGCAACGTGCTTGGCGAGGTACGGGTTGAGCAAGGTGCGGCACTTTTCACGTCGCTGGCCTTTGGACTTGTTGAAGTGGGAATGAAGTGGGAAATGATTCCAAAAGCGTCTGCTAGGTACAGTGCAGACAGAGCCAATTTTTTGTACGAGAGAGGATCTGAGATTCGATCATGATCGAGCTGTCAAACGCCTGTGACACGACAGCGTGTGACACTCTTATCACACTCCAAATCCGTCTCTGTCTCCGTCTGTTTCCGTTTGACACGGTGAATTCAAGTGGGCGCTCGAGCCTCGCAAGCATTGCGGCCCTATCGTTACTATTTATGCAAGATCTCTTCGCGAACATGGGTACCTTGAACACCAACTGCAACAGCTTCCCATCATGGCCGCTACGAATCTGCAAGTCGCTGGGGTCGTCGCTTTTTACATGTGCTCTGCGCTCATCGTATGCACCTTCGTTTAATTTAATCCATGTGTTTCTCAATTTCCCATTATGCAGATGGTCTTTGTGTATGTTCTCCCGCTCATGGCTTGCAATCTACAATAACTTGTCATCCAAGCAACAAGGCCGTCTTGAACAGCGCACCAGACTTGCCTCTCATCTTCCTTCTCCTCCAATTGCTTATCGCTGTCGCCCTACTGCACACCTCGGCACTTTTCTCGCGGGGGGCTATTGAAATCCCCAAAGTAGAGCTCGAGGTCGCCAAGAAGATGTTCCCGGTGGTTTTCGTCAACATTGTTGGGTCGCTATATTTCCTTTTCTCTCTTTCTTGGCGTTAATGGTGGTTCTGCATAGATTGGTTTTCAATACTCTGTGCCTTCGCGGAGTGGATGCCTCCTTTTTCCAGATCGCAAGAGGGCTCGTACTTCCGCTTACAATCATCGTGTCCAGTTTCCACACTCGTTCGGTCCCTAGCTCGAATGTCATTCTGGCCACCGTTATCGTCACGGGAGGTTTCTTCCTCGGCGTCGCGCCCTCCTCCACAGTTCCACTGACCGCCACTCCCTCGCTTCTGTCCCTCGCATACGGCGTTCTGTCGTCGCTTTTCATTGCTTTTCACGCAGTGCTAATCAAGATGTCTCTCCCGTATTGCAATAACTCCACCATCCATCTCGCTTATTACACCAATGCGGGATCGGCAGTCCTCTTGCTTCCATTTGCCCTCTTCTTCGGTGAACCTTTCGCTTTACGCACCATGATGGCCGATCCGCAATGGAATGCAACTGTTTTCATGTGGGGGACCCTGGTCACAGGATTTTTCGGATTTCTCTTATGCATTGGTTTGTTCTGATCTGCACAAGCCGCAGGCCGCCTGGAAACGTTTCTGAAACTGAAGTCCGGGTGAAGAAACCCTAACCCTAGACTTCCGTTTCGGGATCGTTTTCAGCCGGCCCGGGTGGTTTTCCGGAGTGCACGTTGTACTGACCTCAAAATTAGCAGGATTACTGAGCATCCGCGTTACAAGCCCAATCACCCACATGTTCAGCAGTGTTGGTCCCTGTCCCATTTTTGTAATGATCATCTGCTAAAATTCCGCTCTTCCCGAAGGCGGCTCGGTCGGTCTTACAGACTGTTATCGGTGTAACGTACTTCGGAGACTTGATTACAACGTGCGTTCTGCCTCTCTGCATCTTTCGGCCGCTCTGACGAAGAAACAACAGTGCCCGGGCCAGTTCCATCATAGTAATCCTCGGAGGAACCATGTCAGTACTATTCTTCCGACAGTCCCGAACACGGCACTGACATTATTTTCGGCAGGTTCTACACCTGGCTTAAAGCCGTAGAGACGCCAGCAGCGCCTCCGCGTCACGCCACTGATATCGAGTCCAAAGGGGGCGACAAGGCGGCGAATGACTCGGACGACTCGGACGAATCGGAGATTGTGTGGGAGGCGCCCAAAGACAGAGACTGAATAGTTAAATTATTTAGACTGCTTTCATGATTGACGATGTAATTATACACTTTTTGGGTCGCTGTATGGTACAGACGTCGTGTGCATGTCATTGTTAAATTCGTTATGTCTTGAGACATGTTCAAAAGCGGTGATTGAACGCTTCTCGGCCCGAATTAGGAAGCATTATGTAATGACAGGTTCTCGATCTACTGGCAGCAATGCGAACTTGTCGACCAGCAATCCAGAAGATGATAGATATCCTCCGCAATTCCACCTTTTTTCCCTCCGGATCATCTCGTACTGACTCTATACATATTCAGATTCTTGCCCTCCTATCTATCATATTCTTCTACAGCTCGTATGGGCCTAGGCAGGCACGGCATGCCAGCAGAGGGGAAACACATATATACCGGTCCCTGATTAATAGTCAATTTCTTGAGCCACATTTCTCTGTGAGCCATGGCGACCCTCAAGCGTACCGACTCGCATTCTTCCGACGATACTTTAGTAGTCGATGCCTGTCAGCGCCCTCTGGAGCGCCAGCTCGGGGAAACTGAGGTCTCGTATTTCCTGCCCTCTCGCGAAAGCGGAGTCAACGACATGTAGGATCTCCTGGACCGCCCATACTTTTTCCCCCTTAACCCCTTCGCAGGTACCTTCACTTGGGCTTCCGCTCCCCATCTGAGATCATGAGCCGCAGCCGGGTGTGCTTGGTGTGGACTATTCTTCGTCTCAAGCATCCCCTTCTCGCCTCTAAGGTTCAAATGCATGACTACGATGACATTAGATTTGTGTAGGTTCTTTTGACAGCTTTCATTTCTCTATATTTATCCGCGATACCCCAGATATGCGGCGCCTGAATCTGTAATGGATGCTTTAGAATCCGCAGACGCCAGCCTCGAATATCGCTCTCAGTCCAAAGATGGTAAGTGAACTTATTTCTCCTCAGCTTGCGTGCCTAATTATCTCTTCAGAGATGATTGACGCATATTTAAATGGCCCCCGAACGCTCTCGAACGACCAACTTTCCTATCTGGTCATTTCACAGCAGCAAGTAGTGGATAGCTCTCAATCGGTAGATGCTTCAGCATTAGACCTTCAGGACTTCGATTTGCTTTTGTGTGCCACGCATTTCCTAGGTAAATCCATACGGGTTGAGACGACTCGCGAACTCATCCAAAACGATCCAGGGGATGGCATGGCTTTGCATAATTTCGCCAATGATTTTTTCACCCTCCTAGCGAGCGGCAGGGCTGATGCAGACCTCGAATGCATGCTGACCGACGAATGGTACAGCCGGTGGGGAGCAAAGAAGGACGACAGTGTTCGTTCGATGCTCCTGGAATATACACGTTTTTTTTATTAACTCTCAATATAGGTTCTTGGCCTCCCGAGTTCCCTGGAGGATAGACTTCCGCCTATGGCAGATGGGAAATTCCATCGCGCAGCGCGCCGAGTCGACTTTGACAACAGTCAAGCGAAGCTGATTGTGAGCGCAATTTTTGTGATGCTTTGGGGGTATGTTCAAATATTTCCGACAAGGGCGGTCATTCTTTCCCCCGGCGATCTGGAAATGTCCGAAAGACCGTAGTCCCCACGGTTTCCATCGATCCGGAGCGAACTAAGCTGATCCTCAAGAAATGCAAGTCGCAGTCCGTTTCGATCAGTGCTGCTCTCTTCAGCATCGTGAATATTGCATGGGCGCGGACATGCGATCGCAACTGGGAGCACCCTATGTGAGTTAACTTTTGCCTCATTAAAAATCCCCACTCATATTGTCATGGTAGTATGATGTACTCGGCTCTCAATCTTCGGTCCGTCTTGACCGCGAGCAAAGCCTTTAATGATTCTTATTGGTACCTCGCAATCGGATATTTCAATGGTGTGCTGGTTGTCGATTTTTTTTTGGTCGTCGTACTAACATTAGAGGATATAGTGGTACTTCCGACGTTCATTCCGAAATCTGGCTCGGATAAAGACGTGGAAAAGATTTTCTGGCATAGGGCGCGCGCCGCCAAGAATCAGAGTACACTGGCCGCTAAGAGCCCCATGCTTGTATCCCGAAGCCTGGAAATGGCCCGTGAGCGAGGGCAACGTGCACGCGGATGGGCTCGCGAGGACGACGAGAAGGCGCGCGGGACCTGGAAAGCTCCGCCACCTCGGGCCACCTCCAACTCCACCGCAAGTAAACCTCCCTCCGCTGCATTGATTGGGTTGTCCCTTTTGGGCAATCTTGACGGGATGTACAAACACTCCACCTTCCCGAAGATTCAGCTGCACACTCTCACCACCGGATCCCGGCAACGAGCCGGCGGGATGCTGTTGTTCGGGTACACCTTTGCAGGCGAGTGTGCAGGTTCGAACTAGACCTGGAGTGGATCTAACTCGCATCTCGTTTAGGCAAACTGTGGATAAGTCTCGGGTACGATGAAGCCGGGTTTGACGATACAGTTGACAAATTTTGGGGGAATGTTCTAACCGCGGTGGACACATTACTTATTTGAGCGTTACGCTCCGAATATGGACGCTGGATATCCCGCGCGACGTAAATAGCGGACTATATTGTAGTGAGTGCTGCAAGTGTTTAAATATATAAGTTAACTGTACATACGACTCGATAACCCCAAACGAGGGAATCCCCTCATAAGTCGGGCAATTCGCGTTGAATTAGCCTAGCCCATGTGCTGTCTTTCCACCAGTCGTGCATACTGTCAATTCGTTCCCATACAGTTTCTTCATCTACCCCATATATTTCATATCGTCCACCATCAAGAGGTCTGCCCTCTCGACTGGCAACATCCAATGCGGCCTTGTTTTCCCCCCTAAGGAAAGAACGAAGGTTCCAATTACCCAAAGACTGCGAGTATTGTTTACATACCTGAGCAACTCTAATAATTCTGTCCTATCAGGGAAGAACAGTCTTGGCTCGAGGACAGCCAAGATACCAAGCGCTGCACGGTACAAAAAGGAGTCTCCCTCGAGCAGTAAAACGTCCCATATCCGAGCGCATGCCTCGAACGGAAGATGGTCTAGGAAAAGAGGAAGCAGCCAATCGGGCAAATACGCCGCTGGCGATATCTGATGCTGCTTGAAGTTGAAATATACTGGGCAGAACGGTTAAAAATTGAAGAAATCGCAGGTGCAGTGGGTTCTCACTCTTCGGCATGCCATCGGCTAGAAGAGTGTCGAATATTCTGACAAACACAATCAGTAACGACAAGAACAATTGGAAGGTATTCACCTATAATATGCGTCCACCTGTGTTTGTTAGTATCGTCAAGATATCTCGGAATAATTCGACGCTCACATCATCCTTGGAACCCTCTCCTCCAAAGAAGCTCCGCATGCAGTGCCTCTCCATTAGATTCCGCATAACGATGAAGGCCTGTTGGACCGGCATATTGATCAAGAGCATTGCAGCGATTTTCGCGGCGCCTATGGTATAACCGAGCCCCTCGTCACTCCGAGATACCACCCAGGCACACATCATATCCTTGAGATCGGAATACAAAGGGCCTGTCTCCTGATGAAATATATGGAGAGAAGGCAGTGTAGTGGAAATGTCTTGTTCGATGAGCGAAAGTGTGGCCGAAGGAAATGAGCCAGAGCCCAAGGCGCGTTTCGCTCTTGCAAGACATGTTCGGTAGTTGTCTAATAGGAAAGTAATGATCGAGGGACAAATAAAGTCAGAATTCGAGTTGAGAGCTTGTAGACAGGGCGCACAGAGATTATGCGATATCTACCTTTGCTGAGTGCGAGGGCATTGCCAACGGCGTTGGCCCACATCGAGGCCCGCAACTTTGTAGGTATCCCTTCCCACCACAATTTCCGAAGAGCGGGTTTTTTATGTACCACTTTCCAGTCAGGAACTATCTCTTTCTCCCAGACGCTCAGAGAGTCTTCGATTTTCTTTTCTCGTGCAAGACGACGCTCCTGGAAAGCTCTCCTCCGCTTCTCAGCTTGTAAAATAAGTCAGAGACTTACGTGGTGTCGGGAAAGAAGCACTCACCAGTAGCTCTACTCTGCTTCATCATCTGCTCCCACTCGCTTAGATGTTTATTATCTTCTTGGCGACTCTTGGGCGGCAGGAAATGCGGTCGAGTTTTGCTCCTCACTTTTTCCAAGGCACTGGGGCCAGTAGAACGTATGGGTCGATGAGTTGGATTTTGTGAAGGTAATGGAACAGGTACTGGGGGTGGGGTGCGCGGTATTGACTGGGATGAAGATGCGGCAGCAGGAAGTGAGCCCGAAGCATTTGATGGAGAACTCGCAGGGGCTTCAGAATGTGAGGATCCCACAGATGCAGGTCTGGGAGGGGAAGGGGAATCGACCGGGGCCCGAGAAGAACTGCCCTCCAATCCCGATGTCCACGACATGGTCACTCGATGCGTTGGGGGTTGAGAGACATCGATGACGACGTTGGGATATGGATGGTTGTTCGAAACGGCGGCATCGTCCACAGGCTCAGCCTGGACAACATCCAAAGGTTCTTCCTGGACAGATTCGGACAGCGAAATTTGGGAGAATTCGCCAGCCATCTCATCTTCGTCCAGTGCGGGTTGCAGATGAGGAGAGGATGAGGGAGAATGGCCATTCATATCAAGTGTAGAGACCGATTCAACGTCGAAGGAATGGTCTTGCTCCGAGTCGACCGAGGCCTCCGTGTTCGCCCACGACAGCTCATGACGGGCAATATCCTGTCGTATAGCATCTGAGGTGAACTTGTAGTCGGATTCATCGTCTTCGCCGTCTGCAAAGGCGTCGTCGAAGTCGAGGTGAGATGGAGGAGATCCAAGCTGCATGCCAGTGCGTTCTAATTGGACTGTCATATTGTCCGACGTGACTGATCGCGACTTGGTCACTTGCGCGTCTATTCAACCTCCGCACGCGTCAATGATATCGGAGATATTCTTGTTGCTTTCGGGCCATGAATCGTCGCTGTTTCCATCGGGACCCTCCCTGCATCCCCAATTCGCGCCTCTCCTTCATCCCGGCGAGCAGCAATGTCTTGAATCTCTCGCCCAGATCGCCTACCGCTACAGGAAGATACTCGCGGCGTGCAACACTCTATCTCGCTCTCCGTCGCGTTACGTTTCCACCGTTGCTGCGAGTCTGACCCACATACTCAAGGAGGACTACCAGACCCTTGTGGTGGATACAGAGGTATGCGCCGTTGAGTAATCGTTTTTGCAGTCGTTTCAATGTCTTTACAAGGCCAAAGTCCTTCTCCGCGACCCAAATCTGGTGGCTAGCGCGTCATTTGTCCCTCTATCATCAATAAGAGCGGTGTTTGCGGAATGGGTGAGTTGAAAAACTATTTCACGAATTTCCCTCAATTGTGGAACAGGATGCACCTTTCGCCACTCTGGTCGCCCTTGTAGATCAACTCGAGGCCGAGAAGACTTGGAAGCCCGGACCATTAATTGACCTACTTCTGGCGCGCTCCCATACGGGTGTTCACCGAATATCAGACATGCTTTCTTCCCTGGCCGTCGCCGTTCAGCGTGTTTGGAGAACACAGCTGACCGCGTTCGTGATTCACGGCTCGCTTTCCCCCGTGGATCCATTGGCCTCAGACACATATACTCTTGAGGAGGGCTCCATGCCTGCTTGTGTCTCTGATCAGTCTAGAGATTCTATAGCCTATATTGGGCGGGCGATTGCCACCATAAAAAATGCGCAATGGCAGAAGCAACTCCCGCGCAACCTGGCTTCCGAGCACACAAAGTTGTTGCAGGATGTCTTACCTGAAGACCAGCATGCATTCGACAGGGTGATTCTCCAGATCAGAACAAACGTCAGTGAATGGCTCTGGCTAAATGTCCTTACTCAAAAGGATGTCGAGGATGCTGTGGATTCGCTGTAAGTAAACACCCTCCCATTTGATTGATATTCTTAACCCTCCACAGAGGAAATTATTTTCTACTTCGCAATGGCGAATTCGCTCAATCCTTAATACGTGAGATCGAGCGCCTCAAGCTCTCGCGGCTGACCATGCGCTCTGGTCCCGCCTCTATGATTCGAGATCAGGATCTCAACTTGGCCCTCCTGCGAGCGTCTCTGGGCACAACAGCCCAGCATGATCCAACCCTCTCCCTCTTGCGTTTCTCTTTACCGGCAGGACCTCTGCGGCCCCTTTTGCCTTCGTTAACTCACACCCAATATCCTACCTCGCCCTCAACTTCAGCGACTTTACCTACAAACCCTTCTTTATTCAGCTCGCACTTGCTAGGGTCCACCCCTTTGACGCTGTCATATAAGGTGTCATGGCCGCTGGATCTCTTCCTCCACAAGGCTGATCTCACGACCTACGCAACCTTGTTCTCTTATCTGTCTGCGCTGCGGAAAACACACGCCCGCATACATATCTGCTGGTCGTCCTTGTCAAACTCGCAACGTGCGCGTCGGCGATGGACTGGACTTGGAGAAGGGGGTACAGCCGAAGATTTGCTCGTGCGCAAGGCGCTCTTGCGATGTGGATGGGGCGTTGTGAGAGACATGGGGTGGTTTCTCGACACACTACTCGGCTACGTTATGATCGACGTCGTCGACGTGGAATTCCTGAGGCTGAAAGAAATGCTGGGACGGGGCGGTGGACTCCATCCCTCAGGAAGTTTGCAATCCCTTGGGTCCGGTCAAATCCCTGTTTCAACAAGCGCTGCTTCCATTGCATCGACTGCACACCATTTGGATTTCACAACCCTGCGCACCATACATTCGGAATACTTGGATCGTTTGCTGACTGGGTGCCTACTGACCAACCCTGTGCTTACATCCCTTCTGCTCCCGATATTCGAGGTGTGCGAACGGTTCGTGGCACAAATTGAACGGTGGAATGGTGATGTCCTCCCCGCTCTCCTGTTTGAGGGGAGTCTGAAGGGGGGCGATGAAGAGGTCGGTGCCATGGTCCGGGAGCGTCAAGGTGTGGTCGCCGAGATCAACGAGGTTCGTGCGCTAGAACTGATTAACGACAGCTACTGAAAAAATTGCACTAGACTTTGCAAGAACTGCTAGAGTCGTTTTACGAACAACTTTCATTGTCCACCTCACAGCAGGCATTTACGGCTACAGGCACGGACGCGTCAAAGTCTGTCCTGATGAATGCGAGTATTGCGAACCACACGACATTTAATGCATCAAAAGGGGTGAAGGGGGTGGATGGTGTGCGGCGGCACGTTGAGCGGCTTTTATTGAGATTAGATTTCAATGGAGCATTCTCCAAGGGTCGAAGGCGGAAACGAGATACCGGCATTCTGGCTGCAGGAGGGCTCGCGTAGTAGTTCGGCTATTTTCGGTTAGATTTCGTGGAAACAATATTTTGGCGCGTATTTATGCCATGTTTGGTGCGATGAGCATTGCTCGACGGCTCTCATCTCTCTCCAACCATCTCAAAATGGCGTCCCGTGCGTATCTCCTGCGATCTCGGTAGATAATTCTGAGCAGTGTCCAGAGTATACTCCCCGCCTTGTCGGCGCGGCGAATACTCTTGGTGAGCATTCATTCCTACCAATCTGTTCTGTACCTCATCCGGCGCGATCCAGAACACCGCGTCTTCATTGAACAAAATGGCTCCGTCGTCTCGCCCTTCCACGACATCCCTCTTTTCGCAGACCAGAACAACGGCATCTTCAACATGATCGTCGAAGTTCCTCGCTGGACGAACGCTAAGATGGAGATTTCCAAGGAGGAGCCTTTCAATCCCATTAAGCAGGATATCAAGAAGGGCAGGTTGCGTTTCGTTCGCAACTGCTTCCCGCACCACGGGTACATCTGGAATTACGGTGCCTTCCCCCAGGCAAGTCGTTTGACACTAGCTTTCGCTCGCTTTCTTATTGGTCTGTGCATAGACCTGGGAAGATCCCTCGCAATCCAACGCTGAGACCAAGGCCAAGGGTGACAACGACCCACTCGATGTTTGCGAAATCGGCGAACAGGTCGGCTATGTCGGCCAGATCAAGCAGGTCAAGGTCCTCGGCATCATGGCGTTGCTCGATGAAGGCGAGACCGATTGGAAAGTCATCGTCGTGGATGTTCAGGATCCCCTGGCTTCCAAGCTCAACGACATTGAAGATGTCGAGCGCCATCTCCCTGGTCTGATCCGGGCCACAAACGAGTGGTTCAGGTCAGTTTGGCTGTACATTCAATTCATCACAGTATTCTGAAATATCGCATACAGGATCTACAAGATCCCCGACGGCAAGCCCGAAAACACTTTCGCCTTCTCCGGTGAAGCGAAGAATAAGAAATACGCAACCGAGATCATCCACGAATGCCATGAAGCGTGGCGTCGTCTCATTACTGGGGAGAGTCCTATGCAGGATCTAGAGATGTATGTTCTCTTCCACCTCTCCACAATTTGCTTGTCTGACCGCGTTGACAGCCACAACATTACCATCAAGAACTCGCCTGGATTCATTCAAAGAGATCATCCCTTGTACACCAATCTTCCTCCCGACTCCAGGAAGCCTCCTGCTCCCATAGACCCCTCTGGTGTGTCGCTTGAAGAAATAAGATCCCGTATGTCGCTGACAATTGTTTGCAGTCTCCAAATGGTGGTATATCTCTTCTGCACCCGTTTAAAGTCGATACGAATAGCACAAAGTTGGCTTCTGTTTACAGTCAACCAAACAAAGTTTTGAAATGTTCTCTAATATTAGTACTATGTTACAGTGGGTGAGTATGTCTAGCGGCGTTGCTTCTCCGACGCGGCGTCGGCCTGAGTGTGAGGATATCGACAATACCGATCTGATATTGAAGTCACCGTCCAGGTACCTGATTAAAAGATGAGGCTTGGTTTGATTCGGGGTTCGACCTCTGTTCTACGTACCTTCCATTGCCGAGAAGATCGAGTATTCGTAGGCTGTCACCCGCGACACGGTGTGGGTCTCGAGCACCTTTCCTGGCTTTCCGCCTTTCTTCGGCGCTGGTTCGGCGCGTTGATAGGTGAAGGTGAATGGGGGTTCCCCAATCAATGTGAACACAATCTCTGCTTGATCGCCCTCATGAATGTCCTTCCAATTAAAGTCAGCCGTAGTAATAAATCATGCAGTCCTCGTTACCTACCTGGTAGATCCGTTTGCCGTGGCCAACTTGAGCAGAAGGAAGAGCGTGGACATAGAGGCGTAGGTCGGTGACAACGGCCTTGCACATCTTCTGTTGGTGTGCAATCGAAGTTATCGTAAATTCCCCAGGTTGCTGCTGGATCAGAGAGAAGGGCGAGACTTTCGCTTCCTCCGAATGCGCTTTCCCGTTTATAGTGTATCTGAAGAGCGGGTTTGTCCATTATATCCGGATGAAACCACCCGAAACTCACCCGACTGTCCACGGTGGAACACCTTCCAGCTGGAATTGCGAGACATCACCCACACAATAGTGCTCTCGTCGGTCGAAGGGGATGATGGCTGCAGTTTCGGCTACATCGACCCACACTGAACTCGATAGTGGATCTAATGGAGCCTGCGGACAGCTAGATGCATCAGAAATGGATTCTAAGACAACGAGATGAGGCCCAATAGACTTGAAATCGTAGGATGGTAGTTCGATCTTCCACGAAGATTCAAACGTCTCAACTGTCATGGTCTCGACGTGACTGGTGCCATAGTTTTTGATGGACAGTCCCAGGCGGAATGGAGGAGTTCCTTCAAAGAGAACTAGACCATCGAGTGAGAGAGGGTCCTGCGCCATAAAAGCATCGTTTAGGCAGTATGCCATGCGATTCCTTGTACGGAAGCGAGCGGACGGGCGCATGTTCACTTGCTGTTCGAACAAGAGGCGCTGTGAACGGGGTATAACGGCATTCTTGTGCTTGGAAAGTGGATAGGCAGCGTCTCCAATCTGTTTGACTTCATAATAAACGCGCCCAGGATTGGATGTTTGTAACTCGAATCGCGTGCGTGGCTGTATACTGTTGAAAGTTGGTTGGCCAAGAAGCTTCGTACCCCCATTGTCGTTATTTTGGGCGATGTTGTACATGATTTGGAAGGGCGGCCGTCCTAAAAGAAACAGGTCAGCGCAGTTAAATCAGTTTGGCGGTAGACAAACCGGTAAGATCTAGATCGATATGGGCATCCATATTTTCACAGATGGGCGAAAGTATGTGAGAGCCATTGTAAGCTTCATATGTCGCAGCCTCGGCCGTTTCGGCGGAAAGTTTCGCAGATGGTCTTGGTATCCAATCAACACGATAGGTCGATGCTTCGGGCACTATGAATCCAGGACATTGCGAGTCGGTGACCTACCCATCCATAGTGAGAATCGCGCCAGTAGTCAAGAAAAGAGCAGACGAACATCAAGTATCTGGTACACGCCAGCGTCCATTACATGCAGGTAATCGTTTGCGGTTTTTAATTCAGTAGACTGAACGGTTTCGGTACCGTCACGACGATATTTTAGGCGCCACGGCTGAAAAATCGGTTTGAGATAATGGGAACCATGCAAGATGAGGCTTCTTACCCCATCACCAGTCAATCGTAAAGGTAGACTAGCGCGTTGTTGCTCCAAGACTGTGACACTGTCCCCGTAGAACTTGGCAGTAGGCTTTAATGAATAAGGTCAGAGCCTGGTCTCCACCCAAATTGAGCACTTACCTTGACCCGCCGCACATTGACCGAGATGCCCGGCACCGAAACAGCTCGTTTGCATTCATAAACATCCTCAATACTAACTGTTGTTCTCGTCAGACAACGCAATCCACAGTCGAAAAATAACGAACCAAGATCCACTTCGAATGTGCCACCGTCGCGATCCACTCGTGCTGGGATCGGAATTTGAAGGGTTTTCTTTGGAGTCTTGATGTCTCGGATTTCCATGGTCTCAGAGCCGGTGGGGCTGACAACTCGGACTTCAAGGTTCCAAGGCCCTGTCCCTCGAAGATCGACGTCAATATCCACCGAACTACCAGCACAGCTGCTGAGCATCCTCTTCGGCGGTCCAGCAAACGCCGCTGACGCCAAAGGATGTATAGCTTGATCAATGCTCGGACCGTTCAACTCGACCCTGCGGTAGTTACCATCGCTAATATAAGCAAAAGCAAACGTGTAATGTCCCGCCTGGGATGGCTGGATAGAGAGTTCGCCACGCGAAGTGGCAAAAGTCTTGGATGTTTCGCGCGGGGGCTCCGCATCTTTTTGGACGGTGTAGTACACTTGAAAAGGAGGAGTGCCGTGAAGAACGAGGGACGCCGAGACACCTGTGTCTCCCGAGCTGAAAAAAGCAATTAACATTCAAGTCTTAATTTCGAGTCGGCGCGTACCATTCGTGAATTTTCTTCCACTCGATCTCGGCGGTGGGCTTGGGTTTCTCGACGACAGTGCACGTCTCTGGAGCCAAGACATCACCAGAGCACCACTGAAAAGGAGGGTGAGTAGTTTGAAAAGGGAAATATAACTGAGCGCACCTTTCCCTTTACACCTAAAATGGTGTATTCCCCAGGAGCGGTGGCTCTCACGTCCAACTCTCTTCGAGTCCCTAACGTCGTGAGGGTTTTCTTCCAAGGGTGTAATTTCTTGACAGTCGAATCATCGGACCCAATTGGTGGCTGATACGCTAGCGAGATCTCCCAAGGTGCATCGTGGTCATCTGCGGCGTTTGTGGAGACATACAAATGCGCTTCCGAACCGATCAACAGAGAAGCAGGCGATCCGGGGCCGCAATTTTTGAAAGAGACAGTTGGCGTCCGTAAAACTACAAGTGAACGAGTAGCTTTGGTATTCGGGGCGGAATAATCGAGGCTGGGGATCTCAAGACGGACGGCGTTCCCCAGTGCATCGACCACTTCTTCGAGCGCATAGAAGTAGGTTCCCGGGGCAGATAGGGATACAGACAATGGAACTTTCAGTTCCTGCGGCTCTCCCCTCCTTCGATTTCCCGCTTTGCCGTTCCCATCTGCCAGATCCGAGTCAATGCCCTCCACGATGAAGTGTTCTGGTCTGTCATTAACCACCTTGAACCATCGGAGGCTAAGTGGTGGGACGCCGCGGATGTCAATCATTAGTTCCAAATCCTGGTCCTGGCCAGCACAGCGGACGGCTGCGCTCGAGTCTTCGATGAACTCGACCCGCGGACAGGGCACAACTGTCACCTCGGATGGGTACGCTAGACGCGCCTCGACATTCGAAGAGTCAACCACCTGCTCAAGACGAACAGTACCGAACCTGGCGAGTTTGATGTGGACAAGAGATTGGGTTTTTTGGAGGGTAGACGATGAATCCGGAGAGTCAGACGCATCACTATTGTCGTCGTCATATTCATCATACTCGTCTTGTTTTTCTCGCTGGATTACCGAGGCGGAGGGCCGCAATTTCGCTAACCGGCTTTCCTCTATTGCTTTGAGCTCCTTGGAAGATAATTGGAGATTTTCGATCTTGTCCAAACCACTGTCCGGATTGTAACCAAGTGGCGCGAGAGAATATCTGAGAGTGGAAATATCGGTGTTGTTGAGGAGGACAGGAATGAGTACGGAGGCTCCTGGCTCCGCCAGACAAAATGTTGAACCCTGGGGGTTGAGTCGTGCAGTGCTGATCGGAGACATGCGCACTGTATGCTGTCCAAGTAGATGCGAGTCTCTTGACCCGAGAGAGCTGTATCCCAGCAGACCGAAGGAAAGCGGACCAAGAAGGTCGTATACACTAAAAGGTTCTGGAGTGGCGGGGAGATCTGTTTCGTTTCAGCATGAGCGAAATTACAGTGTGAGTTATTCGACAACGCGCACCTGAATGTGAAGAGAAGCCCGTATCCCGTCTCCCACCGCCCACATTCAAACTAATTCCACCAAACATCAACCCGTCGAAAATCACCACGAGAAGGAGCTGCAACAGAACCACCGTGCGGCTGTAATTGAGACGGGGTATTCGCAGACGCGTGAGTGCCAGGCAATAGGCAACGTCGAATAGCATCCATTTTTTACAGAGAGAAAGGGTGTCGTCGGACGAGGCGATGTACCAAACAAAGTCCAAGCCTTTGACTGCCTGTAGAAAAAGGTGAATAATAATAGTTGCAACAGCATTCAGTTGCTGACCTGACAAAGGAATCCTAGGCTTAGTAGGTAAAGCCTGAGGGCAAGTTAGATGCGTGGTATATCCATTACAATCTTCGAACCTTTGAGAGGGTATGTCTATGAATTTCTCGGGAATCAGAGGAGGTCGAGTCGGTGGTGCCATAACGGCAGATATTCAGAAACGGCGCGACTTTCGATACCGTTTCAGCCAATGAGGCACGAAACTTGCACGAATGGTGAAGGGAGTCAAAAGAGAGAGTTGAAAGCGTCAATCTCGTGATCGTGCGCGTTCCAGCGCGTCTCTTGTTTATTACCCGCTCCATAAACGCGCTCGCCACTGTTCGCGCCTGACCACAACCAACCAACCCACATTTCTCGTCGTGAAAATGAACAGTGTGTACCCTTTCACTTTCACTTGGCAGGTAACCCTATAACTCAACATATGTTTAGTTCCTCCTTTGCCGAAGATCGAGGGGGATATAGGCATTATTTTGGATATCTACTGCCACCATTCCCTCAAAGGGGATCCTCCCATGAACGACGAGTACGGAGACACAGATCGATTGGTCGAATTGGGTGCCAAAGCACTCGACATGGCCCTTGCAACCCACTACTTCTACAAGCGTCCCCTGTTACTCGCTGACCAAATATCTGTGCGGATCCTGGGCCTTAATTCCAGTACAGCGATTCTAATGATGCTTAGGACTATGCTCAAGACGCTGTCTCGGATGATAAACTCAGGACTTGGTTAACTTTCTACAACATCAAATCCAACTTCCGTACCGCACCTGGAACCTTTGAGATACTGGAATCGCCGGATGTAGCTCCCATTTCACCCACACTTTTTCAATGCCGTTGACCGCTGGTTAGGAAATGCGTAGATTTTTTAAAGCTTACATCGGTGCTTTATACATCCGTAACGGGCCCAACCATGTTCAGCCATGGATCTCCTCTCTGATAGACCCTGGGGCCGATATGAGCTCTTTTGCGACTCCGCCGCAGCCTCTGGGTTTGCCTCCACCGCTGCCCCACCAGATGCCCCCGCATATCTCAAACAATCCACTGCCGACCTCTGGTTCAGCCCACATCACGCTCGCCCTCGTTAATCAAACAGCGTCGCAGAAGGGCTTCAGCGTGACCTACCCAGCAGAACAACTCGGCGGACCTGCTCATGCTCCCACTTGGAGGGTGAGCTGCTGCTGTAAGGTGTCCTTGTTACCCTTTTCGGACTTGCAGCTGAGCCGTTTTCAACACAGTGAATGGAATTAAGAAGGGCGAAGGGAGCGGCAAAAATCAAAAGGCGGCGAAAGAGGAGGCGGGTCGGCAAGCCTTCCAAGCTATGGGATGGTGAGCTCTCAATCGGCACATCGGTGCCAGACTTATGCCCGATTTGTACGCAATTCCGAAGTCTTGCTGTATCATTTGAACATCTTCCTTGAATCGATTGTATTTTCACCATCCGCTGTACACAAAACTGGCAGGATTCGATGGGATTCGACCGCAGCAAGTTGCAAGTGATACATCAAATAATTATATGCTTACTCAGGTACCAAAACACAAGGTAGGCGCCAATAAATGCTAGAAGAACCCGGAACTGTTCAGGGAGTTGTGCTACCTTCGATGTCGCTTTGTTGAATGTTGCCGAAGCTTCTCTCGAGATATCCAGAGGCGCTTTCGAACCACCCAATGTTTGCCCTCTCCCAGAAAATGCACTGGTGCTTGCAGAACCGCTCGAATGGCGCCGCAGTGCCGATTCGAGCGCGCTATACAATAATCAATGAATGAAAACTTACACCAGGTAAGAAAACAGCTTACACTTTGTCGGGACCTCGGACTTGGTCGACTTTAGTAGATCCTTTCAGAAATATAAATGTCGGCCTTGTGTTGGCTGTAAACATTTGGGTCAAAAGAAGTGGGTCAGAGACTCACATGGCGGTAACTCGGTACAACTCTGCTACATCCTTCACCGCATCCACGTCGCATTTGAAGAAATTGACGTTCTTGTACTGCCGGGACAGACTTTCAAAGGTTGGAGCTATGGCATGGCAGGGCCCACACCTGGACCGGTGTGAAAAGGATACAAGTTATGCGACTATATTCGGCATCAGCTCCAGTTGCAACCAGACAGCATAGAATACGCACCCACGGCGTACCAAGTAGCATGGAAGTCTATTACCTACAGACGGTCGGACCTCAGAATTGGACCCTAGGCATAACGCCTCACCGAAAGCTTGTCCTTTGACTTGGAAAGATAGCCGTTGAGGTGAGACACCGAGTCCAAGTGAATTATCGACATGGGTGACGGGAGTAAGCGTGGCCGGTGCACGTGAAGTAACCGAGATGAATAATCCGCGATTAGATTAGATTGCGATCATTCAATTTGCTTCCGTCCAAAATTTCTGTACATACAAGTTATCCTACGTCCTACGAGGTGCAGGTCTGAGTCCCTGAAAGTCCCAGGGCAACTCACGCAACAAACCGTGCGTTCCCACCTCTTTCGACTCTGCGTTCAAAAGTTCTGCCAGTTGTGCGCGAGGCAAGATGTTCCTCGTGAGGGGGATTTCCGGGGGCAGGCATCCACTGAGGTTGGGACGTCTTTCGTCTCCCGCAGAGGAAGCGCGTCTGCGTCGAACGACGGGGTGTTCCTGGTTTTCGTCTCGCCGCGCCTTGACCCGAATCGATCCCGTCTTCTTCCTCGTTTTGGGTTCGTCTGCGTATGTCGACTGGACGCGTCGGTGCAGCGTCCACTTGTTGGCCGCGGGTTTCGAAGGCGGTGGCGGTGGCGGCCCAGAGTGCGCAGGCCATGTAGGCGGCTCCAGTTTCTCCGCAACTAGCTTGGTGGTGACACTCTTCTTGACGATGTGCATGAATTTCATCTTTCTCGCCTGGCTGGGATGGAGAAGATAGGGCGAACATAGAAATGAAATCGGTGTCAAGCTTTTCTCTCCATCCACAATCCTTCCCGACTCGTGCAGCCGGTCTTCCACGAGGTATTCGAATCTCCATTTCAATTTCGTGTGCTCAGAACTCGACCTGAAGTCCCCTGACTCAAAGCATGACGATGGAAGATGGGAAGATTCGCCACCTTGCACGGTATACACGCCATTGACCTTGAGACTGAGGTACGCCTGGCGGGAGAGAAAATCTCGCGATTCGTCGTCGTTGATGGTGAGGCGTCGAATAAGGGGGAAATCACTATCGAAAGGCGCATAATGAAAGTGGAACGTCTCCCGTTTGACCGGACGGAATAAAGCCAGACCGCCATCGGATGAATCCCAGCCGCGCGCCTGTTTCGGAAAACCGACAAGCTTGAAGGTGGGGTGCACCGCTCGAAACCCTTCCTGATCCACTAGAAGCTCGACAACGATGTCTTCGAGCCAAAATAGATTTTTCTGTAGTGGAAGTTCTTTGGGTCCGTAGGTCTGAGTAGAATTCGGGGACTGCTGGCGTGCCAGCGGCGGGGGACGAACGTCTGGAGAGCTCAGAGGTCGTTGAGTTCCGGGCACAGACAACCGAGTAGAATTCTCTCCCCGCGATTCTGAAACTGGAACCCACGACTTGCTCGCTGGTAGGGTTGGACCATTGCAGTCGATGGGGAATTTGAATTTTCGTCGCAAGCGTGGAGACGAGGGACGAGAGTTGACTGATGGCGAAGGTAATAAAGTGTGGAGAGTGGAAGTAGTCTGCGAAGAACCTAACAGCTCTGAGGTTTCGATATCCTGGATGGCGGTCGAATAAGGCGAGTGCGAATTAGGCGAGCCTCTAGGTGTAGTTATAGCTGGAGTTGAATGATCGAGAGCCGGCCAAGAAGGGTCGGAACTGCCGGGAAAGGCTGGAGAATGAGGGTGCAGCGGTCCAAATGTGCCGACAGAACCACGGTGGTCAGTCGCACAGAGGGACGTTGATGTACGGCTGCAGGAGATAGTTGGTTCGTCGCCGAAGTCAAACAGAATTGGAATGGATTCGCTGGAGCAGGATATCCCAATAGCACTCAGGATCGGTGAAGGGGGTGTGATAGACGATAGGGCAGCGAGAGAATCGGATGGCGGGAATGAATGAACGTCGGTAGGATCCATAGATGTGGTGGCCAGTGCGCACTTGAGCGACCGAAACGGGAGATGAAATCAGAGAAAGGTGTGATGGGAGCACAAAGTGTGATGTTGCACAAACGAACCACCTTGATTACAGCTACAGACTCGCAACATACCCATTTCTACAATACATAGGCATGCGACATACACACAAGAAATTAATTACCACCCAGCGTCCAAAAGGCCTATATCCCTCCCGTCATTTGCCGCACAATGTTAGTATTTCTGATTCCAACCACGCTCCTCGGTCTGGGTCTCAGAGCACTGGTCAACCCTTTGGTAGGGCTGATGCTCCTGGTGGGACTCAAGCCACCACCGGTCAACTGTCTGAAAATTGCGGGATCGGCACCATAGCCCATCCCCATCCCTTTCGTTGGGCTGACGCTCCTGGTTGGACTCGTCCCGCCGCCGGTCATCTGCCTGAAGATCCCGGGATCAACGCTATGGCCAGTGAACTGTCTCGCAATGGTCGTAGTACCAGTGTACTGAGGCGCCACTTTGGGACCAGTGTACGATGGAACTATGGTCGCCGAACGTGTCGGCGACCCTTGCGGTGAGCCTCTCATGCCAATCGGCAGTAACAGCTAAGAGAGCAACGGAATCAGCCGGCTTCTGCGAGTTTATGCCCGAAACTTACTGAGCACTCCCGGCACCACACACCACCCTCCCCGTCGCCCTTCGCAGCACTATCCAGCTTTTTACCACAGCCGGGAACTCCTTTCTTCCTCTCTTCTCTTGTTCCCCACTTGGTAGGCGGCTTTTTGCCTCCACAAACAAGGCAAGATGCGTGCCATCGAGAGCCATTGGGACCTGGAACAACCCCGCGTTCCATCGGTGAGACAGAGATACGACAGCCCGGGCAGGAGTTGGAAGTCCCAAAGCGAGGGAAAGATGAAGGAGTCGAGGTGGCAGGAGCAGTAAGAGGTGGACGATCGTATTTACTTGACTCGGATATCACCGGAGATGATGCCCCCGCAGAAGGAGGACGAGCCAACGGTATGGGAGCTGCCCTGGAGGAAAAAATCGATGTCACTGAAGTTGTCGACGTCGGCATCGATCTAACGGTAATCTTCTGCGGAGGAGCGCACTGTAAATTTGGAAAAACCGTGTTAGCCATGCGAAGAACACTTAAAGGCTGGCGAACCTCGACATGAGACGGTCCTTCCGCTCCCTTGACGAAGAGGGCCTGACCAGCGGTCCCTTCTTTGAAAGGCAAGTCACACGAGACACAGGTGAAGCAATCTGTGTGATAAGTTCGCGGCTCCCCAGTTACGTTGTCCGGAACAGTGACATAGCGTCCACCCTCTTCTACAGAGAATAACGCACGGTGGCATTTGACACAATTGGTGGACGGCGGAGGCTTTGGAGGAACGATCGATAGCCCTCGGGGCGACTTGGATTGGGACGTATTAAAAGGAATGGGACTCTTGGTTGGGGTGGATTTCTCCTTGACCGAAGATTTCGGGGTATGAGTAGGGGTTCCCATCTGACTCTTGGTCTCTTCCACAATCACGTCGTCAAGATTTCCAAGAAAATCTCGGGTGTAACGTGAGCCATAACCTGGGGCATACACCTTGGATGCAGTGAAAACGTCCACATCTCCGGCTCCGGCGTCCCTCGGCGGGGAATCGGGGCCAGCAGAGGACGTGGTGTCTGAAAAATCGGACATTAAGTCGGGAGTGGGAGGGATGGCGGGGCTCGAAAGCCGTCCAGACGACCTCGAGGAGCGGAGGCGAGGTTTAGAAAGGGGCGGGGTCGAAGGTAAGGAAGTTGCAGGCGATGTGGACACCCCCTTCATGAACCTCCGCTTCATTTCTTCGATTGCCTCCTCGGTTGGCCCAGGACTGGCACTGTGCCGCACAGGACTCGGGCTTCCCGAAGAATACCTCAACGGAGAATTAGTTTTCTCCTCAGGCTCTGGAGTCCGGAATCGCTCGTATCGTCGAGAGAGACTTGCATTTATGTCTGCAAGTGGATCGCTTTTCCCTCTGGAACGGCCGACAAGCGGGCTTCCTTCTCGACTCGTAGAGTACCTGGAAGTAGATGCGGCCGCTGGGCTTCCAGAGTACGCAGACACCCTCGGACTTCTGCCCGGGCTTTCCTTTCCGATCATACTCAACCGTTGGGATAATTCCTCAAGAGCAGGGCTCGCCTCCCGCGTCTTGACGATCCCTAGACGCTGTTCGAGCTCTTCCAGAGCTGGGCTGCCCTCCCGGCTTCTGCTTTTGGAGCTCCCAGCGTTACCGCCGAGGCTCTTATCCAGCCGGGGGCTGCTAGTACTGCGCCGGGGCTTCTTGGGAGTCGCATCCCTCTCGAGGCAGGTGTCAAAGCAGTCTGGGCAGCACGGCCGGCCGAGGAGATCGACCATGGGCGAGTCCCCGATGTTCTTGTCACAGCCTACAGGACATGCATGAGTCAATCCACAGACGTGCATGAACGAACAAGAAACACACCTGCGCAGTCGAAGCACTTCTTGTGCCAATACTGGTCACCTACATGGATGAACCCACCCTCCGACTTGAGAATGAGGACGGCGCGCGAACACGCGGCACACGCTCCCCTTGAGCCGCCGTTGGCAATAAAGCAACTGCGGCAGAAGAAGCGTGGAGGTCCGACCGCTGTCGATCCATGCGGGTCCGGGTATATAGTGGAATCCGACGGGGCGAACGGGGTCAGACAGTCTGCGCACGACTGAACGGGGAGAGAATCCCGCGGTTGAAGCACTGAGCCATAAACTTTGGAAAGAGTAGAGTCGTGCGGAGAGGGTAAAATGCCGGATTCGGGGGCTGCCAACGACGAGTACTTAAGCGGCGACGGAGGCCTGCCCTGTTGCGCACTGGAGGTTGTGGATGTGATATGGGCGGAAACGCGGTTACCGAGTTGTGGGGCGGAGGATTGGGAAAGCGGTCTAGGAAAGCGCTTCGTTGGGGAGGAGGTCGGTGCTGGAGCTGGTGCTGGAGTTGTCGTGGGTGCGGTCCGTGTTGGACTTGGAGATCTATCCTTCGATACATATGTCTTCGACCACCGGTCTTGAGTCTTTTCTTTTGGATTCGTCTGGTTCCAGGGGACAACGGGGGCTACAACTCGACAGTCAACCAAAACTGGCGAAGGGGTGGGATATAAGGGCTCACCAACGGCCATGCCACCGCATTTGCAGCGGTCCCCCGTCACGATATTGCCGCAGCGTCTGCAAAAGCCCATCGACCGGATTTCAACAACCTCGTTTGGGACAAGGTGAATTCAACTTGAAACGCGACCACGTGAGTACAAACTCTTACAGTTACTCACACAATACTCACACAGTCCGCAGCCATGCCCCAGACCCCACCGCGCAAGCGCATCGTCAAGTCGCCGTACTTCAGCCCAAAGGCACCTTCACACCGTCCAGCTCTCACCGCTGACCAGCTTCACGAGCGATTGATCCAACTGAAACCTTGTCTTATCCAAGGTACTTGTCATGTCTCAGACTCATCTCATGACCCTGAAGAAGATAATCCGTGCAGAAACCGTCGCGGATGACCCCTGGAAACTCCTGGTCGCGGTAACCTTGCTCAACAAAACCGCAGGCAAGCTAGCCATCCCTGTCTTCTGGGCCATCTTAGCGACATGGCCCACGGCCTGGGCTCTATCGCAAGGTTCTTACATCCATCTCGCATCTCATGTACGCTCCTTCTGACAGAAAAATCCACCAAATTCACCAGCCACCGAGCCTGACCTCGTCGCCCTCATCCGGCCTTTGGGCACACAAAATATCCGTGCAAAGCGCCTCATCACCCTCTCCCGCGTCTACCTGCAGGATCCGCCCTCAAACCGAGATGAGCGACCATCTCGGGCAGTGGGTCCCCAAATTTCGTCCCGGAAGCGCGAAAAATATCCACCGACACCCATAAGTCACCTCCCGGGTGCCGGTGCGTATGCACTCGACTCATACCGCATCTTTTGCTCGGGACCCGCATCCCAAGAATGGAAAGAGGTCAACCCAAGCGACAAAGAACTTATCAGGTATCTTGTGAGTGTATCCAGATTGAATGCCCTACGCTCATCGTGCCGTGGGTGACTAGAAATGGAAATGGGCGGCAATCGAGAACAAGCGTTGGGCTCCTGGGTCCGGGGTTACAGGCACCGCAGATCCCGCATATATCGAGGACCTTGTATCGGAGCTTGAGCTGTGTTCTACCAAAGGTATGTAATATCATTCCACCACCATCAGTAATAACTCTCATTATAGCTTCGCCCGCGGCAGAGGCTCCCAGTCAACCCGTTCAATCTGCCAGAGAGGTTAGTGACGCACAGGAAACGGAACGTGACGTGCCATTTCGGGCTTCAGGTCCTTGACGCCGGCGGCGCCGAGACTTCTCATGCCGGTGACGATCTCTCGCTCCAATATTTGGACGATCTTCACCACCCCAGCCTCCCCGTATGCCTGGGAACAAATCAATGACCCAGAAAGGAAGGAGGTGTTGCGACTCACGCTCTGGGCGTAGAGGAAAGGGCGTCCCAAGCCCACTGCTGTGGCACCGAGACACAGGGCTTTCAGAACATCTGTTCGGGAATCGGTTTCGGTCAATGTAGAGTGCCAGTTTTGTACATACCAGTCCCGCGTTTTATCCCGCCTTCACCGCATAAACGTTAGCAGCACGATATGTGAAGTGGCGGCTCACCATCTATGTATACTGGATAACAATTTAAGCAGTGAGATTGAGATCTTGGAACTCCATTTACCTTCAACTTTATCAAAAACCTCCGGTCGCTGCTTCCGCAGCCTGTAAAGCACCTCAATTGGTGGCAACGAACTGGTCCACGATGAGCCACTAAACTAGAACTGGCGCAAATTACACACTATTCCAGTTGCCGACCTGCCCGCGTATATCTTAAATTTAACGACGACTTAGTTCGGAATGTTACTCACCGCCGTGATTTGAAAGGAGGATACCGTCAACTCCGGCTTCGGCTGCGAGAACCGCGTCCTGGAATCCTCCATTGGAGACGTTTAACACGACGGCATAAAGCGCACCTCGACACATTGAATGCCTAGAGAACGAGACCGTAAGAACAGTACACCAAATAATAAAATAAAATACTCGCCTTTTATGACAATGGGCAATTTAGTTACACCGCGCAACCAAGGAATGGTCTTGGATGCCGTCAATGCCAAGCAGCAGACAAAGCCGGCGGGGATCTACCTTTTCCCATGTCATGTCGCGATCATCGTTGACGATCAATCCCCCCGCAGTTCCAAAAACGGTGTCCCCGTCTCCTTCTGCCGCGCCTTCCACGTGCACCTTCGGGGACCCCCGCTCTAGGTCCTCCATCACCCAAGGACTTTTGATGTCCTTTTCGCGATTTCCGGGGATGACAGCGTCCACGGTCAAAAATATTGCCTTGTAACCGAGCCCCTCGACGTCGCGAACGCGTTTCTCCGCCACGGCGTCGTCCGTATGCTTGTAAAGTTGAAAGAACAGCGGTTGCGACGGCGGCGCCGCACCAATTATCTCTGCGTAGGACATGGACGCGTTTGAAGACACCATTTGGATGATTTTGGTGGTTGTCGCGCCCTTGAATATATTTACCTCACCTACGAGCACCGGCGTTATTCAATGGAGTTATCAGCGGGGAAAGCAAAAACCTAGCGGGTGTCCGAGTTTTGCGAGAGCGGCGCCAGAGGCAAACACAGGTATTGAGACCTTGAAGCCCAATATTGTAGTCGATGGGTCACAGTTGCCGACTGGCCGCATTACGCGGGGATGAAAGAAGAATCGGGAGAAGGCTCGCGCATTCTCGGTCACCGCTGGAAGACAAAGTTTATAAAAATTGTTATGCGGAGTGCAGAACATTTACTGATGTGGTCGTCTGCGGCGGAGGAATAATATGCCTCGGCCTTGTGTGAGAGAACGTTTCTAGCGACATCCTTTGACAATGATCAGTGAGCAGTTGAGCGGAAGGACGGGGGTAATTTTGGACCTCCATGTCGGACAAACTCATTATGCGGACGAGGGGCGGGCGTTGCAGCAGAGCCTGCTCGACCCTGAGCTCATCCTTGGTCTTCTTGCGGTTCTGTTGGTCATGAGCGACAGATTGAGCGGCGCTAAGGGAGAGTGGGCCGAGATGCTTGGACGATGGAAGGTTCTTTTCCAGAGCATCGGGGGGATGTATTGGCTCATACGCGCTTGTAGCATCTCGGCCGGCGTATTTGAGAATTATCTTGGCGCCCCCTGCCGAAATTCAGCTCAAGGTATGTCTCTGGCGCTTTTTCATACCAGGATGCTCTTGAAGAAAGTCGGTAACGTCCTGAGAAACTGCTTAGAACGTGAGATAGGGAAATGACGAGGTATAGCTACGTAGACGCTATTCTTGATGATGACCCAGCAATCTGTGGGAGAATTGTGCGCGGCGACTTGCTCGAGGGACCACATGAGGGCGGGAGGAAAGGACCAATGGAGTGTGCAATTTCATTGAAGACGACTCGGCACCCGGATCTGCCGGTCCGTTGTGCCGGCCTGTGTCTCAAGCGACACTTCGCGACATGAGGCAGTCTCAGAGCAGCAATGAGTGAGAAATGCGATAGAAGGAGTACTGGAGCCACGAGTGTACTCGAGCAGCTAAGCTGGTGATAATCTGTAGGACAAACTTGGAAAAAAAGAGTCCAAGCTTCAAGAATTGGTTGGAAATGTTGGACAGAGAGATGGAAATGATTTGAAGACTGAATACTGGAGAGAATGACACGACTGCGGCGCGTGTCCGGGACGTGGTTCATTCGCCTACGCGTCAAGTCGCGACAAGCTCACATTGCGTCACGCGAGTGTCACACGGGCGGAGTCGAACCGGGTTCACGTGCCTTCCGTTATTGTCTCTCATTCAGCATACACGATGCCGCCGCTGCCCAGCCGCAAAGAACTGGAAGAACTCAGACGTCCAGAGCTGCAGAAACTCTGCAAGGTCTGTTCTCCTACTCGTATTCCTCGTCTTTCTCTCATATCTCTAGGATTATGGCGTCAAGGCCAATCTCAAGTCGGATGCTCTCATCGAGCTTCTGCTCGACACAAAGTTCGTTCTGCGGGACGGCACTTGTATTTTAGCTCAGTTTCTTTGCAGGAAAGCAAATCCACGCACAACTGCACCTCCGCCAACTCGCCGCAGTGTTTCCACGCGGCATACCAGTCGATCGGTACCTCGCGTCAGCTCCGTTATAATCCACGACACCGACGATGAGGAGGAAGACGAAACCGACCACAAGGTTGACGAAGAGGAGACAGAGAACCAACCCGAGCCCCAACCGGAACCTGAACCAATACCTCTTCCCAACCGCACACGGAAGGCCAAAGACCAGACCCGTCTCGGCGTCGGCCGCCCAGTGGCTGCAGGTGGAAATGGGCCTCGTGCGGGTGCGTGCCTTTCCTTTCCTATGTCCTCTTGGTCTACATCTACGCGCAGTCACAAAGTCGATCAGTGTCGCCAAAGGAAAGCGCGGTAGAAATAGCAAGGCGGTCAAACTCGCCGAGGATACTATTCCAGAAGAGGGTACGCATCCGCTTCCCGTATGCAATCTATCTTTAACTCTTTCCAGTCGAAGAAGAGCAACCATTACAAGGTTGGTCTCTCTGGACACCATATTTGCCATCACCTGATTTCGCCCTTTCAGGACAAGCTGGGCCCTCCGATCTGGCCGCTGCTGTCCGCGCCACCGCTCCACCGGAGCCAACGACTCCGGAAGCATCGACTTTAGACGGATCCGTCGCTTTGGCCAACGCTGTCGCGGACGCCGTGAGTTAGCCACCACCCAACAAAACGATATCTTATCTGTTTATTTATAGATGCGGCCTGTCTATCAGCAGATACAAACGCTTAAATCAGAATTGGAGCAACTTCCTCTTTTGAAAACCGAGCTGGCCCAGCTCAGGAAGCAAGTGGCTGACATGCAAAACATAGAACTAAAGGTTGCTTCTCTTACTGCCCAAGTCGATACCCTCACGGCGGAGTCTGTGACGGCAACTGCCTTCGACACGGAGCTCAAGCAGGTCAAAGACATGGTTGCCACAACCAGCCAGCGCTCGATGCCAAATCCATCGACGCCACGGCTCCAGAGTCCCGCGCCAAGGACAAGGTACGGTCATTGAAGTTGGGGTTGCCATCCGCTGACTCCTTCATCCAGGATCAACGAAAACGCTGTTGCCGTCAACGCTAGCTCGTCCAACTCCAAGACGATTAGCCCGATCAAGAATCATGAGCTGCCGAATCCTGGCGTCGCACCCAGCATGCTCGGCAAACGTCAGCGAGAGTCGACGTCAAGCAATTTGACCGGCATTATCGACGAGGGAGAAGAAGGAGATCTTAGCGAGGAGGAGCTCGCAAAGAGAGTGGTGCGACCCACAAAAAAGCGCCCCAAGCTACGGGAAGAACCGCAGGAAGATTTTGAAATTGAGCAAGATACGGACGCACTAGGTGCCCCAAGAGTTCCGAGCTTCACCGTCTTTAGTGGGGAGGAAGAAGAGCCGTACGTCGATCCCCCGCCGCCTACCGAAGGCTTGCCCGACTTTTACGCTCCCCCTTCGCCAACCGACTCTGGCTCCCGGCATGGCACGACAACAAGCACCCAGAATGCGTCGGAGAACCAACACCCCTTCAGCTTCGCCTTCCTTCCCATCTCCTCCACGCCCGCCAACTCCGCCTTCACATTACCGAGTTTTCCGTACCCCGAAGCGCCGCAATCACCCTCGCCGGCAGGCCCGTCCCATGCCAGCCCGGTGCGCAATCACGGCGAGCGCACGGACATCTTCCAGTCGTTTGGCCTGCCCCCGCCCGGGCGGCCGCGCTCGCGGGTCACCAGCTCGTCCGCGGGGGCTGCGGCTGCGCGAGACACCACCGCAGGAAGCGCGTTTGTGGACCCCGCTGCACTCACACGCCGCGCGTCTGATCAAGAACGAGAAGAGTTTGGGTTCATACGGCCCCCGTCGATGGCTGACGGCGACGGAGATGCGCCGGGGCTGAAACGGACCATGTACGGTACAGAGCTTGACGGAGATACGCGCTTTGGAGACTTTGGTCTCGAGGGAGTTGCTAATAACTTCTGGGCGAGCGGCAGATTTTGAAGAGCATTTTCCTTTCATCTTCTTTTCTTTTGATGCCGTGTAAATATATGACCTTGTATCGATGGAAGAATAGCACGCGTATATTAGTGTACTTTGTGTTTCGAGTTGTCGAAAAAGTATCCTTAGCTGCCATGGAAGGGCTGCGAACAACTCGAGTCATTTTTGTTTCGCCATTCATAAGATAAGTACCGATTACTCCGCGTGCTCTGTGTTTAACGTTGTAGGTGAGGGCGAATGCCGCCCATAAATAAATAAAGACCCCGCCTTGCGTTGACATCAACGCGCACCCCAATGCCTTCACATATTTACTCAAATGGAGGGCACGAACGAAAGTACCTCCTCATAAAGTAGCTCTGCAGAATGAGATCAGTTGGTGAAGAGGGCAGTGCTAACGGAGCTGGTCTTTACCCTTCAACTGATCTTTCGAAAGCTCTTCCTTTTGCACTGCAAAATAGACCGTTCATAAAACGGAGCACGAGATAACGAAGTTATGCGTACTGTCAAACTGGAAATACGACGGGCTGAGAGGGGTGACGGTCGGCTCATCCTCTGGATCGTGCTGGGAAAGAGAGAGAATTAGTATATTCTTCTAGTGTAGAAATAACGACTTGCATATGCGGCGAGGTAGGGGTGCTCCAGCGCCTCGTCCACTGTGAGGCGTTTCTTGGGATCGAACGTCTAGACCGCCTCATAAATTACCATACATGGACTGCGAGGCGAGACACTCACCAAAGTCTTGGTCAAAAAGTCGATCGCCGGGGGAGACGCTTGCGGGAAAAGCGTCTGGAAGGCTCTCCGCTTGCGTATAGGCAGTGCGCGAATGTAGTCGCGCGACCGACGCGAGGTGATCGCGTAAAATTCGTCCAAGCTCGGCGTGCCTGAGATGTTGTATGAGCAAAGTAGGCGCGGTTCGAGACCTGCAGGCGTACCAATCACATCCAGGATTAACTCTAGCTGGTGGCTGTAATCCCGGCCAGGGAAGAGCGGGCGACCGGAGAGGAGTTCCGCCAAGATGCACCCGACGGCCCATAAATCGATCGCCTGTTAGCCGAGAAAAGTGAGTTGCCGATCCTCCATGCGGTGGGGATTGGTACCTTGGTGTACATCTTGAACGACAGCATGATCTCAGGTGCACGATACCACCGGGTTGCCACATATTCTGTCATTAAGCCAGCTTCCTTCCCGGCGGTTGGACTGGTCTTGACGCTCCTCGCAAGACCGAAATCGCAGACCTTCAGGTCGCAGTTTGCGTTTAGGAGGAGATTGGCTGGTTTAAGATCACGGTGGACAATGTCTGCACTGTGGATCGACTTGAGGGCCCTCAAGGTTTGGTAGACGAAGTACTGAAAAATAAAAATGAGATTTGAGGGGCCAACTTTAAATCCAGATAGGCGTACTTGACAGTGGTCATCGGTGAGATGCTGGGTACGGATTACACGGTGTAAATCCGTCTGCATCAATTCCTGGATGACTGCAACAAGATTGAGAATGGTGAAGGGTGCTATGGAGAAATTAGACGTACAGTAGATCTCTGTGAATGAATCGAGAGTTGGGGGTTTGCTTTCGTTTGCTTCAGCTGCTACACCCAATGCAAGTCAATGTAGGCCGCTTACATGATGTCTAAAATTGAGATAATCTGGGCGCGATTGTTATGAAATAGTTGTGGAATAAAGAAAGATTAACAAACATTTTCATTCACGCAGGTCTCGGAAAAGAACTTGAGTAGCTTCAGCTCGCGTAGAGTTCGGAGGCAAAATAAGGTGTGGTCGAAAGGAAGGATTTTCTTGATTGCGACCTGCCGACCAGAAGGTTTGTGCAGAGCAGCGGCCACCGTGCCGTAGGCACCTTCACCGATGGCGTGAAGAAGCTGGTAATCTTCACCTAGACATATGGATATTTAGCGCGGATGTGCGAGTAGAACAAAATAAATTAGTACCGATCTCAAACTTGGGAAGGGGCTTGGAGGCTTTGCGAGAAGACATTGTGAACACTGGATCCAGCCAAGTGGGTAGAACGAACGGGTGGTCAAAGAAAGGAGAGAAGAGAAGGGAATTCCAAGAAATGGGAGTGAAGTGCTAGGTTATGGTGGAGCCCTTTAAATACGTTCTGCCTCCAGTGTAGTATTTGGTTCCTGTTTTGTTTTGATGGGTGAATGAGATGGAAACCGGTTCGGAGTTCGAGTTGAATTTTATGTTGCCTAGCCATGGCGATCAACGGGTCGAAGCAATTCCATTTGTGGACGCAGTACACACGACTAACGAGCGGGCTTTAGATCGGACGAGGGCGTCAATATTAACTATAGTCCGCTCCGTCCGTCAGTTACGTGTAGGAGAGATGTCTTCGCCGTCTGGCGATTGGTGACGCGTTTGGTTCTTGCGTAGGCCGAGATGCTGCGACATGTATGTTGTTAGGTTCCTTTCCGGGCGTTCACGAGAGAGCCCACATTTGGAGAATGCTGCGGATGGCCGTGGAATGTAAAAAGAACAGGAAGGTAACAAATTCAATAGAGTCAAGCGCGGCTGGCTTGCAGAACGGAAGACTTGGCCCTCCTTTGCCCGCTTGCAGTGGGCTGGCAAGAAAGATGCATTGTCTAACTACTTGGAGAGATAGCTGGCTGTGAGAAGGTACTGGCGTCGTACTGTATTTCACCAAGTCATGCTGCGGACCCCTCACACTAACCTTTAACCGCCGCGAGGATGCTACGAGCAGAAGAGGAGACGGGATTTTAAGATGGCGCGACAGGGCGAAGGGGTGACGTCGTCGGACGGCCTTTGTACTTGGCGCTATAACGGGGTAGAACTGAAAGCGACTCCGGGCGAGTCTCAACTTAGCACCGCGGGCCACAGCAAGGGCCAAAGAAAAGACAACAAGGCGAGCTTGAGATAAGATGAGATCAAGACGGCAGAGCAGTGGCAGAGCCACATGTCAAAGACTTCTCGTCATCGCCTACGCCAATTGCAAGTCTACGCCGACAAAAAGTCTCTTTTTCGCTTTTCCTCTCTAAAAATCTCGCTTTTTCGCTCTCCCTCTTTTTCCTGCGCTTGGTTTGCCCCCAGTCACCCTAGACCCTCAGTAGGACCTTCTGTACGGATTTGGCCGGGTCCGCTTCCCGTCCCGCCTCTTTCCGATTCGGCATTTCCCGCAGCCTTCCCACCCACACACAAGAGCCTTTGCCCTCCTTTGCCTCACCTGCTCATATCTATACAAATCATCTGCTCTCCTTCCTATCGTCCTTCCCCTTCCCCAGTCCGACTCATCTCACTTGTCGGATATACTGAGCGAGCGGTCAAAGCGAGAACAAGCACCTATTTCCATTCTGAACCGACGATCGCGATTCTCGTCGGCTATTATTACCTGTAACTTAACTTCGAGCACCGCCCCATTGCATCTCAATGTTCAACGTTCAACTCTGTTCAACTCTGTTCAACTCTGTTCAACTCTGTTCAACTCTCGACATCAACACAGATGTGAGACTCTCGAAGTTCCTGAAACAGGATACATTCTGATACATTGCTTTGGCCCGCTTCCTATTGTTCTCGCGGGTATTTCTAAATATAGCCCTATTGGCGATCCTGAATGTCACTGCTGCTCACCGTGTTCTCTCCCACCATCCCCGGCTGCTCTCGGGAATGCTGCTGATTGCTGTCAGTTTCTGCGCCGTGTAACCCTTTCCATGATGACTTGCTTGACGACGGCGACGTGGACGTGCCCCTCTCGCAACTCATCATGCATCTGCCTCCTTGTATGTTGTTCTATTTGGGCGCTTAGTGCAATCAGATGGGTCCAGAACAATGGCGACCTGGTTTCGCATAAAAAGCGCAACGTGGGTACCACGCTTATCTTCCCTCTTTCCCTCTACTCTTGGCGGTTCTCTTTTTTTGAGTTTTCTTGCTCGATTCGCTCCGTTGCAGCACACATTCCTTAGCCTGCAAATCCTATATCCGCCCTCAACTCGCTAGCGATGTTCACTTCTATCTCTTTGGGCCTGGCTTTAATGCCCTTTGTCGTCGCCAAGGTTTGGGATGTTCAAGTCGGAGGCGCCACCCCCACCGACTTAGTTTTTGTACCGGAAGCACTGGTGCGTTATTTCGCGATTGTTTTGATCCAACTTTAAAATATATGGATCAATCCCAGTCGGCCGCTATTGGGGATCAAGTGGTTTTCCATTTCAATCCCAAGGTAATTATCTTGCTTTGTAATGCGGTCGTATTGTAACGATCCTTGTTAGAACCACACCGTCACCCAGTCCGCATTTGCAAGCCCTTGCGGCGCGAAGGACGGCGGATTTCACTCTGGATTGTTAGTTAAATGCTGCTCCTCCTTCCGCACATCCTAATGCCCTTCCAGCCAGCCTGTAGCTGCCAACAGCTCAGTTGACTCCCGGCCCACGTTCGCGGTCACCGTCAACGATGTATGTATTGTAATATGTTGCCTCGCCTTCCTGCTAACTTTCTACTCGCCAGACCGACCCTGTCTGGGTCTACTGCGGCCAAGCTGTAAATCATTTTAATGTTCAAACTTCAAAATTCACGACTGATTTGCGCTTTAGGCAGGCACCCCTGCAAGCCACTGTGGTGCGGTACGTGATCACGTGATTGTGAGGAAATCTGATGCTAAATATTATTTCAAAGGGCATGGTGTTCTCAATCAACTGCCCTTCGGACGACTCCCCCAACTCATTCACCAACTTCAAAAAGGCAGCCCTCGCGATCGGTGCGAGCCTTAGCGCCGCGGCTGCTTCCGCCAGCCAGACTCCTGCTGGAGGATACGGCGGAGGATACGGAGGATCCGATGCTACCCCCACTCTCACTGCGGCTTACGGCGACGTGACTCTCCCGCCCGCACCTTCGGAGTCTGTGGTCACTGCGGAAATCACGGTTCGTTTATCTCGACTCTTTTTTATTTTTCTGTTCTTAATTTGAGAATGCAGCTCGACTCGAGCTCTATCTGGACGACCGTGTACACCTCCGTCGCCGACTCCCCTGCGCCTACCCCTGTTTCCCCCGAGGGTGCAGTCCACACCGTGGTGGTTGGTGGCACTAGTGGTGGCAATCCCCAGCTGTTCTTCTCCCCGGACCACATTATCGCCAACCCTCGCGACACCGTTGTGTTCCAGTTCCAGCAGAAGAACCACTCGGTTACCCAGAGCTCCTTTGCCGACCCCTGCAGACGGCTCAACGCGAACAACGCCTCTGCCCCGCTCGGCTTCAGCTCTGGCTTCCACTTTGTCGACACCAACGTTACCGATTTCCCGACCTGGAACCTCACCGTCAACGATACGAATCCCGTGTGGGCATATTGCGGACAGCTGGCGTGGGTTTAATTTAATTAAACATTTCAATCCCAATACTCATCCTGGTGGATAGCCCCAAGTCACACTGCGGTGCAGGAATGGTCTTCGCCATTAACGCCGTTGACACCTCTGCGCGCAACTTCACCGCATTCCAGAACGTCGCCGAGAAACTCAACGGCACCGTTGGTGCACTCGCTACCCCGAGCGACACTCCAAGCAGCGGCAACAACACCGGTGGTGCACTCTCGCTCCGCGTCGGCGGTGGTGCCAGCGTTGCCTTCGCGCTCATTGCGATGACCGCTTCCCTCCTATGAGCATTTCAGTGTGCTCTCGATACATAGACGCCTCTCATGAACCAAGGACTTTGTCTTGATGACACCGACGACAACATACCACATTTTGGGATACTCACAGGTCCAAGTTGACCTTTTCTTTCTTAGTTACGGGTGCTGCTTGTAGTAGTGACTCATAACAAACTTTTTACGCGTATGCCTGAGAAAATGAGAGACAACAGAATGCGTTTGGGTCTGCATCCGAATATCACGCAAGGCCCAAGATAACCTTACGAAATTTATTTTTAGTTTCAGACAGTGTATGGCAGCAGCGACACCTCAATTCACCCAAGCGCTGGCTTCTTAATTCGCACAAAGGCACGAAACAAAATATCACACAAGACCAAGAAACACGGAAACAAATTGCTGGAATTAGTACGACAGTTACTCGCCGCCCACTGATTCCCTAGCTTTTTTCTCCTTTTTCAACCGCTTCCTCTCTCTCTTCGCCTCCTCATCCTCCTCAGCAGGAGCCTCGCCTGCTGCCTCTTTCTCCTTTTTCTCCTTCTTCCTCCGCTTCCGCTCTGCTTTCTCTGCCTCATCTTCATCTGCGGCAGCGCTCACCATGGACACGTCCGGGTCCGGAACTTCCGATTTACGCTTGCGCTTTTTCTCCTTATCCTCTTTCTTGGTGGGGCTATCCTCGGGGGCCGGGACAACAGCTTCTGCCGCCGTTGGCGCAACGACTGCGGAAGGACCAGCGGCGGGTTGCTGTACAAGACGTTATAATTTGGAAGCACATAACAATCACGGACTTGCCTCATCGCGATTATAGTCGACATAATCGCGGCTCCATTCTGCAGGAGTAGCGTCGATTTTCTCGCCATGCTTACCCAATTTGCCGTCCTTGACCATCTTCTTTTTCTGGAGGGCCATCGGACCGAGACCCCACCGACGAGGATAGGTGTCGCGCTCCATGATGCAACGCTTGACTTTGGCGACGACGCCGTGATCGCACGTCGCAAGTTCAACCGTAGACATCTGGGCAATGGCGAGCGCAATGGCTTCACCTAGTAAAAGGTAAGTTAGCTGAAAAGAAAGTTCTCGGACAATGACGAAGACAAACCTTTGGTGGTGATCAAGACGACTTCCTCGTGAACAGAAATATCGGCTTCATAGCGCAGAAGACCAGGTATCATGAGTTTGGCACCGTAGCAGACGGCGTTGACCGCGCTGTCCTTCACAACAATGCGCTTGTAGCCGACCATGAGACATTCCAAGGGGCGGATGACACGGCGCAAGTAAGACTCTTCGAGAAAATGAGTTGGATGCTCGCAAGGAAAAATTTCAACATACCATCGCGGGTGTTATCATACATCCATTGAGCATCCATAACGTCGTGCATCGTGACCATGTCGTCGTTCTCGGACATAGCACCACTTCTAACGCGTCGCAGCTCCTGCATATGGCCCCCAACACCAAGTATGAGGCCCAAGTGAACGCAAAGCGTTCGGATGTATGTGCCGGCCTCGCACGATACCCAGAAGACTGCGAGATTGCGTTTTTCATCGAATTCGAACAGTTTCGACTCGTGAATAGTCCGTATGCGCAATTGACGCTTCACGGCTGAAATGAGCGGGGGACGTTGGAAAAGCGCTCCCGTGAGCGTTTGCAGCGCTCGCGGAAGAGCAGCGGGGTTGGGAAGAGCGGCATGTAGCCGCAGTACGCAGACGTACTCTTTACCTGTTGAAAAAGTTCATGTAAAAGCCGCGTGAATCAGGTCGCCACTTGCCTGCTCCCTGCTGCGATTTCACCAGCCTTGTTGCTCGGTCAATGCACACAATCAAGCATCCAGTAACTTTGGGGTCAAGTGTACCACTGTGACCAGTTTTTTCGACCCGCAATATCCGCCTTAACCATGCAACGACTTCATGGGAGGAAGGATTCGAGGGTTTGTCCAAATTAATCACACCAGACCTACGAATATCATTAAAAAACATAACAAACGAAAGAGGAGTCACAGACTTGACGTAGGAGACGATATCCCGCTTGAGAGGAAGACAGCCGTGAGGAATGGGTGTGAAATGACTTGAACGGACAAGAAGTTTGTCGTAATTTTTTAGAAGAAGGGCCACTCCGAGGTCTCCAATTTTGGGATAGAAGACTCTGGCTTGATTGCATAGTCGCCGTCGAGTTGAGCAGAAGAGATCTGCTCGCGACTCAGAGTCGGAGCCATTGCGTTTTGGAAGACAAACTTTTTTGGGAACGCGATCACTTGTTTGGGGTCGCGTGTTTGAAGTGTCTAAACCCCCGATTCCAAACAAGGAACAATTTATTAATTTACATCTACGAGTTTTTGTTTACTGAGAACGGAGATCCCGATGTCACTCCAAAGGACTTGTGACTCCGTGAGAGGCTTTGCGACAGTTAGTGGATAGATTGTGGAATAAATGGAACATAAACTTACTCTACTGCGAAATTGTTGAGCCAGAATTGATGCAAGATGCGTTCGCAAAAATTTCAGGGCTATGTTGCACTTCGGGGAGACCTGAAATTTGACTTTGCGATCAATGAAAGCGGTGTTTGATACGAGCTGAATATCATAGTGAGTACTAAATCGTCGGAGTACGTGAGAACCTACCTTGAAGTCTGCATCTCCGCATAGCAATACAATGGCCACATCGTCGACGGGCCCTGTTTCCCATGCGTACAACTTTTTGGAATGCCTATGTAACAGCCGTCAGCGTTGCATAGGAAACGGGGAACTCGACAAATACATCAGCGTGAAATAGGCGAGATGGTTGGCTCCAAAGTCAGTAGCCTTGCGTCCGAAATTGACGGATGAGGGATGGAAGGAAGCTTGTTGGTTGTTGGAAATCGTGCGCATTTGACCATTGCTGTGGTCGATAGACAGAATTTTCGGATACAACCCAGCAGTCAGTGCTGCGTTCAAAAGGACTACGTTGCTAGGATTTAAATCGAGCTCGGGGGGCACCATAACGAATCGGGTTCGATTCCTTCCGTATCGTGCGCTGCGTCGCACGATCAGTTGACAAGGTAGGGATGAAGATGAGGTGGGCCTTACCGGGTGAGTTCACGAATAAAGGCTTTATCCACTTGAATAAATGCCGAATCGATCAGATAACCTAGGAATTGTTGACGAAGTTCCTCGATTTGTTGCAAATTCTGGGACAAAAGTCAAGTTGAATTCAAAGGAACTTGGTAGGAATAATCAAACCTGGTGGCTGAGGTAATTGATTCGGCAAAATTCACGGGCAAAAGATGGATTGGCTCGTCGCCAACTCGCGAATGCGTTGTGGATGGTCAAAAAGTCCGAGTTTTCTAACTTTTGTCAGTTTGTGGTTAATTGACGGAGAGGTGTAAAGCCAACCCGTTCTGAAAGCTATTTTGGCACGATCGGCTTCCTGTTCATGGCCAAAGGGAGACACGAAGGGAGATTTGGAATTGAGGGCCGCTGCAATAGTCAGAGCCGGGTCCAAACAACGAAAGAGGGTGGCGGTCAAAAGGAATTTGCTGTATCACGAATAAGAACGTTGTCCCGTTGTGTAAAATCAACGAACCCGAGGTGGACATCAGTTGGCAACTTGCTTAATAGGCAACCCATTGGAGTGATTTCTTCCGACGGTGTCAACGCGCCGACCTGGAGTGGTATGAATAACACGCCCACAAATTGTAGGACAACGTACTTCTACCAGCATGGCGATTGCACGTTGAACGTTGATGGAAACCGGAGGATCTAAAGCCCTCGATAGAACATCTTCAATGGATGTACCCAACTTGACTTTCATGATCTTGATACGAAGGGCCAGATCGGAGAGGCTCAGGCGCATCATCTCAGGAAGAGGATGCTCCGCCAACTTAGACAAAAAAGTCAGTTAGGCTGAATTGGCTGCGAGATATACGGACCAAAGTATCGTGACGAAGTTTTGTGAAGAGATGAAAACACAGGCCACGTTGCACTCGCCCTGCTCGACCACGTCTTTGAGCGGCATTGCTTCGTGCGACGAAAGTCTCGACCAAGCGGCTGATCTGCCGTTTTTCATCGAATCTTCCAAAGTAATCAGTGGGGAACGAGCAGACATGTTTTATTGAAAATACCGCATCTCTCGGTGCTTTCCAGAGTCAATCACGCATGTGATGTCAGGTATGGTAATTCCCGTCTCAGCAATATTCGTCGCTAATGAAGGATGAACCTTGGATCATGTTCACAAAGCCTGAAAACACTCACCAATGACGATTTTGCGAATATTTGGAGGCGGAATGTCGAACACAGCCCCTTGGTTTTCACTCGAAAGCGTTGAGTGTAGAGGATAGATTCTAAAACTATTGTCTCCAAATGCGGGATGCTCCGTTAAAATGTCGTTCAGGCGCCGAATTTCGCCCATCCCGGGCATGAAAATAAGAATAGCTGCGGAATAGCGACCGTATTCCGTGTCTTTGAAGCATATTCTCTCCAGCAGGCGCACAATGAGCTCGTAGGGGACAAGCCGTTCATCCAAAAGATTGATGGTGGCGGTCGTCTTGGCCGAGTATCGCTTCTCCAACTTGACATTTTCCTGGACCGGTCCGTCTTCGTCTTCATCTCCAGCCGCAATATCCTCAGACCAATCGGTGCGATTCTTGGTCCGATAGAATTTATCATGCACTGAATCGGACTCATGAATGAAGTTCTCTAGCGATAAAGTGGGTTGAACGCACAGCGCCTAGCGTAGGGCGACGTCTCGGTTATCTCCCACTGAGTATACTGGATGGCATCCTCCAAATAGTGCACGTCGACAGGAAAAGTCCGGCCTGGAACATGAAGCGTAGGACAATTTCCAAAGAACTCTGAGATCTTTTCGGCATCAACTGTGGCGGACATTAAAATGACCCTGATGGGCGGTAAATCTTTGATGGCAGGCAGACTTGTGTACGATTGACTCACTTGAGGTCAGACCGTTGTTGTAGAAGCGACTTGAGAACAATCAACAAAAAATCCGACTCGATGGTACGTTCGTGAACCTGGGGGAAAAAAATTGAGACGTGCAAGATATTTGGTAAGCGGCTACGCACTTCGTCAATGATGATATGCTATGGCGTACCTAATGTTAGCAGCACGGTGAAATCGAGTAAAAAAGGACTTGCAGTAATTTCATCGAAGGCAGTGCCATGGCCTCCCTGACCGCTTCCGCCTTCCAACATACGAAGAGCAATGCCGTTGGTGACGAAAGCGAGTCGTGTGTTTCGAGACGTATTGGACTCTAAGCGTATGGAGTATCCAACGAGAGATGCGAGCGTGCCCACTGCGTTCGGGGTATCCCCAAGCTCTCGCGAGACACGTTGTGCTAACGAAATCGCCGAAATTCGGCGAGGCTCCGTGCCTAGGGATATCACGATGAGTGTTGTGATTGGGCTATTGAGCAATGGTAGCGGTCGTACAATAAATCTTGCACGGCTTCCCTTGAGAGAGTTGATCTTCAAGAATGAAGGCAGGCACTTGAGTTGATTTTCCGCTGATGAAAATGAATCAAAACAGCAACCCCGCTGATCTGAGTTGCGTGAACATACCATCCGGTTTCGCCGCTCAGAACGAGAACCTGCGAACTCTCCAAGGTCTGGATTATTTCGTCGCGATAATGTGCAATTGGCAGGAGGTTTCGATGAGCCTTGGGGACAGCCCCTGAGCGACAGAATCGACAAAGCTCGCAGATCACGTACAAGCATCTCTTGATAAGCGGAGCTGGCCTGGCGGGCACGAAAGCCAGCAGCAATCTGCTCAGAGGCAAGATCGCTGCCGTGACCATGTGCTCGATGCTGTGAACTTGACTTGACCTCCGAGGACTGTTTCGGGCCTTTGCCGTTGGACTATCCGGTTGTGAATAACAAATCAAGGTGAAGCAGGGAACGAATACCTTGGGATCCGATTCCAGTTTGGGCTCGATGATGGAACGTAATTTTGCCCACACTCCCCGATTAAGAGCATCTGTTTTGATTTTTCTGGCGACCTCTAATTCTTCCCAGAGATCTCTAAAAACTGCGGGAAGGAGCCTGAAAAATGTCTGGCCCCCAGAAGGTGCCGCTACACTAAAGGCATCACGAGAAGGAAAGGTAAGTTCATGCAGCGCGATCGTGCTGATGAATTGTTCCGCTTGTGCCTGCCCCATTCGAATTCAATTGGAAATGCGATCGACAACTGGCATTCGCACCTCGGTATGACATGCAACATCCTCCATTGTCCATTCGTCCATCTTCTTGCCATCCCAGCGAATACTGACGGCAGCTCGTTTGGCACGACCTCCGCCAGACAAGTGAGTGTAACTGATTGCGGCATATCTGTCCGCCTTTGAGACCGTTTCTGCCAGTAAGGTCTTCGGAGTACGGCCAGACCAATGTTTGGGAAGCGCCATGTCACGGACAGTGACGATTGTGCCCTTGGCACTTGTCTCTGTAGTGGGCATTTCCTCAAGAGCTTCGAACAACCCGCCCGCAGAGTCATCGAGGTCTTCGTCAAAGATGTCTGCTACAGAAACGGGCGCTGGGGGTGCCTGTGGCTGTAATTTGGGAGGTCTCTTTTTAACGACTTTCTGTTGGACAACCGCTGGGGGATCCGAGGGCGTAAGACCCCGAAGCCTGGCTTGTAAAGCAACTGCGTCAGCCTTGTCGCGCTCAACACGATATAGCGCTTCGGCCTCATTCTCGTCAAAAAAGTAGCTGTTTTTGGCCTTCGCAAGCCGGGTGCGCAGGTCCTGAAGCTGGGAGGAATCTGTCTTATCTCCAGGTGGTCTATTTGAAGTCAAATTGGCGATCTTCAACTTGAGATTCACATATTCAAGATTGGCATCATGTGTATCGAGATAATCGTTACCAGAGTCGGAAGAGTTGGAATCGAGGTCGGTATGATGCAGAATGCGCGCTTTCACAATTGCATGCTCCCATTCGGGATCATTTTCGTTAGGAAGGAGAGAGTGGTTCCGGGAAGGAACAAAAGCGGGCGCGTTGGCATCAAGGCGTGACGGAGTGGAAGGAGTGGCGATGGCCGGTACAGGGGGTGGATGAGCCAAAAACTGGGATGGTGTCCTTGGAGTATGGGGCATCCGCGTCGACGGGCCTCGAGGAGTTCTGGGAGTACGAGGTTCCGTCGGTTCAGGAACACCTGCAATCACTTTCAACAAGGAAATAAGAATAAGTAGGCCCTAACACGCACTTTTGTCTTCTAGTTCATCTTCGGCACAGTGCAAGTAAAGCTGCGTTGGAATAAGAATGGATGTGAATTCAACAACAAAAAGGTTCGTACCCAATCATACGCTTCATCTAATTCCACGCCTCTAATAGCGCGGAGACACTCCTCCACTCTCTCTTCCGTGAAACCGATTCTACGAAGCACGCCGTACGTGATCCCGAGTTTACCGATTGCCTTGTCCTCAGATTCCTCGGGTGGTTTTCTCCCTAGAAATTATATTTGAGAAGGAATCCAGAGGGAGCCTAGAATCGCACCGTCTCCGATATCCGATTCCGCCACCAAACTCAGAATTCGGTCGATGAGGACAGGGTCTAGTTCGAGTCGAGGGAGAGTTTTAGAATAACGTCTGTCTAACTCTATCGCCTGCGAAGTGGTGAGTTGGAAGAGTAGAGGACAGATAGAGGACAAAATTCGCATACCTTCACAGATCTAAGTGCAAGATGAATATCAACAAAAGTAAGTGAAAGAAATCAAATACCTAGCAATTTCTTGTGACATCTTGTCTTGTTTAGAGTCGACCAAATTTTGAAGCGACTGCTCCTCGACTTTTTCGGGGTCGAATTCGTCGTTAGCTATCTGCGTCGTAACGCCACCGGCATTTGGTCCATCCTCGATGGTGGATTTCTCCTCCTCAGCTGCACTACTAGTATGGCTGTCATCCTCCACCGTCTCCTCGAGAACGGCCTTCTTCGGAACAGAAGTCGTGGCGAATCCTCGAACCACCGGCTTCAACTGGCTCTTCTTCTTCTTGGCCATCTCTTAGCCACCAACCCGAATGCCTAGACACCCCCAAAGATCTTGCTCCTCGTGGATTAGTTGAGTTTCCTGTTAGGTTGTGTCCGGTTGAGTGGCGTGATTAAAGTGTCTTTAAAATATCGTGTCCGCCTCCGCCCTCTCTGCAGACCGTTCCCTTCACGTACTGAAAGTACGGGCGTTATATTCTCTTCGTATGAACCTTGGTTTGAGATGTATAGTCTGTAAGAGCATGAGAGTTGGGATGCATGAAAGGGAGTCACGATTCACGAGTCAGGTCACATCATAAGTTGTCGAGGGATGAAATTTTTTGCGCGGTGACGACTAGAGGTACAAGTCTACTATTACATATCTCAATAATGCACGTCTGCAGTAATATTGTAGGTACGAGGCTGGAGATAAATACAGATCCAAAAGGGTGACAAGTCCCAAACGCTAGAGAACAGCAGAATTTTCGGTCATTCCACTTTCTTTTTGCCAGGCTTGCGTCCCCGCGGAGCGCCTGTTGATTTGCGCTTCTTCCCGCGTGTAGAGGCTGTCGGGACTGGACCCCCGTTTTCATCGTCGGCGACGTCGGCGCCCACCGAACCGGGATTCGGACCGGAATGGCCGAAAAAGTCATCCCCTTCCTCATTCCATAAATCACGAGCAGCAGCATCCCCAGACGTTTTGACGTCTTGAGCAGAGGGAGCTGTGGTGTCTAGCGCTGCCAGCTGCTCGTCGTTCAAGAGCAACTGCATGATCTCGCTAGGTTTCGCCACTTCTGTGAAGTTTTTGGTGCCGACGACGATATCTTGGACCTGCGAAACAGTCAGAAACTATCACGTCGAGAAACGAATGAATACCCACATCCTTCTTGACGCGCGCCATTTGAACTATGCGCTCGTCGATCGTGCCTCTAGTAATAAGCCGATACACCGTCACCTGCCGAGTCTGACCTAATCTGTGTGCGCGATCCATAGCCTGAGCATCGTTGGAAGGATTCCAATCATGATCGTAGAACACCACGGTGTCGGCGGCAGTCAGATTGATACCCAGGCCGCCTGCGCGTGTACTGAGCAAGAAAACAAATATATCCGGCCTGTAATCATGACCATTCAGTCTCGTTGGATGTTGAGAAGCGGGGAGCACGGACCTTGTCTGCCAGTCTATCACCATGTCACGACGGTCCTCTAGCTTGGAGGACCCATCAAGACGGAGATACTTGTATTGACGATATATCAAGTACTCCTCCATAAGATCCATCATGCGCGTCATCTGGAAGTAGATGAGTACACGATGGTCGCCCGTCTTCAGCTCCTGAAGCAAAGTGTCGAGTCGGGCGAGCTTCGCCGAGTCATATATCAGCCGCTTTGCCTCTGGGACTTGCATCGTCGACAAAGGCAGCTGATCAGCTGTAGAGTTTCCGATGAGGCCGACAGGGGAGAGACCAGACATGATGGTCCGATATCTGTCGCAGGCCTCCTCCGATTCTCGCAGCTCCGGGGACAGACCATACAGAGCAAGTGTTTCCAGAGGTCCGTCGAGTAACTGAGCTTGAGACTCGAGGAAAGTCCGATCGCTGCAGTGCAGCGAGATGACTGGAGCAACAGCGGGAGGCACAAACCACCTCAACCCAGGCCGCGACAAGCAAGATGCAGCCCAAGCAGACTTCGATATTGACCGGACGTCTGGCAAACCGCTCGCACTATCGAGACATTGTAAGCGGAAGGACGAGATTGGTATTTGGAGAGGGCTCTTCGAGTGATAGGCCGCGAATGTGGGATCCCTTGAATCGGGTCAAAACCATACGCATAAAGCAGCCGAGGAGTCTTACGAGTAATAGGGAACCGTGTCAGCAGCAGCAGCTTCATCACGAACCGCTGACAGTCTACGGGTGATCAAGGGGGACAAGTGAAGAGCATGAGCTTCTTTCGCCGAGGAATCCACAAATCGCAGGAAGGAGAACGAAGAAGAGCCTAACCGGCAACGTCAATTCGGGAATCGAAGAAACATCAATCGAGACTTGCCTTCCTCGTCGTACAGCGATCGATGGACCCAGTCCGTCGTCCAAATGTTCAAAAGCTTGTTTAGACAACCGCTTTGTGAAACCGAGCGCGAATTTTCGGACGGGACGTTCAGTATGCCTCCTTCTTGATACAGCAAATCCGGAATCGTTAACTCGATCGGGTTGCGCGTCGAGTACGGCAGCGACACAAAGTCCCCTTCCCGCATCAGTGGCCCTGATCGACCAAACCGGGAGAAAGAGAAGGGGGCGATCACATCTGCGCGTTCAAAGAGCTCGGGATGATTACAGACCTGGATCGGATCGTGCGTTAGTATGGTGCCATGAACATTGAACGGCGCCTGACCTTTCGGAACTGCATGACCAAGTTCATTAGAGAACGAGCAGAGTCTACATCCCCTATATTAGCGGCCTTCTCCAGCAAGTCTGCAACCGAGACATTAGCGAGCAAAGCCTTGTAAAGTGCTCGTTGCCGCGCGCTCAAGTCCACGTATATGTCCTTCTCGATCTGCGACAGAGGATAAGTAAAAAGGAGGGCGAAACCCGTCGCACATACCTTCTCGCTGAGCTCATTCTGCACATGCCGCTTGACCCGTCTCAGCATGAACGGCTTGAGAATCATGTGCAAACGGCGCAACTGATGCTCATTGAGCTTGCTACCCTTGTTTTCCGCCGCGTTCTCGATGTCCTTCGAAAACCACTCGTTGAACTCGTCGTGGGAATCGAACAAACTGGGCATGATGAAATGTAAAAGAGCCCATAATTCTGCTCCCGTTCAGAGCCATGAATAAATACGCGAAATTTTGTACGCACCTTGCATAGAATTTTGGATCGGGGTGCCAGTAAGGAGGAGTCGATTGCGGCAGTGAAAACCAAGCAGAGTCTTCCACCGAACACTGGACGAGTTTTTTATGTTCTGCGCTTCGTCTAGAATCATATATTGCCAGTTAACGCGCTGGAAGTACTGCTGATCTTGGGTGACCTGTATCACAAAGATTAGCTGGATTGGCAGGCCCGGTTGAAAAATTGAACGTGCCAGCTGGTAACTGGTAATCAGGATATGGAATGGGGCATCTTTATTGTACGTGATCTCCTTTTTGCTCCAGAATTTGCGCAGAGTCGCACGATCCTTCACATTTCCCCAATAAGGCAACGCCTTCAGACCAGGGACGAAGCGGGTGATTTCCTGCTGCCAGTTATGCAGAGTCGAAGCCGGTGCGACCACGAGAAAAGGACCCCAAATGTCGTGCGTCTCTGCAAGGTATGAGAGTAGCGATATCGATTGGACGGTCTGGGAAGTATAGTTAGCGTCAAGAAGCACGGAATGGGAATTCGTATTACTTTGCCGAGACCCATCTCGTCCGCCAGGATACCATTGATTCCCTGCTCGTAGAGCGTTGCCAGCCAATTTAATCCCTTCAACTGATATTCCTTCAATTGGGCCATCAACATCTTGGGCTGCCCAATCGTCAGTGGCCCACTGAGGGACGTGGGATTTTGGAAGTTCAGCTCATCCGAATCAACTGAAAGAACTCGTTAGTAGGGAAACCGACAGTTCGGATGAAACGTACGGTCAACGAGAGGAGCGCCAGAGACAGGCTCCATCGGTTCGTCGTTCTCGTCATGAATGTGGGCTTGAGCTTTGGCCAGCTTGAGAGCCTCATTGGTCTTGCGCTCCAAAGCCGCTTGGGCATCAAACTGCTGGGCGCGTTGCTTCGCAAGTGATATGGCCTCTTGCGCATTGTGCCGGGCATGCAAGTGCAGATTCCTTTGGTCGTCTGGATGGTGTCTCATTTAATTTGAACACTCTAGAACGGAACTGGACGCACCCTCGTCGAAATTGATGTCCCGCATCGTACTGGGATCAACATCCTCGATATTCGCACCAGCCGGGGCAGTAGAGTTGTCCTCATCTCCTTCGACTTCGGCGGCTTGAACGCACGCTATCAGCAATTTATCACAATCGACAAAGCGCTGAACTCACTCTTGAGTTTACTCCCGACGAAATGGCTGTAGAGTTCTGTCTGGCTGATGAGGAACTCAAGCTTGCGCGCCTGCCTGGCTGCTTCTCGCTTCTCTTCTTCGAGTTTGAGGCGATCCATGGCTTCCTTATGTTCACGCTTGCGCACATCCCTCTCCTCCCGCTCATTTTTCTTCCAGAACACCTGCATTTCGCGCATCAAACGTTTACCCTTGGTTTGCGTATCCTTGGTCGACTTGTTCGTTTTCGCGAAGGGCTTGCGCGCTTGCACGGACACGATCTTGGCCAGACGCTCGGCTTGATTTAGCCTTGCGTTAAAGCCCAAAATGTGGTACTTGTACACCTGGACTTTGATATCAGCAAATGGCATGTTGAGAAGTCCCAAACACTCGCCTTCGCGACCTCCCTTCTCGCGATATTCGTCCACACTTTCCGTTGTGATTCTTCGAGCGTTTTGAGACGTTTGACCATGACGCCATCATCCACCTTTTTGGCCTTTTTAAGCGGGGGAATTTGTTCGTCCAGCTCAAAGTAAAAGGTGGCTGCAAGAGTGGGGGATGGTGGCCGAGACAGTGCAGGTGTGATGTCGCTCGCTATTGAGGGAGCCTGAGAGGTCAACTCGAGTTCGATTTCGGACCCAAAACCCTTCTTTTTGGGCCCAGGCTTTTTTCGCGAAGGTTTTAGCGGGACACCAAGACCGTTAGAAGCAAGCGGGCGCACTGCCGCACCCGGTTTTTGAGGTATGTACAACGGAGGCGTCGGAAGCCACTCGGAGCCGCCGTCGAAACTGTCCGTAATCATAACGGGAGCGTCGTCGATGAGATTTCCGTCCACCTTCCGCTTTTTGGCGGGGCGTCCTCTCTTCGGAGCTTCGCCGTCGCTGGTGGCATCGGAGAGCACTCCAGATGCGACGCGTTTTGGCACTTCTTTCCCTTTACCTTTGTTCTGAGCAGGATACAACGGAGGCGGCGGAACGGGCGGGAGATCCCTGACAGACGAGGTGTAGCCCTCGAATTCATGCAGACCGTCATCGAAACGGCGAGGCGGCTCCGGGGGTTCATAGCCATTATCCATGCTATAGTCGTAGTCGCTGGGAGGGGACATGGCGCGGTCATCCTCACCGAGATGTCCACGGGGTAGGGTGGCCATCTTGGCAGCATAGTGGTGAGACATGGATTGCGCGACGGTCGAATTGCGTTCCTGGCGGCGCGTCAGTATTATTTTTTGCGACGAATATCACAAATGAGCTTGCTCACCAGGACACTTGCCTCAAACCACTTCTCGACCTCATTTTGCCGCTTTTTGGTTTCCAGTATGTAACCACTCAGCTCCTCCACCCACACCTCTTCGCAGTCTTCGAGATCAGAGGACGCCAGCTGAGCTTCGTCGTTGAGACTTCTGTAATGGGATACCCGTTTAGGGTCCGCAGAGCCAGGTTCGCTGGTGTACGAGGGAAACTTGGACACCTGCGTCAGCACAAATCACTATCGTGGATGTGAGACTTACGCGTCGCTGTGTGGGCGCAGTGTACTCCATATCATCTTCTCGGCGGCGTTTATCACCCTCGTTTGCCCGGGGGTCATTCGGAGGCCACTCGGGCGGATAGGGATAAGCCGGAGGCGGCTGAAAAGCCTTCTGGGGGTACGGCTGGAGCGGCTGGGGGGCCTCGGCCGGGTGGTGGTGCTGTGGGTGAGATCTGGGCGGGGAGACCCTGCTTGAAGAAGCTGGAGACTCGACGTGAATTCCGCGAGGGGGCACATAGGACGACAGGGCCGACGAGGGCTCATCGTTGAGAATGCGACTGAGGGACATGACACGTCGATTGCTGGTGGGCGGCCTCGTGGGATCTATGTACTGGCAGGGAGCTCGACGTCGGGGATGGCGTCGGCGTCGATGAGAACGACGACGGAAACGGGAACAGAAATGGCTGCGAGAAGAAGGGGAGAAACGGGAAAGAGCTTAGAAGGGCCTTTCTCTAGTTTGGCTCTGTGGCTATTAACGGTTGCCCAAATTTTGATGGTGTCACTCGCAGTTTCCTTTCGATTCCGAGTCTGTGAAATATATCCGCTGCCGCAACGGCAGCCTTGCGATTATCCAACTCTATGGGATAGTACCAGTCCTTCCCGCGCTTAGGTATGCAGTCCCCGGCCCTGGAAGATGGCTTTCTCCTTCTTTCATCGCCGAATTACCCAAATTGGGACTTGACGTTTCCACCGCAATTGGTCGTTTAGTCTCTATTCGCGCTGTTGACCAGTGTTTCAGTCAAAAACCTCACTTTTCTCGATGACTTTCTTGTCCTCATGCAAGTTTTATGTCACAAAGATGGATTTTCAAGCCGTCTAGGAACCACCCAGCGTCAACGGCCATCGAGGCCTTACGTAACTACTCATCGGGGTGTAACATCAGTTCCGGCCGAACCTTGGCGTCGAATTCCTCCGCGCTCAGGAACCCAAGCGTCACCGTCGCCTCCTTCAGCGTCGTCCCCTCCTTGTGCGCCTTTTTCGCGCACTTTGCGACGTCTGTCACAAAATCATGAGCACAGCCGCAAAAGAAACAGAACAAAAAATACACACTGTCGTAGCCCAGATGGCTGTTCAAAATAGTCGCGAGCATCAAAGAATCATTCAACAGGGTGTTGATCCGTTTCTCGTTTGCTTGGATGCCGACGATGCAATTCTTTGTCAGAGAGCGTGAACCTTGGAGGCTATTAAGAACCACAATAACGGAGACCCTTATGCGGCACTTACCATCAGCCAGCAACCGGATGCTCTGCAAGACGTTCTTGATGATGACGGGTTTAAAAACATTCAGCTGTTCCCCCAAAATTAGATTAGGTCGTTGCTTCTCGGAACCAAAACACACCTCGAATTGTCCGCTGGCGCCAGCGATGCTGACGGTGGTCTGATTGCCCATGACCTGCGCCGCCACCATTGTGATAGCCTCGCATTGCGTGGGGTTGACCTTTCCTGGCATGATGCTGCTGCCGGGCTCGTTCTCGGGCAAGCTGAGTTCCCCAAACCCGCAACGGGGGCCGGAGCCGAGGTACCGAATGTCATTGGCAATCTTCATGAGCGAGCAAGCCACGACATTGAGGGCCCCATGCGCCTCCACAAGAGCATCGTGGGTAGCTAGAGCTTCAAACTACGTTCCTGGTCAGCTGGTCAAGTTAAAAAGTGGGAGTTCGCGACGTACCTTGTTGGGGGCGGTCACGAATTGCAAACCGGTAATGTTAGACACTTCTGCGGCGACTTTGACGTCGAATCCTTTCTTTGTGTTCAAACCCTTGCACCGAATGTAAAAAGATGCGAAAACAATCTATGGAGACATCACTTACGGTTCCAACAGCGGTTCCACCTTGCGCAAGGCAGCTTAAGCGAGGGAGCACATCCTTGACTCGCTCAATTCCATTCGTGATTTGCTGAACATAGCCGCTGAATTCTTGGCCGAGAGTGAGGGGGGTTGCGTCCTGGCCAGATCAGGATAAATTCTGGAGCCCGGTTACGGTAAATATACCTGGAGATGTGTGCGGCCAATTTTAATGATGTGATCAAAGGCCTTGGATTTTGCGTCCAACGCGTCGCGTAATTCTGTTAGAGCAGGGATAAGAGAATTGCTGATCTCGGTAACAGCCGCAACATGCATCGCGGTGGGGAATCTGCGCAACCGTCAAGATGGAAACTATAGAAGTAGCGAGGAATTTAGTTCACGTATCGTTGCTGCTCTGGCTCATGTTGACGTGGTCGTTGGGGTGTACGGGCTTTTTGGAACCGAGCTCGCCGCCAAGAATCTCGATGGCACGGTTTGAAATGACCTCAGGGACGGTCAGTACTACGAGCGTCACACCGGGCGAGCGAGAGCACCTCGTTAACGTTCATATTGCTTTGTGTTCCACTGCCGGTCTGGAATACAACGAGCGGGAAGTGGTCTATGAGTTTGCCAGAAATGACCTGTTGGGCAAGTAAACCGCTGTGGGATGCGAGGGAACGAAGTCACCAACGTCGTCCGCAGCCTGCTGGATGGCCGTGCCGATCTTGGGATCCATACCATAGCCGACATTGACAACAGCGGCAGCCTTTTTGAGGACACCAAATGCTTTAATTAGAGGAGGCGGGAGGCGCTCGGTGGGCCCGCCGATATCGAAATTCTGGAGAGATCTGGAGAAATAAAGATCGGTTTCGGGAATTGGATGCTGCAGCGCACCGCTGTGTCTGGGCGCCCCAGTAACGGTCGACGGGAACCTGAAGCTCACCAAAGGTGTCTTTTTCGACTCGGAATTGTTGGTTGGACTGTGAATGCGTTAGTTGGGGAAAATAGAGGAGAATGGACTGACCATGAGCAAGGAGGTAGCGGAGAAGAGCCGATGATGGACCCTCGTTGTGGAGTGCTTTAATAGCTGAAATCACGTGTTGAAGTTAAGGGAACGCGTCGAGACGAGTGGAATACCTGGCTCGTCAGTCGGGCAGCCACCATAGCCGGTCAAAGATGTAGAAGAAAATGTTTACTCAAAATCGGCTGTCAACGTTTGCGCGTAAGAATCGGAATCGGGAGTCCCGTCCGACTTTCGCCGAGCCGATAAAGCCCGATCTTGGACTTTCCGTTCAGCATCATGCATCAGGGCCTTGCCAATGCCATGGCCATTGCTCAACGCGCTCAACCGTTGCCCAATCTTCAGCTTGGGGGTCGGATTCACCGGCAATAAACTACAAGTGGTGTAGTTAGGCAATAGTGCGGACTTGAACAGGACTTATGTGCGTTCAAATCTGGAGAAATTACAACCGTTGTGTTGTGGAAGCTCTGTTAGAATTGCTGCTGGAATTCGACGCGTCCTTCGACGTTCCTTTGAATAGTTGCGCTCAACCCACGCGTTTTCGAGTTTAAGCCGGAAGCGGGCTACGGCACACATCCGAATCGGCGTTAGAGAAGAAACACGTGCGAATATCGGCTATTTATTTGACGAAATCAGTTCAAGTGAGCTTTCAACACACAACCATGGCCAGCGTCGCATCCCACCTAGTTCTTCATCCTACGGTTTCGCAGTCGATCAAGGTTGGCGCGACTACTCTCGGCAGAGACAAGGCATACCGCGCTGTTCAGAATTTCGCGCGCTTCTATGCATGGCTGCTCATTTCCCGAGGCAACAAAGTCGATGCCGCACGCTGGACCGCCCTCAAATCTCATCTCGGTACAGCTAGAAAACGTACGCCTTCCACCGGTTCAGAGTTTTGTCGGAACTGAGTTGGCGCACAGTCCTGCGACTTGGGAAACCCATGGAACATCTCCAGGTGCGGCCACCGCCCAAGATCTTGGAGATTGATTTTACTTATTTTCGATCCGCCCACCTCTTTCCAGGCCGCCTTACGCGCCGCCTTGACACCCGCACCTCCATTGGAATCAATTGCGACCATCGCCCGCCAAATTGCATACTTCCTGTACCTTTCCTTCGACATGCTCTCATGGGTATTAACCTGAAATGCGTCTATGGCTTCCGAGCAAACGGCTTACACGGTTCCAGGCTCAATCCATCAAGTTTGCAAACTTCCAGTCAGATACCGCCGCAAAAATCACCCAGTTTGCTAACCGGTCATGGTTGGCTGGAATTCTCCTTAGCATTGCTCATGCCGCAATTAAGGTACGACTGTCCGGAATGTGTTCACACTGTACTTGCTTGATAAATCTCTCTTAGACTGCGAGATTGGCCCGCGAAAAGAAGATTTTGCAAGTCGAAAAACACAAGGAAAAGGATCTTGGTCTAGAAGTCGACCGTGAAGCGAGACTCCGTGTTATTGCAGCGTCAGTGTCTCTGGCCCATGAGCTTCAACAATCTCATTTGTTTCCGTTTCACAGAACCCGTGCTGCAGTTCGCCACCAATTGATTATCGACATGCTGGATCTGTGGAATCCAGCGACTAGCTTGGGTCTCAGCAATTTGAACGACGGTGTTGTGGGTATATTTGGGTTCGTCTCTTCATTTTCCTCTCCTTCCATTTTCAATGAGCTTGCGTAGCGTTATTTCTTCTTTGATGGCCCTCGAAAAACACTGGTACGTAGTTGGCGCGAAGTAAAGCTGGATTCGGCCTGTTGTATAATATTATCGTTCGGACATAGCGTTAATTTTACTTTATTGAACATGAAGCACCTTACCGCACTGCTGCGTGATCATGAAGGCGCAGACTCCGCGGCCCGAAGCTTCGCTGCTCGCTGCTCCCCCCGTAAACGCAAGTATTCTGTGCGGACTCGTTCATATGGCTCCGGGCCCGTGCTAGGAGAAAATAAGTTGGGAAGAGGGTGTACGTGCACGGACACGTACTATAATAGCATACATTGCTCCATCTTGTGAAGCTGCCCTCTGCATGCCCATGCAACAGATATTGTGCGTCCAGTAACACAGTCGGCAAAGTCTGTGCCGGGTTCAAGGGCCGGAACAGCAGAGAACTGCTTTCGTACCTTTCACCACGTCATGACATTCTTTCAGAGCCCGTTCTTTGGTAATTTTGAGGAGATTTTCTTCCTCTCGACGCGACAGCGCGTTCATGGTTTCAGAGAGAACTCGGTGTTTGGTGGTGCTTGCATTTTGATGGGGAAATTCGATCGGGCCGGAACGCCGCTTGTCTCTTCCGTCTTAGCTCAACTCTGCAATGTCTCGTGCGACCTGCTCAGCGTTTCGTGCAGCAAGGCGACTATCACTGTTCCAGTCCCGCTCACTTGCAACTGCGACGCCCACAGTTGGTCGCAAGTCCAACTTCGCGGACACTTTGGCTGATGGCCCTTCACTGGACGACTTTATTTCGGGAGATGCTCCGGCGGATCGAATAATTCTTGGAAACCCGCGAGGGTGAGTGCACACATTACATCGTTCTGCGGGTGCTTGAATTCTCTCAGACCGCGACTTCCCGCCCATCTCAAGACAGCCATTCCTTCCGGAGAATCCTTCAGTAAAATTAAGAAAGACCTCCGGGGTCTTGGTCTCCACACCGTATGCGAAGAGGCACGGTGTCCGAATATCGGCGACTGCTGGGGCGGTAAACCTGGTGCGACCGAAGCTGAGGGCCGCAGCGCTGCAACTGCAACAATTATGGTGACTCCATTCTTATTGCTTATTCATTGTTTATTTAGATTGCGCCTCCTAGTTAATGGGAGATACATGCACTCGTGGTTGCAGGTTTTGCTCTGTAAAGACGTCGCGAGCTCCTCCTCCATTGGATCCCCACGAGCCAGAGAACACGGCTGAGGCCATCAGTCGCTGGGGGTTGGGATACATTGTGCTCACCAGTGTCGATAGGGATGGTTTGTTCCCTCGTTATTCCTGTTGACATAGAATTCACTTGGCACCCAGACCTTGCCGACGGAGGTTCTCATCATTTTGCTGAGACCATCCGAAAGATTAAGCAAAAGTGAGCCTGTTTCCCCTGTGTGAACTATCCACTTATGTCATACAGGGCACCGCAAATACTGGTTGAGGCTCTTACCGGCGACTTTTGGGGCTCCCTCAAAGACGTCTCCGTCGTGGCTAAGTCTGGGCTTGATGTGTATGCGCACAATATTGAAACGGTGGAGGAGCTTACACCCTACGTGCGCGACCGTCGAGCCACCTTCCGACAAAGTCTCAAGGTTCTTGAGCACGCCAAGAAGGAGGGTGTCCGGATCACCAAGACTAGTATAATGCTTGGTCTCGGTGAGACGGAAGAGCAGCTTCTACATGCCCTGAAAGGTCTGTTGTATCCTTTCGGTCTTTCACCTCTCTGAATGCAATCTACAGAACTTCGCAAAATCGACGTTGATGTTGTCACGTTTGGCCAATACATGCGGCCAACCAAGCGGCACATGAAGGTTGACCGATACGTCGAACCGGCCGAATTCGACAACTGGAAGAAAGTAGCAGAGGACTTGGGATTCCTGTACGTCGCCAGCGGACCCCTCGTCCGCAGCAGCTACAAGGTGGGATTTCTCTCTATCAAATGATCGCTTATAGCTCAACACTACTGTAGGCCGGGGAGTTCTACATTGAGAATGTGCTGCGCGGTAAGGGTGCAGAGAACAAAGCAAAGAATTTGCTTGCCAGTGATTCAACGACTCTGGCGGCGGAAGCGTAGATGATCCACCTACAAAATTACAGCCCATATATTTGTAGAATAATATTTATGTAGCTATAGAGAGCGTGAATTGAATCCTCCTCCCAGCTTGCCAGTTACACATCGGCAAACGCCGAACTTTCTCACGCTTATCTGTCACTAACTTTTGCGCTCATCCACACAAAAAAGTCATCGTCCTCGACTTGCCACTTCTTCAAAATGGTGCGTGTGCACAGACCGATCTACTATTCAGCTGAACTAAACTTCCACTCAGGATTCCTCCAAAGCCCCCGTAAAACTCGCCACCGTCATCAAGGTTTTTTTTCTGCGGTCGCGCAACGCGAACAGTTACTGAAGGAGTCCTTTTGCAGGTCCTGGGCAGGACTGGATCCCGAGGAGGTGTCACCCAAGTCCGTGTCGAATTCATGGACGACACCACCCGCACAATTATCCGGAACGTGAAGGGCCCGGTCCGCGAAAAAGACATCCTCGCTTTGCTGGAGAGTGAGCGTGAGGCACGGTGCGTCCTGTCGTGCATTTTACAGCTCTTCCATCTTACAAATCCCTTCAGTCGGCTGCGTTGAGCTGTCCCGCTGTTTCTCGTACCCGCGTATCATGTCCATGCCCATGAATCCACTGCATTTCCCTTCGTATCATCTGGTCGTCCTTTGTACGGCTTCTGCTTTATAGTACGGGTACATGGTAGTATGATGAGTGCATCTATGAGAACTATGTACGAGTTCGCCGCCTTGTGTGAAATTTGAGCGAAGCGGGCGCCTATTCTGAGCTTTGGTTCTTGCTGCCACCACGCGCATATTCTGAAAGATTCTGAGCCACCCGGAGCTTCCGGTTATTTCTGGGCGTGTCTTCGATAGGTTGGTGCACCATGCTCCAGAGCTAACGGAGGCCGCAACTTGCGGGATATTGTGCGGATGACGAATATATGCTTCGTGTCGATCTTACTCGGAACTGACCTGCACCCGAGCCCCTTGGCCATGCCGCTCAACGCTGCGTATGTGACCTTGCTCACCAAGGTGTCCTACCTTGCTGGAACCCTCGTCCTGGACTACGGGCTCAAGGATGCCCAATCCATGTACCCTCTCGTCGTGATGGTCACCCCAGATTTACCGCAAGAGGGCCGAGACGTTCTCAAGAAAAGGGGAATTCCGATAAGAGAGATTCAATCATTACACCCCGAGGAAGGTACTCACAATCTCGCCGCTGCCGATGAGCGATTTCGCGATACATGGACCAAGCTCCGGCAAGCGATTTTCCTTTGGACGCATCAAATCTACGCTAATGTTCCAGCAGCGCATTCGAGCTCGAAGAATTCGACGTATGCTGCTCGTGTCCCTGTTTTCTTCAATTTACATTTTTCGGCGATGTTTAGAGAATCGTCCTTCTCGACTCCGACATGCTTGTCAAGGGAAACATGGACGATCTCATGGAGTTGACACTACCCCAGGGCGGAATTGCAGCTGCACATGTCTGCGCGTGTAATCCGCGCAAGTTTCCACACTATCCTGGTGACTGGTGATCGCTCTTCCCTTCGCACGGGAGCCGGTGCTTATACAACATCAGGATCCCAGAAAATTGTGCCTTTTCCGCCGTTTCCAGCCCAACAGGACCTCCCCCCACTCCGTCCGACCAGCCACGTCCTTACAGCCAGCTCAACTCCGGGACAGTCGTCCTTGAACCGTCGCTTGAACTCGCCAAGGACCTGTATCATTTTCTTGCAACCGACGAGCGCGTTCCTACGTGGAGTTTCCCGGACCAGGACCTCCTCACTGCATTCTTCCATAGGAAATGGACGGCTCTTCCTTGGTACTACAATGCATTGAGGACCCTCCGCAGTATTCACACCCCAATGTGGGACGACAAGATTGCTCGCTGTGTGCATTACATTCTTGCAGACAAGCCCTGGCAAGTGAAAGATTCGGACGAGTTCGGCGTTGTAAACGGCTGGTGGTGGGCTCAGTACAACAAGTTGAGCGAGCAGCTTCGAGTCGAAGATATAGATGGGTGGAAGCTTGTTTCGGCTACAGTCGTTTAGAAAGTGTAGATTGCATACAGATTTTTTACATTAGAATTCGTCAAACAGCGATATTATGCCCGCCATGAAACATGAACTTCATCCGTTCGGAATCTCGAACCCACAATTAGCTCATGTCAAAGTTGTCAAGCTCAAAATATTACCGTTGTGTACAAGTGCTCTTCGATAGCGGTGTTTCGAAGCCCATACGAAAGCTGAGGAGACCGGCTTGGGCAATCATGATGCCGTTATCGATGCAGAAACTTTGGATATACAGTCAATTCAAGTGAACATGTCGGAAGTCTGGGACTGACCGCTCGTCCATACCGAAAACTTTACCTCCTCTTTCCTGTGCCATGATACCCATCATATCTTGCAAGCGTTCGTTTGCTGCAAAAGAACATATAAAATGTAACATTGCACGAATTAAATGCTCACATCCAACACCTCCGACAATGAGAACCTCCTTACTTCCAATATGAGCCATCGCTCGTTCTGTGATCTCGACAAGCATCGCAAAAACTGTTTCTTGCAGAGAGAAGCACAGATCAGCAGGAGTAATAATATCTTGGTCGTTGGGATCGCTGGGCTGGCCACCTGCCCGAAACCGTTTATCGAAGGTATACGCTTCCACGGACGTCAGAAGGCCAGAGAAGCTAACGTCCATGCCTTTGGTGGTATATGGCAGCGAAAGCAGGCGTTTCCCTCTACGATGAAGTAAGCGCAGCCCGAGGATTGCGGAAATAAAACTGGAACTTTTTCGCCTCTTGTTCGATGTTGTACCCCGGAGCTGGATCGTTACTCAAGCCGATAACCCGTGCAAAGCGATCGAGACAGTTTCCGACAGCAATATCCAAAGTCTCGCCAAAGATTCGGTAGCACTGTCGTGAATACGCAATCACTTGTGTGTTTCCGCCGGAAACATAAAGGACGACGGGATTTTGTGCGCCGGTAATTTCGCGACCCATTTCAATATCTGCTCGTTGACGTCAAGCCCAAATTCTCGGCTGCCTGGCGTACGTACGACCAACGCAATGATTCACCCCGACGAGCGGTTTGTCAAACAGAAGCGACAGCGTCCGCGCAACCAAAGCAACTGATTGGAGTGGCGCACCCATGCCAGGGCCTCACATTGAATGGTAAATCAGCATTCAGTAGCGTCCGGAAGGTGTGATACCTTTCGTGTAGCAGATACAGTCGATATCGTGCATAGAAACGTCGGCTTTGGCCAGACACTCATTGATTATTTGGAGTGCCCATTCACGATGATGGAGTGCCGTGTCGCGAGGTTGGAATCCTTCACCAGGCGGAGTGATATAGGTGTGTCGAACGTTAGATAGGACGGCAGTAGAGCCGTCCTCAAGGTGTTTGATCACGCCTGCTCCGAACTTATTAGCAGAACCCTCTAGCCCAAGTGCCAAGTAAGGTCGATCTGCATTGGATAAGCACGCGTCTTCCGTATTGTAATTCTCGAACCAGGATTTTTGAGAGGAACCTTGCGAACGCGTCCAGGCATGTTTTCGGAAAGTCCGACGGATGAGCAGGCGGATTGTGGAGAGAGTGATGGGATCACAGGGTACGTAACGTCCAGAAAAATATTTTTTGTCTTTATTGAACTTATGTTTTCAAGTTCCGCATCATAGTACACTAAGCCATTACAATTCCTTCTACTTCAGTCACCTTAAACACTAAAGTGCGTCGCTCAGCCAACTAGGCGGTCCCTCTACCTAGCGTGGGTGTTATTCAAGTGTTCTTCCAAAAGAGGCCGAGAATAATTGGCTGAAAAACTCTGGAATTGGTAGACGAAAGAATTGAATGTCGGGTCGAAGTGACCTATGCAGTACTCTCCGTTCGCCTACGTTTGTTTGGGCTGTCACCGTCTGATATGTCCCTTTCCCGTTTATTCCACCTGCTATTGGCAGCCAGCAGACCCGCAGAAAGGGCCTCATCAAACCCAACACATACCAAACGCACGCATGGGACCGTCAGCCTACCAGAGGCGTACTCGGCGTGAATATTGGCGACAGTTTTGGGTTTGTCCGTTTTACTATGACTTCGCCTACTAGCCGTTGTTTCGGTGTAATTGCGTTGTACCTTGAAAAGTCGATGGGTAACTTGCTTGAATAAGTTCAGCGGAAAAAGCTTACGGCAGGGGAGAGCGTCTCCCACTCGGCGACGGTGAGCCCTGAGGCCCGGGAGACCTCATAGACACCCAAGTACGTCACCTCAAGGTTTCTTGAGCCTTGAGGCGGAGTAGACAGAAACAGATTAAGCTGTTCTGGCTCCCGAAAGGTTTCGTTTTCGTTGCCCAGTCCGACAAACATATAGCCATGCTTGCCTGGGGAACGCGGGCACCAAGGGTTCTGATTGAGATTGGGACACAGAAACTTGTTCATGCCGCAATCCTTTGCCAAGGGTTTTTGCGAGGCCCCGATCCTGGCGATGATAAGTCGAGTGAAGGAAGAGGATACATACACCATACTTTACGATCAGTGGTTGATGACTGCCCCCCAGAGTCGCGGATAAAAACGCTCGGGTGAACACCTCAGACTCGGCAGAGTCTGGCACAAACTCGGGGAACGCCTCGAGTTCTTTGCGGCGACCCTCAGGCAGTGGGGTAAGGTATTTCAGCGGCATGGTGGACTCGACGATACTCAAATCATCGTCTTCATCCTTAATCTCTGGCTTGAATATGGGCGCAGAAGTGGAGGTGGGTATTTGACTCGTTGAAGCAACGGTCTCCGCTCGAGGTTGAACCGCAGGTTGGCTGGTCGAGGCAACAGCCCCTGGGGACGCCTGCTCTTCTTTCGCTGTCTTTTTCTTACTTGCTTTTGGCCGCTGACTTGTCCTCTCCCCCTCTTCTTCCTCGTCGGAGCCGTGGGGGACCGCCCTTCCTTCTCCCTCGCGGGTTGTTGGTGTCGCCGCCGAATGAGATGTGGATGTTTCCCGCTCAGTCTCGGCTGCGTTCGGGCAGCGAGGGCAGTACCATTTTCCGGCCGGCATTGCCTCGACGGGCGGTTCCAAACAGTTCATGTGCCAGCCTATCTAACGGTCAAAAAATGCGACCAATTTCTAGGCAAGTGATACAAACCTCGGTCGCAAGAGTCGCAGAACAGGGTACGAGCCTGCAACGCGGGTAGCTTCTAACCAAGAAGGTGGAGAACACAACACACTCACATCGTCGCCCTTCTCAAGGCACAGTTCGCACTTCTTGCATTCGATACAAGCCCATTCGTACGAATGAATCAGTTCACCAATGTTAGGAGGCAACCCTATACACGAAGGGTGAGCTGGAAACGCATGTCAGAGACACTTCCGAGACAAAGATGCGCGGCGACATACCGCTTCGCCCGCACCCGTGACAAGTGGCGAGACGTTCTGTTTGACCTTCCTTGCCTTTGGCGTTGCTTGTGCCACAAAATCCACACTTGCGCTCGCGCGTCGGGCTGCGACAGCGCCGGGCAGGCTTTGGGGTAGGAGGCTGAATTTGTACCATATTTGTCGTCGAACTCGAGCTACTCGAGGCCAGCGGTGTCTCCGTAGGCTCCCGAGTGGAGACCACAGCTGCCGGCTTAGGTCTTTGATCAGTTTTTGCGAGTGATTCTGAGAGTCTCGCAGTTTCCTGTGCCTGTATTTGACGACGATGAAATTAGAAAATTATCGTGTTGAAGCCGGCTAGCTCACCTGAGCCCATATCGACAGAATTTCGGCTCGAAGACGTTCGTTTTGATCCTGTATCATTGCAAGGTGGGTTCAGGTCGAGAAAAATAAATCATTTTCGAACCTCGTGTTTCTGCTGCAATTTACTGAAAGCCGCGGTCTATTTTGAACTGCATAAAGTCTTCGAGAAGGCCAAAAGTACAAAGAAATACCTGGTTTTTTAGCTGAACGTTTGTCGCATCCAATTCAACACGAAGAGCATTGTGATTTTCAAGGAGCTGTTGATGAGTTGCTTCTCGGAGACTAAACTGTGAACAGCTGAGGCACAGTCAACAGACGAGGACCAGAGAACTCGAACCTCCTTTTCCATTATCGTAAAGCGCGTTTTATACGCTTCAGCATCTGCGCTCACAATGCTTAATGCCCTGCAGAATGTGGTGAGTCTATTCCGTATATCTTTCGGCTAGCAGAGCTTTCCTACTTACGATTTTAAGGTGGCACTTTCCGACCGAGCGTGCTGCGTTTCTCAGATATTAAATCCCGGTTAATCGTAATTGCGACAAAGGCACTCACCTCGAGCTCTGTCTGTGTCGCGGTAAGGTTGTTTCGCAGCCGGGCCAGTTGTTCAAGGTCCAATGCCCATTGGCGCATCCAACTACTACGGAGCGCATAATCAGATGAATTACCAGCGGGAGCAGACATTTTTTGCGCGTCGTAGTGAAAAAAAGGAGTATATAATTAAGCGCATAACGGTGTGACTGTTGGCGTCGGTTACAAGTTCGGAAGAAGGCGATTCGCAACCCGGGATCCTCCGCGTGAGGGAAGAAGGTAAAGTAATGTTCAATTAAATCTATAAAGCAGCACTGGGACGAAGAGCATTTTGGACGACGACGCGAGCGTTTATAACATGAATGTTAGCGGGTTCTCGAGGTAGCCCTTGAACGCAGCCATCCACCGCGCAGCAACAGCGCCGTCTACAGTCCGGTGGTCCGAGCTCAGAGTAACCTTCATGATCTGCACCGTCTTGAACCCTCGCTCCTCTTCAGGCGCGGGGACAAGCGTTGCCTCAGTCGACCCGACGGCAAGGATGCAGGATTGCGGCGGGTTGATGATGGCAGTGAAGTGGGAAACACCGAACATGCCCAGGTTGGAGATGGTGAACGTGCCGCCCTAAGGAAAAAATCAGCCTGCAGTTCAAGTCGCGATGGAGAAAAAAATACACACCTGATATTCCGCGGGAGCCAGTTTACCATCACGAGCCTTCTTGGCCAGGGCTTTGGTCTCTGCAGAGATAGTGGCGAGACCCTTTGAGCCTGCATCCTTGACGATGGGAGTAATGAGACCGTTGGAAGTGGCGACGGCGACGGAGATGTCCGCCTTCTTGTACCTGTTGAGCCGACTTGAGAACGGATTGAAGGAAGAAAGATGAAAATGCCTTACGTCCGGATAACCTCTCCAAGCCATGCCGAGTTGGCTTCGGGGACGTCGGCCAGAGCGCAAGCGACAGCCTTGACAATAAAGTCGTTGACGCTCAGCTTGGCCGACTTGTCCTTCTCAGTCAACGTCTTGTTGAAGACCTCCCTCAGCTTGAGAACCTTGTCCATGTTAATATCAACCGTGACGTAGTAATGCGGTAGCTCCTGCTTCGACTGGGTCAAACGCGCGCCGATGGTGCGACGCATGTTTGAAACGGGGGTGTCAACATAGTCGGGCAGCTGGGCGGCTGGGGGCTGCGACGTCGTGGATGTTGTGGTCTCGGAAGAGGGTTTGTATTTCTCAACATCCTCTCGGATGATGCGTCCATTTGGTCCAGACCCCGTTAGTTTCCCGAGGGGAATGCCACGCTCGAGGGCGATTTTTTTGGCAATTGGAGAAGCAAATATGCGGTCGCCCGAAGGAAGGTCGGATTTCGGCGAGCTGGAGGACGATTTTGATGGGGAAGGTGCCGACTCGGACTCTGCCTTGGGTGGCGGCGGGGGCTTTGAGTCGGACTCGGACTTTTCTGCGGGGGGAGGCTTGGATGCGGATGCTTTGGAGGCCATTTCGGCCGCGCCAGACAAATCATCGCCTTCTTCACCGACAATGGCAATCGCCGAGCCAACCGCGACGTTTTTTGCGCCGTCTTGCGCCTGAGCTGCGCGTCAGATTTCGGTGAACGACCAGCCAAAAGGGCGTACAATAATTTTTGCAAGAATGCCGTCTTCTGTGGCCTCCACGTCTATCGTCGCCTTGTCGGTTTCCTGTGGTCGCGTCAGGACGGAGAAGGATGTGGGGCGTGCACGCGGGTGCTCACAATTTCGAGCAAAACGTCGCCCGTGGCGAAGGTGTCACCCTCCTTCTTTTTCCAGGACGCAATGCCGCCCTCGGTCATGGTCGGACTCATTGCAGGCATATTGAACTGGGTAAGGGCGCTCCTCCGTGCGGAGGCATGGAGGCCTAGACGCGGGTCAGCGATGAAAGGACGCAAATAGCAGTCGACGCACGGCGGGCAAATACGCGAGCAAGAGAGGCCATGGTGGACCGCTGTAAAGTGCAAATCGGAAGTATTCGGACTGAGAAAAATCCAGAGACGTGCCAATTGATTGCCCGCACGCAAATTGATTGCCCCAAAAGTGGCTTTGCGGTACACTGATGTCCTCAAATTTCGTTCTTCCTGGGCAGCCCATCCCCGTCCCCCGCGGCGCGCCTGTCCCTCAGCTGGGCAGCGGAATATATGCGCGCGACTCGGAGTTGCGAGCCAGTTTGGTCGGGATACCCCACCAGGAGGGTCCAGTCCGTGCAATTGTTCTATTTTTTTCTACGCGACTTGTAATGACACGGACTAGGTATTATCTATCTCGCGCGTGCGGCCGCAGCCTCCCGCAATCAACTCGGTCGTGCTGGGGTCCGTTATTCGCCTGTCTCCCCTGCAAGCGACGCTCTCGATATCCGTCGTCGATGGTGTGCCATTGCCTGCCGGCGAAGAGTTTACTGGGGTGATTCGGACGCAGGATGTGCGCGCGACGGAAAAGGACCGCGTCAAGATTGGAGACTCGTTCCGTGGCGGCGATGTTGTGCGCGGCGTAGTGGTGAGTGCTGCACGTCTGGCTGCTCGCTGCTCACGCGCACGCGTTAGATCTCATTGGGCGACGCGCGCAGCTACTTTGTTACGACGGCGAGAAACGATCTTGGGGTTGTGTTTGCGGTGAGTGAGGCTGGAAAGACGATGGTACCCGTGTCGTGGAAAGCCATGCGATGTCCAGAGACTGGCAAGGTTGAGCCACGGAAGTGTGCAAAGCCAGAATGATTATTTTTTGTTTCGAGTCGATGTTCTCGGCGTATTCTGCGGAATCCCAACCACTGGCATCTAATTATGGCGAGTCCAAGTTGGACGCGTCCGCCGAGATGACCGGTTGTTCAAGGTAAATGCTGCCTGTGTGAGTTTCGTTAGTTTTAGTTGTACTTGGAAGCGAGTTTCTTCGCGCGTTTCGCTGCTCCGTGCTTTGAAAACCCCCGTAAAACGCGTAGAATAGAGTGGTGTTTCGATTCCAAGGCTTTGTACAAACAACATCAGGCCAAATCAAACTCGTCTCGGCAACCAAGGTTTCTGGATTAATGACTGCCGTGCTCTCGCCTCAAGACCCTCTGCGCCGGGACCGTCTCATGTCTCTTGACGACAACCAACTCAGGTATCTGCCTTCCTTGCTAACTGCTCCCATTGTTCATCCTGTCTCGTCCAAGCTACTCCTCGTCGAGCGACTGGCGAGAAAAGTACAACGAGGTCAATACTCTGTTGCAGCTCTGTAACAACACTCATGGCCCGTAAAGGTCGCCGACATGCTCGCAGAGACACGCGCAGAGCTTGACGAGTTCCAGGTCGCGAGCAGAGAGCTCGAGGCAGAGCTGGAAGCTGAGCTCCAGAGAACCGAGAAGGCTCAGCAGGATCTCAAGGTAAAGGTCGCGCGCGCAGAGACTGAGCGAGACGAATGGAAGGTACGTGGTCCTTCCTCTTGTCCGTTGTAAATCCTGGATGAACCCTTGCCCGTGCGCAGTCAAAGTTCATGTCGCTACAGACCAACCACAACACGACCACAACCACCCTCCAGCGGGAACTGGACAAGCTGCGGCAGGAGCACCAGCAGACAAAGGTCCAGCTACGCGAGCTCGAAATGGGCAACGACGACCTCGAGCGAACCGAGCGGGCCGTATCCTCGAGTCTTGCGGACATAGAGTCCAAGTACTCGCGTGCCTTGGAGGAGAAGATCCTGCTCGAGCATGAGCTTCTCGACAAGGCAAACCTTGAAGAAGAGTGCCAGCGGCTCAAGGACGAACTAAGAGGTGCATGGCGCGATAGACTCCATATCCGATAGCCTCTAACTTGCTTGCCTCTCAGATGCCAACGTAGAGATATCCATACTGAAAGACCAATTAGCGGCCCACCCCGCCTCGGACAATAATTCCATTGCCCCTTCCTCTCTTTTCCCCCAACTTACCCCTCCCTCAGAGGACAACCTCCTTCACACCCCAGCACCGGAGGATCTTCAACTCGAGGATCTGACTCCCAGCTCGGACAGCCTTCCGTCGCTGGATGCTAAATCGCTGGATACTACGCCACGAGCAAAGGCCCAATCCGCGCTGGTCCACCGCTCAGGCGCCATACCGTACAAATCCAGCATGTCGACGCCGCCTGGCAGCTCGGGCATTGCCCGTTCCACCACCCTCCCCTCCTTCTACAGTCCGCGCTCGCCTAATTATCGCCCACCCACGGCCCGCAATCCGTCCACTATGAGCACAAATTCCACCTCAAGCACGACTTCAACTTCAAAGAACAAGGGCGTGCAGATGGTCTCGGAGATGCGAGCACGGGTCCGGAATCTGGAACAGAAGATCCACACTCGCGTTCCACGACTACGCATGGGCAGCATCACCGGGCGACCAAACGCGAACGCACTGGCTGCATCCACCATGACCAACGGGTCGACTGGATCTGCCTCGAGCAAGCCGTCTGTCCGCGCAAGCTGGGAGAGCCTGACGTCCACTCGACGAAATGCCGATCAGCCGAAACGCAGTAGCGAAAGCGAATCGGACAAGAGCAAGAAGCGGGACTCTGCAGGGTGGGTTCTTATAATGGAGGACTCACCGTCACCGCCCAAACCGAAACCCGGGGAACGACGAAGGGCGTCGAGTCCCCTGGGTATGATTCCGTTCCGTCCAGCGGCTTCGACGTCGGCCGTTTCCCCAACGCCGGCGCCGACCGCCAAATCCAATCCTTTGAATCAGAGTACTATGCCTCCTAGCGGTCTGAAGCGACCGCAATCACGACTTTCGAGTGGCTCTGCCACCATCTCCATCCCTTCATCCGCCTCCTCTTCCTCTCGGCCCGCCACACCGACATTCCTGCCCATTCCTACGTCGGGTCTTTATGCGCACTCTTCTACTGCCGGAGCAAGCGGGCTCAAGCGGTCCACGGGGCCCTCGGCCCCCAACCCGTACTCGGGGAAGCGATCTTCGCTGGGGGTATTGGGTGCCAGCACGAATGCGATGCCCCCGCCGCCCGAACCGCGAGAGCGACCGACGTCAATGCAGCCTCCGCCGCGAACACCCTCGTCGCTCGCGAGCTCGAGATATAACGACAACAGCAAGACCCTTCCAGCGCTGCCCGGTGGGCATGCAAATGTGACGGTACGGGCACCCAAACCGCTGCCGTCTGTGCTAACGCAGAGCCGGATTGGACGGCCGAGCAGCACGGGCGGGCGGAAGAGCGCCGGAGACGCAGAGGCGGAGGGCCTGCGGCCGCGGTCGGGGAGCACAGTGAACTAATAAGGATGGAGAATGTATATGCTGTACGACGAATATAATTATGTTTCTTTTCACTCCCGATTAGATTATGTAATATTGCGGCATGTCTTCGACCACCACTCCCTCGCGCTCGCTGAATCGGCAGACGGTGCTTGAGGAGGATGAGTACATGGAAGCGCTGTCCAAGATTATCGCGCGCGACTTCTTCCCGTCGCTCGTCCACCTCGATGCCACCAACGGGTACCTCGACGCCCTGCGCTCGCAGGACCCGCACCTCATAAACGCCTCGGTCCGCCGCCTCGAGGAGGTCGGTGCGACGCCGCAGCGGCCGTTGCAAACCCCGGGGCGTACCCCATATGGCGGTGGCCCCTCCGAGACGCCCCTGCGCACGCCGCGCGGGGAGAGCCCGTCGAAGCGCGCGCGCTACGACACGGACGTTAGCCTCGACACCTTCCAGGCGCGCTACACGTCGGAGGACAACTCGAGCTTCACGCAGATCCTGGACGAGGAGAACCGCAAGCGCAAGGAACGGTGGGGCTGGGCGTGGGATGCACAGAAGAGGGTGGAGGCGCAGAGGGAGAGGCTACTTGCGGATAGGGAGAGGCTGATGATTGAGCCGCAGAGCGTTGTGGGGGTGAGGGAGAAGTTCCGCATAGAGGCACCGACGCCGGCGGGGCTTATTGAGGATGTGAAGGGGAAGGGAAAGGAGAAGGACACAGAGGGGGACGAAGAGAAGGAGGAGGAGGACAAGGAAGACGGAGACAAGGACGGCGAGGACAAGGCTCTCGTCTTGGTTCCCTCTGAGACCGCCGTCGACGTTATGGCGCCCCGAAAGGACACTCGCTCGGCCGGCGTCGATGGCTGGAAATTCAAGGTATATTTCTCTTCGTCTGCTGTATTATTTTCCTTCATTAATTCTCTACAGGCCCGCAACTCGCTCATGTTCGCCCCAGACGCGGACGAGTCTCCGTACCACACCCACCCCGCAGGACCCACAGGCGACCCTCGCGCTATCATCCATGGCAGCACTCGGCTCCCAGAACATGATGACTCGCGCTCAAGTTCTCGCGCCATGTCCGCACCTGCCAGTCCTACCCGAAGCCACATAAATGCAGCCATTATGGGCACACCTTGTGAGTCTATTTCTTACATGGTCTTGCTGGTCATTTAAACTGCGATGCAGACCGTCCGAGATCACCCACCATAAACAACTTTTCGCTCGTCCCGAACCTGCCATCGCCCACGCCCGAGGAGCTTGGGCCATCGGCCGTAAAGCAGCTCATGACTTGGGGGACGCTTAACGCGACGCCGCGCATAATATCTCAATCAGAGGACCTGCCCCCGCCCAGCACGCCGTTCCACATCCCCGCACCGTCATCACGCGAGGCCATCTCCCACAAATTGTCCAACAACGCGTCAAAGAGCTTGCGCGTCAAGGCAGGGCTGCTGGGACTTGGCGGTCGCACACCGGGCATCCTCTCGCGGACACCCGTGAGCAGCGCGTCCAAAAAGGGGTCGATGGCGCCGCCTACCTGGACTCCGCGACGCTCAGAGGCCGCCGGGAGTCTGACGCCTGCCGCCCGGCGGCTGCTTGACCGGACGACGATGGGGGCTGCTGCTTCGCGGAGAGCAGAGGCAATGGACAAGATAGCGGCCTGGGATGGGTCGAAACAGAAGCAAGATCTGAACCGTGTCCGATGGACACCAACACCGACTGCTGCTGCGACGAAGCGTGGATAACACTGTATACATTAGTTACAAGCTAAGATTCCGCTATTCGACGCCGTTTGGCGTCTGGTTCTTTGCTGTCGTCGTCCTTGTCCTTGGCCGCGTCTGGCTTTGGAACTGGATCGGGAACAGGTTTGGCTTTCTTTTTCACCACGACGCCCTTTAGCGGCCCTTTCTTGCGGGTTGGGGCTGGGGGCTTGGTGGGAGCTGCTGCTGCAACAGGCTTTGGTGCCATGGGCGGAGGATTGTTGACTGCGTTTGTGCGGGCAGCGACGGCTCTGAGAGGAGTTAGAGAAACGCAGTGACGGCAGAAACGATGTACTCTTTAAAGTTCTGCACTTCCTCGCCGTCCTTTTCTTTGCGCTGCCGCTCCTCCTCCTCTTGTCGTTCACGCACCGAGTCGAGGAACATAATCTCGTCCTGGAACAGATGAGTTGAAGAATCTGCTTTAGCTGCTTGACCAACCTCCTCGAGAGCACGGAACTGGTTGGCAAGTTTGGTCTTTTCCTCCCATTCCTCCTGCTTTGCTATCTTCCGGGGGGTGAGCACATAACGCGTGAAAGTATGACCGTACACACCTTGTTGGCAGCGAGTTTCTACGCGTCACACCAAGAGGAAAAGCGCCGAGTCAATACACGGAGCAACAACGGACTTGTGGTGCTCACTTCCGCGAGACTACGGCCGTCGGAAAAGTCTTCCTGCTGCTGCGGAGGGGGCTCCATGCCGAGGCGGGCATATGCGGCCTTCCATTGCTCGTCGCGGCGAGCCTGGACAGATGAATACGAAAATAAGCTGAATGAGGCTAGCTGGGCACCTTTGCAGTGTCTACTTCGTCCTGAGACACGAAACGGGAGCCAATGCCTGCAGCGGTAAGGGACGGGACCATGGCTTCCTCCATGGTGGTAGAGGGAAAGAGCAAGCCTAGAATTGGCGCGTGACTTTTCCTTGTTAGGGCTGATCCAGATCCTTACCGCGATCCTTACTGCGATCCACGATGAGCCTGAGGGCGTCTACGTCGACGGTGAATCGTTCCCCCAGCGTGCGCACCGCCAAAGACCGACCTCCTCCCCCGCCTGTTCCCTCCGTGATCACTTCTCCTCGCAAGTTAGGTTTACTTGGGCCATGAGTTCACCACTGACCTTGTTCTAGCCTGGGCAAAGGATGAGCCCCCGTCCCCCACAGAGGAGCCCTTTACAGACCCTCTGCGCGCCGTAGAATCGCGTCCATCCGTCGTCTCGTTCCAGTCAACGTATGCCTCAAACTCACCCAGTCGTTGGTGGGCTTTCACTCGCCCCCGCGGCGACTCGGACGCCGCCCTGGATCCAAACAACCTCCAGGTCCCCGAGAAACCAGACCGCAAGAGCGTTTCGTTTAAGGACCGCTCCATCTCGTGGCTGCCCAACCCGCGCGACGGCAGCACTTTTCCCCGGAGAAATCGCCAGCAATCCCGCACTGGTGCCATAAACCGGAACTGGAACCTGTCCATCACGCTCCCTACCCCGCCTGCTACTTCGTTTACCATGCAGCACAACGCTACGCCGGGCTGGGATGCACCGTGGACCTCCCGTGTTGGTGCACAAGGTCCGCCTGGCCGCCATAACAGCGACGCCTCGGGCTACATTGAGGAAGACGACATCAGCTCTCCGGTCGACGTCGACCCAGACAAACATGGGACCGTTTGGCGGCGGCGGCGGAAGCGGCTGCGCACTTTTATTCTATCTAATGCATACGTGCCCTTGGTATGCTGCTCGCGCGCCCACCTTGCCCAATTTTCCTCACGGCTCCACAGCTATTCCGTTGTATAAACATCGCATTCACCACGTCAGCGCTGGCGATCGCTATTCGAATACGCCTGCTTGAGAAGCGCACGCAAACCATGGGCGAGTTGGGCAGCTCGCCGTAAGTGTTTTTTACTCCATCGTGGTTGCCTGCAACTCATTAGGAGCCCAGGACATTGGTTATCATTTTTGCTCCTCCAACCCTGGTCCACGTTATGTCTTCGATCTATGTCTGCTGTTTCGTTTCATAATTCCCGATCGTCGCCGCTGACCCTGCTCCGACAGCTTGAATATTTTGGGCGACCGTTAGGTCTATGGCGGACCTCCGCCAAGCTCGCACACACTCTTTCTGAAACCTTTTTCATCTGCGCGTGGTCCGCTGCGCTGTCTCTCTGTTTCGACAACTTCTTCACGTCAATTATCCCGTGTACCTCGGCATCTACGATATCCTGGTACAGCAACATACCCCGGCCACAGGCGGATGGGGACCCTGTCAGCGACGACAAGCGTTGTGACGATCAGCTAGGCAAGTCTTCGCCGACTGCGCGCAGGATGGCTATCTGACATGTCCAGTACAGCCCTGATATGTCTCGTTGGCTTCGGTCTTCTTGCCTACTGCGCAAACCTCATCATCAGTCTTTACCGCATTTTCGAAAAAGTCAAGTATCATCCGGCAGTGCAGCGGTCAATACCATGACACCGCGTCTCTCATTCCCGCATATATCCTAGAGCCTACTTAAACACTCTCACTCGGAATCAGGGACTTTCGCATACCTCATATTTATTATACCGCCCTGTATTTTTATGTGCAAATGTATTGTGCATTGATTCGATTTACGTATCAATCCACCTTTCAACCTGCGCGCACATATCACCGCTGGACAATGAATGATTCCACCACCGGAGGGCACCGATACACTTGAGATGGATATATTCTCATCTCCCACCCATCCGCCTCGGAGTGTATCGCGGGGTTCCCCGCAGCGCGCACAGTCTCGTTTACGGGCGGTTGTTGGATCTTTTGATGTTGGTCGTCAAAACGCTAGGACGCGGGACTATGCAGTCGGCATCGGGCTCCTGCTCGCTGTCGTCGTTCTTTGGACGTCCTCGAATTTCGTGACGCAGGACATGTACCAGGGCGGATTCGAGAAACCTTTTCTGTGCGTCCGCTGTCACTGCGCTAATCTCATTCGTGCTCACCATCCTGAAGGGTAACATACCTCAATACAAGCGCGTTTGCGCTGTATCTCGTGCCGTTTCAGCTGCGGCGATGGTGGCGGAAACGGCAGGACGGGAGCGAGGCCCGACGCGGTAGGTATGTTGGTTCATTCGCGGTATTATTCGCGCGCCGAATGCTGCTAGGGCGCAATACCAGCCTTTGGCCATTGATCCAGAGGCGGAGGAGCTGCCTGAACGGCAGGTGCGTCGTTTGTGCGTGCGTGTTCCGCTACTGATATTTGGGATGCAGCCCATATCCTTGCATCCGTCGGAGGAAGAACTACCACCTCTGACAATTCGGGAGACCGCTAGAGTTGCTTTCGTGTTCTGTTTCTTATGGTGGGTCGGCCGCAAGGACCCCGTACGAATTATAACGTTGCGATAGGTTTATTGCTAATTGGGCCCTCAATGCGAGTCTCGACTACACTTCCATCGCTAGCGCCACCATTCTCTCCAGTATGAGCGGTAAGTCTCGTCGGACACATCGTGCCTCCATTAATTGTTCTCCAGGATTTTTCACACTGGGCATTGGGCGAATATTTCGTGTTGAAATGCTGACCTTACCGAAAATTGCCGCTGTTATAACCGGGTTTGTCTTTGAACGATACGTCGACTCCGTGTCTGATACTAGGTCATAGTTTTGGGGGCGTCATTCTTGTATCCCTGTCGGATTCTGTGCAGCCTCAGCAACCCGCTGGTCCCGCATCTCGGCCTTTGGCCCATGTCGTGGATCTTGCCCCGCACCCAATATTGGGTGACTCCCTCGCTCTCATATCAGCACTCTTTTACGCACTCTACGTGATCCTGTTGAAGGTCCGGATGCGCTCCGAGTCGCGCGTCGACATGCAGCTTTTCTTCGGGTTCGTCGGGCTTTTCAACATCCTCGCGTGTTGGCCAATCGGAATATTCCTTCATATAATCGGTGTGGAGACTTTCGAGCTTCCGAATCGGGCAGCCGTCGCTGCGTTGGCCATCAATGTCTGTCGCTTCCTTTTTGTCGCGTCCTGTATTGAAAGTACTTCAGATGGGCATAACACTGTCCAGCGACTATTTATACGTCCTCGCGATGTTGAAGACCACCCCGCTTGTGGTGACCGTCGGCCTCAGTTTGACTATCCCTCTTGCGGTCATCGGGGACTTTCTCCTGGGCAAGTTCACGCGTGGACAAGTCATATTCGGCGCCATTCTCGTCCTCATCAGCTTTGTGGTGGTCGGGCTGGACAACGAGAAAATCAAAACGCGGGACGACGTGGTGGAGAATGATGTCTCCGACGAGCAGGATACGCGACTCTCTGTAGAACTCGGGTCCGCTGAATAGATCTTGGACAACTTTACTTAGACTCGTATTGTTTGTACGCTGTTTAGGGTGTGTACGGCAACAGAATCTTTTGAGGTTCTGGTGCTTTGATGGGCAACTATTCCCTTTTCAAGTAGTCAGCTGCCGAGTGCGTGACTTTCTCGCATCTTTCATCAAACAGCATCCAATGCGTCCGCTCACCGTGCCCCGCCTTTCCCGCCCTCTTGGCGTTGTCAAACCAGTGCCCGCCCTCGACATTCCGTGCGTCAGGATAACCCTCGGGCTTTGAGAGAAATACAATTGATGATTACCCTTAACAAGCTGTGGGCAGAGATAAAAAGCGAGGCGGTTTGCGACAAATTTTATTTTTGTTCTCGTCGTCGCCCACGATGAGCACGGCAGTCAACGATGCGGTGGTGATGCATCAGAGCTGTGACTCCTACGTGACTGAGAAAAGTTTGGACTACTTGAAAAGGGAATAGTTCCCATCAAAGTACCAGAATCTCAAAAGATTCTGTTGCCGTACACACCCTTAATTCGCATTTCATCGGCCTCCCACGATTTTAAATTCCTTATTCTCTTACTCAATGGTCGGTTCAGTCTCCTTGCGCCCTGGTCTCGCTGGGTTCATTGACATCGCGTGTAGCCTAAGGATCGTCGGAAACGCGTAGGCGCGCACGACCCGTCTGTAAAGCTCCCCAAGCGTCAGTTTGCCGTGCAGGATAATGCGGTTGAGCATGTCGAGGTCGGAGGCGCTGCAGAGCAATCGGTACGCCCACGAACGACGGAAAAAGCACCTTTACGAGACGCCTCTAGGCAGTAGATTTGATGGGCCCTACGGACGCGGAACCGCAGCTTAAGAAGAAGGAAAAGCAGCAGTTGAAGCGGGAAGCGCTCCTTCAACGCCTCGAATCCAGCCATTCGCCATATAGCAAGTCTCATATGAAACGGCTGAAGCGCAAAGCTAAAGAGCAAGTTGGCGGCGGTTTGGATGAAATACAAAACGCCCTCGCAGCGATGGACGATGATGATGCTCCAGAGCTGCTTGAGGAATCGGTGACCCCGACGGCCGCCGATGAGGTCCAACCGAAACAGAAAAAACCCAAGCCAAAACCAGGGCAGATTGGGCAAGGCAAGGGCGCCCCGCTGTCGAAAGCGCAACGGCAACGAGCCTTGTAAGATCTTTTTTTATATATCTGACACCGCAAATCGATCTCACATTTTGCCAGGCAAATGGAAAAACTTCGACATCCTCTTATCCTGGCAAACCCGGAGTACTCTTCTAATCCCTTTCAGACGATCCGGACTCATGCGCAGAATACTTTGCTGCAACACTGATATCGAGAATGCAGTCGCTTTCAGCAAAATATAGGATGCGGGTATATAGATAGGGACGTGCTCCGACGTTACATCGTAATAGTGGTATTAGAATCCAAGTCATAACTTCATTATTTAGGCCCGTGAATCATAAAAAATGTGGGGGGGAACATATGCTCACATGCGGTTCTACCTGTGTAAGAACTCTAACTCATTATTCACTCGTCGTCGTCCTCGCCTGCACTCCAAACTGTGCTCCCTTGGCTGCCGCTGCCAGCAGCACTCCGCCTGGCGCGGCGGCTGCCTGGTTTCCGGGGCGCGATCTCGGTGAACCCGCTGCTCGAGCCCTTGGCTATCTCCGCGCTGAGCGTCCGTTCATGAGCATCGAGGGCGGCGAGAGAGTTTTCGGCCTCGGCGTGCTCCAGAGCCTCCTGCGTAAGGCTAGGCGGGCCAATCCCCAGCCCAATGCGTGCGCCGCTGCCGCTCGAGTGGATGGAAGAGGTCTCGGAGCTGTCCGTTGGAGGAGGAGCGCTTGCGCGGCTGAAGAACGAGAAGCGGCGAGACGGCGTTGCGGGGACGCTGGCCGGCGCTGGCGGCGGAACGGACGGCGGAAAGACCGGCGACGGCTGGGGCTGGATGCCCATGAGCTTCATTGTCGCGTTCATGCGCTCGCGCTCGCGTCGGTCGTTCTCGTCCTCGTGTGTTTCGAGCTTGCGCGCGCCAGTCACAGAGGTCGCGCCAGGCTTGAGCGTCAGTGGGCGCAGGCTTGGGTTCTCGGGTTTTTTATCGCCACTGAAGATGGAAAATGCCTTCCAGTCGAAGGAAAGTGACCGGCGCTGGACTTTCGGGTTTGGCGGTGAGCCGATCTTGGGCGAAGTGGGGAGGAAGGAGTTGGAGCTTCCTATTTGTGGTGTTCCCGGGGTGGATGATGTCGAGTGCGCAATAATGGCGGATTGCGGTCGAGGCTTCACGAGCGGGAGAACCGGGGGGAGCGTCCTAGGCATAGCCGTAGACGGCGTTTTGGGCGTCTGAGGTTCCTTCTCGTAGTCGACAGCGAGGACATGCTCGAACCCTTCCTGAGAAATAATGCGATCGATAATCTTGGACGCGTAGAGCGACAAAGCCTTGTTGGCATCCTTGAGCGACTTGACCTCCGAGCGAAGGGCGTCGACATCGCTCATTGAGCCACTGGGCTCGATACCAGAAACATCAAGATCCTTGCGGCCAGTGGAGCTCTTCTTGGAGCGTTTCTTGCCGTTGAGAACGGAACGGTCCTGCTCGTCGACAATATTACCATCCAGAATATCCTTGTTTTCGGCGCGTCCGAGCTCTGCGGCGAGGTCGAGCCCGGGGCCGGTGATGGGCAAGTCTGCGAGTGATTCTCCGCGAACGCTGGGGGAATGCGACTGGGAACCTGTGCGCTTGCGCCCAGGACGGCCAAGAGGACGGGATGATGAAGGCGAATCTGTTTCGCGAGGGGAGGCAAGACTGCGTTCGAGCTGCTGCTCGAGGGTCTCCTCTTGGCCATCGTCCTCTTCCTCGACCTTGTCGAGAACACTACGACGACCAGCACTGCGAAGACTGCCGACATCGGCACTGGCACTCTCGTCTTCATCCTCGTCCTCGTCATCTTCTCCGTCGTCGGTTGAACCTGCGCCAACCTGTTTCATGACATCGAACTGGCCACTCAAGGTCCTCTCTCTGAGCAGGATCATGTAGCTCTCATTCTCCTCCTGCAGCTCGTGGTTGACCCGCTTGAGGTCCACCAACTGTGTTTGGAGAAGAACAAGGGTGCTTTGGAGGGAAGCGTACGAAGTAGAAAGGGTAGACAGCTCGAGGCGGAGAGAAGTCATCTCTGCAGGCTCCGTTTCTGGGTCATCCATATCCTGCTTGGGAGCGTCCGCTTCTTGCGGCGGTTGCTCTTCCACTTCGACATCAACGATGGATTCGGTGTCGAGAGTGGGGGACGAGGTATCGACCTGATGACGCTCAGGCTGCTTCCGGGCCTGTGTCAGGGACATGATGCGCGACTTGAGATGTTGCTCATTGTCGTAAAATGCCTGGCGCTCGGCTTCGAAGGTGCTCGTCTGGAAGAAAGGTTGAGCATACTAAGAACGCCTCGGAGATGGAGAGACCGACCTGTTCGTTATACCGTCGCTGGACGTCTCTCTTCTCCTTCTCTAATTCGCGGACCTGGGCTCTAAGATTCTCGGAAATCTCTATGCGCTGGGCAAGGTCGTGCTCGGAGCGCGACTGTTCTGTGTAAAGCTCGTTGATTCTAGTTTCGGCAGCATTCAAGGCCGAGGTGAGATTCGAGTTCTCTGAAGCAAGGGTGGCGATTGTCTGGTCCTTGTTCTGCACCTGGACGAGGAGCTGGAGGCAAGTAAGCGGGGAGACGACTGCAAAACAAAACCGAGACAGTCGCACCTGCTCTTTTTGGTCCGTTTCTTGCTTCAGAGACGCTGAGAGCGCGTCACGGGGCTCTGGGGCCGTGGCCTTGAGCGACGTGCGCCTGGCCGCCGCCGGTGCAAGCGAGGAGGAGACGCGTGGCGAGGCTGCCGAGCGAGCAGTTGCGCCCCTTGTGATTGCGGGGGGCGGGGACGTCGACGGTGGTGTTCTCCGTGCTGGAGGAGAAGCTCTTGCCGTTGTGGCCATGGTCGTTTCTGGGAGGTTCGTTGCGGCCACCGAGACGGCGAGTCCAATTTGATCAGCCAAATATTTCCACGTGCACCGGTACCTTTCTAATTGCAACCACCCAGGTCCCAAATTTATCGACAACATGCTCGACGCGATTCCATCCGAATCCCTCTTTTCTGTGCGCGAAAAGAAATAAAATTCTCCCTTTTCTTACGCCCAGCTAGCTCTTGACCGCCGTCCGCACAACAATCCCGCCGCCACCGGTCCTAATCCCCGACTTTGGCCCCTTGCACTGGGGCGATGTCCTCGAAATACAGGGCCCATCCGGCTCAGGCAAAACTCAACTCCTGTACTTGCTGCTGGCGACCTGCATAATTCCATCTTCCAAGGGCGGCTGGGGAAAGGCGGCTGTAATTTTCGACACGGAAGGGACTTTTGACGCTCGTAGATTTCACGATGTGCTGCTCTTTCGTCTTGTGCGCGCTTTTTCGCGGACCAATGCCTCGTCCGATGATGCACAGCTTGCCGCTGCAACAGCTCTGCACAAGCTCCACGTCTTTCACCCAGCCTCATCTGCGCAGCTTGCCGCGTCTATATACAACCTTCCCGCATATCAGAAAGCAAATATGCCAGACGCCGACATTGCCCTTGTCGCGGTAGACTCCATGAGTGCGTTTTATTGGCCTGATCGCTTCACAGCAGAACAGCTGCGCCCCCTTGCCCTCCCGAATAGTTCAACTCCACTTCAGAATGCTCTCACCGCCTTACAATCATTCCGTGTCTCTCACAACCCTGTCACCATCCTTACCAACTGGGCTCTGACCTTGGCGGATAATTCCAAAGGCCCGGCAGCCGCGCCACCAATTTTCTATAAGCAGCATCTTCCCTCCTTCCCCTCGTTCCCGGCCCCGGCCGCGGTCATCTCCCACAATGTACTTCCCTTGACACATCATATCACCCTATACTTGCGACCTCTTCCGCCATTCCATAGCGATGCATCATTCCTCAGCCGCCCCGAGGCCGGTATCACTGGATATATCCGACGACCTGGCAACTCCCAGGTTGGCAAGTTCGTAGTTGACATACAATGATGCAATAGAACGTTCCCGGGCGGGTGCCACTTCCATATGGCAGTCAACTTAGTTGACTAGTTGCGAAACTGTGCCCTGCCAATCCTCTCTCGCCGCCCCTTGGGGGTAGATCGACGCATAATTCCGCCAAGGATACCTCGCAGTCCGTGGTTTCGCATTCTCAGCTCTCCGTTTCTTCCCATGGTCGGAACACCAACAACATCCGAGTCTGGGAAATATATATGGCCTCGCTACAATACATTTTAGCATATTATACGCTCTAAGAATAAGTATTATGGGCGTAAAGGTACCGCTATAGTGCGTTAGGCAGTGGTGTTTAAAAATTAGCTATACAATATTTTTAGTGTCTGTTATATCTATCGCTCCTCAGCAGGCGTAGATCTCATTGAGCAGGCTTTTATATGCCTCCTCGACGGCCTTGCGGCGGATGTTGCCCTTGGTTAAAGTTCGAGGCAGTGTTTTGGGCGAGACGATCACGATTCGGTTGGCCGAAGTGATGCGTTCGTGGAGGTAGCGCCGCGAATGGAATTGCCGTGTCTTTCGAATGATCTCTTTCTTGAGCTTCTCCGGTTCCATGTCCGTATTCGGCTCAACAAATAAGACTGGGGACGGGCGACCCGAGCCAACGACGATACATTCGCCAATAAGAGTCCCGCACACCATCCGGGTGTGGTCTTCAATCGATCTTGGAAGAACAGTTAGATTACGCTCAAAGTGCAATTGAATTCAGCGTACTTTGTATCGCAACGCAGGCTGTTCTCGGACTTGATCCAGTCATCGTCCCGGCCGCGAGAAAGATACAGGCCCGGCGCCACCTCTAGGAAGAGATCGCCGGTGTGAAAGTGTCCGTCCGCGGCACGCAGCGAAACGTGGGGGCAGTCGCCCGACTCGGCGAGAATGACGAATTCGAGCATCCGTGCGGTCGACTGGTGCGCGGTTTCTGCCTCCGCCTCCCCTCCAACAGGCATGAATCGGTACGCCGTTCCATCCAGCGGCTTCAGTAGGGCTGCGTTGCCTTCGGTGCCTCCTACAGAACGCAGTGTCGCCCCAGCTTCAGTGCTCCCAAACAAATTCTGAAGCGGTAGGGTTAAGAATAATTGGGCTAGAGTATAACGCGGCGATCTTACCCTCAGCCTGATGCCATTACGGGACGCCCACTCTTCCTCCTCTCGAGCGAGCGGCATGCCGCTATAGAGCACCTCGTCGAGGCTGGTGAGGAGGGAGAGAAGCTTGGGGTCTTGGCGCGCTGCTCGAAAATGGTTGCAGAGGAACGCGGCGAATTGGTTGAGGCGGTTAAGTCCGCAGCGGTGAACAAGGGCCACAAGTTCCTCGGAAGAAAATGAGATCTGTGTGGGCTGAATGACACATGAACCGTGTTGAAGGCTAAAAAAGATGGAATGAGTAACGAGAGCACGGCAACCATTTAGATAATGCATACCTGCCAATTAACACTTTGAGAAAAAAGATCAAAGTTAGCTTCAGAAAGCCGAAGGGTGAGTAAAACCTAGCGTACTGAAGGTCTGGCCGATGTGACACATACTACCCCTGGAAAGTGGGGTTCAAAATCCGCTCTACAATCGTTGGCGAGCGCCACTTACATCCAGACTGTGACATCTTGCCGCTCCGGCCTCAGAGGCATGCTGACTTGGTTTGATTTCATTACAGTGGCGTTCAGCCAACGGTACGAACACGGAACCAGCTGGAATGCAACGGATTGTGGGTACGGACGGCCACAATTTTTGTGGCGAGCTAACGGACCTTGGGGCTGCCGCCACTTGATCCGCTGGTGTGGAAGAAGAAAGCGATGTCTTCAGGCTGCGCGCGGGGTAGCTCAGGCAAGGGGTATCCTGTGACCTCGATATCTTCGGTGCAGCGAGCCAGATACGCAGGAACCGGGCATTCTCGGAGAACAGGCGCGAATTCCGATTCATAGACCAACGCCTTGGCGCCAGCCTTGTGCAGAAGTTCGAATATAACCTCGGGGGACGGCAACCGCAGAGAAAAGAGTTGCGGAACGAAACCTTTCCCAATCAAATCAGCTGGATGAAAGATTTCGGTAATAATTGTAACCTACCAGCCCTTGACATCCCATAGATGTTCAAAACGTCGTTATAGGTATAGCCACCGATCCTGTTCAAATTTAGGATAAAAAATACCTCGACGAGCACAGTAACCTACCAGAGTCCGACTACAGACCCGAAAGCTACTCCGCTTTCGGCTAGGATGCGTGACCAGTGTCGCGCAAATAATTCGACATCGATGTGGAATTGCTGGTAGGTAATGGAGTACCAGTCCTGGCCATGGCTGCTTTGAGAATCCGATCGAGGAAGCTTGAATGCAGGTGACAGTGGGTAACGAGAGGCGCTCGTCTCAAGGACAGTGAGGTGCGTTCTGAGCATAGCCGGGGGATTAGATGTGTTTAGGTGCCGGGAAGCAAGTAGCAGCTGAACCTTTATACCAAGTCCATCCTAGTGGGCAGAGTATATATCCTAGAAGCGGATAGATGGAGAACGGTTTCGAATAGCCTCGTCTGCCAAACCCCAGATATGAAACGCGAGGCAGCCAGGTACATACGTGGAGATGGACGGGGCGCTCTGACAAATGGAACAGTCCCACCGGCGGCGGCGCTCACTGATCTCAGGTAATGTCACGGTCGCACTACGGGCAGAAACAGTGAAAGATACAGACCGAGTTAAAGACGCCGTGGTTTGAAAATGCCAATTTTAGAAATGTGCCATGAATGGTTGCGGTCAATACGGAGTTTGGATAATTTCCTTTTGTTCCCGCGACAGACAGAACATGTCACGTGCTTGGGACAACAGAGAATCCGGGCGCACCTGCAGACGTACGGGGTCGGAAAAAAGCAAGCATCGAAGCAGAGCCTATATTCGAGCCACGGACAGCTTCGGTTCAATTTTCTCGACTGTAGAACTGCGGGAAATTCGCCGACGCTGGGTTTTTTTTTCTCGACACGAGGTGAGGCTGTGTTTTTCATTGTGTGATCCACTTTGATCCTAGAAATCTGGAGGCCAGCACGGTGATTTGGTGGATGCATCTTTGCCATAAAGCAGTGCTTAAGGGTTTTGGCCCCGCGACAGGTTCAAATCGTATTTACCGGTGAATTAGTGAAACGGTTGAGTGCCGTACATCTCTGGAAAGGCCGTGTCCCGGTGAGTTAATAAAGAGGGTAAGTATACCGATAACTGACGTTCGAATGGTTGTTAGTAATTCTCTTAGTAGCCTGTAGCTCCCTTGGCGCAAGCCTGGGGCCCTGATAGTCAAATCATCGCCCGCTCGCTACCGCGGATCACTGCCTCCCTCAGGTACTGTAAATTCAGCCCCTGCAGCACGTGGAGTGCGACGGTCTCGGTGTCCGCCTAACTGAAATGTCGGAAAACAGGCCGGAGGTTAGGAACCACCGTACCACCGGCTGCGACTTTACAACCTCGAGGTGGAGAGATTAAAGTAAATCCTGGGTGTCGCTCATCCAGTCAGTGCGATAATTAGAGCTGTAGAAAGGCCCCACCTGGCTCACCTGCAATGAGACTAAGTGAAAGTGAATGCTGGATGTCAAAAAAAGTTTTTTAGACGATGACGTCATGAAAGGCACTGGGTAGATGTTCATTTAAAAACCTGGCGCAGACAGAAATTTGAAACAAGTCGAATGTTGAGCCCGACATCGCTGGTTAATTTTGAATCCGCAGTGTGTGGTTCAAAAAGGAAAGCAGTCACAGAGTCACAGGCGTTATCCCCCAGGTTACGGCTCGGCAGGACGGCTTCGGCGCGGCTCGGCTTCCACGCACATTTTTGTTGCGGAGAGTCTTTATTGAACGTATAGCCGTTCAAGTAGAATTTGTTCCAATGTTCGTCCTTCAGTCGCTACGAGGCAAAAGAAGCCAAACGGCTCGCGGCTCAATTCGATGGCTTGAGCGAGACATTGCCTTCCACAAAGCTCTGCAATAAAAAAAAAATCAACCTCGGTCTCAAGTGACACGCCTCTGTGTTATTTAAGTGGATCCCAATGTCCCTCTGGGTGGGATGAACTGCTGTTCTTGTGCAAGAACGAAGAAATCAATATGTGATGATATGCCCCAGATCCTAACACAGACAAACTACTATCGGTGATTTTCAGTCTGTTTCCTGTTGCTCCCGCTGGATGTGAGGTAGTAATTTTGGCTAGTTTTCATTGTCATCAATACTCAAACATATGCACAGGTCGCTGGAACAACGCCGGTTGTCCGTTTTTCATGCTGAGGAGGGTTGCATTAGCTCTTGAGCTTAAACACCCTGCATCGGCTGAACGGCTCATCTCTCGACCATGTCGCTTCATACCTTCGCGGCACTCTTTGACATGTATTCGCTATCTGGCGGCGTCCAGAAAACGCGATCAAAACCAGTCCACTCCGCCCGCAGGACCGCAGGGCGGCCCCGAGTTGTCCCGCGTCACTACCCCAAAGTCGCGTCGACTTCCTCCGAAAGAACGCATTCTGGAGCTGTTTACCAGTGTGCCACAGAATTCGGCCCGTTTGAAGGTTCTCCGGTCCTCTCCGGAACTTTTACAGTATTTTCTGGACCCGCACAACATACTCCATCTCCTGTACGACCTAGCTTCGTCCAAAAAACCCCGAGATGCTCTCCTCGCTATCAACACGTCCCGACAGCTTGGGTCCGAATTGGGGATGAATGCGTACGAGGTCGTTGTGTACCGGTTAGCTGCTCTACAGGAGTGGGCTCTCGTCATTACGGTCATCCAGTCCGCATGGCACAACACCCACAAATCGACCCCCGCGCTGTTGGACTGGCGTGCACGCGCTCTCTTAGAAACCAAGAGCTATACAGCCCTCTATGCCATTCTAGACCTGTTCGAGCTCAACAATTTCTTACCGTCCCGACGAACATGGCATCTGGTCCTTTCTGGTTATCTCCGCAACCACGATTTGGCTGGAGCAAGAGAGTGCCTCCGAGATATGGAGGCTGCGGGATTGCCTCCCGACCATTCCACTCACGCTCTCATCGCTACCTTGTACCAAAACATCGGCCCCGACGAACAAGTGAAAGAGCGTGGCATACAAGCCCTTCCTTACATTCGCGATCGTACGGCGACCCACATGATAAACAGCTTGATGCATCTGCGTCTGCGCATATTCGATCTAGACGAGGTATTCAACCTGCTTTCTGCCTTCGATCAGAGCAAGGTAGGACCTCTTGCGTTGATGTTGGCCGCATCGCGGACCCAGCACGATGAAACTGCACAAAATTCGGCCATTAGCCACAGCTCATATCCCATTGTTGTCGAGCCGGACGCCATCACATTTGCGATGTTCATCGACTACTTTGCCCACCTCCAGGAATTGCCACGCTGCTTGGCCGTCCTCGATCACATGCGATTGGCTGGGATAGAACCCACTCTGCGGACGACCACTTCACTGATTCGGGCATACTTTCTCGCTCGCCAGGGTGGTACGGCGGTGCGCATGGTTGCAGCGATGTGCGATCCAGAAACCACTTCCCTCTCCATGTTTAAAGATGTTCCATCACCCGACGGGCACATTCTTCCATTCGATGTTACCGCCCTGGGCCGCCCTACCCGCCAAGTGTTCAACTACTTTTTGCGCGGAGTATTGGGGACCCATGGCCTCGCAGGTGCCCGCACTGTACTTCGATTGATGCGTGCCCACCGCGTGAGGCCTGATTCCAAGACTAGTGAGATCATCACTTCGCATGCGCAGCGGGTCGAGCGTGCGCAACCTCGAGTGCTCATGCGCATGATACGGCGGATGTCTCCGCGGTTCACACTGCAAGAGGCGCACATTGTGCTCGCCTCAACTATGCGGTATCAAAAATTTCTCGTCGACGGCATCGGATGGGATAACACTGCAGCCAAGTTCTCTCCCACCCGCAATCCGGAAGTGCAACCTTATCCCGAAGAGTTTATCTCCACCGTGGGCCCCAAGTTCGACCCTCTGGCTGGCATACAGCTGCCCAGACGTGTACGCCATCGCGGGACTTTTCGTGCGATAGAACAGTCACTCGTGGACAGAGGAATCAAAAGTGACAGGGCGACGGTCGCCCTTCGCCTGCGTCATGACGCGGTGATCAGGGGGGACATGAACTCTGCGACCGAAGTTTTCCAAGCCATGTTGTCCCGCGGACTGCACGCGAATCAGTATCACTATAGCGCGCTGATGGAAGGGTTCGTCAAAGCCGGAGATTTCGAGTCGGCCGTGGACGTCATGAAGGCTGCATCGCGGGCCTCTTTCCAACCCTCTGTCCTCATGTTCACGATCCTCATTGTCGGCTACGCACGTCGCAGAGATCCCGAGATGGCTCTGCGGATCTTCCGTCGTATGGTTTCTGCAGGTATCAAGCCGGACGTCCCAGCCATCGATGCAGTCGCCAGCGCTTTTTTCGTTGCGGGCGATTATGGTATGTCTTTTCGGGTGCTTACTTCCCTGTGGCAACACATAAGCCCCCTCCCGCCCGACATCGACAAGGCGTCTTTGAAGTCTGCAGCAGTGTACTTTCGATCGCTCCACCAAGGACAACAGCAAGGCTTGAAAAAGACATCACGCGAATTCCGAAAGAATCTGTACCGTGAGCTTGCGGTTTTACTTTCCGCATGGAGGGCCAGAAGGCGCAGGCGGACTCAACGTCATAAGACGAAACCCGTAGAACAATTTAAAAAAACATTGTAATTCCGTTTATTACGGTCCAAAAAATACAAAATAGGCTAATATTGTTATTGCGGCAAAAATTTGCCATCGAGCAGACGCAAAGCTTCCCGAACGGCGTCAGCCTGAACCTCCCGGACTCGCCTTTGCCCACAGTGTTCTCGAGGCGGAGAAGCGCTAGTCCGTGCACGCTCCTTCTCGCGGAAATGTGCATGGGGATCGGTGAGCAAAACTGGTTGCTCCGAGCTGGTCCCCGCAGCGACTTGAGCGACAGGTGGTGGAGTGAGAATGATTCGGGGGCCTGTACATTTCGTCCGCCGAGCGACGACATCGGCGAGCATATCCAAATCTGTAAAGGCGACATTTGGATGAGACTTTAGGCGTTGCCAAGCATCATTGGTAGGGATCGTTTCGCCTTCTGGTCGTATGAAGGATGAGGAGGCGTGGGTAGGCGTGGGGACGGCGAGAGGTGCATGGGGATGTTGCAGAGAGATGGTCTGCGACGACGGCCCGGGGGTCGGGCTGCCATCCGGGCATGGACAGTTCTCGCACGGTGACAGGGCCCATATTTTCTCACAGAAGGCCTTGCCAAACGAGTCGTCTGCGCAGGCGGGGCAATTGGAGGGATCACCGGAACAGTTGGCCGGCGTGGCGGAGGGCTGAGACAGAGGCGAAACCTGGAATATGGTATTTATCTGCGTCGTTCGCGGACGCAGACGAAGGGGAACGGGCGGCTGATATGGAGGGAGGTTGTCGAGGATGGAGGTCTCTTCTGGTGGTGGAGGAGTGCCTAGCACAATGGAACGGATGGGGGTGACGTTGAGCTTGTGCTCCTGGACCGCAGCGGTCTGCTGAAAGACATCGCGGCAGACACAGTGAGTGTCCTCGCTGCAGAAGCCGCAGTCGAAAGGGGGAAAGGCGGCGGATTCGGGCTTTAGATTGGAAAAAGCAGCAAAGGCGTCTGGCTGGGGGTCGAAGGGGACAGAGGAGAAGCGCGTATCCGAGGACGTATGCGAGTCGGGGGACGAGACCATGGACTGCGGAGACGAGATGTAGGAGGGGGCGAAACGGGGGGCCTGTGTGTTATCCTGGAGGTCATGATCTACCTTGAATTTCTTACGCTGGGTAGATGCGATGCTGGAGGCGGGAGACTCGTCTCTCCAGCGCTTGCGGTCATTAGAGTCGCGGGACATGTCGCGCTCCTGCTCTGCCTTTGCCAGTTTCTCCTTGAGAACTGTGTTTTCGCGACGAAGGGCCTCGTTCTCCTCCTTGAGGCGCTTTGCGATGTTCTGGAGGGCGACATTGCGCTCGATCTCGCCCTGCTCATAGGATTGGACGCGAGCCTGGAGATCTGCAAGCTGGGACTGCTTGCGCTCGCGAAAGGCGCGCTGGGCTGCGCGGTTCTGGACGCGTCTGCCCTTGCAGTCGACGTGCTAGATAATATATATATTGGCGGGGAGTGCGGACAAAACAAGGGACTAACCTCGTCCTCCTGGGGTGCAGGCGCGAGATCCTTCTTGGGCTTGCGACCGGGCTTTGGTTTGGGCTGGATGACCCATTCTTTAGAGGCAGTAGCCCAGAGCTGGGGGGAGCAGCGGCCATGGGAGTGGGAGGGAAAGCGAAATGAGGGGACCGGTTTAAATCGGTCTTGTTTGGCGGTAATCGGATAAGATTAGCGCGCGTTTCGGATCCGGCTCAGGTCGCCCGCCTTGGCAGTTCCCTCGCCGAAGCATTTTAACCGTTGATGCATACAAATCCTGGCCCTTTTTCTCACAACCACTCTGCTCCTTAAGGATATCTCGCAAGACCGTGAGCAAAGTGCCATGAGCTACCTTCCCCTTTCGACATAAGCTAATACACATCCTACTCGGGAACCTCCTCCTCAACCTGGTCGATCACCTCGTCAATCCACACCTCAATTTCCTCCTTCTCCGCTTTCGCTTCCGCGAGCCCATTCCGCTGTCCCCCTTCCCCGAAGAATTCCGCCTTGCTCCGCATCCGCCACGCATTCCATTCGTCCACCAGCCGTTTCCTCAGCGCAACCAGCTCCGCACTCACATTGCTCTCCTCCGCAGCGTCGTCCTCGTCGAAGGTCCGGCTGTATTCCCGCAGGTTCTTGCGTACCTGTCGCTGCTGCTCCTTGGTCAGCAGCGTCCGGGGTCGCGGCCGCCAGATGAACTGTTTAAAGCGATCCTGGATCTGTTTCGTTATTTCCTGGCCACGGAAGTCCCAAATAGCATATCCGTTTTCGAGCTGTGGAACGTAGTGAGAACACAGTAGCATAGCCATGTAGCATAGCCCAGGGCGCGTCCATTCTTACCGTGTGCGTCCACGAACTAGCACTCGTGGCCAAATAGCGCCCGCTCGGGTCCCACTCCACGTCCGTTAGCGCATAATGATCAGCCGTGCCAAGCAGTTGTATCCCGCTGCCCCATTCCTCCTTCGAGATTTGACCCTCCCGACGGCCAGCGTCGTCAACGTTAAAATCGAGATCCCAGAACTCGAGCTCGGATTTGCTGGAGGAACCAACTGTTGCGAGAACCACGTGGCGCCCACGGGGAGACCAACGAATCGCGTTACTTGTCCGCGATGGGAGGGTACCTGACGACGAGTGAGAATCTGAGACTTTCCGGGACCGAAAGGAGATCTCCGCGGCACTTACGGAGGAGCTTAAAATCGTTCCTCCCATGCTCGAGCTGATAGAAGCTCACGTCTGTTTTAATGGTGATACCAGGCCCGGGGTTACCGAGGTTAGGATCATTGCTAGAGACAATAGCAAACCGTTCGCCTTTGGGCTCCCAAGAGAAATCGGTGACAGTGTCTAAGCGTGATTATAATCAGAAACGGCAGAGGGCAAAGAAACGGAATCTAATACCTTTTAGTTCGACAACCTCGACTGGATAATCTTTTTCTCGGACGCGGAAAATCTCTAGGTTGCAAAAGATTGACTTTTTTGTCTTGGTGTGACGGTCTACCTTGACACAAAGAAAGTCGCCCTGATTCTGCCAATATAGTTTGCACTAAACCTTTGATTGAGCATCGTGGTCGTGTGAAACGCGTCGGCCGCAGGACGTACCTCCGTCACATTGAACAGATTCTTCTGCCGTAGGATCGCGCGACTGGGGAAACCAAGTAAGGTGACGCGTGCGGGCTGATTCGCCACTTCAGGGGTCCAGTATACGAGCAGGTTCTCCCTGGCCTTTTTGACAGTTTTCGCGGCGGCTCCGTTAGATCCTGCTAGGGCATCTTTCTCTGCATCTTCGCGATCCTTGTCCCCTTGAGGACACCACTCAAAATCGACGACCCCCTCGATTTTGATACTCTTCTTCCCATGTAAATACATGCTGGGAAGTTCGTGCACGCTGATCATCTGGCCAGGGGTGACCCGTGCGACATATTTATCGTCCGGACTCCACTTGAGGGCGGGCCACTGCATCTGCTTTTTGGCCGTAGGCGAGTCGTTTTCGGTGACCGTGGAGAACGTTCGGAGGAGGTCGCCAGACTTGATATCCCATACCGCAATGTTGTTCCCTTCGTCGTCCGGTGAGAGATATTGAGGACCCTGTGGGGCGCCTTCCGGAACAACAATGGGTTCGTTCGACCAAGTGACCAAGTACTGCTCGCATGGAGAAAAGTCAATAAGTTTGACGAGGGGGTGGGCAAAGCGCTGTTGCGGTTTCCAGGAAGAGCCTCCCCACAGTCGGACACCCTGTCGATGGAGCGTGGCGATGTACGTCCCAAGAGGCGACCACGCGACATACAAAAAGTCTTTCCAGTCCTACGCAACGGTCAAGCTCGTGTTGTGCTAGGAATCGGTGCCCTAAAACATACCGGTTTCATGGCTAATTCCGACTGGGAGGGCTTCCCATGCCAGTATATTTCGACGTCCTCCCCACGGTACGTGACGTATTGATCTCGGCCTTGGGCGTCTGCGAGCCACGCGCGGAGATGCTCCTGTGAAAGCAGCAAGAACTCAGACGATTGGACACTGGAGAGGGGAATGAATTACCCGCGGCGAGTACTCCTCCGTTTCGGGTTCAATATACGTCTCGTCGAGCTTTTCATACCGCTCAATATCAGTGAACCTATTGACCTTGAATGTATGCTTGGTATCGAATGGATGGTTGTGCATCGCGGTGAGGGCCAGGTTAGCGTCGTCGGCATTTCTAAATTCCACAAAGATATATCTTGAAAGAAAGAGAAAATTGAGGCGCTGGGAAGCAATGTGACGACATGGAAAAAATATACCCTTGGCTTTTGCCTGTGGTGTCATCCCAAGGCATGAAAATATCGTCGGGCTTGATTGAAACGCCCTTCCTGGAGAACTCTTTGCAGATTTTAGCAAGGAGTTTCTCGAGCTTGGACTTGTCGATGACGGGGATGCCATCGACCACCAGCATGTTGTCAAAACCGTCGTCATATTGGACTTGGTACCTGGGCGAGTTTAGAGTGGGCTACAATATCAGAGCGACACGCACTTTGCCTCGATGTCCGAGAAGTCAATATCGTCTGTGGTGGTCGCCATTGGAGACTTTTCCTTGACTGTATGCACTTGTTGAATCCAGTCGGGATCGCCTCCATCACGGGCAAATTTCCTTATTTGGAGCACGTCTTCTCAAAAACTCCACAGAAATGTCCCTTTGCATAAATCGCTGCCTTAAACGCTTTCCCTTGGTTTCTTTTCCTCGGTATTACGCCTCAGCTGCGACGTCTCGTGTCAGGAAGACAGCCCTGAACCCAGAGATTGCACAAGCCAAAAAACGCGCAAGCCGGAAGAAGGCGCTTCCTCGGTCGACCGTCTTAGACTCGAGCGAAATACAAAAACATTTGACTCAAGTTGCCGAAACCAATGGACACCTGGTCCTTGCAGACATTGAGCGCTGCCGACCACCAGTACATGCAACGCCGGGCACTCCCGTCTATAAAATGGAGTACACGACTCTCCTCAAAAAAATCAACGACTCTTTTAATGTGAAACAACTGCGCCAATTCATGAAATTCTATGGCATTTCGCTCCCCTCAGCCCGCGCAAAGTCCGAATGTTCTGTTGCAATCATGGATCATTGGGGTTGGCCTTCGTTGACCGTCCTTGAGGAAAAGGAGCGAGATTCCGAAATGGATGTCGAGAGTCAGTCCCTCTTTTCCCATGACGAAAACTTCAACTTACGTTTCTTTCTTGGCAGCGATTCCTCTCACTCCATGCGAGGCATTTTTGATCCTTGGGAAAGGTACAATCCACGTTTCCCTTGCCTACTCCCCTAACCCCAGTCCAGATGGCGTAGATTCTCGTTCCTTATCAATTCAGTATCATGTTCGCATGACGTACTTGGCAAACCCTCTGTCTTTGCAAGTCGAAGGCAAAGTTGGGTCATTAAGAGAATTAAAGAAACATATTGCCGGTCTCAAAGAAGTTCGTGTTGGCAAATTAAATCGATCCCACAGGCTGATGTCGACGCAGGAAATTGCCGATGATGTTTTTGAGTTGCCCGTAGGTAAACCAATCAAGAGTGATCTCTTACGACGAATATCGCGACTGTCTGGCGCACTCACGGAGAATTTTGGCGAGAACAAGGTATTATTCTGTTCCACTCCGTCTGCGGCGCTGACGTTTTCTCTGCAGATCCGTGTGTCTTTTAACAAGAATAACTCAAGAACGGCTCTTGTTGCGAAACGACTAGCGGCCCGAGCCGTCTGTGAAGTGTGTTCAAATTTGTCACCCGTATATGTTACCAACCCTATCGCAGGATAATGGCTCAAATCAGACACAGACACTTTTCTATCTCCCCCCTTCAGCTCCGAGCCCTTCCCCTATTTCTCCGTTCCTGCACGACTATGCTCTGTATCCATTTTTATCCCCTCGTTCCTTGCCATGGACCGTAAATACAAGCGGAGTTTTCAGAGTGAGACGAGTCGAAAAGTGGCTCAGCTCCGGTGGCTCGGAGGACCTGAAGAAGACGGGAGGTCTTTTGATGGGAAGAGGGCATCTGGTTACGACGCAGCAGTATGCTTTATTTCGCCGGTCAGGTGTATTCCTCCTAAATCTCTGACAGACAGGAAACGGACTTGCGAACGATGCTCCTGGGAGACTCAGACTCCCCTTCTAGTTCCCGCGTTGTAACCGCATCGTATGCTTTTGTGCTCCATCTAACGGTGCCTGCTGACGGTCTCATTAGAATAGGCCATATCCTTCTGAGTTCCCCGTCCGGTAGAGAAGTGAGCCTTGCTCCACCGCTGCCGTTGCAAGGACAATGGAAACTTTCACACCTCTTGGGTTGGATGGAACAGCAATCGGCATCGACTGTGTTTAGTCCAACGTGGGCATCGTCGTACGTTCTGAGTATAACCACTGACAAGATGGACAGTTTACCCACCATTCTCATCAACTCTCGACCTGTTCAACCTAGGATACTCCATCGGTTAGTTTACCATGCTGGTAATAACACGCAGGCGGACCGGAAAATTCTGAAGGTGGAACTCGTCCTGCCACGCTCCGTTAAGGAGACCGCCAGTCTCCCTGATCCGTCCAATGAAAGTTCTGCACTCGAGGAACCTACCTTTCATGCGAAGTGCTGGTCCGGGCAGGAGGTCGACATAGATGTACTGATGCCTGATCGGTGAGTTGCCCACCCACCTACCCCGACGAATGATCCGTCTGAGTGTAACCAGACCTGCGGATATCCGGTTTTCCATCCTTGAATCAATCGTTCTTCCCGGTGATCAATGGCCCACAATACTGGAAGAGTATATCTCAAATCTCCGGGCTTTGTTGGTACCTCCATCATTTTTAAGCGTTTTCTGAACCAAGAGTAGCTTGACATATCAAGACCGAGAGGCTTCGCAACCTGAAACGCCGCTGACCTTCGTACATCAAGGCGCTATTTACGTTCTGCATTCAAGCTCGACCGTGCGACAAAATACAGAACCAACCGAGACGGCGGACCCCTCATCTGTTCAGCTAGTAACCGAGAGCTCTCTCGACTTGGAAGGTGACCAGAAGTTCGCGTCATGTCAGGTAGGGCCATACATCTCTGATTCCGTCCAACTGCTCACGACTGGTGGAAGGTCATTTGTAATGATCTTGAATCAGAGACGAGCTGGAATTCTTTCTTGCGTTACTGCGATTCGATGTCCACCAGCGCAGCTCCGACTATGCCGCGGACCGCTCCTGTGCTTTAGATACCTTATATGGCACATATAATCTTAATCAAAGAGTACAATAATGAATGAAATGTGATTTGCGGAGAGCATGTGAGGAGAATCGCGAATGCAGCGCCAGTGTATATCCTTATGACCGCTTTCGCTTCTTGTTGGCCTTCTCTACCCTCTTTTTTGCGCGGACCTGTGGATCCGCTTGAGATCGTTGTCAAAGAATCGTACTGAAAGACTTGCCTCTTTCTTCATTCTAGAATCGACCATGGTATACCTGCCCTTCACCCCTTTTGGCCGTCCCTTGAGCCCTTTGTGCGCCCCTTTGGCGACGACAACCTTGATCTCCTTCTTCGCTTTCTGCCCGGACGATAAACCCTTGCGCATTACTTTCTCTATCTGTTGGGCCTTCTCTCGCTCAGACATGTCAGACGTCGCGTTAACGCCTTCAGCCTTCTTCATCGCCTTCTCTAATCTCTGAGCAGCCTTGAATTTTTTGCGCGCTTTCGCTTCCGCCACCTTCTTGATGGGTCGAGCGTCCAATGCACGCTGCTTCGCCCGTAATGCCACAACGGCCTCCTTGGTTATTGGAATGTTGGGCTTGTAATATTTGGCCTCTTCGTCCAAGAACCAATCCGGTAACCCTTCTTTCGAATTCAGTGAATAGCGATTGAAACCGTCGTTGATCAGCTGGGTTTTTGTCTTCTCTCGGTTAACCAGCTGTTGAGCTAGCGTGACGGCTTCTGCTGTAATGAGGCCATGTCCTGGAAGCGCTGTTCAGGACGCGGCCAAAGAAGCATACGCGGCGAAACTTACTTTTAATTTTTTCCTGCTTTGTACGATCTTCGTTTTCATCGTCGACGTCCCACATGTCAACATCATCTTCGTCCGCTTTGACAATTTCGAAATCATCGTCCTCCGGATCTTCAGCCTATCAAGTGGTTCAGTCTCTGGCCAATACGAAGAGAGAAATTTGCCCCACAGTGTCCTCCCACTGGCCTTCAGAGTCGTTGGCGTCTTCTTCATCGTCAACGGACATTTCGGCGTCAGACCCGTCATCTCCAACGTCAAGTTCATCTCCCATGCCGGCAAAGACATCCTGGCTGAACCAAACTTGCGCTGCTTGGCTTGCCGATTGCGTTTTTGGCTCCTGGAGCTTGGTGACCAGTTTTGCTCGCTTGGACGGTTTTGTTGGACCCGTCTCAGTACGTGGCCGTTTCCGCGTCACTGGCGTATCGTCCTCGTCCTCGCTATCACTATCGTCCGACGAGGCGTCGCCGTTCAGCTTTGCAACCTCCATTCTATCCCAACCACCCTCTTCTTCGTCGCTATCCGAGTCGACGTCGATGGGCTCCTTGATACCCTGCCATTCTTCGCGCTCCGCATTCTTCTGCCGCGACTCCTTCACCTTGAACTTGGCATCCCGCTCGCGCATCCTTTCGCGATATGCGTCGTATAGCCCGTCCATTTCCGCCTCCAGGCCGTCCACCTTCCTCTGGCGTTCTTCGTCCGAATCGAGAACCGACTCGTTTTCGTCGCCGTCCTTCTCATCTTCCTCCTCATCTGAGTCAGCATCCTCTTCATCGCCCAACGCCGAGATGCCCCCACGTTTGCGCAGCCCGGTTTCTGCTCCGCCCAAATCGAAAAAGTCTTCTTGGCCACCCAGGGAAGCGTCGTGCTGCTCCAAACCGATGTCCAAGGGAGCGGTCATCTGGAGTTGCATGCGCTGGATGGTCCGAGTCTTGACCTCGTTGGCCCGCCGCCGTTCGCGCTTCGTACGTGCGGCCGCTTCGGCATTCAGGCGCTCAAGCTGGACATGTCATCCGTCAATGGAGAGTCATTAGAAGTGTGCGAAATGACGCACCTCTTCCTGAATCTGTTGGTCTTCGTCGACGTCCTCGACAATTTCAACCGTCTCGGTCACATCCTCTGTGTCCTTCGTTTTGTTGTCCAGTCCCAACTAACGGTTGGATGGTGTTAGAGGGAGAATCGAAAGTTAGCAAAATATTGGCGTACCTCTTCCCGAAGGGCAAGTCGCCATTTGAGTAGCGCCTTGAAATCACCTTTGCCCAAGACTTTGAGATCGTCGCAATTTGCCTTGATGTCACCGGTGGTGATATCCAACGCATACCACCTAGCAGCATGTAAATACATGATCGTTTATGCCAATAAATATTCACGTACTCTTTTTCCTCCTCGGTGACAAAAGTCATTTTATTCACTGTCCCGAGGACCGTGATGGGTTCAGGGCTCCGTACGAACTCGGCAACTGGGACAGCCTTGAAGAGAGTGTAATCCCCATCGTCGTATCCATCGCGCTTGCGCCGCTTTTTCTCGGGCTGGAACACGTTTGCTTGGATGTTTTGGGCGGATGAGCCCTTGTCCGTTCCCGAGGCAGTAGCTGCCGCAAGGTCTTTGAATACATGCTTTGGGTCGAGAAATTTGGGATCAATGAGCTTAGGCGCGAGGAAGTCTCGGCAAACGACGAAAATCTCAGCCGAGACATTTCTAAGTTTATGAATTAAATGACGCGTCTATGGAGAAGGAAATGACCAGAATACCTGGAGGATGGGGGCTTGGTAGCCTCAACCTTTCCAAAGAGTTGATTAAACACCCAAATAAGATTGTTGTAATCCGCACTCCGGAAGACTTTGGTCACGAAGGTTCCGCCTTTTACCAGGAAGTCGACGGCGAGTTTTAAACTCATGAGCACGAGCTCCGACTGGCTGTAAGCGTCCTGAATCCAGGCTGTACCAACATTGGGGGCACCGTCGTGCAGTACAACGTCAGCCCGCCAGTCTTTGAGTTCATTGCGGATGAGATTCCGGCACTGAGTGGTGGTGATATCGGAGGCAAATGTGACGACGCGGGGAATGGGTCTTATTGGCACGAGATCAACACCTGCGCAATTCGTGAGCAGAAAGGCGGAAGGATATCAACAGCAACTCACCGATAATAACACTGTTCTGGGGCATGTATTTGCTGGCGACTTGAAGCCAACCACCCGGTGCCGCACACAAATCGATACAGCATCGTGCCGACTCGAGAAACGCATACTTTTTGTTTAGCTGAATGAGTTTGAATGCAGAACGAGCTCGGTAGCCCTGCTCCCTGAAATGAAGTTAGTGCCAACGAGGGAAGGTGTGGAACGAGGCGCACTTTGCTAGTTTGTAGTATTTGTCGAGTCTTCCCTTCCCAGTCTTCTTTTGAGCTTTCCCCATGGCGAGCCGAAAGAGTCAGTGGCAATGTCACCACAATGTCGCTTTTTCTTTTCTTTTGAAAAAAACGAGGGAGAGGAAGGGTTTTGAGGACTTAGCCGTTTGCGGTAGCAAGCCCAAAATTATTGGGATCAACTGATCGATCAAATTGATCAATGATGCGAAAAGAAGTTCAAGCCGCGATGCCGACATCAGCCCTGCAGCCAAATACTTCACTTTCCTCTTTCAACCAAACCTTACATCCAATTCATCCAACCATCAAACTCACCCGACGATGGTTTATCCCAATCCAAATCTGCTGTGGAGAGTTGGGAGCGGATTTGCTGCGGCTGGAATTGTTGCGGGCGCATTTGGTCGTACGTAGGGTTGCAATTGCTGCACTCGCACATCCAATGCCTTCCAAGCACACGGGCTCAAGGCGCGGGGCACTGCGGCGGACAGCATCGCTTCGTTTCAGACTGCCTCGCACTACATGGTGCGTATCCCGTGTTTTCAAATTCCCCTCCAATTGAACTAATTGCTGCGGAGGTGTTCAATGGTCTTGCCCTCCTTCTCCTTTCACTCCACCCAAAGTTCTCGGTCCACAGATTTGCCGGGCCCGTCGTCGCTGCGGGAACGTTCCTTTTCTCAGGAAGCATCTTCGCCCTGGTGTTGAATCGAGAGCGATTTCGGTTCTTAGGTCCGGTTACGCCGATGGGTGGGGTGTTGATGAATGCGGGGTGAGTTGCGGCGACTTTCTTTTTACTGTGCAGCTAATCTGGGCAGATATGTCTCTATGGCCCTCTAAATACAAGCATGTAGCATTAGTTCAACTTGTGCGGCAGTTGACCGCGTATTTAATTGATGGCCGCCGTCACGTTTGGTCACGTGTCACCATTTTTCGCGTCGTTTATCGTCACGGTCACCCACTCTTGTCTCGTCCCCAATCGCAGCCTCGCTTCTCTCCATCCTCATCGCTGTAAGTCTCCTGGATCCTCCCTCGATCCTGCTCACGTATACCCCCCAGATACACCTCTATCCTTCGTATTGCCCATGGCCACCGCGCGACCCCCACTCGCGCCTTCTGCGTCATTCTCCGCGTCCACATCCTCCTCCATTACATCCCCATCTCGCCCCCTTAAGCGACGCCTCTTGTCAGCTCCAGATCTCAATTTCTTCGTTCCCGCAGAGGATTCCTTCAAGCCCCGCCCATACACCCCCAACCACTCAGCACCCCCGCGAGAATCCCATCCCGAAAGGGCGCCTGTGCGACCCGTCGCCTCCCACACGCTTTCCACCCTCAGCTTGGATCCACTCCCCTCCGATCCCGACGCCCTCTTTCTTCGCTACCCCTTCACCTCCTTCCCCGACCAAGACAAGTATCCCGAAGGTGTCACATATACAACGCTAGCCGAAAACGTGAACTGGTTTCTCCACACAGACGATTACGTCTACGAGAATTGTAAAAACCCCGACGCGGTTCCTTACCCTGCTGAACTTGAGCCACCGCGTGGGTGGTGTCCCGCCAGGAAGAAAGACGTGAAGGAGAAGGGACCCGAGGGATGGCCCGATGGCGAGCAGCCCCGACTCCGATGCACCTTTTGTCGCAGGACGTACGCCGGCGTCAACGCGAAAAGCATGTGGCGTCGCCATGTCTTCGAGAAGCACAAAATAGCAATGTCCAACCGCCGCAATGACTTGGAACGCCCGCGCGGTCGAAACTCCAACAGTATGTGTCTAGTATACTTTCCTCGCTTCTGATCGGGACGTGTTTTTGGTAGAGGAAAACAAACGAACTGGTAAAAGTACAAACAAGAAAGAAGAGAGCCATGAAATCATCTTGAATCTCGATGATGCCACCGTGCCCGTAGCTTCCGCCGTGAAGCAGGGCGAAATCGCTCCACAACTTGATATCGCCTCGACTGCCCCTCCCGCCAGCCCCGCTTCCAGCCGTGTTATCCCGCCTGCCTCGCCATACGACCCTTCTCTCACTCCTTCCTTCCGCCATTCCCCTCCGCGCCTGCCTTCAGACCAGCCCTGGCGCTTTCCGAGCCCCAGCCACCCGATGCATCGGTCACGCGAGCTCTCATTGACGATGCTCGGTGGCGACAGCCCTGTCGCCCCCTCCCCTATTGTGCCCAGGGGTCGCCTGCGCGCGATCACAACACCACTGTCCAGCCCCTGTACCTCGAGCTTGGGTTTCGAGACGCCCGAGAGTCTGGCAAAGATACGGCCTTTCCGGCGAGGGTTGTTCGCGGAGAGCACGCCTCCGTCCTCCGCGGGCCGACACGCGAGGACATCCTCGGACGTGTCTGAAGAATGGAGCTCGACCAAGCCACTCAGCCTACTCAACGATCAGAACCCCTTCGTTGCAACATGGGGCGATGAGGACGAAGAAAGCAGTCTGTCATCGTCGTCGTCGTCGTCGTCCGGTCCTAAATGCGAGAGCCCCGTGGTGCGGAGCGAGCCACAGCCGTCGTCAGCTGCAGGATTGGGCATCGGTCTCCTGGAGCCGTTCGACCTATCGGACAGCTGTCCCACGGCGGACATGGACTTTGATGAGCTGATGGATCTGGGGGACGATGACGACGAGGCCGAGGTGGTAGATGTGCTGCGGTGCAGCCAGACGAGCGTGGAGGACCCGCCGCTGAAGAAACGGCGGACGACGGAGAGCTAGGTGATTACTATCTATTTTTTTTTTCCATTTTGTGTCCATGTTTTGCTTGCTGTGTCCCCTATTCGTATTTTATGTTTCAGTTGTGTGTTGTAGGATAGCTGTGACATATATTAGTTCATCATCCACTTGGCCCTCCCAACAGGATTGTATTCTGTCCCGCCATCTCAGAACAGTTGTGACAGTCACACTCATCATTACACCATCTTCTTGAGCGCACCGCACCTTAGACGAGTCTCTCAACAGTATGCAGGCCATTAAATGTCCGTCCCCGTCCCCGTTTCTCTCCCCATTGCCCAGCTCATTCCCCCACAGGTGTCGTCGTGGGCGATGGTGCCGTCGGAAAGGTCAGCGCAGTCGCTATCTCACATATCACCGAACCAGCGGGCTCATCATCTCCCCCAGACGTGTCTCCTTATCTCGTACACCACCAATGCTTTCCCGGTATGCCCCCTCTGCTCTCGCTACCACTTCTCTGCTCATATGTGTGCTAGGGTGAATATATCCCAACTGGTGCGCCCCTCGTTTCCATGCAGAGGCTGTGAACCCATTCGTCCCCCCAGTGTTCGACAACTATTCCGCAAATGTCATGGTTGACGGCAAGACCATCTCCCTTGGCTTGTGGGATACCGCCGGGCAAGAGGACTACGACCGACTCCGCCCATTGTCCTACCCCCAGACGGACGTCTTCTTGATTTGTTTCTCGCTCGTCAGCCCCCCGAGTTACGAGAACGTCAGGACTAAAGTACGTCTATATTGCACGGGCACCGATGGGATCTCATGTCTGGCTAGTGGTACCCCGAGATTTCCCATCATGCGCCGTCGACATCCGTGGTGCTGGTCGGCACGAAGCTTGATTTACGTGAAGACCAGGCCACCATCGAGAAGCTGCGGGACCGGTAAGACCCTTGACGAGTCGATGGATGCCTCCGATACTGAATGAATGGCGTTGTTAGGCGCATGGCCCCCATTCAGTACCAACAGGGTGTCCAGATGCAGCGGGACATCGGAGCTGTTAAATACTTGGAGTGCTCAGCGCTAACACAGAAAGGGCTGAAGGTAAGATATCTGTCTGCGCGCCCGGACATTGCTGATTTGCGCCCCAGACTGTATTCGATGAGGCGATCCGGGCAGTCTGTGAGTAGCTGTTTCAGGTTGATCGGCGTTTGATGATGCTGAACACCCGTGCAGTAAACCCGCCTGCGCGCCCCAGTGCCGGCAAGAAGTCCGGCAGTAAGTGCATTATTGCGTAGAGAAGGAGATTGCTGCAGGGATATGGGTAGGGACCGTGGGGAGGCCTAATACCAAATATACGACACCAATTTTTTTTATGTTCTTTGTTTACGATGTTATGCTTTTTTTCGACCTGGCCATGAATGAGACGTTTACTGCTCGTTTACTGCTCGTTAATACCATTTGAGTGGCCCTAGGACCCCTTTGCCGAGCCTTGGACGCAGTCTAGGCATCTGTGTGCGGAGCTGTCAGAAACCTGTTGATGATCAAGTCCTCTATCTTCCTCCTCTCGCGGCCTCTCTCCCTCTCACACCTTCCGCACGGCTATGCGACCCTGTTAATCCATGTCTGGTTTGAATCCACAGCGACAAGGCCATGACCGCAGAACTTCCCTCGACACCCAAGCGTCTGCTTTGAGTCTCGGAGCTTCAAATATCAGTTTCTCTGGATTTTCTCATAGGTACCGTTGTGCTCCCGTTCTCCGCGCCCGTCCTCACTAGCTTCCGCAAAGGTTTCCTGCACCACCCTCCTCTCTCCCCGCCTCACCCGCCTCAAGTGTATTTCCCGCCGTCTCGCCCCTGATACCTCGCCGGCTACCCAGTTCTCCCGTATCAGCCTCCGGCAGCGGCCCTTCTCGACTGAGAGAGGACTCCCTGCGGAATATCTCTCCCTATGACTGGCACGAAGGCGCCAGTTCGATCGATGTCGACGCGACCGAGCATTCACTCCTTTCTACTTCATTCATTACCTCCCTTTTGCGAGAAAATCCAGACCAGACGGCACTGCAAAGTCGCCGAACTTCCTTGGCCAGTGATTTCTCAGAAATGACCTACCCGCCACCGCGGACGCAGTCATCTTTGCGAAATCCTCCTGCTCAGCGTCCGCAAGGCGCGCGTCCCCCTCCGACCTCCTTCCAGCCCATCCCCGAGTCCGCCCTAGTTTCTGACGATGACGACACGTTGTATTCCAATCACGACCCAGTAGTACGAACAGCTAGCATTTCCAGGCCTTTACGGGGGAACCCAGTTGTCGGCGTTGCTTCCGCAACGGTGCGGAACGTCAAGTCCATGTCGAGTACCCCGTCCTACGGGCTCAAAGAAGGGGCGGATGTGGAATACACTCCTCATACTTCTTTTCCTTACAGCCCAGCTTTACCCTCGACAGCTGGGACGCAGCGCCGCTTCCTCCCACAAACATCCCCGGAGGTCCGACAATCCGTGGCTTCTAACAAGAGCCATGTCCCGTCCTTTGTGTCCGCCTCAAGCAGATCGATTCGGAGGATGTTCGCTTGGAGGAAAAAGCCACTGCCGCCGGTGCCAAAGATTGCGCACATCCCTGTGGCGCAGGAAGCAGCGTTCAAACAGAAGGAGGAGGCCACCCCTCTCGCACAGCTGCTTCTCCGGTCGGACGCTCTGAGATCGGCTTTGGACCATGGCCAGCATCCTCATCATAGTTTTGTCTCCAAGACTCCTGGGCTCGTGTCCTCGTTCGACTCCGAGCAGAGTGCGATGCGTGGAACACCACAACTACTCAATGCACCTAATCCGGATTGGTCTCACGGTCCATCTAGTCCCCAGCTCAAGGCCGACAGGACGAAACTGATGGTCAAAAAGAGGCGAATATGGATTATCATGTGCGTCTTTGTTGCGGTCGCATTGGGGGCTGTTGGGGTGGCCGTGGGCGTTACCATGCATGGTCGGCATTCGAAAGGTTCAGGATCGGCGTGTAGCGGGAATCTTGCAGGCGTAGCCTGTAATTTGGGTGAGTACATAACCGTTATTGGCTTTAAGAATCGGCATTCAATGGCTCTAGATGCTACTTGCGTTTGCACCTCGCCTATTGCAAGTCGTTGTGATGGCTTGGCACAGAGCTTGGGTGCGATCTTACCTCATTTTACCCTTTCTCTTCATTAATACTCTTCAACTAGTCACTCTTACCCCGACGATGAACCGTTTGTTTGGCACCAACTTTTCTCTCGACGAGGTCTATGATTGGATTTGGACGTCTCAGGGCATTGTGACTGCAGATAATTGCGCTTCTCAGGCGGTTCTTGTGGATGTCGGCGCGTCTGTGGCTTTATCCAATTTCCCGAATCGTACACAATGGGCGCAGGCGGCACTACTCTTCGATCTCCAGTCTCTCAATGGCACCGGCTTGCAGGACTTTGTTGTCGATGCGCCGTGGACGCTGTTGACTGTTGACGGACCTGCGCATGTTTCTAACGCCTCATTATTCGCAACGGTTGCGTCCGGATACCAGTTCGATTTCGCTGCCCAGACTATATCTGCCCCTTCAATCTCCTTTGTGACCGACGGCGCACCAACGTCAGACCAGGCTTCGCGAGTTGCGAGCACAGTGCCTCTGGATCGCATGTATACTTTCGCTGCTGGTGCGTTTCATCCTTCATGTCCAGATTTCTCACTCATTCTTCTGTAGCTGCATCCACGCAACAGCTTGGGCTATTGCAGGCTTATTGGGTCACGAATCTTCAACTGACACTTGACAAACTCCCTGTTTTCATGGATTCTCTACGCAGTCCGTACTTCCCGTGCTTGGGGTTGCCTTTGTATTGACGCGATTTCCGTAGGCGCGCCGATCATGATACCATTCGACGTTGAGACAGGTACTGTGCGGACATTGATGACAAACTCTGGGAATTTCCCCGTTCCCATCGCATGTTACCCTGGCCTGGGTGCTTCGCAATTACAGCAAATCAACACGGTGGAGAGTGTTTTCGGCCTCCCAGCAACAACAACGGCTGCAACCACATTCCAGCCTTCTTGCTTCCCCGACCGACCCGTCTATGGAGTTCTAGACGTTTTGAGAATGCGACTTCCATTCCCAGACTCTAGGGAAAATGTTGCGAGGCAAGCAGTCGCGCTGCAGCCCGATGTTCGGCCTCGTGCCGTCATTTACAGCGGAGAGGTGCTCAGTGCTTTTCCGGGCACACCTAATATCTCGAGCCAAGGCGTATCCTCAAACCCCAGCACCTATGGCACTCTAGGACATTTTAACCACGTTGTTCTGCAATACCTAAGCTCTATGCCAACCGGTATCGCCAGGACGGTGGCAGACTTTGTTCTGACCAACTCGACCACTCCCCCGACTCTTCCTCCATCTTAGCCACTACTCCTATACCAGCGCTAGAGGTTGCCGTCTTTGGAACACTGTCTAAGGCTGACCTCGACTTCGTGTCGTCGGGTTTTACCGACTCTGTAGGCTCGCTCGTGTTCGGCTCATCGGTGGGCGATACGTTGCGCCAGTGGGCCATACCGGCGACGAGCAACCTTCTGTGGACACAGTTTGAAAACTCGTCACTCGTTGTTCACGACACTTCCTTTACCAACAAGAACTTCAACCTAACATGGGTCGCGGCAGCCGCTGCACTTGGCTCAAACGATACACTGGGCCATATTATAGCCTCCTTGCAGTCAACCCAGTTGTTCAGTCCATAATTTTTCATTGTTTTTCGGGATATATACGGCCGGTGCCGTCAGGACTACGTACATATTTTATTCTTATTAGTTCAATGCATGCTATGGAATCGGATTCGGTAGACCGGTTCGGCGGTTCGGTCATCTTCGGTCGCCTTAGTCAAACGTTGTGCAACATGACCTAATCAGATCACGAGATCGCGATCGAAGTGATCGCCATTTGCGGTGTTGCGACTCGGATACAGTCTCCGCGGCTTGAATTCGAACTTCATATACGGTGCATTACACTCGACAGGTGCTTGTGACTCTCCGATGCCCAAGGTCCCAACCTCATCTTCATCCCCTTCCTCGAATTCTGGCCGACCAGATGGGCCTCACCCACTGAAACGAAACCAGGTGTGTGCACGTCTCAGTACTGCTAACTTGATCCAATAATTTATTGGTACCAGGCATGCCATCAGGTATTGTTTCCGCCCCTTATCTGAACGGAAACCTTACCTCTTCCTCAAGTGTCGCCGACGAAAGCTGGTAAGAACAGTAAACCGCGATTGACTTCATTCTGACTATTACAGAAATGGTGCGCCTTTTCAAATTCGGATGTGCAAAGCTCATCTTCTTTGGTTTTGTAATGCAGTGATGCCAAGCGACCAGCCTGCTCGACCTGCATTCGCTCGCATGCCCATGCAGTAGCTCATGCGCCGCCTGGAACGCAAGCACAACTACCCTCCGAGCCAGAGTGCACTTTTGATGATGGTAAGAGCCCTCTTGTTCCACGCCATATCCGAATCCCAACTTCCTTTCAGTGGTCGATGCCCCGGCCGTTAACGAGGCCTCGAAAACCCGTTACGAGAAACTGGAAAGCCGAATCCGTACGAGCTCGCAGCCCTTCCTTTCCTTCGGCTGTTGCCTCATGCCGCATACTTAGATGAACTGGAAACACTCCTTCTCGAGAAGGAGTTGCAGTCCTCGAATTCATCGTCTCTGGCAAACCATTCGGCGTCCCAATTCCTCGGTAGCGACATGGACATTCTGACCAGTGCGCTCACACAATCACCCTCGTTCGAAGAGTTTATCTCCCCGGCGGTGGTCACATCCACACCTGGAAGTTCCCCGAGATCCGCTACAGGACTCGAGATCCTTTGGCCCAATTACCCACCTGGGCTACCCAATCCAGATCTACTACGACACCTGGTCGAAGTCTTCTTCGTTTTCCACCCGCACGCGAACCGCGTCCTGCATTACCCCAGCTTCATGGCAACTCTCATGCTATCGCCCAGCCATCCCAAATTTCCCGCCACCCCGATTCTACATGCCGTTTGTGCACTCGGCTCCCTTTATACCGCCGCTGTTACATCCCCACCTCTTCCTAATTTTTCCGAGGTTGCTTTAGATGAGATATTTTCTGCCAGACATCGATTACGAGAAGGACGACCGGACTCTTTCGCCGAACAACAGGCTAAATTGGCCCGCGACACCGCTGACCAATTCGAATCAGTGGGTGACCGATTATTTGAACTCATTCAAGGCAAGTTGGTGATTTATGAAGTGGTGGGCATCAGTTTGACAATTCATAGCTCGAACGATCTTGGCGTGGTACTATTGGTCACACTCACAGTATGTCCGTTTTGTCCTGGGTTCCGCCCACTCTTACTAAATCTCATCCACAAGGTGGCTTGAGGTAAAGCACCCAAAACTGACAAAATTTCAAATCAATCTAACCTTGTTTCCAGGTTTTCATGTCCGCTTCCCACTGTTTACGAATTGCTGTCCCGCTTGGTTTAAATGTGTGTCCTCCGTGTTAGTGTTTTTCAGTTTCTCTTTCCGAGCTGTAGGCTGATATTAACATAGTTCACTCCATCACACATTCTGTACGTCTCGATCTCTCTCGCTCTTGGCGATCTTCCAACTCCTCTTGAAGGTACGCCCAGCCTCCATTATTCTCCCCGCGCACACCGTAGGTTGTTTTTGTTTTGTTTTCCATTCCCTGAGAGCTCATAGTCTTTGAAGGTCGTGGAAGACGAAGCCAGACGAAATGTATTCTGGTTGGCATACTGCACTGAACGGTTACATGGCTGCGCCAACGGTTGGGCTATGAGTCTGGACGATGATGATATCTCACAACTACTTCCTGGTTAGTATGGGTTGCGGTTTCGAGGCATTTTATTCTCATTCTGAATTTTCACAATCGCAACAGTTCGTGGCGACCACTTCGAGAATGGCGTCCTGGTTACTCCGCCGGACAGACAGTGGGCACATACCCGAGACCTTCTTCTTGTGCACCCCGACAAACAGACGGATTCTTTCGTGTTATATGTCAAGGCAGTGATGATAATCTGTATGCATTTCTTTCTTTCTGTTGCCTCTGCTGACAGCAGCACTTTAGCCAAAGTGAAAACCTTCAATCTCCGGTTTCGCGCAAAACACTTTTTCGGAGATGCGACGGTGATGTCACCCCACAATGAACAATCGAATCCTCTGGATCCAATTGACCCAAGGTGATCATTTTGTGTTAATTTAATTTCTTACGCTGAGATCCTTCTGTAGAGGATCTCCGGCATTCATTGAACTGGACAACATCGCTCAATCATTTCGCTCGTCATTCCCAAGTCACATGCGACAACCTATCGTGGGCAATGTTGTCGACCAGCACCTGTAACCACCCTTTTTTAGTACTATTCTTATTCTCGGGTTAATGTCCGCATCATCTCAGATATGCAGCGAGTACAATGTCTTACGTGTGAGTGCTTTGTCTGTTGCAAACCATTCAAACTCAAGTGGATTTTAGTGCCACAATTCTGCTGCATGACCCACACGCCAATGTTCGACGCTCTGGTTGCATATCTGCTCTCAAAATCCTTACTGCGGCTCGCTCCATATTGGACCTGGCGTACGCTGTCTGCAGCACAAGCTTCGATGTCACGCTTTTGGATCCTTTTTGTTCTGTGCGTGTCATCGGTCAGTCCTGAAGATTGGCTAATGGTTCTTTTGCAGTACTGCTGGTTCATTGCCGGCCGAGTGCTTGTCCGATTTTTACAGGCTGCCATGGATGCAAATACTACTGAGCAGATTGTAACGCTCCGAACTGAGCTGGATTTTTTTGAGTGAGTCATTTTGGTTCAAGTGGACGTCTTACGAATTTCGCAGGTCTGCTATCATGAAAATCGGCCAACGAATCCCTCTCGCATTCCGGTATGGAAAAATGTTAAATGCCCTTGTTTCCAAACGGTGTGGAGATCCAGCGGATGAATCTGTAGAGCTTAGTTTCCCTCGGTCTGAGTTCGATATAGAAAAGTTCCTACAGCAGTCTAGCAACTGCGACCTGCATGAAAGCTTGGGTCTCCAAGCAGTTGCAGGGTCTTACATGGCGGTTGCGTGATTTTTTTTGTATGTGCCTGTAGGAATAATTGTAGCAACATCTCGTATAAATGTAATAAATTAAGTAGCTCACGTCTCGTGAAAAGCTAATTGAGAGTTACTTCAGTAGGTCGGTCCAAAATTTGTGTGTGCGTAAGTTTGGCTGCAACCTCCTCATAAAAATCATGGCTGCAACGTCGATGGCGGCGGCCCTCGCGGCCTCCCTCCCTGCCCCTACAGCCGCCCCGACCCCCGCTGCGCCTACATATGAGGCAATCCCCCCCTCCATGTCGAAAGTCATCGACATTGAGGCAGAAATCCCGCTACAAGTTGTTCAACTTGATGGCCTTGTCAGTGCAAATTATTTTCATTTCGACCTGGTCTCATACTGTGGCTTTCAGGTGGTGACAAAGATTCTTAAGCATTCACGAGAGGCCACATCGGCCATCGTACATGGTCTCCTGCTTGGCCTTGACCTTGATGGGACGCTCGAAGTTTCGAATTCATTCGCCTTGCCTCATCATGTCAGCGACGAGGACGAAAAGTCTGCAAAATCTAGTGGTACTTGTGCATCATTTGCTTCGCGTCGTGGGATGCTCAAATCGCACAGCACGATACCAGGCGTCAATGCTACGATCGCTGCGGGAGGTACAAGCAGATGACAGCGTCGTTGGGTTTTACCAAGCAACGACCTTGGGGGCGTTCTTTAATCAGAATTTGGTGGAGATTCAAGCTATACACCAAGATAAACTGCGACACGGCGGTGTTGTCATTGTACACGGTCCGCGATGACCAGCTTCGTTTAATCTTCTCGTCTCATTTTCAAATTCAGATCTATCCTTAACTGCACGAGGAAATGCATCGTTCCGAGCATTCCGTCTTACTCCGTCATTTTTAGACGCGTACAAAAAGTCGAACTTCAGCACATCAAGGTACGTCCGACTTTCACTTTGTCCCAGCAATATCTTAATATCTAGCCAGCCTCGTAAACCACCGTCTCACATTCTCTTCCATTCTTGAGGAAGTTCCCCTTCAAGTGCGAATCAATCCTCTGTTGGGTTCTTTCTTGGGATCTCTCACAAAATCCACCCCTTCCCTCTTTCCCGATTCGACCCCGGAAACGGCAAGAACTTCCGTTCTCCCACCGTCGTTCTCGGCCCTCGATCTCGGAACTACTGGCCTCACGAGAAATCTCGAGCAGATAATCGAGGCCGTGGATAGTTATCGGACAGAGGAAGGAAACCTTGCATACCTATCCCGTCAAATCGCTCGCGAGCGGGCCCGGGCCGACATGTACGTTGCAAAGCGCAAGGAAGAAAATCTGGCTCGCGCTGCGCAGGATCTGGCTCCGTTGCCAGAGGAAGACGTCGCTCGGCTATTCAAAATTCCAGCGGAACCCAGTCGGTTGGAAAGTATGTTGCTATTGGGACAGATTGATGCATATGGGAAGAGTCTGGAAAGTACTGCGAGTAGTGGGCTGATCAAAATGTATGGAGTACGCTCTATATAAATTTTGTATATTATGAGAACGTTCCCATAATTTGAACCGCGTATTTTTTTTTTGCGCGGAGTAATGTTACGTGGCTCTGCAGCGCGCTCGTTGAATGCTCCATCGGTTCTGCGCGGATTTATCCTCAGACCAAGTTAGTTCTAGTGTGACTAGTATACAACTGATATGCTCGCTACATAGGATGAATGCAAGACATGTGAATTAATTAGCTGTGTATATTCCGCCAGTAGGATTCTTCTTGTGTCCTTAGCACTGCAGCGTCCACTGCACATGATAGAGAGGTGTCGTCGCCTATTAGTGCAACAAGGTCCAGGGCCAAACGCCGAATCGCAGATGCGGATGGGAGCTTTGAGTACGGCCCAAGTACTTGACCGCGTGTAGCATGCGTTATACTGAAATATGGAACTATCTGGGATCGTAACGCCCACACAGTCTGGCCACGTCGACAAGAGTCCTTATCACAGAATTGAAGAAAAACACACCTGTGGGTTAGATAGCCGAGATCGGCGCTGACATAGGACTATCAAGAAACGCAAGATTATCTTTTGAAGCAGTCAGGTTTATTTTCTTCGATTAACTGAGTTACGGACCTCAGTCGCAGCCAGGTTTGTGGAAACGGTTTCCCACAGGCATCTAGGGAGATGGTTTACCCATTCCGCGATTGAATGGGCAGTGTCTGCGTCAATATTAAGATGTCCATTGAATTGAGATTCCGTGTCGAGCTGTTTGGGTCAGTTCGAAGAGAGAGAAAAAAACATAGAACAGCGTCTCACCAAGACAATACGCGCAATGAATTCGATTGTGATCTGTTTCAAGGCCGACTTGGAAGACACTTTACTCGCATGCTCTACGGTGGCCCGTAAGACCTCGCTCGAGACGGCGCGCAGGCTTGGATTAGCATTGTTCACCAATGACCAAATGGTGGGGAGGAGGGCCGAATATGCAGTGGGAGTCAAAGGGCGACCTAGTTGCGAAGTTGACAACGATTCCCCCCTCAAGAGTTGTACGACATGCTCGCTAACTCGTTCAGTCTGGACCTGCAAACTATCTTTCGATTTTCCCGGCGCCAGTTGTTTCCCTCGGCGATTGGGCATACTCTCTGAAGTCAGGACGAGGAGGGAAGTAAGCTCGCAAAACATCAGGTTCAACGCTTGAAATATTTGTTCCGCCTAAATCAATATCAGATCGCTAGAATCGTCGGCTTGGAAAGGTGGTTACTTTTATTTCCCGAGAGCCGTTGAGCTTGAAAGGGAAATAAGGGAACATGTATCCTAGAATGGACTTGAGATCTGCGCAGGTCGTGGCCCGGTGTTCTGGATCCTGATTCCTCGTGAAGGACAGGAAATAGAAAGGCGACATTGCATACCTTTTCAGATTGAAGGATTGCACCGTACAAATGCCGTGTGATTTCCGCGACAGCGACGATTGACTTGGCCTGCGTCTCGTCCACACTTCCGTTGGGAGAAAATACAGAGGGAGCGCAATCTAAGAAGGTTGAAACGAGAGTCGAGTGTAAGGTTCGTGCAAGATGCTAGTGACTGTCAGTCAATTATGGAATCAAGGGTCAATAGCTCACTTACTCGAACAAAAGCGGAGGACTTTTCGCCACTCGTAGAGTTGTCCGCGCTATCCACTAGTTCGGATAGTTGCTGGAGTGTCCATTCACTTCCAAGCGGTCTCAGCAGTGGATAACAACATGGGATGTCCCCGTCAAACTCCAGATCAACAGTCTCTGCTTGCCATGTCCGATGAGGAGTACTTTTCTCTCCTTGACGAGGTTGCAGAAGTCGATCGAAGACTTCATAAGCCTCAGGAGTTCTAAACGAAGATACAAGGTACCACGTGTCGATAGGTGACACAGAAGGGGGTTCCACTTGGGAGGTGCGAGAAGGAGATGCAACTGCGTGACGCAAAAACGTAGACAGCGACTGGAGTACGACAAGCTTGGACTGCGACGATAGATAATGAGCGGCTAATTTCGCAAAGCAGGGGAGCTTACCGAAGAAGTCAGTACGACGCTCGCTGTTGAAGTTGCTTTCATTGGACCTGTGTTGAGATTGAATATCGAGCTGGATGTATTCGAGGGAAGGCCAACCATCGGTTTCCCCGAATTTGGTGCCTGCACTAAGGATACCAAGATATCCCTCAAGTACCCGACTGCCGTTCTCGGTGCCGCTCTGATTCCAGCCTGAGACCACTGCGGCCGGAATATACTCAAGATAGAGATTTAGAAAGCGTATAGCGTCTACCCGAATTTCAGGGAAAATGTGGGTCTGTGCGGATGTGGTGAAGAGAAGCAAGGTAGTAGCATGCGGCACCAGATTCTCCTAGGAAATCCATGAGTTGAGGTTGGTAGAAGATGCACAATGCGTACGGTTGGTATTCGAGGGAACAGCCAAACGAAGAGTTCCACAAGTGTTTTGCGTACCAGAGCATCCTGGAAGATGTTAGCATGAACAGCGATTCGTTCCAACTTGTTTTTGAGTTACTTCATCTCCAACAAGTCGTACAGCTGCGTTTATGAGAGTCGTTAAAGAAGATTCGAGAACAGTTGGGTGAGCGTCCAACAATTCACGAAGTCCTGCAATGGCATCTGAGAGACGTGGTCGTGAGCCATCTCGCAATGCACATTTTATGAGCTCAAAACCTCTTCGAGTTCCAGCGCTGTAATGTTTGAGATGAGTGATCAAATCGTCGAATGTAAGGCGCCTTTTCGTGGTAGGGGCGTCGACATCCTTGTCGACAGTGATACTTTGCGACGGGAGGGCGATAGCTAAACAATTTCAGTCGAGGTGCGGGCCACGGGGTTTGACGCACAGCGGGCCTTGAAGGAGGTGTCTATTGCATTACTGGCCAACTGCTTTCCTTTACCGAGTTTGAGTTTGGCCTTTGAAAAATCGGCTGCCTTGTCCTTGCGCTTTTTCGCGCTCTTTGGCATGGCAAAATAGTTCAGGCTGATCCTGTCATCAAATCCGGTCCGTGACGGCCCGTTGCTGCTTGATTCAATCCAACAACCTTTCAACTCGTTCCAAACAGTTGACCTAACGGTTTAAAATTTTCGAACTTGGGTGGTATATAATACCCACGGAATCCTCCTTCTATTTCATCCGGCCGCCGCCCTGAATGCTTAGACAGGCCATACTCAGTCATCTGACAATCTCTCTTCTTTTACTCAATGGCGCAGTGCGCCCGATGGAAGCCTCCCGAAATTCTCCCGAGGTCCAAATTTCGTATAAATCATACTCCAAGCAGACTACATTTGTGAACTCCGATGAGGCTCTCGATATCTGTCGCTGGTTTCCTATTCTGCCTCTTCGCGAGTGGCGAGGGCACAAACCTGGTTAAAACCGTCCCAAAGGGCTTCGTTACTACCCGTGGTGCTGAATTTGAACTCGATGGATCCCCTTTCGCATTTGTTGGGGCGAATTCATATGTGAGTTTCCAACGGCTTGATCATTTGGGGGATTTAAAAACGTTGCAAGTGGTTGCCGCTTCTGACTTCAACACAAGATGTGGAAGCCACATTTCAGGAGATGCATGACGCCGGGATTAAAGTACTTCGCACATGGGGCTTCAATGCAATTGTATGTTGACATGCACCCGATCGTCGAACCCTCTAAATTCAAGTCTTGTTCATCCAGAATGCCTCAGAACTTGCGGGTGCTCTCCAGACGGATTTGACCTATTATCAGGTATGCACGTCTGCTGGATACCTTTGACCATCCATTTTTCTTTCTCCTAGGTTTGGAATAATAGTGATTGGACTCTCAACGACGGACCGCAAGGGCTTCAGCGTCTCGATAATGTCTTGAACATAGCTTCCAAATACGATATCAAAGTGATTCTCGCGTTCACCAATAACTGGTATGTGTTTTAACGCCCGTACTACGCATTGAATTGTGGATACGTTACATCAGGGTTGGATATGGGGTGAGACAGTTATTGTATATTTCATGTGCATTTCTGACTGAAGGCTTGCAAAGGGACTTGAACTTTATATTGACCATATCCTCCCCGGAGCCAGCACGCATGACGTGTTCTATACGGACCCAAAAATGATAGCATCATACCGTGCGTTCTTTTCTACATGAGAACTAACTCAAATTGACCTCCTCTTTGCTCCAGAACGTTACGTGAAGACCATCGTCAACAGATACAAAAGTTCACCTGCCGTCTTTGCTTGGGAGATGATGGTTTGCACCTTTACCCCGTCAAAGCTCTGAGGTTATGTTTACATGGTTTCAGAACGAAGCACGTTGTCTTGGGGACTTACCTGCCGGTCCAGCCTGTTCGCCTGGTTCGGGAACCTTGGGGAAATGGTATAAGGAACAGTCCGACTTCATACGAAGCCTGTATGTAATTCACTCTACCCTCAAGTACTATTCAAAATTCACATCCTCTGCAGTGATCCTCACCATCTGATCACCACTGGAGGAGAAGGGCACTTCTTCTGGAAAAATCCCCTCTTCTCATCCGACTACAACTTTAATGGCGTCGCAGGGGAAGATTTTGACTTCGACTTGACGCTGCCCAATGTCGATTTTGCTACTTACGTGAGTGATAAACCGACTCTTGCATTGTTGTTCAACCAGATTATTTCAGCATATGTATCCTCAAACCTGGTGTGTGGTCGCATTACAAACTGTGGCACAAACATATTGACATGGCTTGACCCCTTAGGTATCCGCAACTCGTAGGTTGAGTCATAAAGTCGCTAATCTAAAACTCAACTTTTGTTCTCTAGGATTTTCCTGGCTCAAATTTCTCGGTCGAAGCCTGGGGTCTTTTCTGGATAGACGCCCATGCAAATGGTCCGTTACATTCAGTTTCACTAGCTCTAGTTACTGATTGCTGTACAGCCGCAAAAAAGGCCGGCAAGCCATTGATCCTCGAGGAATTTGGAGTAACTGGCCTCGGTATGTCTGATTTGGTCACATTTTCGTAGGTGCCAAGAAAACTGACTTCCGAAAGCCAACAAAACGAATATCTATCCGTCTTGGGTCGGGCGCGCTCTGGATACTAAACACGGGTATGAATTTCATCTTTGTCTGCTAAGTTGTGTCTAAATCTCTCTTCCGAATTGTAGGGGGTAAGTTGAACACTCTCGCAACTCAAGCCGCCGATAACTTCCATCTCCCGTAGCATAATGCCTTGGCAGTTTGGCGCGCTAGGTTTGAAGGAAGATGGCGGAAATCGACTCATTAAATATGCCGACGCCTTGATATCAGGGGCTTCCCCGAACGACGGTCCGTACCAAGAACGATTGGATCATATTCTGTCTCTTATTTGCGTTCCAGGCTACGCCATTTACAAAAATCAAACCGCTGTCTGGAATATATTCACGTACGGTTTCAGTTTTCGTCTGGCCCCCCCACCGAATTGATTGGTAATTCTTTTCAGAAATGCTGCTAAAGTACAGGCTGCCCGATCCCTATGATATTATGTCTGAAATTTGCACCCTTTTGTGATTTGCGGGCATGTAAAACAAGAAGTCTGTGGTCTGGATTAATTCCAAGTCTGCTATATTGACCCAGTTGCGACTTGCCATTCAATTTCGTCCCGTAACGGTTACTCCCGAACCTGGCCATGGCGTCCCGCAAGTGCCTGCAAATACGCTGGTTGCCCCTATACGCTGGTTTGGGAAATGAATTGAAACAAAACTGACGGCCTCACGGCATTGAATATCGTCCCAAGCTCGGACCCTTTCCAACGCGGTGTCATTACAAGTTGAAGTGAATTGATTCAAAGCGAACGCACGATAGTTGAGCCTTACGAGGCTGCGACAGCTGCTTTAATGTATACTGATATGTTAACCCAGCTGTTAACACCTTTGACGGGTAAGGTCAGATCCGTTTGCCGTGCTTTTCCAGAGAGAATTCAACCAGCACTACGTCTTGACCGCGTTCCACAAGTACACTGCGTCCAGACGGCCCCGTCAAATGAAGTACGTCCGGCGTATCGTTCGTGAATTCAAACAAGATTTCGTATGCGACGGTATTGACAGGCATTGAGGGAAGGACTATGTGTCCAAAGCCAGCATGTTGCTGCCTTTAACCTCAACGTGCCCCTCCGGGATGTGAGAATGCAATACACGGATCAGTGCATTTGGCTATTGTTCTAATTGTCTCATGAAACGCCGAGAACGGAGAGAAGTGTCCAATAGTGTCCAATACCCACGCGCATTGTGCGCGACAAGTCACGATCCCGATACGATGGGATTGGTTTATGTACGTGTGAGGATTGTGGAGGTATCTCGATTTTTGATCGCTCTTTTGATCTCTCTAATGACTCCGAGCCGGAAAAAAATCGTCAACCTCCCTATGCATTCCGGACGCCTGAATGCTCCTGGCCCGTGCATGCACGGGTGAAGTTAGCTGTTTGACAAGGCTAAAACAGCCGAGGGCACGGCCAAAAAAAGCAAGCAACGATCGACTTCGAGTCAAAGTCAATAAATGAGCATGAGCAGCAAGGATCGGCAAATACGATCGCAGTGCAGTGATTATGCTCGGAGTTGACTCGTACTGCGCCTAATGACTCGTCATTCGATCATGGCGAGAATATTTGAAATAATGCGCCAACTTGAGGGTGCAGAGTGTCCAAGTTAGATAGAATATGCAAAAGCCAAACGGAACATGAAGTACAATGGGTTACACCGAGTCAATAGCCAACATACCTACGATTAGCCATTAAAATGGAGAGCTAAAGAGGGACGAGATGGAGCTCATGAAATCTATCTTGAGATCTAATACGCGGCGTCAGATACAGTTGAGTTGCACCAGGAAGCCAACATACCGAGGCATAACATGTCCTCCTCGGCCACCGTGAATCCACGGACAAGAACGACGAACTTGGCTGGAGGCTGGGTTAGAATAGTCGAATAATAAGGCACACAGTACTCGCCTTTGGGAATCTCTGTACGACTGTAATGGTTAGAATAGACGAACGTAACGACGCACAGTATACTCGCCTTTCGGAAGGGCAACAGTTTGCACCACATCATATGGGCCAGGTTCAACAGGGCAAGAGACGGTCGCGTTTGCATTGCGGGCCTCCTCGCATACGTCTGTTCATGACAATGTTAAGGAAGGTACGCCACCGACGATAGATACTGACCGAATGTTTTTTGAAGCAGTTTAATCAAGCCCAATTTAACGACAACATCTGCCGACGCCCCTTCCTCGATAACTTCGGTCACCAAGGCCTTCACTGTGACCGTCAGGTCTTTTCCAGGCACAGGGGGATCGGGGGAGAGCTCGATGGAGTCTATCTGAATCGGGTTCGATGGCAAACCTATTAGGTTGAGAGCGATAAGCTAATAGCCGGTGGATCCAAGGCCCCGGAAGCGCCTACCACAGTCGACGTATTCCCAGCCTGCATTTGCAGCATAAGCACCCAACACAAGGACCGAGAAAAAGAAGAGAATATAAGTTGTAAGGCGGAAGGGCATAGCGGAAGTCGTAAGTTAGAGAGTCACTGTCACAGTGACGTCGAGCGCTGCGGGGCTGCATCGCCTCCTCACGTTTCTCTTCCACCCACCACCATGAAAGCCCGCGAATACTGTTGTTGTGAGTCTCTGCCCTCGTATACCGGTTGCACCCTGAACATCGTCTAGGCGCTATCCCTGTCATTAATGCTGGCATTTATTTCACTTTGATTGAGCAATTCGTTCTTGGGATTCTTGTGGGCGTCCTATCGATGGCCACGCCGTCGAGTAAGCCAGCTTCCACTTGTTGCGTTCGCCATCTCATAGGACTCCTTGCAGTTGTCGGCGCTGTCACTCCCTCGTTCGCTCCTTGGGTGTTCGGCATCATATGCTTCGTGGCTGGCGCTGTACAAATTCTCGGTTTCATCGGTGTAGCACGGGTGAGCCCTTTTGGCCCTCAACCTCCCAGCAACTCAGTTCGGGCTTTCAGGAGAAATCCGTTCTCTTTAGAAGATATGTCAGCTTGCACTCGTTGACTATCGTTGCTGCATTTTCGGTCTCCCTCGCCTGGATTATTTTGTCCCTCTCTCACCACTCCACCGCCAAATCGAACTGCCTCTCCAATTTCTTCGCCAATGCCAGTTCTGAGCAGCAAACCGAGGGCAACGTCCTCTGTGAAATCTTCCCCTGGGTCGATGTTGGCGTCATGGGTGGACTTTGGGTCTTCTTGGCCGCAGTGCACGTATGAATTCCCCTTCGACCTCTCCTTTTGAGACCTCACCCGCCATTATTCAGATCTATCTTTATGTCGTCATCAGTGGCTACAGCTCTGCTCAGCAGCGTGACCACGCCCAGTATGATTCCCTGAACCAGTCGACTACTTTTCGGAACGAAAACGTCGCCTTGAACAGCAATAATGACGCCTACGACTCGAGATATTCCGCTGATGCTTATCAGCCGCGCGCTGTTGGAACGGACTATGCACATCTGCGCAAAGACAGTGCTGCAAGCATGTCGGATGTGCTGTCAGAGCCCATGCAACAGCCAACCGACACCTATCGGCAAGGATCTTACGCCGCGCCTTCCCAACGCCAACCCTCGTTACCCGCCAATGCCTACACCCAAGGTACCCTCTTATACTTGTTTGCACTTTGAAGCCATGTCTTACTGTTGCGCAAAGATGAAACCCCGACGCCCAAGGTTGGCCAATCATATTATAACGATAGTGACCGCACAATGTACTCCGGAGACCTGGAGAAGCCTGCCCTTAGCCAGGCTCATCCTGGTGAGTAGGACTGTTCATTTCCAGACGGTTCCTTTGGGCGGCACTCGTGGCAGTTCCAAACGGGTCCGTTGACGTCCCTTACTCTCCCTTACTCCCTTGCTTACGACGTTTTCAACTATCGCGAAGCTGAAGGCTCATTTGGACGCAAGACACCCCGACTGACCAAAGGGCGCCCATTCGACGACGGCTTCCGATAGTTTATCGTGTACTAATCTACCCGGACTTATGCATGGACATTGTTATACAATTTTGGTTGAGACGTTCATCCGCTTCTCTGGCTCACGCGACCCAAATTGGTTTATTCCTTGCAGATGATACTCTGACACGGTTTAGTTCGGCCGCTGTCGTGTTCGAATGACAGCAACACCCGCATGCGGTACTGACAATAAAACAATGGTGTTTTCTTGAATCTAGATCTGCCTGCTCAGTGCTGAGTACTCGTGGCCGCCGCCGCGGAGTCCACTGCTGATATAATCCCTTCCCTCCGCAACATACGTCACCGCTGAGGTGGTCCCTTCCCATAACAAACGTGTGTCGTTGTGTGGGATGAATATATAAATATATATATTTTCCAGAGTTGAACGAACTTCTTGCCTTCTCGAAAGACCTTGACCATGGCCATGGTTTCTGTACTCGTCTTGGTTACGATAGCGAGTTTGGTTGGCCTGTCCTCTCAGCGTCCCGGGGTATTGGATGAAATCACAATGCTCGAGGCAACTAACTCCACCCTCTTGCGTTACCCAACCGATGTTCGTTTTTGCAGGGGTTTACTATGGCTGTAACTCATCGCTCTGCAGTTTACACAGAATATCGTGCCAAAAAATATTCACTCCCACAATGATTGTGCGCGACCTAGTCTGCTTCTCATCGTGTGAACGCTGAACGGCGGCCTCCCTAGACTGGCGCGACGTTCCACTCCTGACGGCTCTGAGCTTCGGGGTCGCAAGTGTGGAGGCAGATGTTTGGCTTGTGGGCGAGACATTATATGTGAGAACCTCCACTGTTAAATAACATTCGTATTCAGAGTGAGCGGGTTTCAGGTTGGGCACGAAATGGCAGCCTTGACACCAGACCGAACCTTCGATTCGCTGTATATCCAACCACTCCTTTCAATTATCCAGGGCCAAAATCCGAAATCCCAGTTTACTGTGAATCAGACGAGTATCAAGTGAGTAAACCTGTGTGTGCGTGGAAAATGTTAATGAGAATAGTGGCGTGTTCGATACCTCTTCCGGCACTCCATTACAGTTATTGGTTGATATGAAGACCGATGGCCCAAGGTATTATACCAGGTCCTGAGATATCGCAGACTGGATTTAACGCACGCCAAGCACTCTGCCGTTCGTGCTGGATGCCTTAACACCTTTGCGAGACCAAGGTTATCTTACAACCTGTGATTCGAACGGCACTTGCGTTTTGGGTCCAGTCGTTGCTGTCGGAACAGGTGATGAGCATCGGCCAAAGCGCATTCTATCATGTTTTGAGACAAACAACAGGCAACACACCTTTGGACGGTATTCAAGCACTTTCTCCTCGAGATTTGTTTTTCGATGCTCCCTTGATCGGCAAGTCCGTCGCACTGCGTAAAATACTGATCGTCCTCACATCCATTTAGCGCTTAATGAAACGTTCGACATAACGATTTCTCCCATTGCGAGTACCGATTACGAGGTGGCGGTCGGTTGGAGTGGAATAGGAAACATCAGCGACACTCAGCTCTCTGCCGTCCAGAAACTTGTGGCGGATGCACATGGACTCGGCATAAGAGCCAGATTCTGGGTTTGCCCGAGTGATCGATGCTTTGGGCCAAAATTTAACACACATATTTTAGGATACTCCAGGATGGCCCATCGGGGCAAGGAACAGCGTTTGGAAGGTGTTGATGGACAATGGGGCGGACTGGCTGAACGCCGACGACCTGGAGGCGGCCGCCACGATGTTCTGAGACATACGCGAGGCTCTGCTGGTTTGCATTGTTTTAAAAAGAACTGTTCGCAAAAATAAATCATCTATGCATTTGTCTCCGGCCTCCGAATCTGCTGACGTCGTTTGGAAAACAACGATGGAGGAGTAAGTACTTTCGGAAGTGGACGTGGTCTGCGGTCACTAAGGGCTCCCCGGGCCAGATGGAGTGCGCCGCGGGTTTCTCCTGGAACTGCATGGCCAGGTGCCGGTCGCATTTCGCGGACCGGATATTTCTGTGGATTGGAGGCTTCGGCAGTTATGTTCCGATCTTGCTCTCCCTGCGGTTTCTTCTTCTCAGCTTGGATGAGTCTGCGCCGTTCAGTCACCGCGTCCCGCTCCTCCTTTTCGACATCTCTGAATACGACTGGTGTGGCCAGTAAATGATCCTAAGGCATAGAGGTTCTCTGGGTGTTCGCGAAAATATAGAAGGGGCGTACCATATAATCCCCCGCCTTCTGGCTCATTAACAGGGGCGCGCTCTGGTCTCTGAATTTGAGAACCTTTTGGAGGTTCCACCGAGTTTTCGGCCGCAAAAGACCAGTTTCACCAAAGCCCAGCCGCCGTTCCGCAGAGATGACGTCGAGGGTGCCTTCGGCGCCGGCATTGATGATAGCAACGGGCCTCTTGCTCTTCAGCTTTTCCCGCAACAGATCCCAGCCGACCGCACGCGACGTAATCTCCCATCGTATGTCGCGTGGATTGTCGACCAATTCCAAAACGGCGTGGGGCGCGTTATCGCCTGGGCGGTTGCCGAACTTGTGAATTCGAGTGTATCCTCCCGGTCGTTGCGCGTAACGCTTTGCAAATGTCCCGAACAATTTTGGCAGTAGTTCGGGCTTGAGCAGGAGAGCTGACGCTCGTGCATGCGCGGCGGGGTCGCCCTTTTTCCCCAGCGTGATTATCTAGCGCATAGTTAGGAGAAAGGAGCTGCAGACGCGGGTGATGTTATTACTTTCTCGGCGAACCTCGCGGCTTCCCGCGCTTTTGGGAGGGTAGTTTTTATCTGTTCGTGCTCAAAGAGAGAAGTGACGAGATTCCTAGAGGTGGTTGAACAAATAATAGGTGCATAATTCGCCACGCGCACCGCAACATGAGCATTCTGTGGGACGTCGTCCGCGACAACTTGCGGAAGGCGATTCCATGCTTCATGGCGGATGAAGAGAAAGTTGACTGATTACATAATATCGAAATTTCTCAGTTCATCTCTCTCCCTCCATGTTTCGACACTTCGCACGCGCCCTGCCTCGCCAGGCTCTGGCCGGTCCCTGCCGCCAGCTACCCCTGGCTCTTCCTCGCCGTCAGGTTCAGATCCCATTCCGCGCATTCTCAGCTGGCGGTGGGCTGTCGGCGGAGGCGATCGAGAAGCGTATCCTCACCGTTTTGGAGGGTTTCGAAGCAGTAGATCAAACCAAAGTGGGTACACTTGTCGCGGCCCTCAACTTCCGCTCACGCGCTTTTAGCTGACATCAACCGCCTCATTCACGGGGGATCTCGGTCTCGACAGCCTGGACATCGTGGAGGTTCAAATGGCAATAGAAGAAGTATGGCATGACCTCCCAGAGTAATTTGTTATTGACACGCTCTCAGGAGTTCACCATTGAGATCCCAGACGAAGAGGCCGACACAATCCAAACTGTTAAGCAGGGTACGTCGTCCAGCAATATCCCGGCCGTGGCCGTCCTTAAAATTTGATGCATAGCTATCGACTACATTAAAAAGACACCTGATGGTACGTCGCGCTTGCTTTTTATCCTGGTCTCGCGCTGACATCCTTGCAAAGCTGTGTAAAAAGAGATAGAATACATCTTGCAAATACTACACTTTTGCTAGCGCTAAAAATGTGATTTTATCAAATTTGGGCCATACATTCGGGTCAGCTGGGTTTGATTCGTTTTGGTCTTCCCCTCTTCCTCTTTACTGCATTATCAGCATGGTCAGGCAAATTGTCGTTGACCAACCTCTGCTCAAGATTGGCTGTAGTCTGGGAGAAGGTTATCCGACACTGACAGTTCCGCTGTGGTTATTGAAACTCGATCAGGGCCCGTGTATGACGCCGCTACATCAACATTGCACTTTGTGGACATCGATGAACGCAAGGTAAGCATTCATCGTGACCGTGCCTATCTCGCTCTCTAAGAATCGAAAGATTTTGCATTACAACACAGTAAGCCTCGACGTCGAGGTTGAGCAATTCGACGACAAAGTCGGATGCCTGTCATTGAGGCGGGATGGGCCAGGAGTAATGATACCCCATTTCCTTTGCCCGTGCTCTGACGCGTCCTACAGCTAGCGGGCGCGGCTGCACAAGGGTTCGCGCTGTTTGAGGGAGACTCGAAGATGGAGTACTTCTCTCGGCCGCTTCCCGCAGAATATCAGAGATACACGCGATTCAACGACGGCGCTTGCGATAGCCAAGGCCGGTTTTTTGCCGGAACAGTGTATGACCAAGAACGAGGCATACCGGGCCAATTGTGGAAGTACGACCCAACTGACGGGAGTTGTTCGCTGGCCGATCCGGGCCCTTTTACGGTCAGTTGCGTGCTGCTGGCGGTCGGTCGTCTTTTTAAAAGGTTCAGGATTCGAATGGACTCGGGTGGAGTCCCGGCGAAAAGATTTTGTGAGCACAGCGCCTGTCCGACTAATATCATATATAGTTAACTGACCGCGCCCACGTAGCTACTTCACCGACTCTAGGGCGAACTTGATCTACGCGTATGACTACGAGGACGGGAATTTGGCGAACAGGCGTCTGTTCGTGGACGCCATGGCCCTGGGGTTGCAGGAAAATTCGTATTGCGACGGGTTGTGCGTAGATACGGAAGGATATGTGTGGAGTGCTCGGTGAGTAACCGCGTCCCGGCCCGCTGCTTGCTGATCTCGTGTACAGCTGGGGAGGATCCAAAATCATCCGCTTTTCACCTTCAGGCAGTATTGATCTAGAAGTCGTGTTTCCGAAGGTCCTGAATGTCACTTCGTGCGCTTTTGGCGGGCCGAATAATGATCAGCTGTATGTGACGTCTGCGCACTGCAAGGCCAGCGGCGAGGCGGAGCGGCAGGCACAATATCCGGACTCTGGGCATCTGTTCGTGGTGGATCTGAGTGGGAAGTCGGGCGATAAGCAGTATCGGGGTGTTGTGCGAGGCCGGTTTGGCTTAGAGAAGAGTGTATAACGATATGTAGTCTTTTTTATCAATCTAACGATATAAATAATTTTAAAACCAAGAACGAGAAGATAGCCTGACCAAAACCAAAGGATTTCACTGAGGGCCGTGTTGACAATTGCTTGGATCCAAAGCCTTGATGTGTTGACGTCGGAAATTGCCGGATCTGACAGTGGCCATCACTCGGCATTGGAAATCAAACTCCGCAACTGTGAAGCCACTCCCAGGCTCGCGTTCACCACCACTTGCACCATCTCCTCAAGGTACGAAGCACCGTTCGCCTATTTCCTTTTATTCTGAACGCGTCCTAGACTTCCCATGGCCACCTTCTCGTCGACACCCATCGTCATCGATGGCAAGGGTCATCTCCTTGGTCGGCTGGCCTCCATTATCTCGAAGCAGGTTCTCTCCGGCCAGAAAATCGTCGTTGTGCGCTGCGAGGAAATTAATATCTCTGGCAGCTTCTTCCGCAACAAAGTCGGTTCACTTGCGGGACGCGTTGATTTTTGGTCCTGATATTTTTACAGCTCCGATACCACAACTTCCTCCACAAACGCCATATTGTGAACCCCAAAAAGTCCGGCCCCTTTCACCACCGCGCGCCTTCCAAGATTCTGTACCGGGCCATCCGCGGCATGACGCCGCACAAGAGCGCGCGGGGTGCCGCCGCGCTTGAGCGCCTCAAATTGTTTGAAGGTGTCCCCCCACCCTACGACCGTAAGAAGCGCATGGTTGTGCCGGAAGCCCTCCGGGTCCTGAGGTTGAAACCCGGCCGCAAATACTGCACCGTCAAGGTGAGAGTGGAGTGGACGGACGGACTCGCGGCTGTTTGCTGACCTTGCCAACCTAGCGCCTGTCCCACGAGGTTGGCTGGGGCTACAAGGACGTTGTGGACCGTCTCGAGGAGAAGCGAAAGATCAAGGCGCAGGCCTTCCACGAGCGCAAGGTCCGGCCTAGTTTTTTTTGGTCTGACTCGACAATATGCTAAATGAGGAATAGGTCGCTGCTGTCAAGTTGCGCCAAAAGGCACTGTCGGACAACGGGGCGTCGTTTGAAAAGCTGACGCAGCTGGGGTACTAGAGGACGCGTATATTGCCGTATGACTATGTACTTGACCGCGTACTGCCCATGACACCCATATGCCGTTGCCATTTCTGCTGTATGAGAGAATTTTTTGGGCAGTCAAGGTTTTTGAGCAGGCGCAACAGCAGCATGTTTTTTCTCTGACTGGCGAATCGTTGAGAGCTCTACCAAGTAGTAGTATTACTCTGGTCAGACGTACTGAATGCTGCTCAACTGACTCTTTGAAAATATTTCCGGTACCTTGATGACTTGACCCCGCGTGCCGGAATTTGCCGCTAGTTTTTCTTCGGCTACCTTTTTCAACCTCCTTCCCTCATCCTCCCTTTCTCTCTTCTCCATGTCCGACCCCGCCCCGCGCGATTCCGGTTTGTCTTCTGCTCGCCGTCGCTCTCGAGCACGTCCCGCTGACTATTGTTCCGCAGCTTCCCCACCCCAATCGCGTTCCCCTTCTCCCGCGGCCCACGACACCCTCACCCTGCGTGCACTGGTCAGCACGAAAGATGCAGGCGTCATAATTGGCAAGGCCGGTAAAAATGTCGCCGATTTGCGCGAGCAAACGGGCGTCAAGGCCGGCGTCAGCAAAGTTATCCAGGGCGTTCACGAGCGCGTCCTCACCGTCACCGGTCCCGTTGAAGGTGTTGCCAAAGTCCGTCTCATGCTTCCTTTTGTTTTCTCGCATCCTGACCGTCTTTCTTCCAGGCGTACACGCTCATTATTTCACAACTCGTGGCCACGAATCCGACCTCCCCCATAATCTCTTCTCCGTCCTCCGTCCACACCTCCATCCGCCTTCTCATCTCCCACAATCTCATGGGCACCATCATCGGCCGCAACGGTCTCAAAATTAAGGCCATCCAAGACGGCTCGGGCACCCGGATGGTCGCCTCAAAGGATATGCTCCCCCAATCAACTGAGCGTATCGTCGAGGTCCAGGGTGCCCCGGACGCTATCGGCCATGCCATCGAGGAAATCGGCAAGTGTCTGTTGGAGGACTGGGAGCGTGGCTTGGGCACCGTTCTCTTCCATCCCGGCACGGGCGATGACAGATCCGCTAATAGGCGCTCCGTGAACGGCCTTCCTCCGTCATACGGTACCCCCCGCCGCACAAACGGGCGCGCCTCCCCGCCCAGCTCCCCGCCCCTCCCGCAGTCTCCTGTGCTCGCTCAACCCGCTGCCAACCTCCGCACCCAAAACATATCCATTCCGTCGGATATGGTTGGCTGCATCATCGGTCGGAGCGGCACGAAGATCACCGAAATCCGCCGTTTGTCTGGTTCAAAAATTTCTATTGCCAAAGCTCCTCACGATGAGACGGGCGAGAGAATGTTCACCATCATCGGCACCCCCGAGGCCAATGAAAAGGCCCTGTTCTTGTGCGTATCCTTTTAAAATCATGTCATTGCCAAGGATTAACTCTGCGTAGGCTGTACAATCAACTTGAGAGCGAGAAGGAGAGACGCGTTAACAAGGAAACTCACCAACAGGAAATGCAGGAGTAAGCGTCCGTGGGGTTCTCCAAATCTTACCGTAGCCGTTCTTTTTACGGAGAACTCGGACGCTTGCCGCCAGCCTCCCTCCTCCGGCAGCGATGCACATCTATGTACCCATACATCCGCCCTATCCACCTTCTTGGCTCTCCCGAAAAATCCTCCGTCCCGTGTATTCCTCCGCTGATGTTCCCCCGTTACCGCATTTCCCCCTCCCGCACTCACGCTGACCCCTTAGTAGTAGCTAATGGATGCTGATAATTGTCGTACAGCTTTCGTTTGCAAAGAAAAAGAAATTTAGGTACAAAAGTAATCGTGTATGTCTATGTTACTGTACCGCCTTGGGGCAAATGAAAAAAATGAAAAAAAATCCTAAAATGCAACAGCCACCATGGCCGCAACATTTATACTACTCGTCCCACTATGCTCAGGCGTACATGCAGCAAGCTTTGCCCGGGGCCGCGACCACGCCTCAGGGATACACGCTCTCGTCGACGTATAATCCGTCTATTCCGCAAAATGCGCCTGCCCCGAGCACATCCTCAAATCTGGGCCGCGAACGGTACCAGCCGGGGAGCAGCCGCTGCAGCTACAAAAACTGCACATTCTGGGGTTCACCGCAGACAGTAGAGCTGCATATGATGGACCGCCATCTCATCTACCCCCCAGGCTGGGAAAAGCGCAAGAAAAAACCCGACTGGGACGCGGATCCGAGTCTCAAGGGGTGTGTGGATGCTCTCTTCGCGTCGTGCGCGCGCAGCTGACCGCGACTGCGCAACAGGAAACCGATTCCTATCCAAGGGACGACGATCGTGCTCGAATCACCGGAAGAAATCGACGCGTGGGTTGCGGAACGCAAGCGGCGGTGGCCGAGCGCGCCGCGGGTGGAGGAGAAGAAGCGCAAGATGGAGGAGGCGGTTGCGCGCGGGCAGTTGTCACTGGAGGACTCGGGGCTCGCGGGGCGGAAGCGGCGGCGCATCGATGAAGGGAACGCGGACCGTGGACGCGGTCGAGGTGCAGCGCGCGCGCGGGGGAGGGGACGCGGTGTGGATGCTGGCTGGAGAGGCCGTGGCAGAGGAATGGCCCCCCAACACCGTCCTCTTCCTACGGCCTCCGATTCCAGCTCCAGCGACGACAGCGACGACGATGCCGCACCAGAAATTGTGTCGATCAAGCCGCAGCCAGTTGCAGTCGCTGCTCCCCTTCCACAGCTCCCACAAGGGGAAGTGAAACGACCTCGCCCGCCTGAACCAAAACAGCCAGTGCGCAATAACTTCGCGTCTCGTCCGACCCTTCTGCGCAACGTGAGTCTGTCGCGGGGTTTTTTTTTCCGTCCGTTATAACCTGCTCCTCCAGCTCCTCCTTCCCGAGATTCGCATTACTGTCTCAAATCTTTCACAGGCCATCCGTTTCCTGGTGGATAACGACTTTCTCCAAAATGTAGAGCTCAAACCGGGGCAAGCAAACGAAAAGCTCATCGAAGTGTTGCGAGAGGACGAGGAATTATAATCAACTAAAGTAAGATACCTATATCGCTAATAACGGCGCGGTAGTACTATCGACTATCTTCGCTGTCCGAATCACTGTCCGAATCGCTGCCAGATTCGCTCCCACTCTCGCAACTGTCGCAGTCGTGATCATGGTGCGCCTCCAACTCGCTGGGGTCAATCTCCAATGTCCTCGTCTCCACGGCGAAACCGCTCGCCGTCAGTTCCTCGACAATCCCGTCGAATTTACCCGGCGCGGTTACTACAAACGCGGCGGATTTTGAGACGTCGAACAGAGGAAGGAAGTATGTCCGCAAGGTGGCCAAGATGTCCTCTTTTGTCACCACTTGGTATTTTTCAAGCAGATCTACCTGGTGTGTTTGCGGCACTCCTCTTAGAGCCTGGTTGGTGAAGGACATAATAGCCTAAAGCAAACCAATGCATTCAGTCGCACGAATAATCCCACGGCGAGAGAGGCTTACAGCTCGCCCAGCGGTTGATACGCCTTTGGCGACCCCATAAACAACTGTACTCTTTGCGGCGTCTAAGGTCGTCGCCTCTAATTCGATCTAGGGAGCTGTGAGCTATAAAGAAAGGACATCGAGGAGACGACCGACAGATCCGTCTACAAGCCCTTTTAATACTTTCGACGCTTCTTCATAAGCTCCCATGCTATTCGAGCTCTTGATGATTCTGCGATCAGCCAATGGTGCAAATGATGTGGAAGCGACGTACCCTGTACAGCGAAAAACTGAGGAGCCCTGACTCGACGTCCAACGAAACATAGGCCCCGTAGGCTAACCCGGACCCACGAATGTACCGCTGCAGCCCGCGTGGTTAGACGGAAAATGTTGAACGATTTGGACGGCATACCCAGAGATAGCTTTCAGTTGCATTCAGGACTTCGAGAGCCACACGGAACGCAGGATATTCGGGATGATTGAAACCCTTGATGGCTTTCGTGGAATGCGTGACATAAGAGCTCTCAATCGTCGGGAGACTCATCACAATGGCCTTCTTCACAGGCTCCTTGCCAAGATCGCTCAGAGTTTCGGAGGATAGAGGGATCGGCGAGAGCGGTGTTTCCTGGTGATTGGAGGAGTTTTAATAATAATAGTGAGTTGCACCCGAAGGACGACATACAGGCAGTGACGATCCAAAATACTTGGCCCAGGTGGAACGCGGGTTCTTCACATTGAGGACATTCCCCGCAACCGAGAATCGAACGCCGGACGGATCCGTTGCTGAAATACGAGTCAACCAACGGTCAGTCGCTAGATACAACGCACCATAACGCCGGATTTCCTGCAAATCAGCTATAACCTGCTCCGGGCTCTCGAGAAGCTGCTTGGCAAGGTTGGGCATGAAATCATTCTGAGGAAGTATTCCGCCGGCCCGCGATGTGGAAGCTTCATTGAACATCGCATCACCCCATAACGAGCCCAAAACAGAATTTCCATCTCTTTTCATCTCCGGCAATGATTGTTGGATTTTGGCGATCGTAACCTGCAGTCTAATATAGTTGAGCGAATCTAAGGATTAAAAAACATCGTTAGAGAGAAAAAAACAGACCTCTCCTTGTCAAATTCTGCTCCGTACATCAAGTCCTTCAGCCAGGCGATGGCGGTTTCGTACTGCGCTGTTTCTACTTTGATGCTGACGCGGAAAGTCTCCGCAAACGAATTACCCATGCCTAAACCTACTTCGTACGAGACGGTTTCATTATCAAGCTTATTGACAACATCTTCATGTGTCAATCGCTCTCCTGACTGACGTACGACTGGTAAAGCAAAGAAGGCGGACATATAGGTTGAAATGAGGCTACCAGAGACATGAGTTCAAAGTCGCACTATTTTTTGTCAACTCGACTCACGGGCGAAGTCTATTCGGAAGCTTCTCCAGGGAGAAAAATGCCTGCACCATGACAAAGTCGGACTAAATGTGCTGTAAGTACGGGAACTTGACGAGGAGCAAGATTACTGACGTCGACGTGGTCGTATTCCACAAAGAATGGCAATGCCGAACCGTCCGCCTGAACGTGATCGGCGAGAGCCTCGGACTTCGTTACTTTCATTGGTGCAGCTCTGCCCGTACCCTGTTCCTGGAGGCTCTGGACAGGGATAAAGGCGATACTCTTGACGCTCGGAACAGCAAAGTCGAGAAGTATCTCAGTTGGGATGGGCTTGTCGTGTTCTGCTTTGGCTTCGTTGAGCTCCTCCTCTGCATTCTTCAATCCTTCTGGGCCCAATCGCGCCACTTGAGCCGCAATACGAGCTTTCTCTTCGGTCTCGAGCTTCTTGGCCAGACTTGCAGACGGCTTTCCGCGAACAACAACGGAGTGCGAGTCGATGTAATACCTTGGTAAGAGTCAATGTACGCTCCTTGAAGTGCAAAAAATGGTATACTTCTGAAGGAGATCTGTCCACTGTTTGCTCGTCCATTCTCGGACTGCAGCATACTGGTTGATCTCGTCCATAGACGCCTCAAGTTCCGACCCGTCCTCTGCACCATACAGGAAGTCGGTGATGACAGTGCTGGAGAATGTATCGCCCTTTGCAGACTCCAGTTTGCTCCGCAACTTAGGAAGGTGCCTTAGTTTTCAACCCCGATGAATAAAAGATTGTCGCACCTGGCGCTCGTCTCTGTTAATCACCATAGCCATTCGCTCCATATCTATCCCTTCCGAGACAATGCGTTGCAAACTTGCTTTGAGTTTACTATCAAAGTCATCTAACAGTTCGGTGGGTACCGATCCAACATATATGGGCAAGTAAAGGGCGGTGGCCCGCGTGTCCTCCCCGAAATAGATATAGGTGCTGCGGGGTCTTCAGTAAATTCATATGCAACAAGGAACGCAACGGACCACATGGGAGAGTCTATCTCGATATACTCCTTGTTTAACGGTGCCACGGAAGAAGACGTCAGGTAAATGCCAAGGATATCTAACGCCTAAACACCAGTGAGATCGGCACGATCTATAGGAGGCCAGCAACGGACCTTTCTTTCCAGAAATTCGTTCGGAGCTGGCCCAAGGGAACTGATGATCAATTCGCCGACGCCTGTTTCATTTTAGCTCAGTCAAGCTTTGAGAGGGACCAACCCACTTTCATCTTTTTCAGGAAATTCTATAGTATTTTTGATAGTTTCCTGGATCGGGGGCCGGATGGCGCTGGCTGTTTCCACAAAAGGACGCTTCCAGCCTGGAGGACGAGGGCCCAAGTTTTGGCCGTGTGCGACAAGGTTGGGTTCTACCTGCTCTTGCACGACAGAGAGAAGAGTCGAAGTCCCACTAGAGAGTTTACCGGTGACAATCAGCGATAAATTGTGAGGCACATAGTATGTGCGATGATATTCGCGGACTGGTCTCTTCTTAGCAAGAAGGGCTTCAGAAGGATAGGACACTCACTTTGCTCCACCGTCAAAACTCGTAAGGCTTCCATCAGGCCGCCAGTTTCACTGCGGTAAGCACTTCCGGGAGGATCCAATAGCCGTTGTAACCTTGTTGTATATCGCGTGAAACCAACGGCCACTTTAAAGTTGAAGGTACGAACTGCAGAGCCATCAAGTCACCAGAAGTATTTTCTCTTCCTTGCATTTCGCTGTACACCACACCCGAGTCATGGCCTTTAGGGTCGATGTGATGGACCTGGATCCATTTCCAGCCATGAATCGAAAAGGAGAGGACGGAGAAAACGGACCTCAGTTACAAAACTACACATATGAGGTTAATTCACGGCCACTCTTAATTCGAGAACACCGACCCAGCTTTCGTGATAGTCGGGTAAAGAATGTGGTCGACATATATTGGTAACAATTGCAGGAACCCTTGTTCTCCGGCAGTCGACACAGTATAAGCAGTGTGATCATTGTCGGTCCATGCATTCGTCCCGTTCGAGAAACCGCGGTTAGCAAGGTGGTCGATAATGCCTTTGTAAGGATATTTTTCCGATCCCATAAATACCAAACTAGAATGAGGTTGGATGGGGAGACGTCGATTCAATTATGGAATCGCACTGTTCTAATGTATGCGGGCATCCACTATCATCGAAGACTGAGGTTCATCAATGAAAAATTCAGCAAAAGATCATGGACGCGATACTTTCTGTGGCAACAGCAAAATAGCCATTCACGATGGGGGCTGATAACACGGTTATAAGCGATAGAGAAGCTATATAACAGGTCATGCACCTTCGTAGTCGAGGTGAACAACGCTCAATCCAGTGACCCTGCTCCTCCATTTCGAAACTTGGACGTCTGTGAAGCCCAATTTGATCCTCTTGACGAGATCAAAATTGCCGAATTTCTCTGTGGAAGTCGTGGCCATTTTGCGAGCCAAGAAGTTGGAGGATAAAGAGGGTGCGCGAAGGGGGGATTTGAATGAATGGTAAGATCGTGTGCAGAATCGGAGCATGCGAGAGCAAAAAACGACGACGCGTGAACGCGTGACGCAAACGACGTTTCTTCTCGGACCGTAACCCCGGTTCAGTAAATCTGGGTTTATTCCTTGCCCCAATTCGCGCTCGGTTGAGAAGCCCGTGCTTATACCGAACCATGTCCAAGCGTTTCCAATTGACACCGGAGCAAATTGCTTTGTCGGAGGAACGGAAAGCCAAGAAACAAAAAACGCAAGCGGAGGCGCCTCCCAATAATGTCGACGCAATTGCAAGCAAGATACTAGCTCGACCTTGGATCGACTTGGGCCACGTCAGGCAAGAAGATGAAATACGCGTGAAGCTTTTCACATGGAACCTTTTGGCCCAGTGTCTAGTTCGTGAGTGTAGTACTCGCAATGAAATTGAGCCTTCAAATAACGCTCCAATCAGGGCGCGAATTATTCCCAACAAGTAATTGCCTCAAGGGCGCCCAAAGGCAGCCGATGCTCCACGCCGAGATCTTGTCACAGGATGCAGATATAATGTGTCTCCAAGTGAACTCTTTTCTTGTTTGTGTCGAGCCGTTGCATCAACGTCGAGTCTTTCCAGGAGGTGGATAGTCTCGACAAGCTCTTACCTGCGTTGCAGGCCGCGCAATACGATTACCACTACGTTGCTGGTCCGGGTAAATTGTTTCTCTACATGGTTGTTTCAATCCCATCAACTTGTAACTCTATCTAATAGGTAAAAAACATGGATGTCTCGTTGCCTTCAAGAAGACCTATGCTAAAATAGAAGAGCGTGTGATTCATTACGACGAACAGCATGTGCGATCTGAAGGAGACGAAAACACTCGGCGAGGTTCAAGTTTTCGCACCAGAAATATTGGATCTATCGTCGCGCTGGAAAACTTGTCCAAAGACGGCGAAGGCGTAGTGGTAGGGACTACTCATCTTTTTTGGCATCCCAAGTCGGTCATTTTACATCATGTTGATTGTATCTCATCTTTGAACTAAATCAGGTATACGTATGAGAGGACGAGGCAAGCTGGGATCCTCATTCGAGAGATCGCCAAATTCCGATCTGACCTTCATCTGGAAAACTGGCCATGCATAGTCGCAGGAGGTAACTCGGGTGTATTCATTGCTCCCAGCGCGTTTAGCAACTTCCTAGATTTCAATTTCAGCCCAGATGATCCTGGATATTCGCTTCTTGTTGGAAGTCAATTGACTGCTGAACAATGCGACCGTCTGAAGATCTCGCGCGTCGTGCACGTTCTCCGCCGTTCGTAACCACACGCACACGCTCAACTGATTTTCCTTGCAGGCACGTTTCTATCGACCCAACGGTTTCTAAAACAGTTACGGCTGCCCCAGCGGACGATGAAAGCGGAGCTGTCGATCCCGACAGAGTAATAACGAACGCCCGGCCTGCCGTCTCCACTGACGGCCTTCTTTCGGATTCAGAACTGGTTTCTTTATTTTCAAGCGCCAATATTGTCCGGAGTGCATATGACCTGGGCTTGCGGCAGCATAGACAAACATCCACCGGATTTCAAACCTTTGGCGATAGACTATCATTACCACCTGCGACAAAAGGATACTATGAACCTGGGTACACCAGGTTCGTACCCACTTGGTCCCTACAGCGACTGTCTGACTAGTTTCCTAGCTATACACACTATTGGAAGGTACGCGTTTCAAGTTCCATCCGCCTTCACTTACTGACTTTTTGCGCAGACTGTTTTAGGTCAGTTGCACAAGCCAGATCTCCCGCCGCGACTGACGAGAAACCAGATTATATATTTATCTTAACAGACCGGCCAGTTGCCATAGGAGGACTTGCGTCTCTTCCTCACGTCAAGGATCTTGTTCCAGGACTACCGCAGAAAGGAATCTCTGGTTCGGACCATGTCTCGCTATGCGCAGAGATAATCCTGTCAAAGACCGCCGAGGATGTAGATTGAACAAATGTTCACCACAAGTTGGCTTGAGAGTACAGAAAGCATTGCAAAAAGCCCAACTACGTTATGTGTATGTCAATAAAGGAATAGATGATGTGGGGTATGCAGGAAAAAAAAAATCAACTGTCCCAGTTATGTACTAGCAAGGCGGAATTATTAGTGGGGTCAAGTTTTGGCTACTCTATCAGATCCTTCAATGAGACTGTCAAACAAACCACCAGCAGATTTCTCGCTCCGAAGCTGTATCATGTATACAATGCCTGTCCGTGCCCCCTTGTCGCTCAGCTCGATGGCAACCCCGGTCTTACCGACTCGTTCCACCCCGTCGGTAAGCACGATAGTTGAAATGAGAATCGCACCCTTGGAGCCGGCCTCGACGACGAGTTGTTTAACATTAGTAGGGTTTTGTCGGTACAGTTTGAGTTTCGCTGAGCCAAGGGCCTTCCATTGCGCGTGGTGCTGTTTCAAGAAGACCTTGCACTTCATTTCCGCGGAAATGGTCGAAGTTATGGGGCCGGTGATCGTAGGGGTCTCTTCTACAGGCGAATTCGGGGGACTCGGTTCATGGAAAGAGGGGACGGCTCGGAAGCCCGGGACGCCCAGCCCGCCGGAGGGTAAATACATTCGTGGTTGAGGTGAATGGAAACTAGCAGATGGACCGAAACCATTGGCATTATTGTTGGGTGGGTAGCCTCCGGGCCCTCCAGGAGGAAAAGAAGGTAATGGTGGCGGAGGAAGGGGTTGTTCGTATTGGGAGTATTGAGACTGGAGAGAACGTGCAGATAAGGACTTTCTCAATGCAGTAGGTTGTGAATATGGGGGTTCGGAGGGCGGCCGAGGAGGCACAGGGCCCGACATGGACCCGGGAGGCATATGGCCGGGCATCGGAGCGGACGGTGCTCGTTGGATGTTAGGGTTATTGGAGAAAGGTGGTGGCGGCGGCAACGGCTGCTGGGGATAGTGACCCCGGGGTCCATTTTGTGGCTGAAATTCAGGATTATTCGTGCCAGCTTGTCCGAGGGCCGAACCATAGCTCGGGCTTCGTGTCGGTGGAACTTGACTCGGAGTCGCGAGATATGGCTGAGAAGAAGAGGACGACGGAGATTGGATTTGGCTATCTGGATCCATGTTCGGCGGAGACTCAGAAAGCGTCCGATTCGGAGCCGAGGGGCTACTGTCGGGAACTCCAGACAGATTACGTTGGAGGGATGAGGGTCGTGAGGACGGCTGTGAGAGCGCGAGGGGGAGCGCAGGCATGGGAGGGACAGGCTGATTGGATGCTGGTGCCACTGAGGAAATACATGTAAGACTGACAGTGAGATCAAGGGAAACAAGACTGACAAGAACCAGCGAAGGCGATGCACTCCTTGAATTCCGCCAGCATGAAGTTGCGGACATGGACAGACTCCGCCTGCACGAGAAGGGTCTCTTTTCTCATGATCGCTATTTCTATGGCATTATCTGGAATGTTTTTTAGTTACATCTAATGATTCCAAAGAAAGACCGACCTTGTCCTTCAACCTCTGATACACGCAGGACCTTTCCTGCCAGTGGCGGATAGCACAACCACATATCCGCTCCGTCCGACCCATTTTGATTGCGTTCTTCAGGAGACATTCGCTCGCAAACCAGAAAGAGGTCAGAGAGAAGAAACAAATGTCCCTGCCGATGAACAACTTCTACACCAGTAGATCGCGGCGTAAACCGGACAACGGCATCCATAGAGAATCGGAATTCTCGATTAAATTGGAGGGTTGGAGGCGACATTTGTAAACGGACGACCTGTGAGTTGAACTTAGTAAGAACAAAAAATGCCACGGGGCTTTAGTAACCTTGGGTCGCATTGTGAATATGTCGAGAGTGCGTTGGGTCGACAGACGTCGTTCCAGATCAGAGATGGGCATAGTCATCGTGGCCGAGGAAACCCGACTGATCGACGTCGACGCCGTCTCGCGAGATAGTCGTTCGCTAGCTCCCGCTCAGTCAATCGCAGTGCAAGGAAAATTTGAGACTCACCCCGACGATAAGCTTCCCCGCGCAGAGCTGGTTTCACTACCACCCGGCGTGTCAAAGTCACCCATCCGTACGACGCTGTTGAGGGTCGATCTCGGAGAAACATTAAAGCTCTGCTCAGACTGCAGTTTCGCTTCCGCTATGGGCTCTTCGTCAGGCTTCAAGACCGTGAGTTCCGGCGGGCCCTGAGGAACGCCAACTTTGATTTGTTCTCGGATTTCCAACGTATCCAGTAATTTATCGAGCTTGTCCAGTGCACCAACGAGCAATCGGTGATCGCTCCTCCCCGGAGTGGTGCTCTTCAGAAGCCGGGAATACAATTTGCGGTAGTATTTGAGTCTGGCTTTGGGAAGTAGGAATAGGCCGTCTAATGTCCACGTCGGGGATTCGGCATCTGATGCGATCGCCCATGTGGGAGGAGGGTTCGTCGCTGAAAAGCTGGACATCACAGAGGGAAGACGCGAGTTTGATTGCACGGGCTCCCATTCGTCAAAACCAGCGCAGAATCTGGAGCAATAAGTGGTGTAGGGTGCCTCGAGATCATCGATCTAGGAGAATGAGAGGGCTGGAGAACACGACGTCGAGACATGGGACTCACCCATCGCATGAGCAGATCCCCTAATGCTTTGGGTGATGAAGGATTGGTGCCAATCTCCTTCAATTTCTGAGGGGAAATTAGACGAGAACAGGCTTGGTAGCGGTAATTGCGCACCGCTAGCAGGGCACGGTTGGCCTTGTAGACACCCTCTATGCTCCGAAAGATCGTATCCAGTTCTGGCGGCGGAAGGTTCGACCGAGACCATGCCGCGGCAACTTTCTAAAGGCACGACGTCAAAGAAGGCGGCGCGATACTGCGTTGCCTACGTACTCGAATAATGCCCGTTAACTGATCGACATAAGACTTTTCAGTGTCAATGAGGTCCGTCAGTGGATTTGCCCGTCTCTGCTTCGCCTCCATGGACGAATCTGGCGAAATTGGTGACATGGGCGAAATTGGGATGTCGGAGACTGGTGAAAAGGTTATGGGGCACGACGAATGGGCTCCTAGAGCACTCACCACTCGGGGCCAGGAGGGAACTGGAGGATGCGGCGTGGAGGTCGAGAGGGAGGCCATTGAAACCCTTTGGAGGCGGGGGCGGCGGGGACGAGAAGTCGCGGGGTGCTGGAGGCACCTGGGCGTTGCTCATGGAGAGCTGAAAATGAAAATGACCAACTTGACAAGGATTTGGCAATGAAGAGCGCTGCTCAATTCACTTGTCACTCTGCGTGACACTTTCAAAAGGCCGAGCCAACCGACACAAGATTACATTCTCTACTCCGCCGAACAACGCTATACTACTACTCTTAATACCCATGCAGAATCTCCCCGTCCCCTGGCGACATCGACGCATCCATCCACCCTCCATTCGCAGCCGACGCGGACCTCCTGTGTGGGTGTGCTCGCGCGGTTGCCGGCGGCGACAGCCCTGCTCCGTCGAACCCCGGGCTCACAGGCAGCGGAGCCATGCTGCTCGTGCCCTCTTCTGGGGAAGAGTGTGAGTGCGACGTTTCGTCTTTCCGCCAGAGCGTCGAGTGCGAAAAGGGATACAACGGCACTCCAACCTCGAGAGGTTGTTTCTGTGCAGTCGTCCGAATGATTTCCCGCATGACACCCTGCAGGAGGCTTTCCTGTCGCGCTGTTTTTCGTGTCAGCGACAAGGAACAATTTTTATCAACAGAGCATATGTACTTCCGATGGGGGAACGGTGACCATATGCCAACATCGCGAACCTGATGCACATGTCAATGACCGTCACCCAGACACAACATGAGGCGAACCGTAAAACGTTGATTTCACCCCATACTGTCGACTCCCTCTCGCTGTCTCCGATCTCAATGAAGTATTTGCATAACTGAACCTGCACCACAGCCGCCAGATACCAACAAATCTGCAAGGGGGGATCAATAAAAGATGGATCTTCCGCCAAGCCATCATACCACCACAAATGGATGCAATCTCGTAATGTCCAGCGAAGTGGCAGAGAGCATGTAATATGCTCCCAGGATACTCCGAGCCGAGTTAACACAACGGGAGGTAGACGCGCATTGGGGATCGGTAAAGTCAAGGTACGGGTTGTGAAGTGTAATCGTCGCCCTGTTAGATCGTTAGCAGCACACACGCCGTGGCAGAAGAAGTGACTCACGCGTGAGGAACTATATGCACCATATACAGATCAGTATCCAAGGCGCAGCCTTCGGGTGCATCCGTCACGCCCGAGTTGTTCTTGAAGATTTGAGGGAGGCTTTCGAGGAAATCGGTGCATACAAGTGTGTCCAGCTCTTTGAAGCCGTCAAGGAAAAACGGGTTCTGGCTTTTGCTGGGAGCTGTTGGGGCACGTAGATTGCCACGGACATTGTAATCGGTGACACGGCCAAATAACATAACTGCCTTAATGAGAAGAAGGAAAGAATCGGTGTACTGGGGAGGGTGCCGGATGAAGACATCTGGAGTAGCTAGATCCTGTGGATTGCTGGGTACAGCATTCTAACGAAGTATTGTTATTTTCTAGGAATGTCGTTGGTATCTTGCCAACTCACTTCTGATTCGAAATCACTGTTACGCAAAGGTAATTCGGTCCCCAAATCGCGCTCATCCACTATTAGGCTTTTTCAGGGCGATCTCTTCAAAATTGGAAAGTGATTAATTACCGGCGTGTATCCAGCCACCAACGGAAGCTGTCAGTTTTTAGCGTTTTCGGCGCAGAGGGAGAAATCCAAAACGAACCAATCCGATCAAAAACGATGGTCATCCACCATGTTCGGCGTCGAGATTCGAGGTCGCGGAAATCTCGAGGGGGAGCCAGATATGCACCGGGAGAATTGTTTCCGTGTGTTGTAAAGGTGCCGGGATAGTTCAACCGGAGTGGCACGGCAACCCGGGTTAAGAACCCAGCAAATATCCATACCTCCACCCACCGTCCTTCTTGGTAAAAGTACCAACAAAGGAGAATGCAAGCTTGTAGTACGGGGAATATATCTTCTCCGCTCGCCATCGTCTTGTCCATATAATGACGTGTTTTACTGGCATGGAATTCGGCAAACTGGTCTCGTCTTGTGCCGTCGGGTAAAGTTACAACGTTATGTGGGGACCAACGTGAAGCTGCAGTGCACTACTCGCGTGTTAGCCTCCGTGCTTCACGAGAAAGAACAGGCTCAACTATAGCATGCAAAATGGCTGAATGAGGAAATCCAGGGTCTCTGGGCGGCAAATGCATCGAGGCCAAAAAAGAGGGACGATGTAATACTCTGGACCCGCAAGGGTCACATTTAAAGAAAATATCTATGCTAAAATAAATGATTTAGGAATCTTGGACGAGTAGTAGGAGGGAGACACCAACTAGTGATTGAGTGTGGTCGGGTCAGGAAGATCTGGATTCCAGCCCAAGAACAACAGATCCATCAGTGGGTCTGGGCTGCTCTGCGAAGCAATAGTTCGCAAGTCTGGGCTACCACTCTCACTTCGGAAATGGGAGTCGGATGCCTCGGGGGATATCAAGTTCATCATAGCTAACGAGGCATGGGGTAGGGATATTCCACCGTTATCCGAGCCGACAGAGCCAGGGCGGTTCGGAGAGGAGGAGCGAGAGGTCTGTCGTTCATGCAGCTTGTTCTTCAGTTGAGCTATATACCGCGATTGAGTTTCGGCGCGTTGAGATGAGGAAAAGGGGGGAATGACCTATTTGAACTTCCAGCTGCCGAATCTTCTCGACAGGATCGGTGTCGGGGGCGAGCGTCAAGCCATCGACAGGATCATACGAACATTGTGGCTCCGTCGGGTGACTATATCGACCGAGGTTCGGTATTGCCCAGAAAGGTGGAGGGACCACTCACGCATAACCCACAGGAGCAGGCACACTTATTAATGCCTGGTGCTGTCTGAGGGCGAGGTTTTAGGCCGATTGTCCGAACTGTTCGGCATTTGGCCACAAACTCACCTTACGCAGGTTCCGCAATGGGGGCGTTGGGCATCACATTTCTTCAGAATGACTCAGTGAAGCGACAACAGGATCGACATGAGCTGACGCACAAGTTTTTTCTTCCTGCATGACCTGCAGGCTTGATTTCGACGGAGAGCTGGACGGCTCACGCTCGCACTGGGTGTCTTCGGCATACCTGCGCTCTCTGGTCAGAGGCTCAGGAGCGCGCAAGTATCAAAGGGAGGAGCATACTTGTGTGGTATTACTTGCCAACCCGGTCGTAAGCCGGTAACGCGGAAGCGAGGTGATAAGGGTGTAGCAAACGGGGGGAGGAATCGAGCGCGGCTCTGCTGCAGGTGACAATAAAACACGGACAAGGGTCCGGGCTTAAAAAGGTGGTTGCTTACAACTTGTTGAAGGATAAGTTGCAGTGGGTACGAAACAAGGCGCGGCGGCCAAGCGGCAGTGCGCTAATATCGATTACATAAACGAAACGACATGATGCTCGCAACTCTCTTTCTACCGAGCCTACTATCCATGTCTCCATTTAAAAATTCTTCCTACCGTATCCATGTCGCGATATGATCATTCGAAATTTTTACGACCTTTTTCCATGTCCGGGTCAGTGTAGAAAACGGTGGCCAGTCGCAGACGTACAGTATAGTGGCCACAACTTTCCTTGTATGTTCCATGTAACGAAATTCAGTAAGGTAGATACCTACGTCGGTCATTAGGAAACGTTATTTGCAGACGTATTGCACGACGTGCCCTGCCATGTTCCCAAATTCAGCTGTGAATTTGTGATTGGAATCGAAATGCTAGATCCGACAAGCGAGGCCTTGGAAAATAAATTATACTGGCATGGTCCTGGAATTGGAACAGCTAGTTTACCTTGGTATGCGAAACCCTGGAGATCATGAAATTATTTATCAAGACCTGGAAGCGTTCGGTGTGCTCACGAGTCGCTGCAAGTGGAGTTATTTTTTCGAAAGGCACATTGTGCATCACGCTCACTCGGGGCCTTCATCAGTGTGTAACCACCTATATGCATCTCAGTTCAATTCCGCGCAATCCATGAAAGCCGCCAGCGGAATTGCCGCACTTGAGCTTCTCAGGAACGATATGGTCCAAAGCCATGTCCATATCTGAGCCTCTCTTCAATTTAGTGACTTGAATGGTCAAGATGGTAAGAACCTTTGCGGACATCTGGTAAGTATGCAGAGTCAGTAGTGCGAGTTGCGATGATATCGGGAACATCTACCTGGGTCGTAATTTTCATTGACACTCAAGCTGCAGCTCGTGTGTTTTCTGAAAATATCGTCAGTGAGAACGTGGCGCAAAGAGCTTCCCGTACATGAAGAGGAAAAGCATTCCGACCTAATAAACGTTCATTTAGCAAAAATTTGAGTGTTAAGCTTAAGCGCGGAGAAAGGCACCTGGACATCCTTCAGACCAGGCTGTATGGCGCTCAATATCTCATCCGTTATAAGATGGCATCCTTTCGCCCGCTTTTTGAGTGTCAATTCTGTTTGCCAACCCATTGACGCGTAGCCTATAGTTGTGTGAGCTCGGCAAGGTTCGGCTCATCATCAGCGCACATCATTCGCACAGCATATGATTGATGATCGATGATTGCCCATGCAGCTGCCGCTGTCCGCTGTCTAAATTGTGCCTGTTTGATTGAAATGATTCCTCCGACTTTCATCCATTGTGAGTTGGTCCACTACATTACAGTCATACTGTAGATTTTATTCCTTCCCGATTGCCAGGTACCAACTCACTGTATTGACAACCTTAACTAACATTCCGATTGCTATCGCAGTTGAGATGTGGTCAAGGCAGCAAAAATCACAACAACTTGGCAATGATGTTGAGTCGGAACTGTGGTTAGCAGATACCGGGCTCTTACTTGTGGCCGACCTGGAAGGGTCAGTTGAGGTTAGCGGACCCAGGTTTAATTTCTGTGGACTTGATTCGTCGCTGCTTTGGTCACAAATTTTGTCCGAAAGATTGAGATTGCTGGACTTCTCGCCTCGATCGACGGGTTTCCTTGGAATCATGAAAACCCACAGGACTTGCAAAAATCATCGATACCATCGTGAATCTTCAAATTTCAAGCGAATGGACCCATACCAAGCAATTGGATACCTGGCAGGTGGCGTTCGGGAATATTGCTCTTGTTGCGCAATGCTGGACCTTCATCGGCCTCTAGGTACATAAACTCACCCATGTTGTCTAACAGCTACAAGCGATTCCGACGGATACCGGTGATCGGTGGTTGCAGAGTTCGTTTCCGACGAAAGAGAGCAAGCGCATACGGAAGGCTGCAAGGTATATAAGCCTTGTCAACTTCACGAGCAGAAGTAAAACAATCGGCTCCCTTAGCACCCTAACCGCCATGAAATCCCTCACTCGCCTCGTTCTCGGGATCATCCCTCATCCTCGCCGGCCAGACCATGGCTGCAACTTGCTGGCACGGCAACGCCGTCGGCTACTGCGGCGGCCCTTTCCTCGCCAACCAGAACAACGCGTGGGCCGAGCGCCAGGCCTACTGTGGCAACAACCTCTGGCAGACGCAAAGCTGCTACGTGAACAACCGCGTCAGCATCGAATTCACCAACCCCGGCGCGAATAATCAGCAGATCTGCTGGGATGCGCTGGAGAATATCATTGAGCAGTGTGAGCGCGGAGATTATGCGACCGGCAATTATGAGTATAATGGGGCATATTATACGATGTATTTCTGTGATCAGGATACCTGTGGGTCGTCTTAGTGTGGAGGTGTTGTTGTAATAGTTGTTGTGCTGAAATTTATGTTCGGGTTTGAACCTGGAATCGGTTTATATTTCAGCCTGCGGGGTTGAAATTGGAGATCGTACTGGATGCCGACTAGCGTCGAGCTGTATATTTAAGATAGACGTCTCCTTCAAACGAAATAATAATCGGGGTCCCAGGCCATTTTGAAACTTTTTCCACCGCCAGAACCGATATTTTCAAAAGCGTTCAAGTACCGACGCTTGATTAGAGATTAGTCACCTTGAAGGGAGTTGTGGGAGTTGCCCGGAACCAGGCAGGTGAACAGCTGGGTTTTTGTAAAAGCTGAGGAAAATTACAACATGCGAGGCATGAGCACCAGATTGTTGTAGCGTCTGTCTATGAGAGACTAGAGGAAAATTGAGATTAGTCAAAAAAATTTGAATCGGCCGAAGTTATTGAGTCTCCCTCCCCAGAGGAAAATAATGGCTCGAGTCTGGTTTTCTTATTCCGTGACGAGAGTGAAGGCCACACTTGGGGTCGCCGGTAGGCCTCGAAGGTGAGCCAGAACATTTTCGTTAACATCCTGCATCTCGATGTCTTCGCCATCCTTGCCTGCGGACATCTGTGTCACAGAGACACAGCAAACGGTTGCGCGGGACCCTCTTCTTAAATTTCATTGACACTCAGGCTGCAACTCGTGCATTTATTGGAAATACCCATAGAAGGTCAGGGAAAGAGCAGCCCAGTACACGGAGAAAGCATTCCGACCTGATGACATTCACTACCTGTTCAAAAAGTACAAAAAAGGGACCTGGACATCTATCTCATCTGTTACAAGATGGTGCTCGTTTCTTTAGTGTGAATTCTGTGCAAACCTATATTTGAACGTTGAACCTGCTGGATGACGGCAAGTTGCGCTCGGCACGGCTAATGATCGAATCAAACAGGCACCATTAAAATATTTGGACAGCGGCTACTGCGCGGAGGACTTTTCGTCCGTTTGGATCGCGCTAGGTCCCTAAAAAATGCTACTAAATGGCATGATGCTACATAGTCTACGAGATATTGTAGGCTACTGTCGATTTCATTCCTCTCCAAACCGTTTAAGTCTCTCTGTTCCGCCGCGGTTGCCAGGTACCTGCAAGTCGACTTTAAAAAGCGGATTCAACGGTGACCTTGAAAGAGAAAACTTACATTGCGGTTCCTGCAGTGGTTCGCGTAGTGGCCCTTTTCTCCACACTTGCAGGAAGGTCATTTGGTGCGAAATAATCCTTTAAATAGACACGGTACCTTGAAACACAGAACGTCGTCCAAGTTCCTTCGGATAGGCCCATTCGGACCTCCAAAATTGGCATTGCCGCCTTGAAAGTTTCTGTCGAATTCACCGTATCTGCCGTAGCCTGGGGGTGGAGGGCCGTCGAGAGACGGTATGGACGGCGCTTCGTATGCCTCGGGTGATGGCAATCCAGGTTTCGGGCTATCGTGATTGAGATGCGGTCAAAGCCAAGTCAAAGCAAGAAAATCACGGCGACTTACTGCCCACGTGGGCAATCTGGCCCTGAAGGACAGAAACCCGTAAGATACGATTGACATGCCACGCGCCGCACATGTTTTCGAGGGCATGTGGGACCTGAGATGGGTTTGAAAAAAAAAAAAGATGAGGGCAAAAGATAGATATAAAACCAACCGAGTTTGCAAAATCCGCGGTTATAGTCAGGACATTCGACTCGCCGTTCTTTGGGATGCGCGTACAAGCATTCGTCCCCTGCGGAACAATAGCCGTATTTCGCAAACCACCAACATTCCGGCATACGCCTCAAGTTGTATTCGTGCAAGAATTCACAAGCATCGCCTTTCTTGCAGAGCCCTCGAAGCCAATGCTTGCACACAGTGGAGAGTCGCTCTCGTTCGCGAGGGTGAGTGGGCAGTTGCTTGGGAGCCTGGAAGTTCTGTACGGACGGTAATGTATGGCGTAATGGGCAATGCAACGGGCCGAGAGGGCATCCCGCTTGTGTGAGAGACAGTCGACAAATCTGATCATCTGGGTAAAAAAACGGGTTAGAAAGAGTGGAAAGATCCGGCAAGTTGCGACCTTTGTCGAGTTTGATGCCGAGATCAGTCTTGATGTAAGTTTCTGCATGTTTTAATGAGATAACGCCCAGGAACGTGCGATGCCTACACACCTGCAGGGAAATTGTTTTGGTGGAATTGGGGATGGACTATGTCCCTGAGAGACGAAGGGCCCACAAGGGGACTAGCGGCGGCAATGGACATGGATGATTCAAAGAGAGAAACAAGCCGCCGCTGACTCAGCCGATCGTCACTTCATTTGCTTCCGTTACTTTGATGAAGTTAAATCCATTTGAACGGGCCAGGCTTGCAGTCTCCAATTCGGTCTGCCATTTCTCGTTCTGCTCTCACCATGCGAGAATTTTCGTCCCTCGAATCCCTCACCCTGATCTCCCTTCTCTGTTGTACTTTAGCGTATTTTTGGTCCCATTTCGCATCTTTCAAGTCAAAGCTAGCCGGATTGCCGCTACCTCCAGGTCCGAATCTCTCGCTCTTTCTTTCTATAGCTGGGATCAGTGAGAATGAAAGCGCTACCTCCAGGGCCGAAGACGAACTGGCTGGGCAAGGTTGACCTGCCGCGAATCCGGCCATGGCTCACGTACGCACAATGGAAGGATGTCTATGGTAGCTATTTATGGTTCACGACTCGCACATTTTCTGTCAAAGTTTATCGTCGACAGGCGACCTGATTTATATTCGCGTTTTTGGCAATCCAATCCTTGGTCTGGCCCGTTTTCCTCCCCTTTTTCGTCCAATTCATTCTCACACATACTAGTGATTAATTCTGCTACTGTCGCGTCGGACCTGCTCGAAAAACGCGGCGGAAAATACTCGAGTCGCCCGATCAGAGTTCGTGTATATTCTCCTCGATCCAATATTCATTACTTATACACATATAGACTATGATTGTGGAACTGTTTGTTATCTTTCTTGTGTTGTGCTCAATATAGCTTGAATCACTCATATAGAAGTGGATGGGACTGGTTGGTCTCTGGTTCGAGATTTTGATTAATTATTTGAGCATAGAGAGCTGATCAGTCGGCTAGCGTTCCCATACGGCACCTGGTGGCAGGCGCACCGAACTATGTTTCACCGTCATTTGCCTCCAAATGAGTCGTCCATCGTCTTGCATCCACTACAAATACAAGAAACGCATGCCATGTGCCGCCGTCTTCTTGACAATCCCGGGGAATTTCGGTACCACATCCGGAAAACTGCTGCAAGCATCGTTCTGAAAATGACTTATGGCCCTCGCGTGGGAACGGGTCAGTTTAACCTTTTATTTTCTCTACAATTTCCCTCATAAAATTATGTAGGGGATGAATATATCATTTTAGCCGACAAGGCGCTTTCAAGTCTTGCCCAGGCGGGCTTATTCGGAACCTACCTGGTTGTGCGTAGTTAACGTATTCCAGGATCCGAGCCACGAAGAGAGCTGAATAATACTCGTTAGGACTATCTCCCCATCTTAAAATATGCCCCTTCATGCTTCGCGTTCCGAAGAAAGGCGCTGAAATGGCGGAAACTTACACGTGCCATGCTTGATTCTCCATTCACTACCGTGAAGAAAGAACTGGTCCGTTTTTCTCCTACCAATTCCTCTTCGCGCGTCTCACTCTTTTTAGGAGCAAGGGGTTGCATCCAAGTGCATGGTTTCAGACGAATTAGAGCGCCTCGCTCGAGCAGCTGACCCCAAAGATGAAAGTATAATAAAAAATGTTGCGGCAACAATGTACGCTGCGGGGGCTGACACCGTGGTGTCTGCTATCTCTTCATTTTTCCTCGTGATGTCTCTCTACCCAGATATTCAGAAACGAGGGCAGAAGGAAATTGATGCGGTGATTGGCTACGGACACCGTCTCCCTCTCTTCACAGACCGACCACAGCTTCCTTTCATCGTGAGCTGCATCCTTAAACGAGCTATAAGCCGGCTTATCATGTCATGTTCAGGACTACATATGCTACGAGGTCCTCTTGTGTTGATTTCAGTCCCGAAAATACCCTCACGTTTCGTTGTAGCTACTGCGTTGGAACCCGGTTACCCCTCTCTGCGTCGCCCACTACATCACAGGTTTGATTCCTCCATCTATGAAGAATGATAGCTAACTGTATCATTTTTTTTCAACAAAAAAGAGGACGACGAGTACAACGGATACCGTCTTCCAAAGGTTTGTCTGCATTTATTGCCCACTTAGTATTTGGTTGCCGAGACTTTCTCTATAGGGCACAACAGGTTCGTAATTTCTGCCCAACGATTTCAGCGATTTTTCGTTATTTGTAGTCCTCCCCAACGTGTGGGCCATACTTCACGATCCCGAAATGTACCCGGAACCTCTAGCCTTTAATCCCGAACGCTTCAGTCCACAAAACCGAATAAATGGCCTGAATCAAATTCCTGATCCCGCGTTTGGGTTTGGGAGAAGGTTCGTCTCTCCTACATTCATCCGAAACCATTCCAAGCTTGTTCCCTAGATTATGTCCTGGCAAATTCCTAGCTTTCGACACCCTGTGGATCGTCGTAGCAACAATGCTAGCGGCTTATGACATAACAAAAGAGGTGGACGAAACTGGTCAAGTAAAAGAGCCAGCCGAGGAGCTGTTCACAGGACACTCTCTCAGGTGGGATATGCATATCTTCCATTTGCTGAGTTGACCCAGATACGCAGCCATCCCATGCCTTTTTCATGCACCATCGCACCCCGATCGAAGGCCACTCGCCAGCTCATTGTGCAAACGGAGATAGAATCATCATGAACACCGCCCTATGCGACGCATGCCCTGTATTATAAGTCCATACCTGTGTATTCACGCTATCCCAGTTGCTTTTGAGTTGTTTTTTCTTCAGGTTATTTTTCACCCTTATCCTATGACTCGGCTTTGAATACAGGAAAGTTAGCTACGAATGCCTGCGATGAACCGAGGCGCTGTAAAATCATTTTGCTCGCGTGGCTATGCCTTTTCGAGCGGGACCGCAGATCGACGGCTACTCTTCGAGCCATAATGATACTTGGCTGGCCTAGAACCGGCCTGCTGGCTTCTGAGAAAGCCAAGTCAAGGTGCAGTGATGCCGTTAGGATCGACGAAACAATTGAACCGAGCAGCTCTATGGCCACCGTTTGATCTCCTACTTGTCGATTATCGATTGTGGTGAGGAGACCAGGGAGCAGGATATGTAGGAACATCGCCAGAAGCGGTGGCGAGCTCAGTGGTCGAGGGATGGTAAGTGCGAAGGTTGCGATGCGAGTGCAAACGTCCGTCTCTCCGAGATTCGCAGGGGTGAGTAGCTCCGACCACAGCAATCGGAGGAATTTCTCGCAACCGCACGTTTTGATGCAACGTTCTATATCCAAAGCAGGTGCTTTCGACCCGCGCGCTTTCGCTATGGCATCGCGGATTGCCTGCCTTGGTTGAGACTGCCCAGGAATTTGTGATCCAAGCGAAGCTGGTTGAGACTGTGCTGCGTGGGAATGAGCCAGCTGCCTTCTGGCGTGATAGCAGAGAATTACCACTGTAAGGGATACCCAAAGCATGTGCAGCCATTCGATGCATAGACACTACATCAAAATTAGCTGACGAAGTTGCATTCTGGATTCTTTTGTCGAGGAGCAATGTCATGATCCCTTGTCCGCATAAACACTGAACAGGGCGGGGGCATTCCGACGAAAGTAATAGAATTTGCAAAACATTGAAATGTTTCGGTGCTGAGAATCTGGATGAATACGTTAGAGTTCAAGTCGGTTCGAAAATTCAATGGAGCACGCTTTGAGTTGAATCTCGTGAGTGAGAGCCTGCACTACGCCCACTAGGGTCCACCTTAACAGTGGTCCGGTAAAATATGAAATCCCATTGTTCAAGACGTCTTCATCGATATTGGGATCCTTGATTGCATGTGAGAACAGCGAGGCTGATATGCGCAATAAGGTCTTAGGTTGCGTTGAGCTGCCGAAAAGGTTAACTAAATATGGTCGGTGGCTATTAATGAGATCAAGATCACCGGAGAATTGTGTCTTCGATTCCTTCACTGCTGCTATCGAAAAGGGCCTTGTACCATGCACTGAAGGCTACCGTATCTTCCTCCGAAAGATCATCTAGACGGTGAACAATTGCCGTTGACCTAAGGAAGCCGGATGATATGGAGCGGCCCCCAGATGTAAAGACATCTGTCTCGAGCTACATACACTTGGTCAGATTGTCAACATGAACACATTGACGGACGAACATGATACCGGGTAAGAGTAGATTGTACAAAGAGAACTACATCTCCTATATGGCTAACTGCGGTCTGTGGGTCGCCTATAAAGAATATTAGTAATTATTACATCTAGTCAGATAGCTCGGTCTGATCTTTTACCTACTGTTTCGCAGTCAGACTCTTGGAGGAAGAGGAGGGCCTGGAAGATCAAGTCCGATATCTTCGAGTGAAGAGAAATCATGTCTAGAGCAGCATCGCAGGAATAAAATATCCTGCACCAGTGGCTGAGAGTTTCTGTGTCCATAGAATTGGCGGACGTTTTGAAGCGCTTTGGACGATGAGAATGATACAACACGCAGAGAATGCCAACACACCCGAAGAGCGACCTCGGCGAAAGTTTTGTGGCTGCTACTGTCATTCCATATCCGTTCTATCCCCAGACGAATATCATCGAAATCCAGGTCTGGCGACAGTTTGGAATTCAGGTACGACTGTCAGCGGTTCAGCAGGGTTATAAACAGTGAGAGTGAAAACAGACATCGAGTTCAACCCCAACGTCCTGCGCCTCGGATTGCAGGTATACGGTGGTGTCGTTTGAGAAAGTCGGGTCCATGGCTACTACGAAAGTCTGATCCAAAAGACCAGAAAGTAGGAGCTGTCGAAGGAAATCGCGGGGTAATAACCGGGACAGAGTCAAGTCCTCAGGATGAGTCGAGTGTGAGCTCGCCCATTGGTTCACCAAACGATCGCACCGTTCAAGAAGTTCAGACCGTCGTAAAATAGAGGTCACGGCTACCTGCAGTGCGCCTCTCTTGAAGGTGATCAACAACCGGGAGAGTGTAAAGCCAGCAGGAAGACTTGCCCAATTTTCAGGAGTTGCATTATCGGAATTCAGGATTTTTTCAAAAGAGATGAGAATAGAAGGAAGCTATATTGGGGGACTGATAAATGAAGGCGCAGGGATCTAGTGAAAGCCGAACCCTTCCAATGATAAAGGCTCTCCAGATCAAGGGTGATACCGATGCGCTTTCGGATAGACAGATAAATGCGGATAGAAGTAGTTGCGTATAGAATACTGGAGGAGCCCACGAAGTCCACCTGAACATGCTCACAAGCAATGCTCCGGGGTCTGTGCCGCTACCGGCACCGAATTCATTGGCCCTATGGATCACCTGGGCTAGTGAGTAATGTTGTCGTCGATTCAAGGTAGAACATCACCAGATAGTTCAGGGTAAGGCTAAAACTGACGGTGTCAGTATTGGAGCTTGATCCAAGGGTGTCACTCTTCCCGAGGGCAAATTGGAAGCTGTGCATCAAATGCGCCTCGGGGACCACTTTCGCGTCATCTCCGACTAGAAGGCCCAACGAGAGCGCAAACGACTCCAATACTTGTCTAACATTCTGAGAGATTGAGTTGTGGGATATCATGGAGCCCGCGTCGGCCAGAAGAACCATGGCCTGTGACGGAGGCACCTGGGACATGTCCGCACAAGAAAAAAGCAGTATAACCAGCTCGGAAGCAGATGTCGTGAGCTGATGGAAATGGGACATCGGCAGTTCATGAGCAACGCGGAGGAGCGCAAGGGCATCTTGCAATGTATTCGAGACGGTCATGGGAGTGTCGGAAAAAGAAAGGCCAGAGGGCAATCCGGAAGAATAATGTCTATCTAAAGCAACCCTGCAGAGCATGTCGAGGGTTGCTAATTTTGTTTTTAGAATTGTCTCACAATTAGTTGCGTTTCCCGGTGAAATATGAATGTTGCACGACTTACCAGGAGCATGTAGTTCTGTAGATCGGGCAGCTTGCAGGAATGTAGATACAAAGACGGAAATGGACAACATTCCGGCTTGGATGGCAGTCTTCAAATATTCCTGAAGGTCTGGATCGCCGGGGAACGAACGGAAGAGAACCAAGACGGAATCTTGAAGATGGAATGAATTTCGGCTAGCTGAGAATAGGCATGTACCAACTGCTGAGTGCCCGTTGTATCGCTTGTGGACTATCAAATGCGTTCTGTTTTGCAAGAAACATTTCACAGAGAGAGATCCACTGTACTCTCACATTTTTACATAAACGAATGTATCCACGGCTGTAGACTGACCTTTGGTGGCCCAATTCCGCTTTGGAAGCTGTTCCTTGTCAAATCGTCCAGCGACATCTTCCGGGACTCGGCGTCGGTGGAAAGCACGCTAAAGGCAGCCTCAGTGTGCAGAGTCTAACTTCGTTCGCAATCATACCTATTTCAAGGTACTGTGGGTATCCAGATAACTCGAACTGCAGACTTTACGCAGAGGGGAAGTGAGGCGTGTGCAGTGGCGGTGCGGTACCTCATCAAACGCGTCCGGTAGCATCACGTCTTTGTGTGACGAGTGACAATATCGTACGCGCCGAGCTCAAGTGAGATGTAGTCCGAGTCAAACAATAACTTATGCAGATGACTACGCAAGATTGATGAGTAAAAACTAAGTCTAAACCTTGGCAACCAATCTCCGCGTCTCCTGGGGTGTAAAATGCAAAATAATCGACAAGACCTTGACCAAGTTGGGCTGCTCAAAAATTCAATACAATTGCGAAATGACGCTGGGAAAGACTCACTCTCATCTCTTTATGTTCAAGGAATTGAAGAATGACATTTCGCAGATATTCGAGGTTAACCTCTTCCTCCTGTTTAGGTGACGTTGGAGGGTCCGGGGCTGGCGACGCGACGCGTGAATCGGAAAATGAAGATAGCGAGGTCCGGGTCTCTGGGGCAACAGATTCAGATCTTGAAGTCCAGTAACCCACACCGGGATTCCCTACAAAAAGATAATCATAAGGCTGAGGCAGCTGCAACAACTGAATGGAATCTTACGTTGACGCTCCAGCAGCGCTGCAGAAGACTGAACCTTTCGCAACTCTTCTCGGAGCGTCTGCGATATTGAGTGAGTGGGATTCGAAGAAAAAGGTCGCTACACGTACCTTGTTACTTGCCCGTAACTGCGTCTCGCGAGACTTGACCTCTTCGACCAGTTGCTCCAAGGCGTGGATTTTGGCGTTTGATTCCGTCTCTTGCGCCTTGGTCGACGACTAATGGAACGTATCAAAGAACTGAACGAGTAAAACGACCATATCACAAGTACCTCCACGTCCTCGAGGGAGACAGCTTGAACCCGCAACTTGGCCGCTTCAACCTGGTGAAGGCGGACCTCCTCTTGTAAAAGTCTGATTTGATCCTTCAACTTATCTACGACGCCTTCGTCCAGTTCTCGGTTCTTTGTAGCCGAACCGATGACCTGTCTGAGCTCATCATTTTCGCGCACTTTGTCGCGAAGCTTCCGACTCCATTGCGCCTCACTTTCGTTTCGTTCCTTCTCGACGACGCTGAGATTCTTCTTGAGATCTGCGAGCTTTGTCTCGTATTTTGCCTCTGCAGCAGATAGCAAACGAGCAACGTCCTCTGCGGAGGTAGTGGGTTCTCGAGCGCGACTGTCTTGCTCCCGACGGACTTCAGTTATATCGTCGTTGAGAAGGGCGAAGCGCTCCTCTGATTCACGCAGTTGGTACTGCAGTTCCGTGTTTTGACTCTGCAATGAGTCCAAATGCAATTGCGCTGATTCCAGTTCCGCCTGCCGTAATTGCAGCTGGTCAAAGAAGGCGTTTTTATCGTTTGTCAGGCTCTTAAGAGTCGAATCCAAGGTGGATATTCGGGAAGTCAGGTTTACGAGTTCTTTTGAATGCGAGCTCTGGCCATCCGGTCAGAAAGATGTACATCTCGAACAATAGGAGCGAACCTTTGTAGTGAGCGCTTCGAGTTCAAACTGTCCCCGTAGTACGGCAGCTTCCTTTTCATGTTTATCTCGGAGGGAAGCCATTTCCCTGTCAAACTGGTTCTTTAGGCCAGCGATGGCCTTTTCCCGCTCAGAATTGACCGTCTCAAGCTCGGATTGTAGTTTTGACTTTTCGAGCAGTTCTCCCTCTCTCTCGGCTTTCTCTTTGTCTTTGGACCCTGCGAATTCTCGATGAATATCGTCGCGCTCCTTCTCCGCTTTTACCAGCTTCTGCCTCACGGTCTTTAATAGACTGATGGCCTTGACGCGTTTCTCTTCCTCTTCCTTTGCTACCCGTTTGGCGGTCTCCACTTCTTTGTGCAGACGGTCAATCTCGACCTTTTGTGCAGCGGCGCTTTCATCTCCCTGGCTCACGGAACCTTGAGACGCGGCAAGGAGGGCTTCAAATTCTCCTAATTGCTTCTTCAGCTTCTCGATTTGAGCTGATTGAGACGCCGACTCGAGCCGATGGGTATCACGGAGTTCCTCTATACGGTCTTCTTGGGCTACAGAATTATCAGCACAGGTTCCATAGCGTATCCACACCGATAACCTACTCCCAAGCTTCCCATTAAGACGTGTGATCTCTTCTAAAGAGATCTATGAAGTATATTTAATAATCTTCACATCTGTTTGTCAAACAAGCGAACCTCGGATTTCAAGACTATATTTTGGACAAAGTCTTTGAGGGCCTGCGAATCGCCGATGGTTTCTAGAGGGGTCAGTTCCCGAAGTATCGCATCCGCAGCAGCCTTTTCGGCTTGCAGTCGCTTGAACGACGTGGACACATCTAAACGCGTGTTAGTCGTGTGTCGGATACACTCGAAGGATTTAGCCACCGGAAAACCGTTGCTCTACGAGTTTTAAGCGCTCTTGCAATGCATCCACGTCAGTAATACGCGAGCCCTCATCTGGGAGGACGTCGGGCAAAGCAACTTCCACCTCTAGCGCCGAGACTTGGTCGACTTGAGGGGAATGTGGCTTCGGAGAAGCAGGAGCAACGGGCTCGGGCTCGGGCTCGGGTTCGGGCAGCGGTGATGGTGTCACAAGGATGGGGGTGGGTGCATGCAGCTGGATTGGGGAGGATACCCGCGACTCCGGCAGCGGCGTGGATGAAGGAGACAAGGGGTGAGTTGGCTCAGGTTCCGCCGCGGTTTCCGGCATATCCGTAGGCTTTTCCGGAGCATCTGAGGGTTTGTCCACGGGAGGGGGAACAGGAGAAACCCGGGATGAGGCAGCAGGTGTAGTTTCACTCGACGTGTCGCCAATGGTGAACGCCGCCGCTGCCTTGAGCCGATCCTCGAGAGTCAGTTTATGTGCTCTTGGAGGAGGAGGACTCTTCTGGCTTGGACTCGGACTCGCTGGACGCGGACTCGCTGGACGCTGGCTTGCCAGAGATTTACGGAGGTTTGACAAGGCAGACTCTGCTAATTGGCCGGTGGAGGATGGGGAGGCATGGCCATCGATGGAGCGAGACTTAGCCGGCGACGCGGGACGCGCAGCTGGGGAGTCCGAGGACTGGCGCGCTGGTGCAAGGTTCTGCACGAATTGGGAAAACATGATCAAGCCTCCTCGTGGCGGTACAATATTGCAAGGGCTTTTGATGCAAACAGCGCGTCCGCGGTAGAAATATTTCTATACAACTAGTAATGCTACATACAAGCTCATATCATGATCCACTGGCTTCGGGAGCCGCCGTTTCCACCTCTTTCCCTTTACCATTTCCCATGGGAGTGCTGTCCGGCACTGGACTTGGGGACGCGCCGGCCAGCTGCCATGCAGGAATCGACGGCCGACCAAGAGCGGGCAGCGGCGTCGTCGGGAGACTGCTGCTGGGTATCGTCGGGCCACGGCTGAGCAGCAGAGCCTTCAGAGACTTGAGTTCGTGCTGCAGCTCAGCCAGCGACTGCGTTTGGCTGTCCTTGTTTCGCTCAATCATCTGTGAACCAACCCGGGTAAAACAATATGCAGGCCGACTGAGAAGCAAGGCTCACCTTGGGTAGCATTTCGCGTATGGAGTTGATCTCCTCCCGGATTTCACGCATTTCGTCGCGTGTTTTTGCTTCTCCGTCGTGTACCTCCTTCACCATGGCGTCGACGTTTTTTGTCGTCTGGTCAATCTGCTCCTTCTGAGCCTCTACAGTGGCACGGACCGCCGCAGACTCGGCCTGTATTTCCTTGAGCAGCGCTTCAGCTGCGTCAAACTGGGCGGTCAGAGCATCGCGGTCTGCCTCATACGCGGTGGAGGTCGGAGGCTGAAGATGGGGAAGCAAATATTTCTGGAGGACGATTAAACAGGGAGAGCATATGAAAGAAAGTTATCCACTTTGAAAAGAGCGACCGCGCCGTATGTAACGGTGCCCGACACAACTGCGGTAATCTGGAGCGGGTTAACATGTGTTTGTGGTGGGCCGGGCGGGTGCCTACAAAATAATCTCGCCAGTCCCACCTGTAGGGAGGGGGTGCTATGAGTGGGTACCCAGTCTGAGCATAAGCCGGTGCATAGGAAGAGCCCTGGGCGGCCTGGCGGACGGCGAGGTCTATTTCAGCGGGAGTAAGGCCCTTTGCCTCTAGAAATTGGATACGCTGGGTGAGCGGGGATGCTGCGGTCTGGGGAAGATGAGAAATGGAGAAATAAACGCGAAAAGAAGGATTCTTGCGTTGGGATCGTTGAGGAAGACGACGGCATTGCGAATGAGCTCTTGCCGTTCTGGTGAAGCCATGACCGGAAATCACCGACCTCGATCAACTTTTTCCTTACCACCGCATCCATTATGGCTCTGCCGCTTGTCTCCTGCAGAGCAGCAGCAGGCTCGCTCTCCATCTCCAGAGGTCTGTCGTTCTTTTCTGTCTATCCTTTTGGTCTCATTCTTCCAGCCTCCCTTTTTCCCGCTTGCCGCCGCACCTGGCTGGCACACACCGCTCTCAGTTCGTCTACGCGTATTTTTTCGTGTGGGCCCCCTTCATCTGTGCCCACAGTCTCCAGGAGAGGATATGCCGAGGTCTATTCTCGCGTCAAGCCCCACATGAACATCGGCACCATTGGTACGCCCAGTGCAAAAATTTCACTCGCAGAAACAAACTTCATGCGTCGCAGGCCATGTCGACCACGGCAAGACCACACTCACCGCCGCCATCACAAAAATTCTCGCCGAGCGTGGTGGCGCCAAGTTTACTGACTACGCCCAGATTGACAAGGCCCCGGAGGAGAAGGCGCGTGGAATCACCATCAACTCGTCGCACGTCGAGTACGAGACCGAGACGCGTCATTATGGCCACATCGACTGCCCCGGTCACGCCGACTGTTAGCCAGTTGTTTTTTGCGCCTTCGATTCCTTACCTTTTTCTTCTGCCAGATATCAAAAACATGATTACTGGTGCTGCCCAGATGGACGGTGCTATCATCGTCGTCTCGGCCACAGACGGTCAAATGCCCCAAACCCGTGAACATTTGCTGCTTGCTCGTCAAGTTGGCGTCAAGAAGCTAGTCGTTTTCATCAACAAAGTTGACCAAATCTCCGACCCAGAAATGCTCGAGCTCGTGGACATGGAAATGCGCGACCTTCTAACAACCTACAACTTTGACGGCGAAAACACTCCAATCATCATGGGCTCCGCTCTCGCAGCCCTTGACGGCCGGGACGAAGCTATCGGTGCCTCCAAAATTGTCGACTTGGTTGCAGCTTGTGACTCTTGGCTTGATCTGCCTGCCCGTAAGCATCGCATCGGGACTCTTTCTTCCCCACCCTCAGTTCTTTTGCCGTAGGTGACCTCGAGAAACCGTTTTGTCTCCCCGTTGAAGGTACGCTCGCCTTGTTACTCCGCTGGTTTGACTTAGACTGTTCTTAGACGTTTTCTCCATTTCTGGACGTGGCACCGTTGCAACTGGACGAGTGCGTTGGTTCTGTGATCTTTGAATGACCTTTCATCCCTCCAAACCAGGTTGAACGCGGCACGGCTATGAAAGGAACCGAAGTCGAAATCATTGGCCACGGCGACCGTATCAAGACCACCCTCACCGGCATCGGTATGTGACCACACATTTAACGGATTCGATATGATTTCTGAACCTCAATGGTAGAAATGTTCCACAAAGAACTCGACCGGGTATGTCGTCGCGTTGACTGATACTTACCTATCTAACCCTCTGTCAGGCGGAGGCTGGAGACAATCTGGGGGTTCTCCTCCGTGGTTTGAAGCGCGAACAAATATCGCGCGGTCACCTTATCATTGCTCCGGGGTCCATGAAATCCGTCAAAAAGTTCCAGGCTCAAGTTTATGTATGCAAATAAATCCTTGATACGCGTTTCTCCATCTGATTTCTTCTAGATTTTAACGAAAGATGAAGGTATGTATCTCGTTTCGGTGAGGAGCAAACGGAAACAATTTCATTACAGGTGGCCGATACACGCCCTTCATGTCCAACTACCGTCCCCAGCTCTTCATGCGCACGGCGGACGTGACCACTTCGCTTTCTTTCCCCGAAGGCACCCCAAATCCCGAGGAGAAGATGGTACGTGTCCCCTTTACCCGAATCTCAAGTTTTAAAATGGCCTAGGTTATGCCCGGTGACAATTTGGAGCTGGTGTGCGAACTCACCAGCGACCTCGGATGCGAGGTCGGCACACGGTGGGTATACCCATACTCCAATACTTCGTCATCTAAACATTCCGTCCAGGTTCACGCTCCGGGAGGGAGGCAAAACCAGTATGTTTTCTTACCTGATTGACGCGAAAACCGCCGAACTAATATCTGCCGTCAGTCGGAACGGGTATCGTTACTAAAATCCTGACTACCGTCTGAGAGTACCCGGAGCATAGACCAAGTACATGTAGTATAATCATATTTCCCCGCACCCCAACTCCTCATTTAAAGGCGTTCTGCGACTGGGGTTGAATAATGAGTTCGGCCAATAGTTCGCGGAGTGCCAGTGCCAGAGAAAAGTGGTGGGCGTAGAACCGGAGTCCGTGCCGCTTCCGCTCCGTGTCCCGATTTGGGACGCACTAAGCGCTTTTTTTGAGCACTTTTAGTTTTACCTCACCCTACAAAATGCACGCCATCCTGCGCCAGGCATGTAGCGCGCGCTCAGGTTCACTCCTGCGTCCGCAACTCTCGCGTCCACGCGTATTCTGCGCGCCGCAGCTGTCGCGGACACTCGTCAGTGCGTGAAGTTGGATCCACTCTGAGCGATGCTTAGCTCTCATCAGCGAAACGGTACACCGTCGAACACGAGGCAGTAGAGTACGACGACGCTACGAGGCTTGGCGTTGTATGCATTACCGACCATGCCCAGTCATTGCTCGGAGACGTGGTTTTCGTCGAGCTCCCTGTACCTGGCACGGAAGTTGCGCAAGGTGGTGAGTGTATTTATCGTTTACCGTTCGGACCAGCCCTGAACACGGTTTTCAAAGCCCAAATTGGGGCTGTGGAGAGTGTAAAAGCGGCGTCGGACATCGTAAGTGGTCAAGCCGACTGCTTGAATCTCCGTTCACCTATTTCGTGCAGTATGCTCCTGTCTCGGGAACGATCGAGGAGGTCAACGAAGCCCTGGCTGCCCAGCCCGGACTGCTCAACAAATCCCCAGAAGACAAGGGTGTGTATCTTGTTTTCAGGATGTTTTCGGGTTATAACGCGGCGGTCAGGTTGGTTGTGCAAGATCAAGCTCTCGAAACCAGCGGAGGTACGCGTTTCCAATCTCGCCTCCCGTTCCGTCTTTCATAACATATTCACAGATGGAAAAGCTTCTGACGGAGGAAGCATACAAGGAGATCTGTGCGTGATACGAACCAGGATAGGGATTACATTACATTTTCTATTACATTCAACTGTTATAGACGCTTTCTGCACGCATGATTGCACGTTTTGACCAGGATTGCATTCAGAGGTTCATGGTATCGACGACGAGGACGGCTCGTATTTATACTTCTCGCCCCGCGCTTCCATCCTCTGTTTCGCCTCTTTCAATGCCCAGGTTTGGATACTGTATCGACAAAAAACAATTAGGTTGCGCCAGAAATGAAAGAAGGGTACGCACCTGGTATCCGGCTTGAAATAGAGTAACACCCCGCCAACAAGCATCGACCCATACATCCCGTAGTACCAGAGATTCTCCCATGGCTGCTTTATTCTGCGATACCCAGGCGGAGGAGGCTAGAAAGGCGTCCGCGTCAGGCGGAGAAATGCGGCTTGTCGACGAAGCGCACCTTCTCGCCGAAGAGTAAACCGGTGGGCTCGTTGAATTGCGGTGCATCATGGGATGCGAACCGCATGGCTAGCAAGCGTGTCAGCGGCCGGCCAGCGGGCAGGGCGCGTAGTGAAGAAGTGGACAACATCTAAAGTGTTTGTGCCAAGTTGGTTAGAGCTTGGTTTTGACACAAGGACAAAGATCATTCTTTCTTTATTTTATTTTTTGTAAAAAATGCATTACAACCCTTCTATCAGTGCATGCATGTATACCGCCACTCGTAGCGCAAGCAGGTGAAGCACAAGAGCCAAACTTCTCAATAAACGCGACCATTGCTCAAGCGTCCTCGTCATCGACAATTCTTGAACAAAAGCTTGTAGTCCTCCTCATCGTCATCATTGGGTGAGTCTGGATCCATTTCAAACCTTGGTAGAGCGCGGATAAGAATTGATAAAAGAGCCCAGTCAAATCCGAGTCCCCATACCCGAAACTCTTATAAAATTTGAGCGCTCGCTTGTTCACTGGGATGTTAGGTTAGTTGGGGTGAGACTGAGTTCGAAGTTGAGTGAACCTTTGAAGACTGTGAGTATAATTTTATCCAGTCCAAAATCAGCTCCGATTTTCGCGAGGTGGTTCATCAACGCTCGACCAAGACCGGAGCGCTGAGACTGTTTGGCGACCTGGAGATCATAACTGGAGAAGATGCCTGAGAAAGGGAGGGCAGCTTGAAGGGAAGGAGGGACCAGTATAGGATATTTTTATCATCTTCAAACTCAAAGCGGAACGCGGTAAAAGCAACGAGCGAGCGAGTGCCAGTGGTTGGATAAACCAAGATGAAACGGGAGAGACGGTTGAACAACTCTCCCTTTTTATGTGGGGGATCCCATCCAAAAGACGACGTTGTGTACCTAGAGAAGCAGCGGCGATTTATTAACCTCAGTCGGTCGGGGTCGCCAGCGGCTTACATGGCGCGCATGTTTGTTTCGAACATGGACCATATCAAGCTGCGAGTAGACTCGTCCAAGCTTTCAGCAAGTTGCACTTTGAAGATGAAACTTCAAGCAAGTGAGGAGTCTTATAAAAGTTTCGAAAGTTGAAAGCGAAAGTACGTCGGATCCGGAACAAGACTTTTGGAGATTTGCGAGGCGGACGCCTTGCCATCATGAGCCAGTTGTGACGGCGTTCAAGAGCGAAAAAATAACCTTGTTGGCTCTCTCGATCTCCTCAGACCCAATCGAAAGGTCTTCATCGTCCGAGTCGTCGGGCATGGTGGTGGAGGTCAAGGTCAAAGCAGAGAGTAGTGATCGCCTGATCGCCGTAATTTTTTCCAGATTAGGACATCCGACCTTTCCTCGCGCCGTACACTTGCGATCGATTTCTTTGTGGTCAACAAACCCTCTCAGCTCTTTGCGACGATGAAGTTGGATGCAACGGATCTGCGGTACGTCACCCCAGATGAATTCCGAGTTCTAACCGCGGTACGAACCTTCCAGTCCTTTTGTGTCTCGAGCCTGAACGAAAAGTCAATAGGTGGAAATGGGCTCGAAAAACCACGAAGTCGTTCCAACGGTGCTTATTGCTCAAATATCCGGCTTGAGAAACGGCGGAGTAAACAAACTCATTGGCTCTCTTGCAAAGCGAAACCTAGTCTCGAAGGTCCAAAACTCGAAATGTGAATTGTGTCCTGTGTATTCTTGAAGTCTTCAACGGCTGAAGCATGCAAAAGATGACGGATACCGCCTAACGTATGGCGGTTATGACTTTCTCGCCATGAGGGCCATGTCGAAGAGAGATACAATGCATTCCGTTGGGAATCAGATTGGTGTCGGCAAAGAGTCCGGTATGCATGTATCTCCCCCTACTAGTTATCTCACCCTGACACCACTCGAGATATCTATATCGTGGCTGACGCAGAGGGCAAGGAGATGGTTTTAAAGCTGCATAGGTTTGTCATATCGTCTCATTGAGAGTTCGTCGATCATGACAGTAACTCGAGTCAGGCTTGGTCGCATATCCTTCCGAGCTATCAAAGAAAAGCGAGATTACCTCGGGAAACGGAAATCAGCATCTTGGATGTACATGTCTCGTTTGGCCGCACAGAAAGAATGGGCGTTCATGAAGGCAAGCAAAAATATTTAAACATTCATAGCTCGACACCCTGACGATTCTCAGGTGCTTCATGAGCACGAATTCCCCGTTCCACGGCCGATCGACCAAGCAAGACATTGTATATTGATGGAATTTATCGATGCATATCCTCTGTAAGCTCTAGTCTCTCTGTACACAGCCTTCAGCTAAAACTTGAACAGGCGACAGATAGCAGAAGTACCGTCCCCCGGGAAACTGTACTCTACGCTGATGGATCTCATTGTGCGGTTTGCACATGCGGGACTGATCCATGGAGATTTTAACGAGTTCAATATCCTTATTCGTCGCGAAACCGGAGAACCGGTCGTGATCGATTTCCCGCAAATGGTCAGCACGTCGCACACAAATGCCGAATGGTAACGAGACTGCAATTCCTCGTCAGCACCATCGCTGAACCAGATTTGTAGGTATTTCAATCGGGATGTAGAATGTATACGGACATTCTTCAAGCGTAGATTCCGTTATGAAAGCGCTTTATACCCTCGGTTCAGAAGCACCATCTCTGAAGATGGTGCGGCTACTGGGGACTTCCGTTTGGACGTCGTAGTTGCCGCCAGTGGGTTTAAACAAAAAGACATGAAGGCACTCGAGGAGGTCAGTATTTTCGTTTGCCGAGTTGGAGGAAATATTCACAGGCTCTCCAGTACATGGAGGCTGTTAAGAGCGACGGCTCGGAGGGCAGCGAAGAAGAGAGCGAGGAAGAAGGTAGCGACGACTCTAGTGAAGAAGAGCCAGAAGATGCAGACTTAGATCCTGCCCAAGAAGATGGAGAAAACGATGAGAGACTCAAAGTCCCGGACCCTGCACCGGACAACGAGGACAACGAAGAGGCAGAGCTCTCGGAGCCGTCTCTACGATCTCTTTCTCGCTCACCTCCACGCTCACGAGCAGGCTCACCGATCTCTCTTGAAAAATCGGCTGCCTCGCTCGCTTTGAATGATATCAAGGAGATTGTCTCCGCTGACCTGTCCAAGACACGCTCGCAACAGAAGAGAAAATATCATTCCAAGCGGGTGACACGGCGTGCTGGTCGATCGCAAGGGAGCAAGGCGAAGCAAGACACTCGGGTCAAACTGGATACGAGTGGGGTTTGGGACTAGTGTAGCCCACCTGTACTATTATATCTCTGCGTTTTTTTTTTTCACCGTAATTATATTATTATTCGAGTTTGAGTCAAAGTCTCGAACGTTTGTTTGGCCTTGCTGGCCATAATCCATCGCTTTCGCTAGCCGATCGGCCGAGCCGGCCCTTGCCTTTACCTTCCACCTTGGGACAACCTCGACCACTACTACTTCACGATGGAGAAAGCCGATCTCGAAACATACCAAGTACAGCTCTCACAGGTCGACCTCGCCATTTCCTCAGATCCGGACAATGTAGAACTCGTGTCTCTTCGTTCAGAGCTGAAGGAGCTTATCGAGCTCACTAAATCCGCCATTGCGGCCCAAGCCGAGGTCGCCTCCTCGTCAAAAGCAGAATCTTCGTCGTCGCGGAAGAACGCTTCGTCAGCGCCAACACATACGTGGTCCGCGGGCGACGAGTGTCTGGCAAAGTACTCGGGCGATGGAAGCTGGTATCCGGCTCGTATCACGTCAGTGGGCGGGTCCGCAGACAATCGTGTCTACAGCGTTGTTTTCAAAGGTTACAACACCACCGAACAAGTCAAATCGTCGGAGGTCAAGCCCATGCCCGCCAACCATGCCTTCGTTGTACCTGCGTCGAACAAGCGCAAGCTGACCAAAGCGGAGGAGGAGGAGAGGGAGAAGAAGAAGAAGAAGAATGAGAAGAAGGTCGAGGCGAAGGCTGCGAAAGCAAAGGAGCAGACGGCGAAGCAGGCGACATGGCAAAAGTTTGCCAAGAAATCTGAAAAGAAGGGCGTACATATCGCGGGCGTTGCCGGTACGAGTATATTCAAAACTCCAGATAATCCACTGGGCAGAGGTACGAATCGTTCCAGCCTTTTTATCCGCCCTCTTTCGGCACTCATTTCATTGGTTAGTTGGTGTAACAGGGAGCGGTAAAGGAATGACCGAAGTCGCGATTCAAGCCAAGCACAAGTTCGTTCTGCAGGACGACGACAACCTATAATCTATTGTAGAGTTTGTATGTGCTCACTTCGTGACCCAGGCGTTTACTAACTCGCGTTTTTACAGTGCATCTTCTGGCCATTTCCATCTGTATCATTCTTTGAATTGTAATGACGCCTTCTTTCTTCGCACGTCAGGCACTGTTCGCCCAATACACCGGCGCATCCTGGACGGCCACCGCCGAAAACACACGATGTGATGTCCTGCTTTTTTGGTCTTAGATATCGCCCTCACCATTCCGTTTCTCCGCCCCACTTGTTTCAGAGTATTCATGGGATGTTTGGGCCTTGGCCGTCGAGTCTTCGGGAGGCGACGTGTTGATGATCCATTTTGCAAGTGGTTAGATATTGCATTGTATCATTCAGAACACTAATGAACCGTTTTCCTTGCTTTTGTAACTCAGTCCGATCGTTCGAGGCATTTTCTTGTGTGAGATTGGATTTATTATTCAAAGTAAACGGACACTCGAGATTTCCAAGAAATTGACAGCTAAATATGTTTTTTGACTTCGCGCTCTATTTGTTGGCGCCCAAAGTTGCTGCAAGGGTTTCATTCTGCAATGCCGTGTCAGTTATTTTACACGCGATGCACATGTTACTCACGCTTCTCTGTAATTCAAGCAACCTTTCGCGAGCGTGCATGATGTCGTTGTGGAGACTCGCAATCATGGCCTTGAACCGAGTGAATCTCTACGACAGATCGACGACCAAGCAGCTCACTTTGCATATTTTCGAGTTTAGGCCTTTTAGATGTTCCAATTCTACGAGGTCGATAGGAAAATACTCGGTCCCCAGACTTGACGTGAATTTTAGTGTTATTTGTTGGCGACGGCGGGGGATATCTTACCTGAGAAGTTGGGTATGGAGCCTATCGATATGGGCTTCCAGACTACGAAATGATCAGAGGACGGAGCACGCAAGTCTGCGGAGGACAGATCTGATGTACCTCGCGATATAGATTGGGCGGCGCTGCGTTAAACCCAACGTAGTCCTCGATAAAGGTGAGATCGCGAGTCGCAATCCCGAATAGAACTCACAATTCCAGTATATTGAACAGTGGTCTTTCGAGGGCATGATTCCACATCCTCCGGTTGGATTTTGGTGGACTTTTGCCTTTCGGTCGCGCTTTTGCATTGTGGTATGGGTGGTATCTTTCGGTGCCTGGGCTGCTCTCTCGGTCGGGTCCTGGCGACTCGGATGACACAGACACTGAGGAGCGGGGCCCGCTGTAGGACGAAGCCGAGTCGGACGCATAATTATCGTCGTGGGCGGTGGTGGTCATTGCGACGCTGACGCCATTTTACCCCGCGGAACCCTCAACTCTAAAACTCAAGAAGCGAAGAAGCCAGGTCCACACTGATCCTACTTCTACTCGTGATGCCCGTTTGGATTTTGGCTTCAAAACTGCTTCCTGCGTCGCAAAATCACTGGGATTTTCTGCCTGGACAGTCGGTTTTTCAGTATACTAGCACAAGGGACAGAAAAAAAAACGGCCCAATGCGGTGACCAAGATTCCTTATTCGACCTTCTTACTCGCTCGCAGAATCCATCGATAATCGGCCGTCGAATTGAATTAAAAGCGGACGCAATTAACCCCGCCAGCGTCTGGCGTCTACCGCACCCGCCGATAAATGCCCTGTAATTCATCCCGGCGTCCGGCCGGCCTTTTTCTGGGCTTTGTTCGTGTTTCGTTCTCCGGCCCTCTCTTTCGTTCCTACCACCACCAAGACAGTATTCAATGAATTAATCGCCCTCCTCTCCTCATGTCGTGTGAAGACCGTCGTCCCCTCTCGCAGGTACCAGAGGACTCTGTCAACGCCGTAAGTCGCCTCTTGTCGCCCAACCAAAGCGCCGAGTCAAATCCTCCTCGTGGCGCAGCACATGTATCCTCCATATCCACCCGAAGATTCCTCGTTTACAATACATCCGCCGTATAATCCCACAGACCTAAATTTCTTCGATTCATTTGCATATTATCCCAGCGATGCGGTCGTGTATCTTGGTGACCCTCTGCCGTCAGACTGGGCTCATTACCAGTCGACAAACGTGCAGGACTTCAACATCACTGAGGCCGAGTATCCCTACGTCTCGTCCATGCATTATCCACTTCACACATCCTTCCCTCCCGAGCAATTCGTTCCATTGTTTCCCGACCCACGCGCCGATAACCATACCTTGCCCACACAATTCGTTCCATTCTTCCCTGACCCGAGCCCCGATAACCAAGCCGTGCCCGAGCCATTCATTCCACTTTTTCCTGACCCAAGCGCCGCCATGCCTTACAGCCTCGACCAGCCACCAACCGCTTGTGATTTGAACACGATTTTGAATTTTCCCGACCGTTTCCCCGAGTTTTTCGCACAGCCTGAGTACTGTGAGGAGTTCTATGCCCCTCAGCCCACCGCTATCGTAGCATCCGACGTGATAGAACTTTCCGAGTCCACGGCGCGGCCTCCCCCTCCAGTCAAGCGCTCAAAGGCTCAGAAGTCGAGAGCCGCCCCTCGCATTCGCGCTCGGCCTGCCGCCAGATCCAGCGGGTTTGTTCCTTCCGACCCGTACGGTTCATTTCTTTTTCGTGCAGCTCATCCATCGACTCCTTGAACAGGGACGACCTTTCGTCGTACGAAAAGAAGAGGCTTTACGCTGAATGTCTTGAGCATTATGTTCAATGTATGTACCGCCCTTACAAAAAATCATCCGCATTATATCAATTCGGAATTGTATAGATCTGCACCAACTGTTTGCCTGGATCAATGTCCAGCCGGTTCCGCTTGAACGTGTGTCCAGCTACCGTGAGCTCGCCAGTCGTTCTATGCGGGTGAGTTTTTCTCTTTGAGATTTGTCGTCCAGTCTTGATATATTCGCGGCGCGTAGACCATCCTGCTTCATCTGGGAAAATCGGCCGACATCCTTCACGGACTGATAATTCATGAAGAAGAGAAGGTGAGGCCCGCCGCAAAATTATTGGCGCCGTTATTCTTATTCGCCCCCACCTCAGTTCAAGGACCTCAAGATACGCGAAGTCCTAGGCGGAGCGCACACTCCGACTTCTGAAAGCCCCGACGACACCGCTGCCTCTCCCGCCAGCGACAGCACGGCCTCGAGCACAGACGTCTCATCCGACGCCGATGCCGAAATATCCAAATCCCTCGCGGAACCTTGATCTTTGCGACGCACATAATTTGTTGAACCCAAGAATCCTGCCCCGCTGCGTCTAATCTACGTATATCTAGCGCTCGTTATTTTGATTTGCCTGCGAACCAGTCCAGCATTTGCTTAGCATAACATTCACCTCACCGCGATCCATAGTCAAGTCCGTGTGTTCTGTAGTATGTACCGTACCGTACTTACATGGTATGTGTACAAAAGCAATACAATCTTCCAACCAACTATTCCAACTATCGAGTTCGTCGAAGCTCATTATACACTATTTGAGTTTTGATTTAGTAGTCGTCCTGGTACGAAGGAGGCAGATCGTCGTCGGGTCCTCCCTTGGGTCCACCGCTTCCGCTGGGTCCGCTCCCGCCAAAGAGAAGCTGCTCCCGCTCCTCGCGCTCGAGCCTCTTCTTCTCGTCTTCGGCGGTCTCGTAATGGGCCGGAGGTGCCTGTGCCGCCTCCGAATACGCCTGCAGCCGCCTCTTCTCCTCGGACGCGCTCTCAAACTTCTGCGAGCCGCTCGTGCTGCCGTACGAGGGCGCAGAGGGCTCGTTGCCGGGGAGCCCGCCGCTGCGGGGGCCCGCTGAGCTCGAGGCGGCCTTGATGTCGTGCAGCGATCCGCTGGCGGGGCCGGGACCCGCCGCACCCGCAGAAACCGGGACACCCGTCTCTGCGACGGTGGGAAGGTCGGAGGGATTGATCGGGGTCGGCGCGACGACGGAGTCGTGTGACGCAGAACCGGCGACGTGGGGGATGGGGGCGGGGGACAGGTTCAAGGTTGACGGGTCGATCGGAGGAGACTGAGCGGAGGACTTGGCAGAAGGCGGGAGCGGTTTCTCGGTGGGCGGGGGCGACATCCGGATGCCGGGCTGGAGGCTGCTCGTAACATCCGAAGTGACGATGTTGGAGAGTTCCCGGGCGTGGGTTTCACCAAAGCTGCGTGTGTCGGACCTGCTGAGGTCAGAACCTGCGGTCTGCGGCGGGAGGTTGATGTGACCAGTCTTGTAGTTGTCTAGAGCGCGCTGCAGCGATGCGCGGGCGGCGCCGGTTGCCTGTCCACCAGCGTAAGGGTTCTCTGCGGTAGGAGGGAAGGTCGGCAGCGCCGTAATAATAGGCGTCGCCGCTTGCGAAAGAAGGACAAGCTTCTCGCCAAACTGATAAAGAAATGGGGATGAGCGCGGATAACATACGTCGGGAAACACAAACCTCGCGGATGGCCTCCCACTTGTGCTTCTCGCTCTCGCGGACGGCCTGGCGCTTCAAGAGGTTGACCTCGGTCTCCTGGGGCTGATCCTCGAGGTTCTTCTTCCTGAGCTGTTCCTTGAGCTCGGCCAGCCTCTTCTCCATTCCCCGGGGCTGGTCGTGCTCGATGCGGTTGATCTGGAGCTGGATGCCTGCGCGGGCGTTGCGTTGCGGGGCAAGCGCCGCCTCTGCATCGCGGAGGGTCTTGAGTGGCGCACGGGCGGCATCGAGCTTGACGGCAAGCGAGCTAGCAAGGGAGCCCTGGACAACGCTCAAGTTGAAGAATTATGTACTGGGCAACGGCATACCTGCACGAAATTGAGGTACGCGAGACGGTCAGTGACGTCTTTGAGGTCCGCTTCCTCGGTTTGGCCCCAGGTGTAGAGCTCCTTGCTCTGGGCTTTGGCATCACGCGACAGGCTGTCGAGGTCGATAGCGACGCCCTTCTCTATAGTGATGATCCGCTGCACGGGCGTGGTCGTTGAATATTGCTGGCCGAGCGAGCGGAGCTGGTGGTGGAACGAGTCGAGCGCATGCGAGTCGTGAGAGGGTAGCACAGACGAGGCCTTGTCGGCGATCTTTGTGAGAAAGCTCATTTGTGGGATGAAAGCGGGCTGTCGATACACGGATTAAGTTTGGGCGGTGACTTTATACGCAGAGGAGCAGAGTATACAAGGATATGATTGCACTGCTTAGCACGGCCAAATATATATTTCCGTCGGACATTGCTCTCGAGACCTCTACGCAGCTTCAAGTGTCAACAAGTTGGACTATATTACTTCACAATAACTGAATTGATACTACACTATAATTTTCCTCGCTTTCCCGCCCTTCTTCTCGCTGTCCTTGTGCGAAAGAAACTCGACCTCCGTCGCCAGTGGCCCCGCAAGCTTCTGGCTCTCCGAAAACCCAAGGACGCTCATCTTAAAGTGCTTACCCACCCCCTCGATCCGCTCCCGCAGCTTGTCGTCCTCACCCGACGGCGCAAGTCGCGTCCATATCGACAGCCGGTAGAACTGCGGTCGTGTGGACACAATGACGCCCGTGATGAGCGAGTTGGGCGGCGATCCCGAAGGATCCTCCTGTGTCAGCGACGGGTCAAAAGTTTCGCCGATCGCAGCAAGCATCTACGACACAGCCAGTCGGTCAGTCAGCGCACTGCACGCAGTCGGGCGCAGTCATAACATACAGTATATAGCCACATCTTATCGACGTGGGCCCGGTTCTTGTCTTTTGGCAATTGGATACTCCATTTGCCGCCGTTCTTGTTTGCCTCGTCCTCCCATGCCGGGATAATTCCCTCCTACACACGGTCATTCAGCATCGCCGGCGCACAGTCGACTGCGCACGCACCTTGAAGAGATAATAGTTTGCCTTTTGCGGCAGTAGCGATGGCGGAACAATGTTGTTGTACAGACTGGGGTGAAGCATCAGAGGTGGATCGATAATAGAAACAAAGAGCGGCGTATGCACCCCCAGAACTCCTCGACGCTGTCGAAGCTGATGACGCGTTTGATATCCTCCATCCAGCCCTGTGCGGCAGCCACACCAGGTGTTTGCGGCACAGAGGGGGTCTGGGGAAAGGCGGATATGGGGGTCTGGGGCATGTTTCGGCCCTTGGTTTGAGGCGAGTCGAACCAGAGGGTCCAAGGTGAGTAGAGGGGGTGCTGCAGCGGGTCAGGGGCGAGCAATGCAAGACAGTAGTGCGAACTTGTACCTTGACATTAAAGTTTGTTGGATCGTTAAACACGGTTCGAATGCCTTCCGCCTGTGCCTGCATGTCGACCTCTTGGATTTCACCGGGCTCAAGGGATTCATCGTCGTTGACCGCAGCTTGGTCAGCCAAGGCAGCCGAGAGCGCAGCTCTCGAGGCGGTGAGGGCAGGGCCCGAAAGCATAGACATGGTTTGGTGAGAAAGAGTTATGGGTCACATGATCAAATGATTTTCAAGAAAGTGGACACACAATTTGGTTTTATGTAGTGACTTTTTTAAAAAAAAGAGACAGGGCATGGCGCACGAACTGCTGAGCATCTCCGCTATATTCTAGACCCAGTACGCGTCTGTGAGTAAAGGAAGAAAACCCTGACTTTTTTGCTAATGGGGGTAGTGAGGTCTGAATGTTCACGAACGTCCGCGAGCAGTGCATAATAGATGTGTGGGATACTTGAGAGTACTGTGGGACATCGGAATATCGGACTGAGACTCTCGTGTGACGACTCGGAGTCGGCAAGAAAAGTCATGGTCACCTGACTACATGGGCTCTTGAATATGGACCAGCTTCAAGCAAAAGTGGTCGCTGCGGCCACAGGGTCGACGATGACCGCCTTGACGAGCAAGTCTTCTCTACCATCCCATTACTGTGCTGACCATCCGCCCCAGTGACTCCTTTCGACGTCGTCAAAACCCGGTTGCAGACCCAGCCAGTCCAAGTACGGACCCGGCCCTCACCCGCTGTATGCTGCCAACCCCCGAATGTCCAGTGCATCCGCAATATGTCCTCTCTTGCCCGTCCTCTATCAGCCGAGCAGCTTGTATGCGTCTGGGACCGCGGCTTGTTCAGAGCGGAGCCGGTAAAGGGCTTCTCCGACGCAATTCGCCATGTTTGGCGTGCAGAGGGCATGCGCGGGCTGTGGAAGGGCGTCGGGACCACCTTGTGAGCTGCCCCATGCTTCCCTTATTTTTCAATCGTCCTCAATTCTCTTTTCAGAGTGATCGGAGTTCCGGCGTCGACGTCGTATATGCTGACTTACGACCATTTACTAAATGTGGTGCTCCCGCCTCTCCTGCCGGCTGGAGTCGTCCCACTGTCGGCCGGCATTCTGGCCCGTTCCACCATCACCACCATCATGTCTCCCCTCGAACTCGTCCGCACGAACCTCCAGTCCACCCCCGCACATCCGCTAAATCCGAATACTCTGCGTTCCGTCCTGAGCTCCGTCCGGGGACTTGTCCGAGACCACGGTGTCCGGTTTCTCTGGCGCGGTCTCGGGCCAACTCTCTGGCGAGACGTGCCGTTCTCCGGGCTATATTGGGCCGGCTACGAAACCACGAAGAAGGCGTTTGCGCGGAACCGCCAGAGTGGTGCATGGGTCGCGTTCATCTCTGGCGCGTTCAGCGGCATGTCGGCCGCGCTGGTAACGAACCCTTTCGACGTTCTCAAAACACGACGGCAGGCTCTCATCATGTCGTCTTCGACATCCGCAAAAAATTCCAGCATACCCATCCTCGTTCGCATAATCAAGACAGAAGGCGCATCATCACTGTTCGCAGGTTTGCTGCCCCGCGTCGCGAAGATTGCGCCTGCATGCGGGATAATGATTGCATGTTATGAGGTTCGTCTCCGCACCTGTTACATCTATTGACTGCGTCCTGACGTCCGACTCTAGGGGGTTGGAAAGTTCTTGATTAAAAAATAGCAGCTTAATCTTTGTACTCTACACACATCGTACATAGATATTAATTCAACACATATAGACACCATTGTGTATTATCTACGACCACCAATGAAATCCCCTCATCGTAACCTGCCCATTTCCCGGTTGGTTGTGGCCAACTTGCCCGTGGTGTCGTCTACCCGGTTCGCAAGGTCATCCAGCAGCTCGATCTGTATTGCGAGTTCGTTGGATATGGCTTCCCCTAGATGCCGTTGACGTTGGAGAACGGCTGTCAGTTGAGACACCTCGGAATCCTGCTGTTGCATCTTGGCCTCTTGCAACATAAACAGGCCGTGGTCGTCCAGAGGCCGCGTCTCCTCGGTCTCGCGCGGTTTGGCGGCCGCTGCGCCAAAGACCCGACCGAAATGCTTAGACGGCGGCGACGCGCCGCCAATTAGCGCCTCCCGGTCATTGTCGGGTGCGGGGTTCCTTACGGCGACAGAACCACCCGCACCTACCCGACTCGTTAGACGTGCAACGGTGACCATCTTCCCCAGCCTAATACAATCCAAGGTTAAACCCAATCAAGCACGAAAGAGAGAGAGGGGGGATGTACTTCTCGCAGTCGTCGCGCAGCCGCGCAATCATGTCCGTCCGCCGCTGCAGTTCACCCTCGATCATGCCGCCCATAGCAAGCTCCTGCAGCCCCGCAGCAAGCTTGCCGACGCGCGAGATGACGCCCGCGAGCTTCTTCTTCGCAGCGACGTTGGATGTGTGCGCGCCGTTGGTGTCGCCGCGATCGGAGAGGGCATCGCGCTTGTTGATGTCGGCGCGGACGTCGCGGATGCGGGCCTGGAGATCGATGTGCTCGTCCAGCCACGACGCGGCGGTGAACTGGCCGCTCTGGGGCAGCTCGCCCTGCTTCCCGATCGGGATGCCGAGGAACTCGCGGAATGCGAATGTCTCGCGCCACTTGTCATCTTTGGCGCTGAGGATCGCTCGCAGAAACAGCTCGAGGCCTGTGCGACGCTCCTCGAGCAGCTTGGGGTCTGAATGGGAGCGGAAGATGGAGAGGGAGTGCTTTGGGGGCAGGGGTGCAGGGGGTTCGCCGACTGCGTCCTTGAGGGCGCGGTGGAGATCGTCGAACTCGGAGTAGCGGCGCCAGAGGGACCAGTCGCGCACATTCGCCTTCACCCGCACCTCGTACACGGTGTGCGCCGTCGGCGTCGCCCGTTCTTCATAGCGCGGTATAAACACTGACTGAAGCATTGCTGAATGACGTAATGCTATTGGCGAGCCGCTTTTACCAACACAAAACGTGCACACGATGTCCGAACAAAAATAGTAAAAACAACCGCAAAAGTCCACCAGCCAACTCCGCGCGTTCTGAGGAAGGAAACGAACCCAGGAAACACATCCTCCGTTATATCCTCCAGCTGCACCTCCGTGAATCCAATTTCGCGCATCTGCGCAACATACTCGTCCGTCGAGATCATGTTCTCGCGCGGCATGAGCCTGAGCACCGCCGTCACACATCGAGTCCAGCGCGTCTGAAGCGCACCTGGGGCGAAGCAGATGTCCGCGAGCGCGAGAGAACCCCCAGGATGTAAACGAGCGTATGCCTGCCGCAGAAACTGGGACCGCGGGCGGAAGTGATATGCGCAGTCCAGCGCGAGAATCGTGTCAAAGTATTCCCCGGACGATGGGTCGAGGGGATGGCTGTGGCACCCTGGCCGGTAGATGGCGTCTCCGGCGTGCAGAACGACGGGCACGGGCTGGTTCAGGCGCGCGACGCGTGCTTGCGAGCGCTGGTGGTGCGACGGCAGGCTCGTGATGCCTGTCAGCTGCGCGGGGCGAGGCACAGAGGGATAGGTGAGCAGTAAAATGAGCGATTCGCCGGTTCCGTGGCCGACGTCTACAAATAAATTTATTTAATGTGAATGAATCAAGCCGTGGTTAGACCAACCTAGCACCTTTCCCCCTGGTTTACATCCTGCTGCTTGAACGAGCTTCAACGCCAGGGCTGCGCAAGTGAATCAAATTGCCGCCCCGCTACGATGCAGCTTACCTTCACAAGCTTGAGGGAAAACATTGGTGTCCTATATTGACGTTCCACGACATGAACTCGACGAGGAAGACGGGTATGCACCTTCCAGTACCCCATATTAAGCCATTCCGTCCGAGCGACGTCGTCGCCGGGAAGCTTGTTGAACGCGAGGTGGAACTCGCCGTACGGGTCGCCGGACGACCGCTTCGCCATCCAGAAAGCAAGAATCAGAACAAAGACGATAGCGAATAGCACTACATTCATTCTTGGATACGGCAGACACAAGAAGAAGGTAAACAGAAAAATATCCTGCGAGGCGCTAAGCAAGTTGTGCCGAAAAGGCTCGCGAATAACGTACTCAAGGCCCCGACGTGTTCTCCAGCCTCGCAGCGATCCGCTCGAGTGTTTCAGTGTGCGACTTTTCGAGTGTACTCTTGATGAAGGGAATTAACAAGAAGAAGCCCTGTAAATAGACGGGGACATCAGAATCTACTTCCGAAAATATACATATCCAAGTTCGCACATTCACGATGGTCGATTCCTCCACCTCAGTGACGCTCTCGGAAATCGCCTTCACAGTGTACTTCACCTTCGTGGTCGTCCCCGCACCCGCAGCGCTCTCCGCCCGCATCCCGTCGTCGTGTAGAGTGATCGTGGCGTTGTAAGATATTCTCGTTCGATATCCGAACAAAACCATGCTGTCAACGATGCTGTACTTTGTGGCGTCTGCGGCGTCGACATTGACCTCGATGATGAGCGGACTAAGCTTCATGAGCGCAGACGGGTCATGGAGAAATTCCAGCACGGTCTGCAGAGGTACATTGATTTGCTTCGAAAACGTTACTTGATGGGAACGGAAGAAAAACGACATGATTAGTTATATAGATTTCGCGAAAGCATTTGAAAAGCACAACAACAAAACTCTAATAGTACAACAAACATCCCTCCCTCCTCCGTAAAAATACAGCAGCAGCTGGGCCAGCCGGGCTACGACGCAGATTGCGGTTCCTCATTGCTTTCGCCGATGTCAACGTCGCCGATAACATAGCGCAGCACATCGCTGAGGGTGATAATGCCCAGCAATCTACCCTTCTTGCCGCCTGCCTTCTCTTCCTCCTGAAAACAAGCATTCTGTCACGGACAGCATAACAAATGCAATGAAAGACGCACCTCGCCCTCCACTACCACCAGCCGATGGACGCGCCGCTTCTTAATCAGCTCTAACAGTGTCCGTAGGGAATCGGACGCCGTGCAGATAACGACACCAAGAAAGTCCGGTGAGCGCGTCTTGAGGGCCTCGGAAATGGTGAGATCGAGGTTCTGGTACACTCCCAGCCGTACGAGTGTCTAACGGTTCAATGAGCAATCGTCCTAGACGCTGTCGAAGCACGCACCATGACGTCGACGGTCTCGTACATGTCGACCACTATCCCGTCCTCGTCAATGATGGGCACTGCGGATATTGAGCGCTCCGAAAACATGTGAACCACATCAAAGACAGGCGTATTGAGGGTTGCGGTTGCAAGAGGATGGAAGGGGCTTATTCCAGACGAACTGACATATGTTCCGATCTTTAATTTGCGCAGGGACAAATGAAGTTGCTGAATTTCTGACGGACACTATGTGGCTCATCAATATTTTTAATATGAATGAAAAAAGAGAATGACAAACGTTCAAGGCGATGAACTTGAGCAGGCGGTACTGTGTCAGGACGGAGACGATCACTTCGTGGCCCGTCTCGGTGTCCTTGTCCAGTAACGGTAATCTCCGGGCGTGCGTTTGTATGAGGACCTTGGCGGCGTCGAACATGGAGCTATTTGGATGCTCGCTGAGAAGGGTCGGCTGGGCTACGCCCAGATTCTTCTCGATCTCTTGGGCGCGATGAGATTTTAATTTGTTGAGAAATGACGGTGCATACCTCTGAGAGACTCGATACGGAACTTCTCTACGTCGGTCTTGACGTTGTCGTAGTCGACGGCGGTCTTGTAGTAGTACTGGATGAGGTGGATGATGTCCAGCACGGTGAGCATCCCTGCGAACGAGGACTTCTCGCTGTTCCAAAGGGGTGCGGATACGACATCTTTGGAAATAATCAATGGTGCAAATCGGAGCAATGTGCAAGAGAACAGACTGTTTGCCAGCAGACATTGCAGTGCGCGGGTGACACTGAGCTTTGTATCCAATACGATCAGACGAAACGAGACCGGGAAAGCGTCGTAGCCAGTGCGGCCTCTGAGCATCGCACGGATTGCATAAAGGGCGGCTTCATGGCTGTCGTTGTGTGGACCTAAGTGGGAACCCGCGCGCCGGCGGGATGGTTTTCGTCGAGGAGTCGACTGCATCAGAAGCAAGGCGATGAGTTAAGTCACAGTCACAAGTCTCCGTTTCTCTCCTTCCATGACCATGTCCGCGTTCGATCTCGACGCGCCCTTCGTCGCCGTGGACGACGACCAGCTCCCCGGCATGCCCAACCAGGATGCCCTCTTCGTCCTCCTCCCCCTCCTCATAATTCTCTCCACCCTGCTCTTCATCCTCTTCCTCGTCCTATGTTGCGCCCTCATTCTTCGCCGCAGGCGAGGCATTATGCTGCGGGACAGCGATGGCCCCGTTGACATGAGCAGAGAGGAACTAATTGAGGGCGATGGCGGCTTCGAGGGCCTTGAGGCTCGTTGGCTTGAGAGCGTCAGCGACCACGTCCGTCAGGCTTATCTCCGGGCGCGAGGTTCGTATTGTGACCCGTAAAATATCTATTTCTCTCATGCTCATCTTGCCAACGCAGACTTCCAACTCCAATATCTTCCAAACTCCCTTCCCACGGACATCACTCTTTCCCAGTTCCTATCGATCCAGGAGAAGGGCGTCTCCGCCTGGTCGTTCGAACCCGACTATGAGACCGTCAACTCCCTCATAGTGCACGCCCGCACAGAGATCACGTTTCTTCCGGATCCCGCCTCGTCGTCGTGTGTCCAGTCCAACCTTCCCCTCCCCAAGCTGAACGAGGTCTATTATTGGGAGGTAAAGATGTTCGATCTCCCCGAGTCCACCAATGTTGCCGTAGGCTTGGCCACGAAGCCGTATCCTGCGTTCCGTCTTCCTGGTCTCAATCGCTACTCTGTAGCTTATCACTCCAACGGCGACAAGTCCCACAACTACCCCTTCACGGCGTCGCAGTTCGGCCCCTCTCTCAAAGAGGGCGATGTCCTTGGTCTGGGCTATCGCCCTCGGACAGGGACCGTGTTTTTCACTCGCAATGGAAGGAAGCTCGAGGATGCCTTTGTTGGCCTCAGCAGGTGGAATCTCTTCCCGACCATAGGTGCGGACGGCCCCTGCAGTGTGCACGTCAACCTTGGACAAGCCGGTTTCGTGTTCATCGAGGCTAACGTCAAGAAATGGGGTCTTGCGCCAAGTGTTGGAACGCTTGCACCGCCACCAGCATATGGTAGCGAGCGTGGTAGTATCCTACTAGATGTCGGTGGCCGTGTACGGCCAAGAGGAGATGGCACCCCGCAGAATACTCCGAGCCCGTCCTCGCCGATGTCGCGACGTGCATCTCATCGGTCACGCCGACCCAAGCCTCCTGGCGGTGGACCGGTTTCTTCCCCTCTGCGAACTTCGTCGTTCAATGAACCTCCGATGACGCCCCCACCTCCAATAACGCCCATCATCGAGGAAGCACCCGACCTTAATGCTGCTGGCCCATCGACGTCGCGGAGATACATCTCCCCTACGGATTTGCCATTCCATGCTCCGCCGAACACTAATCTACCAAGCGACGTCCAAGAGGTCGACGAAGACGAACGCTCTACCCCCTCCTCTCCCGCAACCTCTTCCCGCTCCCTCTCCCCGGACGCTCCCGCAGGTGCGCGAAACCCGTTTACCACGCCTCGGCGTCACCGTCCCTCCCTCACTCACATGGCCGCATCATTATCCGACCCAGGCTCAGAATTAACCGTCCAGGTACACCTGCCCCCTGAGTCCCCAATGACGCCGAATCCCCCCACGCCTAATGTGCTTGACATCCATTTGCAGGCGCTTTCTTCGCACCGGCGGACGCCGAGCGGCGGGAGTCGTGGGCCCGACGACCGGCTACCCTCGGAAACGTTGACCAGACGGGATCCGCCCGCATACTCTCCTCTGGATGCGTTCACGTATCAGGACGGGGTGCACATCGATCTGCCTGCGGAAGTTATTGCAGCGGCGCTGGAGGGGAACGCGATGCCGACGAGTGCGATTGGGCACGGCAACTCGGACAGGCGAAGGACGACTAGGAGGCATTAAATGTTTGGACGTGTGACGGCTCTGCTTTTTTGCACTCCGTCTATGATGCAGTATTTCCCAATCAATCTACACCACGATATGTTGTAATATTCGTTTCTACCATAAGTATTGGACTTGGAAGTAAGTGTGACCCGATGAGACACGATAGGTCACTTCACGTGACGCATCAACGCGTTCCGAATAGCCGCGCTGATTCCAACCACGAACCACGAACCACTATGCCTCGTTCTATACCCCACCGCACGTCCTCGAGAACTTCAGAACAGTACTCTGCCGTCTCGGACGCCTCCACACATACCCGCCCACGATTCTCCGACGCCCAAGTCGTGGTTCTCGAACAGCTATTCCACAACAACACTCACCCGACACTAGAGGAACGCCAACGTCTGGCGATAGATACAGATATGTACGGATTTCACTTGACTTTTGAGACGCGTTGTTGATATTCTGGCCGCAGGGAAGTAAACTCTGTCACGAACTGGTTTCAGAACAAACGCAAGGCGACCTCTCGTCGTCGTTCACGCCACAGCACCGCTACTAGTACTACAAAGAACAGCTCTACCCGCCGACAGTCAAAGTCGTCTTCTGCCAGTAGCAGGGCCTCCTCTACTCCCACTTCTTCTGCGTCCACATCCACATCCGCATCGAGACGCCCCTCCCTTGACCGTGTCGCGTCTCGCTCCGAACTGCGCGCCCCGCCACCACGCACGCCGTCCCGCCGCCACAACCCGCACGCGCCCCTCTGGGCAAACATGGCGTCCTCTCCCATTGCGCCCCCTTCCAGCCCTTTCGCGCGCGACTATGTCGAGTTTGGCCAAGGCCAGGGCCAGCGCACGCGCACCCTCGAATGGGCCTGTGCGCGCCGCCGCCTCGTTGGAAAGGGCGACGACGAAGCGGACGTTCCGGAGTTGGTGTTCGATGACGCTGGGGACACGGACGTGGAGGTCCATGAAGCTGCCACGCCGCCGCGCTCCTGCGCCTCGTCCCGAACCCCGAGCACCAAGGGCAAACGCACCTCGTCAGAAGGCGGAGAGCCCGATGACGAGACGATGAAGGCAGCTCTGGCGTTGTGTGGGCTCATGCGCGGATAGGTGGGCAGCGGAGAATTGAGTCGGGAGCACGGATAAATTACTGCACCATTCTTGTATCAATGCTAGTAAATACAGTATCAAAGTATTGTGAGGAGAAGAATGTCTGGATACAACGGAATCCAGCTGTAACAGAATGTGGAGACCGTATCGAACTACTACCCGTTTTGGGAACTTTCTTGCCTCTTCTGGCTTCAAGCCAGATTTTTCCAGTGAGTGCTAAGTATGCATCCCTCAATATTACCCAGCCGTTCGGTACAATAAGTAGCGATGATTAGATTTAAAATATGGGGTTGCGAGTGGACCATCCAAGAGAAACGTCCTGTCATTCATCAAGCTCTCAGAACTTTTCCAAGAAGACGCTGTACGTCCAGCGCCCCAGATTCCGACGGGTTAACAGAGACTTGCAGAATTCGACGGTCCTGAAGAGACGAAGTTAGCCATTTGCTTTCCGTTTGGATAGCATATCGATGGTTGGCCAATTTACCTTCAACGAGTTGCATTGGTGTCGGGTTGGTTATTCCTCGCTGACCGTCCTGTATCGTTTTCGGCCGCTTCGCTATTCGATTTTTTCTCTCCATCATGCGCCGAACTCGGCTTTCCATGGAAAAGGATCCGTATCCTGCGTCCAAGCCAGGCACCAAATCCGAGCCATAGCAAAAATGCCAGGAGGATGAGCACCACTACTGATATAACGCCGATGAATCTGTGTACTCCGCTAGGGGCATCCACTGGTCCTATGTTTTGCTCGACATCTTGAGAGTCCGCCTTGGCGCTCCCATCCCCTGGAGGTGCGACGCCGTCCATGCAGTTGAGCTGGTCTGGCTTGCAGACCTCGCGTTCGTGTTCTTCCTTCGCTCTGGGCCTTGCGATGAATATGGGTGTGGGCAGACGCATTTTTGCTCTCCCATACAGACTTTGCTTTTGAAACCGGATTTAGTGCGAACAGTGTTCGCTTCGACGCTAATCGGGCGGCGGAAGGACGGATCTAAAAGGAAAATTTGCCAAATTGTACAAGGACGTCCTACAAACTCAAGGCTCCAATCTCTTCGGGTCTCTCGGGAACATGGACGCGCGGCGGATGTTATTTAGCTTTAGGAAAAGCATGAGCACCCGCTCCAAACCGATTCCTCCTCCACCGTGAGGCGCGCAGCCCATGCGGAAGGCATCGAGATAGCCTTTCATGGAGTCGGGGTCGACTCCTTTGCCCCGCATCTTCTCTGCGAGTACTACGGGGTCGTGGATACGCTGGGCCCCCGAAAGAATCTCTTCACCGCGCATGAAGAAATCGTAGGAATTGGACAGCGTCTGGAGAACAAATTCAATGTGCGAACCAACAACTGTAGGTTTGCTTACGGGGTCCTCTGGGTCGGGCATGGTATAAAAGGGGCGGAGTTCCATGGGGAACTTGTCAATGATGAAATAATCGGTGTCATATTTCGCCTTGACGAGACGACCAAGTCTCTTCTCGTTCTCCGTGCTATTTTGTGATTTAGTTAAATGGTATTTTGCTACGAGGCCGCACTCACTTTATGTCATCCAATGTTTCTCTGGGCACCCCGTCCTCAACAAGGATATCGATGGCTTGCCGGAACGTCAATTTTAGGGTACCTTCGGGACCCTCCCTCCATTTGAACTCATCGGCGGGGAATTGCTTCCCGACGATTGCGATTTCGTTGTGGCATTTCTCTCGAAGACCACGGAAAATGCTCAGGAAAAGATTGTCGAGTAGCTCCATAACTTCGTGATAATGTTCCTCGATCGTCATCTCCAGATCGAGTCCCATAAACTCGGTAAGATGACGATGGGTGTTGGAATCCTCAGCACGGAATACGGGCCCGATTTCATACACTCGCTCGAAATCCGCAGCGATGGCCATCTGCTTTGCGAGCTGCGGAGATTGCGCAAGGAAAGCACTTCCTGCGGACGATGTTATTGAAATGAAATAAAACCAGAATCAGCGGGCCTTACCTTTGAAATAGCTGACTTTGAACACGGACGCTCCCGACTCTGTTGCAGCACCTTGGAGTTTAGGGCTGTGGATTTCGATGAAGCCGTTGCTGCTGAGGAATTGACGGAAAAGATCGCCGATTGCGGACTGAAGTTTGAACACGGCTTGATTTGTCGGTGTCTGAATCAAATATGAGCGAGCGTAGAGGATATAGAATAGTTGATGTACTCGTAGATCGACGACTCGGTTATTGAGTCGCGTGTCAAGTAGCACCCGGTTGAATTGTTGCGCCTTTCCATCGACTTCAGTAGGTACCTCGTCGGTGTCCGGACGAGAAGCATCGTCCAATGAGAATGGCAGGCGTCCGTCAATTCCAGAGACAAGATGCACCTGCGATCACAAATGAGTCAAATAATTTTACGAGGGAGAAATTTGACTCGCCTGGGTGACATGAACCTCGACATCCTGGACACTTGCACTTTTGATCGGCTCAGGGCTCTTTTTGACGATGCCTTGCACAAGGACGATGCTCTCGTCAGCCAAGCCAGAAGTCCATTTCACCATTTGTTTAGAAACTTTTTCTGGAGCAACGGTGACCAGAGCCTGTACCGAGTCAGAACGCTGACGGAGGTTGAGGAAGACCATCTTGTTGCCCTGGGCTCGCGAGGTTTGCACGCGGGCACGAAAAACAACAGTTTCTCCGTCGCGTGCTGAAAGAGAAGATATTTGGACACGAGGAATCCCAGGACGTGTCTGTGACTGGTGGAGAGGCAGGGGACCATAGAATTCAGTCGCATAATCCTATATCGATCGAGGAATCAGCCCTTGCACTGTTGAACCGATGATAACTAGGACAGACAACTTCAGAAGCGGCTTTTTGGGCAGCAAGCTCTCGCTGCTTTGCCTCTTTTTCTTCGGCCTTCTTTGCTTTCTCCAGTTCCTTCGCGCGCTTTTTCAGTTCGTTTTTGGACGGACCAGCATTGAGTTCGCCCACAATTGGGGTTTCAGGTCTGGGAGAAGGTGAGATTGGCTTGAGCTGTGCATCGACGCTTACTGCTGAGAGTCGGCCATGTTGTGGTCAAGGAGAGAGAAACAAGTCAGAGTTCAAGTCGAGTCAAGGAAATATTTATCGCGACCCAATCTTGACCTAATCCAGTCGATCGACGTCAATGATCGGAATTGACCGGGAAGTTTTCGCGTACTTAGCGGATTTAACGTTTTGTCTTCCACCTCCATGCTCGCCGCCACTTTCTCTCGCCGCACCGCTGGCGCTGGTGTCGGCGTCCTTCGCTCCCTTTCTGCCTGGTCTGCCGTCCCCGCTGGTCCCCCCGACCCAATTCTAGGTGTCAGCGAGGCATTCAAGGCGGACAATGACCCTCGCAAGATTAACCTTGGTGTTGGCGCATACAGGGACGACAAGGGGAAGCCTTATGTCCTTGACTGCGTTAAAAAGGCGCGTCCTAGTCCTGGGCGGGACTCGTGCATATCCTGACACTTTAATAGGCCGAATCTTTCCTGGAAGCCTCCCACCCGGACAAGGAGTATCTCCCTATCACTGGCCTCCCTGAATTCACCAAGAACGCCGTCAAGCTCGCATATGGTGCTGACAGTGCCCCGTTGAAGGATGGTTCTGTACGCTGCCGTGACATATTCACTACCACGAGCTGACACTCGAAAAGATTTCCGCCACCCAGTCCATCTCGGGAACCGGCGCTCTCAGAATCGGCGCTGCATTTTTGGCCCGGCACTATCCTCATGCCAAGGTTGTGTATCTCCCCAACCCATCTTGGGGAAACCACACTCCCATTTTCCGCGACTCCGGCTTTGAAGTTCGCAAGTATGGATACTTTGACCCGGCAACCCTTGGCTTGAACTTTGAGGCCCTCAAGGCCGATCTGCGGGTCAGTTATGTTATTTATTTATGTGCGGAGAAAATGTTCATTTAGACTCTCGGTCTAGACCAACGCTCCGGAACACTCGGTCGTACTTCTCCATGCGTGCGCTCACAACCCCACCGGCATCGACCCTACTCCAGAACAATGGGCGGAGATCTCAGACATCTGCAAAGAACGGAAACTCTTCCCCTTCTTCGACATGGCGTACCAAGGCTTTGCTTCTGGCTCCACCTCTCGCGATGCTTTCGCTGTCCGTCACTTCGTTTCGCAAGGCCACCAGATCGCACTCGCCCAATCGTTCGCAAAGAACATGGGTCTTTATGGCGAGCGTGTCGGAGCCTTCTCCTTGGTCACCGCCGATCCCGCCGAGAAGGCGCGGGTTGACAGCCAGCTGAAGATTGTAATCCGCCCAATGTACTCGAACCCTCCCGCCCACGGTGCCCGCATTGCCAACACGATCCTGAGCAACGAAGAGCTTTATGCCGAGTGGGAGCGTGAGGTGAAGGGAATGGCCGACAGGATCATCACTATGCGCGAGAAGCTCTACGGTATCCTGACCCACGACCTGAAGACTCCCGGCGAATGGGGACACATCAAGAGCCAGATTGGGATGTTCAGGTACATTGTTTATTCGGGAGCCTGCACGACGTATGCTGACATGTTTTTGTTTAGCTTCACCGGTTTGAAGAAGGAGCAAACCGTGGCCCTCGCCGAAAAGGCCCACGTCTACATGACTGCCGATGGACGTATTTCGATGGCGGGTCTGAACGCGTCGAACATCACTTACTTTGCCGAAAGCGTTGACGGTGCTGTGAGAGGTACTCTTTAAAATTATATCTACTTTTGCCAAACCGCTGGTGCCATTTGCGGCATTATCGAAGGTTTAAATCCACTCTCTAGATAGTTTCGATAGAACTGGCCTAGAATATTCAACTTGGACTTAGATTTATTGAAAAGCCGTGACGTCACGGGACCGCGCTCACTTTGAACGCGACCACAAAGTTGAATGAGCCCATTGTCAACGCCCTCCCCTGGCCCAGCCTTACCTGGCGCCTGGCCATCGCCACGTCCCGTTGTCGATTCCCTCCACCTCGAACACGTCCTCGACTTCCAGCAGCGGCTTGTAAGCCAGATGGACAAGTCTGAGATACCCTCCTCTACGTCCTTTGCTGCTTCTGTATCTGCTGACAGCGCTATTACTCCTGCCGACTCTCTCGATTCCAATCTGACGAGGTTTCGCGTCAGTTTACCCGCTCTATCCATCGCTCTTGTACTCATCCTTTGCAGACTGATACTTCCACATCCATAGCCACGGTGAACCCAGCCTCTCGCACATCTTCCATCCGCTTTTCTGATCCAGTTTTCAGGATACTTCCGCTAGCACTACATACACATCTCGCTCGTCGCCAGAACGGCTCGTGACTGCAAAGCTCCCCCCACTTGCTTTCAAAACCAGATATTCTGCAGTGGAGAATAATTATCCGACGCGCATACCTCGACCTACCAATTTCGTTCGTTGCACTTCTGATCAGACCCGTGTACGAAACCAAAGACAAAACGTTTTCTCTTCCGAGTCACCCTCTCCGCCGCGATCCAATGTAACTTTCCCCAACATGTCACCGTCGTCGTCGCTGGGTGTAGGTCGCTACTCGAACCCACCGGTATCTCCTATCGTTTTTTCCTCGCCCAGCTCGTCTGCATTTCCGCGCTTGACGAATTCGCAACCTTCACCACACAACCGCTCGTCTTCCTATGAATATAACAGCTCGCCCTCTTGGGAAACTTCGTACGGCAGCGAGTATGACGATCGACACATGCTGAACCCTTCGCCTTCGCCGAGCCCTTCCCCGATGTCCGGCCGTTCAAATCTAGTTGTGCGGCCCTTGAGCATCGCAAACCGTACCCCATCCATCGAGATCAGCGCCGCAATTCCCATGTTGACAAGTCTCTCTCTTCCGGCGAGCCCAGAAAATAGCCTGAGCCTCGACATTGACCCTATCGTTCCAAGAAGCCCTCATCTTTCGCCTATCGACGGTGATACCAGCCCCTGGAGCTTGTCCCTTTCGCCAGCATCCCCGGTGTCGGTTATCCCTGATTTGTCTCTGTCATCCCCAGCCGTGGATGGACATGTCGTGTCTTTCCCTTCTCCATCTTCCTCTTCTTTCCCTTTTCTATCTCCGTTGCCTTCTCCTTTTCTCGATAGCGTCTCCGAGTCGGAATTCGTCGGTGATACAAGTGCTGCAGAATACGCCGCGGCTATCATGTCTTCTGCTTGGGCATCCGATGGCCCATCCATGGCTCAAGTGATACCACTAGGACTCCTTTCCACGGAGAATGTAGGGAGCCCCGTTTCGGATGCAGATCAATCGGAGGTGTTGGAAGAGGAAGAGTTGCCGGAACCTCTTGCTTACCTGGATAACGTGCATTCTCTCTCAAGTCGCCAGGAAGTCAAGACGGGCGGCATTCTTGGAAAGATGAAAAAAATGAGCGACAAGTTCAAAAAGTTGTTGCGTGGCAAGTCGAAACCGATGCGCGATAATGGAGGAGTCAACATCGATGTGGATGTCCGAAGAGTTGGGAGTCGAGGGAATTCACCCCTCCCGGATGCACTACCAGGTGTCATTGACATTCAAAGCCACACCTCTGCTGCACAGGTCTACGACAGTCTTCTCTCCGACCACGACACCGATAGTAATGTTCCGCTCCCACTTCCACCACCACCAGGCTTGGCCGTAAGCTTTTCAAGCCCATTTACTTTGACATCTGATTCAACCTTTACACCAGGTTCGAAGAGCCAAGACGCGTCCCATCCTCTCTTCCCAAACCTATAGCTCCACCCTAGCGCGTACCCGAACGAACGACAATACTGCACAAAATACACCGATGATTCGTATTCGTCCCCCCAGCACCTCTAGCCATGTTACGGCCAATAATAATGCCACACCCAAAGCCCCGTCGCCCGACCTCACGGTACATTCACGTCCAAAGACTTTAGCAGAAATCAAATCCAAACGCCGACTTTCGCTTTCTGCCCTGTCCAACTTTACTCGTTCTTCCTCTCCCGCCCCTCCTGTGAACGTTGTCACTTCAATCCGTCACAGAGCAAGACCTGCGTCTGCTCTAGCTTTTTATCCGCGACCTCCCCCTCTTTCCACTCTTAGAGCTGCAACCCAGACCGACAATAACGCGCTCACCAATCAGCGCTTAGAAGTGCCGAGATCCACGTCCTCCCGCGCTGTATCCCCCGCTGCGGCTTCTGGCACAGTTCGCTCCGAGTCCATACCAACACCTTCATCGATGACACCACTTCCCAGCGACAACCAACTCGCGGCGAATGCGATAAAGAAGAAGAACCGTCGTTTTTCTCTTTCCGCTTTATCCAATTTTGCTGCTGGTCATTGGGATGAGAGTTCGTGGCAACGGAACGGAGGGATCGAGTTTATCCCGAGATGAACAAGGCTACAGTTTTTTTTTTTTTGACCATCATCACATCACCGTTTGTAGAGCATTAGAATTGTGCAGTTTTTACAAGTAATAGCTTTCAAATTGTATTCTAGATATCCAGATCTTCATCGGGATCGTCGTCGTCGAGATCATCCGCAGAATCAGGGTCATAGAAAATGGCAGCCGCAGCTGGAGGCTGCTTCTCCACAGGTCTCCCTAAGGATTGTGTATGAGCAGCGGTGAAGAGTAAGTGACGGTTGGTCTACCTTCGTGCACATACGGAAGAGGTACTTGGGCTCGAGAATTTTGCTGGGACGCCGTCAGGTTGAGATTGAACGAAACATTTTGTGTTGGATCCACAAAGGTCTGTATTCTATCAGCCAACGTTTTTGATGAAATAATAAAATAAAAACTTGCAGGCTGGGCGATATTTCGAGACCACAATGACTTCAGGGCGACTACCTCGGCAAGCGGGCACGCTCCCCGCGTAAGAGACCACCCCTGCAGTGTCCGGTCTACCCCTCGTCGCCTCAAACCTTCCCCATCGCCCCGCACAATAATCTCGATAACCAGCTCGTCATCGTCTCCGGTTCCCTCTCCCTCTGCGCCGAATATTAATCGTTCGCTCTCGTGTACGCGTTGACTGACGGGCAGAAATATGCCCCAGAACTTCGCTTCCGCCGAAAGAGGCGGGGGGAGCGTAAGGTATTCGGTGGAGAGGTGGAGGAGAAGCGATGGCGGATGGGAAATGACATGAGTCAGAGAGGGAGAGAATCCTGGCTGGCATAGCAGCGGTATCAGAGGTGAAGGCGAGAGGGAGTGGACGATGAGACGAGAAGCGTCTAACAATAACGAGAGATGAGCTTCATGAAGGGTCAAGGAGCTCTACAGCCCTACTTGGACGAGCTCGAATGAGCGACATCAGTTCATGAAGAAACCTGTACGTCTCGGAGACGGATCCTATATCGGAGGCCAGGGTGTCTACCGAGTCTATGACAAAATCAAGAGGCCCAGCTGGAGCTGTCTCTCCGTTGAGACGCGTTTAAAGCTACCAATTCAAGCTACAATCACCATTTTCAACCGCGGATTGAATGCGATGCGAGGGTTCTTCGTAGTTGTCGTTATATCCAGGGATATTATCTAGCAAGTCGTACGTTTGAACACGGGTTCCTTGCAGCGAAAGCAGGGGCGAATGCAAAAGACAGAATAGTAGAACATGGCTCGACGCGTCTTCCAGGAGCTGGCGTATGATCCCTATGCTAGATTGTGCAATGGAGGACTGCAGAAGAAGGAACGGTTGCTGACGCCGACGTGGTTCACGTATGAAAGACATTACACACGACAAATTAGGTAGAAATTTAAAAGTATCCTTAATCAGGCCTTTTTCTTTTCCCAAGCATCCCTCTGCAATGTACGCACCCCCAATTTCCATCGAAACACTCCGACGGTTCCCGTATTTCGTTCAAGAACAAAGCCCGCCTCCCTCAGAGCCTTCCGCGCGTACGGAACGAGAGGAGATTCACCAGCTTTTATTTGTTGAACAGCGGCTGGTTTTGAATTGAAGCAATGCTCAAGGGCGTGCGACAGCAAATCGGTCTGTATACCGGCAGCAGGATATGGTTCTTGGACATAGAAGTGGCGGATAGTAGCGGTCTCAGAGGTTGCCTTGGGATTCGTGTTCGAGGTATCCAAGTCCTCAGTGGATGCATCGACTGCGATGAGTCCTACAAACTTGTCACCGAACTCTAGAATCCAGAATCCTGAGGCAGGAGAGCGGGAATAATGCTTCTTCACGTCGCCCTTCATGTCGGATGCACGAAGGGCGTCTTGTGTGAGCCGTTCAAAGTACGGCCGATGTATCCTACTCAGGAATGAATAACAGTCGTGAGTGGTATAGCACCAACTAACCAGTCGATCAAGAACATAATGGGCACATAAACGGAGGCAAAACTAGTCAATTGAGTATCGCTGAGAAAGACAGAATTGCTGGGGCACACTGACGCAGGTAAAGGTTGCAACCAGCCTATAACTCCGTACTCCTCCGGTTTAGGCCACCATTTCATGTATTGAATGAAAACGCAGGAAATGCAGACCCAAGCTGAAAGGACCAGTGGGTGGTAATAAGCTGTGTTGAATCGTCAAACAACCGTTCGTATGGAAAGGATTTCGAACGCACCCCGTCTGTTCGCTGCCGCTAGTAACTCCATCTTGGACTTTGCGACCATGAACCGTACCAGTTTATCATCTACATCCTGAATAAGGCGGATAGTCGCAGAGGCCATGGCGGTGAGGAGGAAGCTGGAATTTTTGAGGCGACATCGCACGTTCCTGTCAGTGGTCAATGATCGTCCACCGCCGGATTAGGAACTCGCTTACAGCTTTCTAACCGCCAATGCTCATTAACAAAGAATTTCACGATATTCCTTCGCCCTTGGACGGTGGGCGTCCCATTCGCATATTCGTCATCTCGCCAGTTGTCCCCAACTACCCTCAGGCCAAATTTCCAGGCAAGCCACGAACACGCCCTGTTATACTCAGCAGCGATTGTTGAATCCACTCCAGGCGTTGTAGTATTCAGGTAGATGGGTCTCGATAATATATACTTTCTATTCAACGCGACCCTCCCAGTGAAATATACCAGGTGACTGGACCTGTGGAAAGGTAGGAAATACGTCGTGTGGTTCACCCAAACTTTATATCCGTCTAGATTCGCTGGGTCGATCGCAAGTCAAGGATACGTCGTAGGTCAGTGAGAAGCGAGTTCAGAGGACAAGGAAGCAGTTCATTTAATACTGGGTAGCCTGCCCCTCGACCTACCACGAGTTTGAGGGTCCTGAAGCAATCCCATATGATGTCGAAGGTAGGTTCACCACGCGAAATAAATCATATCACTATAATTTCCGCACAAGGTACGGACCGCGGCAATAAGTACAAGGTAACATTGTAACTGGGAGTAGAACGACCAGTTGACTGTTTCCAGATCGAGAAGACCGTCGCAGCCTACGACGAAGTAAGATGAATGTTGACCGCAGCGTATTCCCTCGGAATTTGATTGTTCTAGGATGCGACACTCTCTGTCGACCTCCTTATGTCTCTGAAGAATTGCAATGGCCGTATCGCAGGTACAGCAGAGACATTTTCTTTCTGTATTAAGCTGAAGCTCTGGAAGCAACGGGAATGTGCCTCGGCGGCCATCTCGTACGTCGAATTCTTACCATGAACTACAACAGTTATAACTAACCTCACAATCAGGCGTTTAGAGTAAGTTCCGACTACAGATTAACTTTTCTGGCAACACATGTTTGTCTTAGGCTGCCTTTGACCCGCGTGTTCTGGCAACGGTATGTTTCTTTGCGACTGATATCCATGGCGCGACGCTCGGCAAGGGAGGCGATGATTCTCTCGCCCGAGTTCGCAAAGGCGATTTAACCGGAAAAGGCGAACTCGTCGTAAGAACGTGCCGTTTCCCCTTGTCTAACGTATACTGACAGAGTTTGCAGATGATCTTCGGAAAACAGGTACTTTCTCCCTCATGAACGACCTCTCAAGGTCCTGATGACCGCAGGATACTCACGTTCCGCGCGCCGGACGTGATCTCATTCGTGCCACACTCGAGGATGCCAATGTCCCCGTCTCGGTATTAAACTTGACTTTTGAGCGTTGAACATACTGAGCACGAACGCAGTTCCTCGAAGTCCAAGCGCAACACGCATTCATTCGCGACGAGCAGTCCAAAGGCCGTTGGGACGCCGCGTTGACCAGATCGCTTTTCGCATTTATGATGGAGGTGTTCGAAAGAACAGTGGGCCGCGACTTAGGGCCTCGTGTGGATTTAAATAAGGAACCGGAGCATGTGTGCTAGAACGTAGACCAAGTAGCAACAATGAAAAGGAAGATACAAGCCAGTTTCAAATGCCAGATGGCTTTAGGAAAATTAACGCACAACACAATATTTTCATTCACTCAGTGATTATTCACTAACCAAGACGTGAATTTGAGCATTGGCGGCGGACGAATCATTTGGCATGACCTCGCCGCTACAAATCGTTATCATGAATACATTGTACGTGAAGGAAAGTGGTGGCACAACATCAAGGCAGGTACGACGAGGAAGTAAAACAAAGAAGGGTTGGAGACGAGAGAAAATTATACAGATTTCTTGTACATCTATTCTCCTTACTTCTTCTTGGCGGCCTTCTCCGCGGACTTCGTGACTGGAAAGAGAGTAGGTTGAAAAAAGGGTAAAGGAAGTGTTGATAGCACACTTACCCTTGCCGGAAGCCTTCTCGGTTTTGTCGACGGACTTGATGATGCCGACAGCGACGGTCTGCCGCATGTCACGGACGGCGAAACGACCGAGAGGGGGGTACTCGTTGTAAGACTCGACACACTTATGCGATGTTAAGAACGTGAAGACAATCGGGAGACGAGTCGAACGTACCATGGGCTTACTGGGGACGAGTTTGACAATGCAGGAGTCACCGCTCTTGATGAACTTGGGGTTGTTCTCAATCGACTTGTTTGTCCGGCGATCAATCTTCTCGAGGAGCTCGGCGAATTTGCAGGCGATGTGGGCAGTGTGGCAATCGAGGACGGGTGCATAACCAGCGCCAATTTGACCGGGGTGGTTGAGGACGATAACCTGGGCGTTGAAGGACGCAGCCTCCTTAGCGGGGTCATTCTTCGAGTCCGAGGCGACGTTTCCACGACGAATATCCTTGACCGACACGTTCCTGTTTATGATTAGATGATTGATCGAGTATTGTTTATACGCCAACTTACTTGACGTTGAAACCGACGTTGTCACCGGGGTTGCCCTGCTCGAGCTGCTCGTGGTGCATTTCCACGGACTTGACTTCAGTGGTGACGTTGGAGGGAGCGAAGGTGACGACCATGCCAGCCTTGATGATACCGGTCTCGACACGTCCGACGGGGACCGTGCCAATACCACCGATCTTGTACACATCCTGGAGGGGGAGACGGAGGGGCTTGTCGGAAGGCCGAACCGGGGGCTCGATGGCGTCGATGGCCTCGAGGAGGGTCTTGCCCTTGACGACACCCGCCTTGGTCTCCTTGGTCCAGCCCTTGAACCAGGGCATGCTGTGTGGCGCGTGAGCAAAAAGAAATGAAATCCTCAAGAATGAATATACTTGGTGGACTCCTCCAACATGTTGTCGCCGTGCCAGCCCGAGATGGGGACGAAGGCGATGCTTTTGGGGTTGTAGCCGACCTTCTTGATGAAGGTGGACGTCTCCTTGATAATTTCGTTGAAACGGTCCTCGCTCCACTACAAGGGTTTATTTAGTCAAATTCATATAAGCCGGGCAAGAAACAAACCTTGGTCGTGTCCATCTTGTTGACCGCAACGATGAGCTGACGCACACCGAGGGTGAAGGCAAGCAGGGCGTGCTCGCGAGTCTGGCCATCCTTGGAGATACCAGCCTCGAACTCACCAGTACCACCGGCAATGATGAGGATAGCGCAGTCGGCCTGGGAGGTACCCGTGATCATGTTCTTAATGAAATCGCGGTGGCCGGGGGCATCGATGACCTGCCAAAGGAATCAGCACCTGCGTGCAATTTTTTCGGCCAAAGAAAAAATGACTCACAGTGACGACGAACTTGGGGGTCTCGAACTTCCACAGAGCGATATCGATGGTGATACCACGCTCGCGCTCGGCCTTCAGCTTGTCGAGCACCCATGCTGTTACGATCAGAAATCAGCCGCCATCGATGAAACAGATTGGTCGCGATACTGACCGTATTTGAAGGATCCCTTGCCGAGCTCAGCGGCCTCCTTCTCGAACTTCTCAATGGTACGCTTGTCGATACCACCGCACTTGTAGATCAAGTGACCAGTGGTGGTCGACTTGCCGGAATCGACGTGGCCGATGACTGAGATCGCAGGGTTCAGGAAAAGTCAGACCATCGATTAGAAAACTCACCGACGACGTTAACGTGGGTCTTGTCCTTTCCCATAGTAAATGCTTCTACAAGAGGGGAGGATGTTAGCAGCTGAGCCGACCGATATCGCAAAAGATCAGTGGGAGACGACCAATGGCGCCGATCTTGACGACTGAGCGCGCATTACGCCGCCGCGATCGCAGGGAATAGCGTAGAGATGGCTAGGAGATCGATGGCAAGGAGAGGAACTTACTTCAGGGAGCAAAAAGAGGAAATGGAATGGGGGAGATGGAGGGAGGAAGAGAGATGTGTCTGAAAATTTTCAGTTGATTGACGTTGTTTATGTGATGCTCGGTACCTTTATCGATCTTGCAGTGCTCGAGTCAAATATACCGCGCAACCAGCGTGAAATTCAGACATGTCTACACTCGATCTGAACGACGGTAGTTCATACTCATCTAAGCGACATAATTGCTGTCAGACATAAGGTCAGACATGTTGCATTCTCCGCCTACATCTCGGAAACGAATACATTCAAATGTAGCGGTACAAATGTCAGTTAAATAATACATTATGCACCCCAGCCGCCCCTGCCTGCCAGGAACCGCGACTGCAGTATTTTTTCAAAACTGGGGCGACCAGATACTTCAACGGTCAGACACGCTCTAACCAGCGCCGCTCCGTCCTCGAGCGCACCGCCGCCATCGGGCTCTAGCCCGTCCTGCTCCTTGCCCTCACCACACCGCTCATCCAACGCAATCGAGGCGTTGGCAAAGGGCGACTCCAGCCCATCCTGCGCTTCCTCGGGTGTCATGAACGGACACTCACCCACAAGCAGGACATAGGCCACGACACCGAACGCCCACACATCTTGCTCCTTGCCCTCGTAGCGCTCGCCGCGGAGAATTTCCGGGCCTGCATAGTCCAAGCTATATGCATACGCCTAAGCGACAAATTACCATCAGACATGTTAAAAAAAGCTTACGTTCCACTGAATGTATCCCATCCGCCCCGCTTAACGAGGCCTGAGCTGCCGAAGTCGATCAAGATACATTTCCCATGGGGACCCAGAATGACGTTCTCGTCCTTGACGTCGCGGTGGACTGCAGTTGATTAAATCAGAATTGAGCACGGCAAGTTTAGCGCAAGTGATATTTACCTATTCCACGCTCATGTAAAAAGGCGAGCGAGTCTGCGAGCTGCCCCAGATAGCTTCGGATAGACGCGGGTGGGAGGCCCTGCGGGAAGTTCTCGACGAGATCAAACAAATCAGAGGGCGGGGCGGGCTCGTCAGGAAGCTGCTCTGGGAGCGTCGACGGCAGAACAAGATAATAGTAGTGATTGTCCTCGAAGAAGTCGAGTAAGGGGCAAATGTTGGGATGGCCATTGACCACGCTGCCTTCTATCCACTCAGAGTGTTCTAGGCCGTCAGCGGGCTCGGCGCGTGCGGGGTCCCACGGCCGACGTGGCGGCAATACATAGGTGGTTTGCGAGATGGAGGACATGACGTAGATCTCTATTGGAATCGTGCCGTGTTTAGGATGTTTTTTCCAGCAGTCGGCGAGGATGCGGGACTTGATGATCTGCTTAATGATCAAGGGAGGCTATCCGACGCTGTCAGCGACCGCTGGCAGCAAGAGGAAGCATCTCACCCCGAAGGAACCGTCTGCGCGAATCTCCCTGGCGCGCTTGACGAGGCCGTACGCGCCCCTGCCGATTTCCCCATCGATGACAAACTCCGAGATGTCGCGTCCGCCGAGGAAAGTCTGCTGGTTCTCCTTTTCTGGAGGGACGGGGGACGGGGCGCGGGTGCTGCTGGCAAGGCTGAGGAGGCTGCTGGAGCTGTTTGCACGGAGGAGGCCTGGGGGCATTACAGGCGAAGGTGGTTCGATGGTCGCAATGGAGACGCGACCAGCAATGAGAGAAACGCGCTGCTGGGACGATCTCCTGCGTGGGCGCGGGGGCATAGTCGGGGAACGGGACATTGGTGGTGGGGTGCGGGTGGACACGGTTGGAGTCATGTTGTAGCCCGGGGACGATGGTCGTGAGTGGGATGGAGAACAGCCGTAGGGCTCTCCGGTGATTGAAGAGGGGAAGTGAAAGGCGGTAGCGACGTTTGTGACGGGGCGCATTACCTGGGACGTGTCGAGGACGTCGTGGAGCCTGCGCGGCGGGTCCAGCGGCAAGTCAAAGGCCGGCGAAGAAGCATCTAGCTTTGCGTCCCTAGGCATGCCTCGCGTATCCGTGGGACTGAGTGCGTTATCGCCCCAGTCAAAGCCGCGACCGGCGTACGGTCTTCGAGGTGGGACATCCGGCGGCAACTCAAAGGCCAGCGGAGAGGTGTCGAGGTTTTCCTTGTGCACTGCACGCGGTTCTGCGGGATCGTTGTCCCAGTCAAAGCCACGGCCGATGGAGGTGACGCCCCAGCTGTTTCCTACCGACGCGGCTCTGTAGAGGCGGGGCTGGGATGGGATCCACTCGTCATCGTCAAATGTGAGATCTAGGGCAGGGGCCGAAAGCATAAAGTGAAGGCGCGAGACTTGAATATCTCTGCCTTCTGCTGCGGCGACGAAGGAGGCAAAGGTCGAGGGACGAAGATGAGGGGGAGCACTGGCAGACCGTATTCGTTCCTTAAAGGAAAAATTGCAGTGCCGCGGCGCACGTGTGGCTTTAGCTGGATACTGGCGCCGACCCCGGATGATATCCCCACACAGTCCAGCGGAGTCGATAACCATCCCAGGCGATGGCAAGAGCAGATACTGGCTCTCGACGAGTCCTTATCTGCGTGATCAATGCTATTCCATGTGATCTTCTCCTGTAGCAAGTATACATTTATTAGGGTCTATGTACGCGTTCAAGAGGCGAGATATAGATTCTAGTAGGTTTGCCGAAATGAAAACAGTTGAGATTTAAACTGTCTTCATATCGATTGGTGGGATCCATATGCAGTAAGCCATTCGAGCAGCATTTCTGGGAACCAGGTAGTATCATATAAGTACGCTTGGGTTGACGACGATGGCAATCGATAGGCGCGTATCAAGAACGTTTGTAGTCGGTTACTTTGCGAGATCGAATCAATCGTTGCGACTCGCGAGATCAACCCAATCCATCGTTGTGATACGCGACCAAGCCTGAATGAGAATCTTATATCCTTCCCAGACTCCGGGGATGGACAGTAACATAACCGAGCCAGGCACCGATACCGTGAGACGAGGTACTCATACATGGAGGCCGCAAGAACGCCACAAGAGCGAGTGGATTGTCTTGCCATTTCCGGCGCGTTCTCGGGACGTTCTCGGGATGAGTTGTCTGTTTGGATTTCAAGCTCTGGGTAGAGTTTGAGTAACTTGCGGCCGCTACTTCCCGCGAAAGGATAAAAAGAGACATAGCACCGGTAATCAGTTGCGATCGGATTTTCGGAGTCAATGGCCCGTTGAGTGATCATCCCAAGAGTGAATATAAATTCGGAGAGTTGCAATGTGTGTAGGAGTACCAAGAAAGCGTTGATAGATAGTGTCTTTGTGTGAATTCAATTGAAGGCTGTCTTGTTTGGCCGTCTCGATGGTTGTTCAGAGATTATTTTTCGCAACTGTTTTGGAATGTGGGATGCCATCTTCCATTCCAGTACTCCGAGGAACAGACGACCAAAGAATGGGTTCAATGGATTCAACCAGCGAGATGATTTATCCCCGAAGAAATCATGACTACATTGCGATGGTTTGATTTTGGTTTGAACAACTGTGATTTGGAACATGTTTGAGGGGCGATGCTGAGCGAAAGGGCGGTACTTGAGAGACCGGGAAACGTCTGATCTGTGAAACTTGGAATGTGTTGTGAGGGAGGTAGCATATTAACTCAAGTTGTTGGCGCGTTGGAGGGTTGTAGAAGAAGGGGGAATCCAGGCAATTCGTCACTGTTCCCAGAATTGAAGAACAGTTAAATGCCCCCGCAGTCATGCACTCATGGCCCAGATATGCTGTTGAAGGCGGAACAGAAGTTGAACAACGGATCGAAAGCCCGAAGGATTTATTACCTAAGCCCAAATCAACACCACTCCCTCAACTTTTCGCAGTTTTAACCTGCCCCTCAAGATGTGAGTATGCCTCTACCAGCCCCAATTCCCGTCCCGTTCGTCTGCTGGCCACCATACGAATCGAATAGTGCCGGTTTTGCGTGGATGGAATGGATGGACGGGCTGGATTGGGCTCATGCGTTTTGGATGACCTTCTGACTGTCTTGCAGCCTCCGATGGCCGTCAAGATTCCCATCGTCAAAAAGCGCACCAACAAATTCAAGTGCGTTCTGTATACCCTGGGCATTGACCGCGGGACTGACTCTGCGTAGGCGCCACCAGTCGGATCGGTACCACGGCGTGAAGGAGGCATGGAGGAAGCCCAAGGGTATCGATAACAGGGTTCGCCGCCGCTTCAAGGGCCAGACCCCCATGCCCAAGGTCCGTCCATTGCTTTGTTTGGTACTTTTTCGCTGAACTCACTGCGCGCAGATCGGGTACGGCAGCAACGCAAAGACGCGCCATTTACTCCCCAACGGCCTCAAGAAATTCCTCGTCAACAACGTGCGGGAGGTCGACCTTCTGCTCATGCACAACAAAAGCTTTGCAGCCGAGATTGCCCACGGCGTCAGCAGCCGCAACCGCACTGTTATCCTTGAGCGGTGCGTCCCCCTTCGATCTTCACCTGCTTTTTGCTCATGTTGCGCAGGGCAAAGGCGCTGGGCATCAAGGTCACGAACCCTGCTGCGCGCCTGCGGACGGAGGAGTAGGGGCCGGGTTTCTACTTATCTCATGTACTATGCTGCAATAATCCGATATGCGCATGCCGATGAGCTCCAGACCGATCGCAAATTTGCCCTACTATTGCCTTCATCCAACGTTCAGCCTCAACCCGTTTGCTTGCGAACTTTTCGCGGCTGAGGCTGCTCGGCAATTGCTCGGGTTTTGAGTGCGTTTGGCAAAGCCATTTCCGTATTTGGGTTCGTCACCAAACTTGGCTCCTGCACCTATGTCTAGAACGCAAGACCCATCGCTCAGCCGCTGATTTTGTGCTGATATCGTCTATGTAGTAAGGATGTCCGAGCCGCATCTCATGCTGGCGACTGGTACACCGCCGATGGTACCCCGTTCTTGCCCTGTCGACCGCCATTAACGATACCTCGCAGCGGGTGAATTGAACGCAGAGCTGACTGGGTATCTGGAGCAAGTCGACGAACCGTACCCCATCCAGGGTTGCAAGGCCATCATCGCACCGTGCGCCGTCCTGCATTCACCGTGTGCCGGTGATTTACCTGCACTGTTAGTCACGCCGGATACGCCTACTCGGGCCCGGCCGCGGCCTGGGCGTACAAGAGCATAGACACCACCGGAATGTGCGCCGCCTTGCTCTCTTTGGCGGTGCTGCTATTCATCGCGATTGCAGCAAGCGGGTCTTTGTGCTCGGCCCCTCGCACCACATCTACATCAACGGCTGCGCACTCTCCAAATGCAAGCGGTATGCAACACCGCTCGGCGACCTACCGCTGGATCTCGACAGTACGTTCCGATTTCTCTTCACTAACCCTGACACAAACGACGGCCTTAGCAATCCAGGAACTCCGCGCGACGGGCAAGTTCGAGGACCTCGCACACTCCGCAGAGGAGGACGAGCACAGTCTCGAGATGCACCTCCCGTACATCCGCAAGATGTTTGAAGGGTAGGTTGCTTGACTCCCCGCACCCCCGCTGACCCCACGCAGGAAAGATATCATGATCGTGCCCATCGTCGTCGGCGCCATCAACCAACAGACCGAGGCCGCGTTCGGCGCCCTCCTCGCACCGTACCTCGCCCGCGAGGACACTTTCTGCGTCGTCTCCAGCGACTTTTGTCACTGGTGTGTTGCTCGCACTCGCACATGTGTTATGTAACTAATCGCAATCGGCAGGGGCACGCGCTTCTCATACACGTACTACTACCCCGCGCCCGACGCGTCCGCCGTGCGCCTCTCGCGCTCCAGCAACCCCACGTCGGAACACCCCATCCACGCGTCGATCCGCCAGCTCGACCACGCCGCGATGGAGCTCCTTGAGCGCCCGCCTGCCGCCGAGGCCCACAAGCGCTTCGCCGCGTACCTCGAGGAAACGAAGAACACGATCTGCGGCCGGCACCCGATTGGTGTGCTTCTCGGCGCGCTGGCGGCGCTCTCCCCGCACGTACGCCCGAGCTCAAGTGGGTAAGGTATGAGCAGAGTAGCGCGTGCCTCACAATCCGAGACTCGAGCGTTAGCTATGCGAGTGCGTGGGTGAAATTCTAGAGCGAGAATGATAGACGGAATGTATAGCTGCGTGTACTGTTGAATCTCTTTCTAGTCTATATACACTGTACTTCTACAAATTGCTTGTGAGGGAAATCTGCGACCCCGCAAGGTCGTCCTTCTCGTGCTCTGTCCCTGGCACGCCAGGGTCCTCCACAACCTACCTGACCATCAGCGCGCGAACGGACAAGAAGAACACTGCTGCGTACCTGGCCGTCCGAGACTTGGATATCCTCAAGGCCCCAGTCGCGCGACGCGCCATCCTTAAGATGCGCCCCATCCGCGAGCAGACGCGCGTCCCACCCGCCGAGGATCGGGATCACATCCCGCTTGCGCACAACCTCGGTCAGCGAGCAGCACCCCACGCGCAGCGGCAGCGCGGGCTCGCCCACCAGCGCGCGCGCGAGCACAATCGTCGTCGCCGCATGGCTCACAAGCAGGATGCGCGTGTGCGCGCGCCCGCCGGGGCACGCGCGCTCGACCTCTGGCACGAACACGTCAAGGAAGCCCGCCGCGCGCGCGTGCAGCGCCGCGACGTCTTCACCTACGCGCGGGGGGTACCACACCGACGCCCACGCGTCGGCGTCGATCTCTTCAAAATACGCGCGTAGGGACGCGGCGGAGCCGGGGCGGGGGTGGAGGCCCGTGTTTTGGGCGACGGGTGAGTACCCAGGGGGATGTTTATATTGGATAAAATATTAGTGAGCCCGACTTACCACTCGGAGAGGCCTGGGGAGGTGCAGCAGGGGAAGGGAACGATACGGGGCGGACGTACCGTGCTCTACGTACAACGGCAGGCCGAGGGCTTTGGCCACGGGCTTGGAGGTCTGCAAGCAGCGATCTGGGCAATCTATGTCATCTACCGCGCGCCTGAGCCGAGGGGACACAAACAGTAGGGAGACGAGAATATTGCGGTAGGTCGTTGGTCTTCTGGCAGACTCAAGAAGTACTCGGCGAGCTCTTGGGCCTGAGCCTATTGTTTGTGCAGTCAGATCGCGCCGAAACGCGTGCGGAGGAGCATACCTCGCCGAAGGCGGCCAGAGGAGGATCGCGCGGCAGGCCAGTCTCGCTCTTCCTGCGTGTCGGGTTCAGCGCATCCGGAAATCTGAAAGGCTGTTCGGGCTTTCGCTTCAACTAAGATGGGACGGATGTCGCGCTGCTCACCTGTCTCGATTCTCACCAATTGTTACTGACCCAGTTCATCCGGAACCCTGGATTGCGCGTCAAGTAAAGCGGGATAGATATCCCTCCGCTTACCGTGTCTCGCGATGTATATCGTTTCAATCATGGTGGTGCTCAAGCTCGAGTGGAGTCAAAAGTTTGCAAGAAACAAGAACAAACGTGCCTCAAAACAGACTCGAGCGATTCAGCATGAAAGATGGCTTAACTCAGAAGCAGAGTGTAATTTACACAAACGCCCTTGTAAATAACCAGTGAAATATACAGTACGTTTTTGGGTTCTGGACATGACATTCTTTCAGTTATCATGGACGGCATAATTGAAAGCAAGAGATGAGAGACGGAGGCGATGTATATGCAATGGCGAGATAGAGGGCATTTTCGAATGGCCGTAAGTAGGCGATGTTAGGGCGTAGTCCGTTCAGGACAGCGACGGGAACGCTTTCTCGTCGTCCACGTTGACGGCGGGCGCGTTGTTGTAGTTGCCCGCAGGGCGGCCTCCTCGCGGTGCGCCACGGCCACGGCTGGCGCCGCCCCGTCCGCGTCCACCTCTGTCGTCGCCGCCGCGACCGCGTCCTCCGCCACGCGAGGGGCGGTCGAAGCGGGCCTCGATCTCGAGGAAGACCTTTTCTTCCTTCTTTGTGCGTGCCTTGGGAGTGGCCTTGCTCTGCAGAAGAAGGGCCGGTATCAGCGGACGATCGAGAGGTAGAAATGAAACAGCCGCACCTTGCCCACAAAGTAGGCGTCCTCGTCAGCCTTTTCAAGCGCAACGACGTCCTTCCAGATGTTGGCATCGGCACCCTCGTTGGCCTTGCGGATGCCCTCGAGTTTGGGCACGACAGACGACTCCTTCTCCTTCTTTTGGGCGAGGTACTGCTCGAGGGTGAGGGTGTTGTCCTCCTCTTCGGGCTCTCTCTCCCGGCGCGGCGGGCGTCCATCGCGCTCAGGCTTGCCAGCACCAGCTTCACCCTCACCGGCAGCGGGGGCAGCGCCGTCCGGGCTGGTCCAGGCGTCGGCAGCCTCGGCGGGGGCGGCCCAGGCGTCGGCGACCCCATCGGTAGGTGCTCCCCATTCTCCCGCAGGGGCAGCCTCGGCGTTCGCATCCTTGATGGCAGCCTCCTCTGCCTTGAGCTCGGCGTTGCCTTCCTCTGCACCCCAGCCTTGGTTGATCCTTTTCTCGGTGTCGCTAAAAGGCGGCTGGTTTGACACACCAAAGGGGACAGGGATGCGGGGGAGACTTACACCTTGCCGGTCTGACTGTGCTTGTCAAACTGGCGGCCACGTCCACCGCGGTTGCCACCGCGCGCGGCGCCGCCTCGGCCACGGCCACGACCGTCGACTGACGTGGTATGTTTTGAATACGCGGTCGCAGCAGCCATCGATCTACTCACACTTTTTGTCCTGAGGTGCGTCCTCGATGCCGTTTTGGTTCAGGTTACCGGTCGCCTCATCAGCGCGTGCACCGGTCTTTGCGCCGCCACGGGCATAATACTTGCCGCCGCGAGCAGCAGGGCCTCCCCTCGGCTTCTGAGCACCACGGGCGGGGGCAGGGGGAGCGGGAGCGGCGGGGGCGGGGGCGGAGACTGGGCTACTTGGCCGGGACGAGTCCTCCGCTGGACCAAAAAAAATCAGGAAAAAACGGCGATGGGTGGGAGACAGTGGATCGGACCTTCAAGCAAGGCAAAGGGATTTTTGGTAGCAACGGACATCCCTTTCCGTCCGCTTAGTCGAGTTGATTCTGCAGTCGACTAGATGTGAAGAAGGGGCGACGATTTGCGTCTTTTTCTGGGGAAAAAGAGGTGAGGATGGACGGTCGGCGGTGAACTGAGGCGAGGAGGATACCTGAGAAGAGCAGGGACGGGGACGACGAATGGGACAAGAGGAGGGCGTGGGAGCACTCTTACAGTTTCAAAAGTGGCTGGGCTGCGGTGCGTGGCTTTGTTTGGATCAGAGGGCGTAGGGGGTATAAAAGGCGGCTGACAGGCCCAAGCCTCCTTAACGCAAAACCACATGTACGCGCTCTTCTTTTCTGTCTTTCCTCGGCTCTTCTGACTTCTTTTGCAGTCCTACAAAAGCATCTCTCCGATGACTCGCCCGCCTCTCGGGGATGGCGCGGGTCGAGGACCTAGAGACCGTCAAAATGGGATGGAGAACGAGGGCGATGGGACTTGGGTGCGGTGTGGCTTTGGCTGGTCCTTCGTGGCCGCCGCGTGGGCTGGGTCGCAATGTCTCGTTGTATATTTCTTCTTTTGCTTTCAATCCAATTTTTTTTCGCCGCATAATGCCCGTGTCGGACCGCAAAGACCGTGAAGGATGACGGGCGTGGCTTCTCGTTGCGCAGCGTGGCTGCCAAACCGTGATACGATTCCCAAGGATCATCGCTGGTGATAAGACGCGTCTCGGGTCTTGTGCTCTTGCCCCGGCCAGTCTGCATTGTATGGGGAAAGAAAGAAAGATGGATGGATCGTCGTCTTTGTAATTTGAGAAATGGAGATACCTCGTGCACTCTTCTTCCCGCTACCACCATGTCCAGGCGTCTCGACATCTCGTCGCTGCTCTGCGACGAGCCTCCGCCAAAGGACCCGCCAAATCCGCGCCGCACAGAGCCCCAGGTCGTCGCAGAGACCGTCGTGCTGGCCCCCCATCTTGTCCGCAACTCAAACCCGCGATATGAGCATCCAAAGCAGCCCCAGGCCACGGAGCACGCCCTCGACACCCTTGCTCGCGCAGCAGTCCTCGCAGACAAGCACCGCGAGGCCCCCTTTGCACGCACCCCGACCCGCGAACCCCACATCCTCCTCAGTCCCGTCGAGGACCACCATCGTCTCCGCAGTGGCCCTCATTACCCCCAATGGCCCCGCCCTCTCGGCACATTCTCGAGCAGCAGCAGCAACAGCAGCATCAGCATCATCTCCGTCTTCTCCAGCAGCATCACCAGCAGCAGCAGGAGAACGCCCGCCAGCGCGAGCATCATGAGCAGATGCTTCACCAGGAGCGTCTCCAGGCTCAGTGGGAGCGCGAGCGGGGACGCGTCGTCGACGTGATGCCCATCGACATGCGTCCCGGTCGCAAGTCTGATCCGGGCCAGATGCGCCCGCTCACCAGCCCCGCCCCGACCCATCACCCGACCCATATGCCGCATCAGCAGCAGCAGGTGGAGCCTCCGAACAAGAAGCGCCGCTATTCCGACTCTCCGGGGCCCCTTCCGCCCGTGTCCAATGGCTTCGAGTGGGAGCGGACTAGTTCTCTCAAGCGGACCGGCGACCGAAGCATCCTCAATCCCGAGGTCGATTTCAGTCTCCCCTCCCCCATCGTTCGGCGGCCCTCCTCGAGCTCCAGCCAGGAGGCTCCCCCCTTTGGTTTCCCCCACCGCCAGCGCGTGACCGAGCCAGTTTTAGAGAGGCACGGCGTTGGCGGTCAGGCAGATGCGAGAATCCAAAGCCCCCCCTTTCCCCCGCCGTCCGGAAGAAGGTCCCCTCCAGGCAGTTTCACCGGACGAGCCAAGGGGCGAAAATCCGATTCCGACGAGCCTGACGTGATCCCCTATGCGGAGCGGAGAGATTACAACACCGTCATCCACCTGCCCGAAAGGGAACGGGACGACTACGTTGTCGAGGACAGAAAACACAAGAAATCTCATTCCCAAAGTCAACCCCATCCGCTCTCCCATCCGCTCCCCCGTCCGCTTGAATACGCCCAAGCAACCGGCCCTAGCCGACGTCCAGAACAACAGCAGCAACAGCAACAACAGCAACAAGACACTCGCTTACACGGCCCTCCACAGCGACGTCCTCAGCCGCCACCGCCACCGACCCGACAGCCGAAGGAAGAGGATGCCCACGAGTGGCTGTTGGAGCATTTCGCCGATCCTCCGCCCGACCCCCAGTCAATGCGCAAACCCGAGCGAGCAATATCCCCTACCCCCGCACCCGCCTTGTCCAAGAGTCAAAGCCCAGTCCACACAATCACAAAGCAAGTCACTTCGCCCTTGGTTCCCGCCACCATGCCGGAAGCTGCCGTAGCTCTCGAGCAAGAGCTTGCTTCCGTCCACGTCCCCCCCACGAGCAAGGTCGAGCCCAAGGACGACGAGATGGACGTCGATATGGCGGTGTCGGAGCTCGTCAAGGAGCCGTTGGAGACGAGCAAGCAGGAGGAGGGCGTCGGGATGGAGGTCGACGTGGAGGACGAGTTGCTGAGCTTGGTCGACGGTCGCCCGCGGTCGCGGTCCATTACCCGGCCACCGAGTGTTAGCCGCGTGCCCTCGGGCGGTAGTAGCAAACCTGCGCTCCGGCTGCAGAGTGGCACCGAATCCGAGTCGCGCCATGCTTCCCCAATGGCTGCCTCTTCTCCTTCCTCTTTCATGTCTCCCGGCCCCGGCGTGCGAGGATCTTCCATGCTTCCTCCGTCCGAACGCGGGTCGATGCCCCCTCCCGCATCCACAGCCACAGGTCAGGGTAAAACTAAGGAGCCTGCGCCACGAAAGAAGAAAGAGACGGCTGCCAAGGTGCGTGTGATGAAAGGGTGTGGTACAAATCATAAACTCACATTGTTCATAGCCTGCTCCGAAGCCCAAGGCCACTGCCGCCGCCAAACCGCGCCCAAAGCCGGCTCCCAAACCGAAGGGGAAAGTTTCGGACGGTGCCGCCGGTGCCGGGCCTGCTGCAAAGGCTAAAGCCCCGTCCGCTATATCCCGGAAAAGCGGCTCGGTGGCAGCATCCGTCTCCCGCTCTCGTTCCACCTCCGTCATGGCCGGCGGTTCTGTCGGTCCAGACGGCTCGGAGAAACCAGAGGACGAGGAGGAGGAGGCTGTCGTGGCTGCCGAGGACGACAAGCTGTATTGTGTCTGCAAAACCAAGTACGATGAGGACCGGTTCATGATTGCTTGCGACAAGTGCGTGTTTTTCACTTTTCTTTGGCGTCGCAGTCGTTGATCTCGATGCACGATGCAGATGCGATGAGTGGTACCACACTCAATGCGTGGACATGCCAGATTTGGTCGTCGATCTCGTAGATCAATTTTTTTGCCCGCTTTGTATCGAAAGTGCGTTTCTTTCTTTTGGTTTATATGTTCTTTTTTCTCAACGGTACACAGAAAACCCCAACCTCTCGCTCAAGACTACGTACAAACCACGCTGCCGCTGCGGTCTCGACCATCCTGAACCCGACTCGCCCAAAGCATGCCATAAACCTGCGCAAGGTGCCTTTTCAAAGTATTGCTCCCCCGAGTGCGGGTTGAACAACATCAAGAAGCGCATTGAGACGTTTACGAAGAACGGGGGGAAGAAGGAGCTGCTCTGGGACAGCGTCAAGGATGCGCAGAAGCGGGAGGCGGTCGTGATTGTGCATGAGGAGGATGGCGTGCAGAAGGAGTCCACCGACGGCTGCATGAAGGAGAACGCGGAAACCCCGCTCCCGGTCGTGGCAGCGCGTGTGAAGCCACCGAGCATGGGCAAGGTCGAGCGGGAGGTGGCGAACTTGAACGCGGTGCTGGATGAGATCGTCACGCTGCGGGAAGACCTCAAGGAGGGGATGGACATTGTTCTCTGGCGAGAGAGGCTGCTCGAGCTCGCGAGCGAACGCGCCGAGCAAGTGGGCCAGTGCGGGTGGGACCAACGCCTGTGCTTTGGTGATGAGGAGTGGGCCGATTTTGGGGCGGGTGTTTTGGAGAGCTACGAGGACGGCGCGAAGGAGGGTGCTATGCAGGTCGATGGTCCGCCAGATCCGGAGGAATGGTGGTGTGCTGGGACCGAGAAATGCGAACGCCACGCTGGGTACGTTTGTCTGCTTGCATTCTGTTGCGACCGCCCTACTAACGCATAACGTGTAGCTGGCAGATGATTCGTGGCAACGACATAGCAAAGGAGAAGGAGAAGAAAGAGGAGGCTCTCTACCGGCTCACTACCCGAGAACGCGAAATTCGGAAACGCATCGAGGACATTGTTGAACCGCACAACCGCTCTCGATGTCTCGACCCTGGAGCAGCTCCCCTCAAATCCTCCAAGCTCGTCAATGGCAACGCCGCCAAAGGCAAAACGAACGGTGATAGTAAGAAAGGGAAGAAGAGAAAGAACCCGTCTTGATTCGGGTGTATTTTTATTTCATTTTTTCTGTGTGCATTCTTTTTGCTACGCTCTCTCCGTTAACCAGCTATCGAAATGTATTGCATATCTTGTTTTGTAGCATTGCCCTCAAAGAATACAATAATAGTAGTACTCGATCCATCTAAAGTGTTGCCCCAGAAATTATCAGCACTACAAACATACAAACTGTATCTGACCGCGATACTGCGAGGCGTAATGAATCTGCCTATAGCGCCCGTCGACCAGCGCATCTTGGATATTAGTATCCCGTCTTCCCCACTTTGCGCGTCGTTAATACCCATCCCCTTCGCCTCCCTCCTTGCAGAATCCCTTCTTTTCGTACAGGATCTGCGCCTTGGCTTCTTCTCGTTGTTTTTTCATCTCGACGTCGTTCTTGTGATAAGGCTCGAGCGCGGCGTAGTCCACCTGTCTGCGCTGGGGTATCTCGTCCTCTAGATCGAGATCCTGCAGGAATATATATATGAGTCGACGCGAGACACGCAGAGGGCCGCGGAACGTGCAATTTCGCCCAGCAATACGACGTTTTCGCCGCGAATCAAGAACAGCCCATGCCAGTTCTCCGCGAACGCGTTGCCGTGGTAAATCCGCTCCACGGTGTCCTCGAGTACGAGGTTGGCTAGACCGTGTCGGTGAGCCGGAGAATAATGGACGGCGGAAAGCCTGTACCGAACTGGTCGTAGGACCGCAGAACGCCGTGCAGTTTTCTTCCGTCGCGCAAGACCACCAGCATCTTCCCTATTCAAGGGCGGACAGCAGGAAAGAAGTGGTGGGAAAGCTCAGGATCACAGAAGTGTAGTTGACTTTGGCAGACGTACTGTCCACACAATCCACCAGCGACCCAGACGTTGTGAACGGTATTAACGAGTCCATGGCCAAACTGGCAAGAGAGAATCGACAAATCGGGACATTGATTGCCAAATACGTCACGCACTCTTTCACCTCGAAAGCCAAGTTTATTTTCTGCAGGCGTCTATCTAGTCGCCCATTGCGCCGCCGTCTCAGCTCGTCTTACACCCTTTTTTCCCCAGTTAATCTCAACGCAGTCGAAGAACTGGATCCTGCTCAAGTCCTTGATTTGGAAGAGCGTCTTCATCCAAGAATGCGCATATCTTTATGCGGCCTACAATACGAGTTTCCGAATATCACACCTACATTTTCAGCCTCTTTCAAACCATCAATGCAATTTCATAATTGCTCATGGGCCAGGTAGCACACAAAGCCATTGGAGACGGGCCAGCGAATCCACTGCGCAACAAGCTCGCCAAGAATATTTTACCCGATTTCTCGTTTTAGAATGTGGAAAAAAACCGGTCATGTTTCCATTCTGGAGCCCTCGGAATCTTTATGCTCGACGCTGCTGAAACTCTCTTCCGATTCTTGCCAAAGCAGAAGACGGACACCGGAACATCAGCATGGGCGACGATGGCTCGCGGCAATGCAGCGACATGGTAATCGCAATTCCCAACACGCCTGCGATACCGTGCGGCGAATGACAACAGAGGCCAGCTTCTCGTCCTTCCGGCTAAGAGTATTTGCCCAGGACATCTTCCGCTCGGCACTAGGGTCGCTGTTGAGTCCAGCTCAGAGCCTTGGTTTCGTACAACGCTCTGCTCAAGCCATCCTGGACCGCCCTGGAAATCGGGTCATCGTCGACGTCGTCCTCCCTGGTATCAATCTGGACAATGTCAAAGGGGACAACTTCATCTCTTTGAAGTACATCGACAAAGATCCCCACGGACTGCAGTTGACACTGGTGTTCCAGGATACGGCGAAGCAAAGAGCGGACGCTTGGGGCTTCACCACTGAACAAGTCGGGTTTTCGTATCTCTGCTCCTCTTATTGAAAATGGAATCCAGTGTTCGGTATTCAAGTGTGCATCTGGTACGGTGAAAGTCATAGACCGAAAGGACTGGTATGACCAGTCGTGCACGCGGAGCGCTTGACGAGGAAGAAAAAAGAGAGATGCAAGAAGAGTGGGGAAAAGTGGAAGCAGGATCGCAGGAAAGAGAGACGAAGGGATTGTGGAACTCAAAGAAGCTATTCGGTGGACTTCCGCGATTGCCGTCTGAGCATTTTCGCCGTTATTGGTGGTAGAGGCGTGTTTTCCCTCACTGCGAGTGGTAAAAAAACTGGATGATGATAATGCATGTTGTTACATTTACACATTTTTGAAAGGTTTGGATAGTGCGAGTGGGACCCTTTCCGAGCGGGTTGGAAGTGTGATGTGACATCCGAATGCGGCCACTGAACGCCCAAGTCCTGATATGGCAGCCAGTAACGGGAGTTGGTTTTTCCACCGACAGATACCGCTAAATCGACAATCCTTCCAGGAGACTGCTGAGAGGATTGGGAACATGCTTTCCCCAAGTTTTTTCATGAAATTCCGCCCTCGACTGCAATCTACTTTGAGCTCACGGAGATCATACTAGTTAAGCTGTGGAGGTACGTCGAGGGCACTATGGCCGAGTGGTTAAGGCGACAGATTTGAATCCTTCACTATCTGTTGGTATATTACCGCGCAGGTTCGAACCCTGCTGGTGTCGAGGTTGTTTTTTGACGTTCAGGATTTCAGAGATTCTCATTTTTTTCGTCCCAAGTCGAAAAACACATCCTCTAACAATAGGTTTGAGGCGAAGCCCTTATCTGCAGGTTACCGCGACACGAGGTAAGTGCAAGCGCTGTAAGCTCTCGGCCCTCTTCACGAAATGGAAGGGTTTTTCTCCGCGCAGCATATTCTTTGCGAGAGATCGAAATTGCTGGTATCATTTCGCATCCATCCAAGTAATCCGGTGGGTCAAGATCCTCGAAACAGCTCAGAGTTGTGTGTGGTGTGGTGTTCATGGTGCGCGGGACATGCAAAGAAAAAATGTTGGCTCGTCCGCGTACGGTTTTGGCGAGAGCTCCAGAGCGACGCCGAACAATGGACCTACAGACGAATGACCAAAGTGCCGTCCAATTGACGAATTCAAGCATTGGACACGCGTAACTGAGTTCTCCGGCAGTGGTGTATCCACTCGCCCTCACGTAGTTTACATTCAGCAAGAGGTCCGACATTATGAGACATATTCCCACTGGCCAGGTGCTGGTTTCTCAGCAAGTGGCTCCCAACTGAGCGGGAGAGTGAACAAATGCTCAGACCAAAGAATTGGACGCGACTCACGCCTTCCAATCCACCATCTGAGCAGCGAGTTTGAGCTCGTCGACGGCAATGAGCAGCGACTCCTCGATGACGCCCTCGTCTAGTGCCTTCTCTACGGCAGCGACGTCTGCATTCGCGGCCTTGATAATGTCTAGTTTGTTTTGAATGAGGGCCTCGGTTGCCTGTCTGTACACAGATGTCTCTGGGATGCGGGCGAGCTGGGTGAGGGTGTTCTGGTATGTGAGGGTAAGGGCGGGGAGAGGGTCCGGGTGGACTGCGAGGCCTGTGAGGCCGGTGGTGGACCTCAGCGCCTGGAACAGCGGACGGGTGAGGCGCAACATTTGGATGATCGGAGTTTGAAATATTTGCCTATTTCGGCTTTCTCTTCATCGACGATGGCAGCGCTGGCCGTCCACGGCGCACTGCCGCTATTCTCAAGGCCGCTGATGACACGACCACTGCTGGCGCGCCCGTTGTTCGCGACGCTGTTCTTGACGCCATTCTCCACCCCATCTGCATTCGCTGCCGTCCCCGCGTTCCTCGCAGCATCCCGCACATGGGCATTCCCCTCGCTGCAATCCCTGCTGGAGCTCTTCCCGCCATTCGTACTTGCCGTGCCAAAGAAAAAGGTCTCGCACTCGCGAAAATCCATGCGCGAAGCAAACAAGGGCCTGAAGGACAAACATAGTCCGTTGCGCACTTTCTCTGCCCCACTCTGACCCTGACGCGCCGCAGATATTGTCAATTGCCCCGGCTGCGGTGCTCCCAAGCTGGCACACCATCTGTGCAACCAATGCTTTTCATTCCTGAGCAGAATGTGGAAACAGTCGAAACGGGATGCAAATCCATCGTAAAAAAGGCGCGGGGACGAGTCGCTGTGGGCTTAGAATATTACTGCACGCCGCATGTATTTACGAGGGTTTAAATCCTCCAATTTTAATTTTTTGGCGGAGGCTTGAATGTTGATGCGTTGATGCCTCACCGGAAGACGGTTCATCCGCCGGTAAATCCGGCCGGGTACTTCAAGCATGGCCTCCCCGACTCCCACACACCATGTTGGCCAGAAGGCTCCTGTCTCCCATCCCGCTCATGCGCTCGGCCAGCACTCAGGCGCCGCGTGGCCTCGCCGCTATTCTTCAGAAGAATCCTGACGATGTGGTGATCACTTTCGCCCAGCGGACCGCAATTGGTCGCGCAAAGAAAGGCCAACTAAAGGACACCACGGTCGACGAGCTTCTGCAAGCCTTGTTCAAGGTAATCCACTCGCATTTCCACGCGTAAATCCTCAATCTCGCGCAGGCAACTCTGGAGAAAACCAAGCTTGACCCATCCAAAATTGACGACATCTGCGTCGGTATGTCCGATGTCTAACCTACACCAGACGTTTCCTCAGTCGGCGAATAGGGACGTGCCACCCGCCGTCTCCTCTCTACGTGTCCAGAGCAGCGGCGTTGGCCGCCGGTATTCCGAACTATGTTCCGATCTCCACTGTAAATCGTCTGTGCTCTTCTGGCTTGATGGCAGTCCGCAATATTGCGCACGCCATTCAGGCTGGCGAAACGTCCATTGGACTTGCAGTCGGTGTCGACAGCATGTCGAAGCAGTCCGTCTTTACCATCCAGTTGCGATCGCGTGCTTATTCGTTTGGCTAGTCCACGTCCCACGCCGGAAATCTGTGAAGCAGTGGACCAGAACGTGGAAGCACACGATTGTATTCAGGTCACTGCACGTCGTTCCAATCAAGATGTCCCCTGATAATATTTAACAGCCGATGGGGTGGACATCTGAGATGGTAGCGGAAACCTACAAGATTTCACGTGAAACCCAGGATAAATATGCACTCATCTCGCACACGCGCGCCAGTGAAGTATGTATGCGATTCTCGTTGGTTCAGTGAGGTTGACCTGCGGTACAGTCGCAAGCCAAGGGAGTTTTCACAGACGAAATTATCCCTGTCGAGCTCAAGGGTACTGTTGTCTCGGTCGACGACACTATCCGACCCGGCGTCACGATGCAGTCGTTGTCCTCCCTCAAGCCCGTGTTCCCGAACTGGGGCGAAGCCTCTACCACTGCCGGAAACGCAAGTGGTGTGGGTGACGGTGCAGCCATTTGCATTCTGACAACCAGAGAGCGAGCCGAGCAGGAAGGGATGGAGATTCTGGGCAAGTGGGTTGCCAGTTCGGTTGTTGGCAGGTCTTTTCCTCTTGTATGCTTTCCGATTTTCTGATGAATCCATCAAAGGCTGCGAGCCCAAATATATGGGCATTGCGCCGATATTCGCAATCCCGAAAGTTCTCGAGCAGGTAGGGTTGAAGAAGGAAGACATTGATGTCTACGAGGTGTTTGATCTTTCTTCTGCGGGGTAACGTTGCGCTTAACCAGCTGCAGATCAACGAGGCGTTCGCATCGCAATTTGCGTACTGCGTTGAACAACTGGGCATTCCAATTGAGAAAATCAACCCCAAGTGCGTTTCTATTCGTTCCCCTTCCATGCTTGGACTCAGCCTTTTTGCAGTGGCGGCTCCATCGCCATCTCACATCCTCTCGGAATGAGTGAGCATCTTGCACAATTCCGACAATCAACAATTAATTTTTGTATAGCCGGTGTTCGCCAACTTGTCACTGGTCTTGCTGAGTTAAAGAGGACGAACGGCTCACTCTTGTGCACCAGCATGTGCGTGGGAAGTGGGATGGGTGCAGCAGGTATGGATTCTTATTACAGATAATGGTACATCCAACTTAAAGACTGATTCAAAAGGTATATTCGTCAACGAAGCACGTAATAGTAGCAAATTGTAGGTACAGAGCATAAAGGAATATGAGAGCATCGAGCAAGAGGTGAGCCAAAGAAAAGCGTAGCGAACGAAGCACCTCCAGCACCATTGCACGCCCGCAGCCGTAAACTTGTAAGGTGGTCAATGCGGCGGCGTCCAACATAGGGAAATATTTCAACTGCTTGGAAGATCGGATGAGATGAAGAGAAAATCTTGTCATGGAGGACCGGGGTGGGGTGAAAAGGATTTGGGGAGGTTTTCTCCTTCACCGCCGTTTTTTTATACAGAACGTGATTTCAGCGAGACATTATTTCTATATTCCTGGGAACCCTTTCTGGGACGTTGAGGAAGGCCCAGCGGCTCAAGAGAGAGATTACAGCCCTTACAACAATTGGGAGATGCATATTGCTCACCACAAACTCGACCGTTTTCGGGTGATGCTATTGATGGGGTCCTAGCAGGTCCTTCGGCATCATGACGGATAGAGCAAATATATTCTGTGCGAATTTACTCTTACGGCAAGCCACCCAATGGTACATCCAACTTAACGACTGGTTCAAAAGGTATATTCGCGCGTAGTAGTAGCAAATTGTAGTAGGTACAGAGCATAAAGAAATATCACAGCATCGAGCATCTAAGAGGAGAATTGGGTCAGTAATGGTTCGTATGAGCAAAGAGCAGAGAGGAAAAGAAATCTCAGCAAGTCATTCATGTCAGTGAACCACGCAGGTCGAAAACCTGTGGATCGTGGCTCAAGTCGACTAAGAGGTGCCAATGGTTGTAAGGATACAAACTCGTCATTGAAAGAGGGGGAAAGAGGAAGAGGAAGAAGGGCAGAAGCGTTCTTACCTAGTAGCCAACGAGAACACGGTGGTTGAGAGGATGAGGTCGGCTAAGAAAATCCGGCTTTTATACGGAAACTGTGCCGAAAATTTCTTTTGTTCCGTTTTCACATCACGTGTGGTGCTGGCAAGATTCAATTGCCCTTTTAGGACACTCACTCAACTCAGTCCCGGCACCGACCACCTCAAGGTATAAATTCCAGTCAATCTCGTTTCGTTCCCTCCTCTCACCCCCCAGCCAGACTACAAAATGGCCACCCAGATCAGCAAAAAGCGCAAGTTTGTCGCCGACGGTGTCTTCCGCGCCGAACTCAACGAATTTTTCACCCGTGAACTTGCTGAGGAAGGTTACTCTGGCTGCGACGTTCGTGTCACCCACGCTCGCACTGAGGTACCTCCTTCCCATCCCGCCCACTTTTTTCCTGTCCTCAGCGACGCACTAGATCATCATCCGTGCAACCCACACCCAAGAAGTCCTGGGCGAAAAGGGTCGCCGCATCCGCGAACTCACCGCTCTCGTTCAAAAACGTTTCAAGTTCCCTGAGAACTCTCTCGAGCTCTACGCCGAGAAGGTTCAGTACCGTGGTCTCTCTGCTATCGCCCAGTGCGAGAGCTTGAGATACAAGCTGCTCGGTGGTCTTGCCGTCCGTCGGTTCGTTGACCCGTACTTCCCCTGCGGCGGTTCCTTCATTTACCATCTGCAGTGCATGCTATGGTGTCCTCCGTTTCGTCATGGAGTCTGGCGCCAAGGGTTGCGAGGTCGTCGTCTCTGGCAAGCTCCGCGCCGCGCGTGCCAAGTCCATGAAATTCACCGACGGCTTCATGATCCACTCCGGTCAGCCCGCTGTTGACTTTGTGGACTTTGCTGTCCGTCACGTTCTGCTCCGGCAGGGTGTGCTCGGTATCAAGGTCAAAATGTGAGTCGACCCGCCGTCCCCCGTCATCGGGCCCGATGACTCACAACGGGCGTCATATAGCATGAAGGGTACCGACCCTGAGGGGCAGACTGGTCCCCGCAAGCCGCTGCCGGACTCTGTTACCATTCTCGAGCCTCCTGTTGACAAAACTGTCTCCGAGCCCACGTCGGAGCAGCGGGAGCCCATTGCCGTCGCTCCTCCGCCAGCTGAGGAGACTTATGCTGCTGCTCCCCCACAGGAGTATCAGCAGCAGCCGGAGGCGTACATGGAGCAACCCGTATTCTGATAATTCACGTTGTATGCATGTCCGTTTCTGCTATGAGAACAAAGGTTTTCTGGTGCACCATCTAGTTGTAAGAGCCGTGCTGCGTCACTCTCTGCGAATACTTCAAAGTAAGTCTGCTACAGCAACTCAGCGGACTTGTTTTGTTTCTCGCAAAAATGCAGCACGATCATGTGCTTTTAGTCACAAGTCACGGTCACGCAGCCCCTCTCAGCTGTTCCTCCAACGCCATATAATGGAAACGGTGGCACTTGATAACCAACAATCTACCGATGCATCGAGAAAGCAGGTCTGTCGAGGTTTCCTCTAGTGGTTCACCAATCTCTCGTTGACGCTACGCGTCGCTAGAAAATCAAACTTCAGAAACTTGGACGCGTCGTTCATGACCTGCTCGTGAACATTCCAGCAACAACTCAGCGTACACTTGAATCGCACGGTATCCATAACCTGCAGAGCTTTCTGAGCTCAAGTGGTGCGTCCACTCTCACCGCTCCCTGACCAATGTATATTTGGTATGTAGATGTTCCGAGCGACGCCTTTTGGGACGAGCAGGACAATGTCTATCGCTGCTCTGAATGCATGTGGGAACTTGAACATGGAATTTGTTCCAGTTGTGGGCTCGAATTTGACATCGTGAGCGGCCAACAAGCCGCGCATTTCTTTCCCCTATTAACTGGTCGTTGTAAGGACCCTCGAGATGACATGGACTGTACTACCAACGAGGCTTTTAACCCTGATCGTGTCTCTGAACCTCGCGGCGACACTCCACTCCCCGAAGACGATGATGAGCGCTATTTTGTGCCCTCAGTGTACACCAACAAGCGGGAAGAGTACGAAGAACTAAGACGGCGTGGAGCGACGCGTCTGATGTGTGAGACCTTCCATCTCGAGTTTGACCCAGACACCGGGATTATTGCTTGGGCCGACGGCGCTTTGTACGACGAGTTTCCTGAGCCGCTCATGCAAAACGGTGATTTCTGGAAAATCATGCTCGGAAGGCGCATCAACCTGGATGAAGAAGACCTGGATGGTTCTCAATTCATAGAGGCACTACTCGAGGATACAATCGTCTTCCCCCTCATCCCTTTGTGCAACTTGAAATGGGAAACCGTCGAAGAAACCCCTGGTATTTGGGTCACCCGCATAATGGACGTTACTCCTCAGAGTCCTGCCTCCGCCTCTGGAGATGAATCTAATGAATCGACAGTATGGACCGAGTCCGAAGACTCGTTGGAGCGGAGGATGCAAGAGGTTCAAGAGGCATATACGGCGTTGGAACCAGGTTATGCCGCTGCAGCCCTTCCCGTGCACGCTCACCACCATGAAGTCTCTGGTAAAGCCTCCGATACGGAATCTGACGATGAGGTTGACGCCCCCATCAAGGAAGAAAGGAGCGATGAAACCCTCGACGAGGAAGAGGCGGACGACGCCGATCCAAGCTGGGCATGGGAAGCTGTTTCCGATAATTTTTGGGTCCCGAGGGCGACATGATGCTTTCTGACGACGAAGAGGAAATGAACGTAGACGAACCGAACGTAGAACTTGAAGTCGAAGGCGATGAGATTGCAGACCAGGATGCAGACAGTGACGATTCAGCTGACAGCGATTTCGACTCAGATGAAGTGTTGACCGAGGAGGGAATTCTTGCTGTGGGACAGTAAAGTTATATGTATAACTTCCCGTCGAGTCGAATTTCTGTACAGTGTAAGTATCCGTTTGGGCGCACCGTTCAATGTGGCACGATCATGTGCTTTTAGTCACAAGTCACTGTCACGAACCTTTTCCCTCTCTCCCGAATTGGCGAATACCAACGAGAAAATGGAAACGACGGCACATGAGTCTGCTGAAGAACTCAGGAAGCAGGTTTGTTTGTGTTTCTTTCTTTTTCCCAACCTGTTGCTGACGCTGGACGCGTCCTTAGAAAATGAAACTCCGGAAACTTGGACGCGTCGTACGCGACCTTCTCGAGAACAATCCAGTAGCCACTCGGCGTACACTTGAACTGCACGGTGTTAATGACTTCCAAACTTTCTTGAACTCAGGCGGTGCGTTGAGTAACCTTTAAACTTTGGAGGCTGGCATATCAATGTCTGGCATCGATGCCAATTGCCGTGTTCCCTTTTGCCACTGACATATTGCCTGACACGAATATTCCATAGATACTCCCGACTTGCATGCCATTTGGGATATTAAAGACGCAGTATATCGCTGTCCCCAATGCATGTGGGAACTTGAAAGAGGGATTTGCTCTGGCGGGTGTCGGCTCGAATTTGATATTGTGAGCAGCCTGCAATACACAGCTTTTCCACAATTAACTGGTCGTTTCAAGGATCTTCGAGACGATGCGGACTATACTAGCAACGAGGCCTTTAATCCTGACCGTGTCTCCGAACCCCGGGGTGACACGCCACTCCGCGATGATGATGATGAGCACTACTTCGTGCCTTCGTTTTACAGCAACAAGCCCGGCGGGCGGGACGAGTACGAAGAATTGAGGCGGCGCGGAGCGACACGCTTGATGTGCGAAACATTCAATCTCGAGTTTGACCCAGACACCGGGATTATTGCCTGGGCTGACGGTGACATATACGACGAGTTTTCTGGGCCGCTCATGCAGAAAGGAGATTTCTGGAAAATCATGTTGGGAAGACGGATCAAACTGGATGAAGATGACCCAGATGGTTCTGAATTCATGGAGGCACTGCTCGAGGATGCACTTGTGTTTCCCCTCATCTCTGGGTGTAAATGGGAAACCATTGAAGAAAGCCCAGGGATTTGGGTCACTCGCGCAGTTGGCATCACTCCTCGCAGTGCCGCTTCAGCCTCCGGAAGTGACTCTGATGAGTCGATGACATCGAGCGAGTCTGAGGATTCATGGGAGAAACGGATGCAAGAAGCGGATATCAAGTTGGAACCGGATTATATCCCCCCAGTTCTTCCCGTGCAAGCCCACCACTACGAGGCTTCCGATGCGGAATCCGACGACGAAGTGGACAATGACATGGTCGTCGATGAAGCAGACGTCAAGGTAGAGGATGATGGAGCTTTCCTCGAGGAAACGGCGGACGACGCCGATCCAGGCTGGGCATACGAAGCTCATGTTCCCGATACTACCTGGGTCCCCGCGGCCGACACAATAATTCCTGCCGGCGAAGAAAGGTCCAACATAGAGGGCGAGAGGGATGAAATTGCACACCAAGGTTTAGACGACGATTCGGCAGACAGCGATTTCGACTCTGATGAGGTGTTGAGCGGAGACGAGAGGACTCTCGCCGCGGGACAGTGGTGGTTACAAAACATGGCCGCCAATTAATCAAGTTAGTTTCAGGAACTACATACGTGGTACGGACATTAAGACTAGACATTTTGCGAGACGCTACTACCTGCAAGGCCTCCACTTGGCAGAGTAAATGTGAGCTTCTTCGTAACATTGCCCACATGCAGTGTCACAGATAGCCCAGCACCCGTCTGTGTAGGATCAGACTGCGTAGCCGGTCAGTGGTTTTGTCAACCTCGCCCAAGAAAGAAAGAAAAAACTCACAACAGTCAGCACCCCGGATCTAATGTCAAACGTTAAGGCTGATGTGCTGTTCGACGAAACCGTAAAGGCTGCGGGACTACCAGGTGCAAAGTTGACGGAGCCGCCGTTAGGGGCCCAAAACACGGCCATCGCTTTTGAGCTGCTCTCATCCAATACGGCGGAGACGAGTGCATCGTTCCGGACTACACTGATTCGCGACTTAGAACTTTTGTCGACGAATGTGTTGAAGTCGGTGTCGGGGAAGATGGTATACGCCAAGGAGGTGTTCAGCGACTCGTGGACAAGCCAAGCCGAAAGAAGGTCAACGGTGTTCGGCGGCTGCGTAGATGTGCCTATCGCGCTCCAGTTTCCTGTCTTTTGGCCAACTTCGACCGACAGCGAAAACGCAGAGGAATTGGGGAATGTGTAACCGACGTTGCCGTGCCACAGGGACTGAGAGCGCAAGCCGTGATGGGCAAAAGGCGTCGCGAATGCTTTGCCATCGACCATAACAGGACCGTTGTGCAGTTTCTGGTCAAGAACGGAGACGACCGTGGCGTTGGTCGCCGAAGATATGTTGGAAACCAGGACAACTTGAATGTCGTTATCCAAGAAGAACCACGTCTTTTGCCAATGGAGGTTGTGCGTCAAAGGATTTGTGTAACGCATAGCAGCAACCCCGCTTTGCCCATCAGTTGCGCCGCCGACGAAGTTTTCAATGCCGGAAGCCCCGGTTTGGGCGCAGTTCAACGGCGTTGCTCCATAGTCAGTGGTGATTCCGGGGATGAGGTTCCAGTCCTGCACAAATACTTAGCCAGTTCCATTAAATGATATAGTACACAAGTACCATGGCTGCAGCAATGTCCTGATTAGCGAAGTCAGCTCTGAACCCATATCAAGAAGAAAAATAACAAACCTCGTATTCATTCCCCTGAAGGTAGGTCCTGAATCCATGTAAGACAAGTGAAAATCAACCATGCGCTGCTCCGGATTACCTGAGACTGCCGTCTGAAAGATGGAAACCGAAAGGGTTAGCCAAGTTTGTGCACTCAGTGTTCCTGCTCCTCGTAGAATACATCTTCAAGGTGGTGACATAGGCTGCACCTCGGTGTACCTTGGTCGCATTTATCAACGATTGGACGAGATAGGAAGTACAGGGAAAGCCACCCAGTAATCATTGTCGAAGAAATTTTTGTTGCCTAGTAAATTCCCGGCGTTGGCAGTCGTCGTGTTTTGGGAGAGATTATCGGAGAAGTTGACTAAAGCGTCCGAACCCCACTCTTCACCAAGGACACCGATTTTCGTCAAGTTGAGAAGGATGCTTCCCGTGGCTCTGACAAGAGAGTCAGCCCGAATCGGGTTTTTTAAGAAAAAAGAGATGCATACTGAGTGAAATCCGCTGTAGGGAAGCTGATGAACCGGCCCAAGACGGACTAGATAAACGGTAAGTTGAGGCTTGGCATGGTTATTAAATCTTACAAAGTCCCAGTGAAGCACTCCGGTGAGGACATTCTTGTAAATCATCCAGCTATCTCCGTCAAACAGCGTCGCAAACGCAACCTGAGAGGCTGGGCTTGCTTGGAATTGGGTGCCTCCAGCCTCAACTTCAAGATCGACGACATCGTTGGTGCTGTCCCGAGGTTACGATCGGGTAATAAAAGAGGGAACAACAGCATACAAGTCCTTCCCGTAGTTCCCATTATATATAATACCAGAGTGCTTGGTCGGGCTCAATATTCGTGCATATGGAAATCAATGCAAAGGAACTCACCTGACCGAAGCTACCATCCGGACGAATGCCATCAGCGCGAGGAGTGGTGGTGATCACAAGCTGCGAGTGAACTCTCGAGTACGCATCCGTTAATATGCTGGTATTCACTGTGAGCAGTGCAAGATCAATGCCGATCTATGCTTAACTTTAGACCACGAACGGACAGAAAAAAAGCGACGGCAAACCTTGGCGACATCCAGTGCATTGGCACCTGTAAGAACCCCTACTTGGTTGGCGGGATGGATAAAAGTCGCGTACGCCCGCCCTGTGATGGTGGTGCAGTTGTTGAGTTCCATTTCAAGAAGAGTATCGTTGAGAAGAAGACAAGTCATCGAAACCAACTCGGGCGTTCCTATAATGTTCGGAAACCAGTTCTGCGTGTCCGAATTAAGTAACGCGATACAAAAGATGCTGGGAGACTTACTGTATTCCAAAGGCCCGGTGTGTCACAAGGGCACGTCGCAGTTCCGCCCGAATCCAAGCAAGCAGGATTTTTAAAGTCGTTGGCAAACCAGTAGCCCATGGCAAGGGAGATGCTGGCCCGAAGAGCGGGGTCCTTGACGTATTGGTCTGCACCAGCCAATCCTCCGTGCCAGGCGCCGGCTAGAGTGGAAATTCGGTTCCAGTGCTACCGGAAATTAGGCCAAAGACTAAGAAAGAGAAATTACAATCCATACAAGTTCAGCGGGCCAGTTGGCGCGCTGGGCGGGACAGCCTGTCGTGTAGTCGACGTCGGGCCACTGTCCATTTTTATCGAGGGTGGAAAGCCTGAGGTAGGGTTTTAGGACAATGGTTGATGTAAAGACTACGCACGAACCAACTCGCGATAGAAGAGGCGTTGGTTAAGGCACCAACGATATTGCTAAGACGCCGCTCGTGTAAAGTCTCGATGTCTTGAGCAGTAGTAGAGTCTGTAGGAGCAGAATTTGTCTGGGTGGACGTGGGGGTAGTGATGCTGGATGCACGAGCCTGCACTCGTCGAGCGGCTCGACTGTGCGGCTGGGTCGCGCTTGTGCTAGAAAGAGAGGAAATATAGAAGATGAACGAAATGAGTGACGCGGTCTTCATGGTGAGAAGAGAGTAGGGATTAGTGCGCCTTAGCGAGACCACATGGTTTCGTTAATTTATAGTAGCTTAGGTGACGCGCGCGCCCGCCCCTTGATCCAAATTTACGCGCGCCGGTGCAATGCCATGTTGGTCGCATGTCGGGATCCACAAGAAGATCTCTCTCAAGATGGAATGATCATGTTATTCCTTTGCACAGAGGCTGGTGAGTAGAATAATCTGCGTTACTTTTCGCAACCGGACAGAAGCACCTGACCTGAAAGGATTGGGAAGAGTCCTGACACTGACGCGCTTGGGAGAGTTGCGAAATCTCTTTCTTCGGATCATCGCACCGCCACCCGATCGACACTCGTAACGATTGACGGCAGACGTTCACTGACATGCAATCCCTTTGGGCCACCTCTGTTCACATGTTTATGCTATCTAGACTGAGGTGCGACCAGAGTCAACCACGACGGAGTCTAAACACAAGATAAAACAAGAAATCGAAAGAAAATACATATTTGAATCTGTGAGCTTCCTTCATTCTACCCCCATGAATGATACCGCATGCAGTGCGCGATTCAATTCATGGGCTGCTCGAGAATTGTAAGACATGTCCCTAACACCCATTGAGAGGACAGGATGTGGGTCCAGAGCCTTGTCAAATCTTTCTAGGATATCGGCCGCACCGGACAGATGAGCAATCCGAGCGCAAGCTGCATGCAGCGCCAGCAAGACAGGGCTGGGGGGTTCCACAGTCTTGCCTTTGAACGTGTTGGTTTGGTTGAAGGTGACGCGAGAGAGAAGATCCTGGTGCCGCCACGGTGCGCTGTCAATTATATCGTACGTGTGGAGTATATCATTGCCTTGAGCATCCTATGCAAAGGTCAGTGTTTATGCAGTTGATGCTGACAAGGTTTACACACTTGTGCAGGCTCAAGCCATATACCCAGGTCATCAAACATATCGTGGGGCGCAAAAGTCAACATTATGGCATTTATTGGAGTATGCAGATCAAGGTCGCCTAGGAGGCTCCTGATCTCAATACCAGCAAACCGATCGAGGATAGCGGATGCTGAGGACGCCCATTCTAACTAAGGGTGTCGCATAATTAGGACGTACAAGTCACGGTCAAGAAACTACTGACCTTGGTTTTGGCGGTATCCGTTAACCCGCTTATGCCGGTCGTGAGCGACTGGCTTATAATATGTGCCACCTGGAGCCGCTCGGATCTCTGTGGGTCGGGAATATCAGCGACGTCTGGGTGATTCTCGAGCAGCGACGGCCGGTCCCCCTTAGCAGTAAACACGCAGCGCCGGCGGTCGCGGTGCATGATCTAGATCCGGACGCAAGTTGAATCAATGCATACGCAACGGGAGGCCGTTCTCACCTTATCTTTTAAGGCCTGTTGCGTTTTTCGTGGGGGAACGAGCGTTTCGTAGTGCGAATCGGCAGCAATCTCGAAGGAGAACCGCGGGCTTTGGTCGACCGAGACTGAAGGGGTGTGGCCCCTAGGGTTTCGAACTAGACAGCAATATCGAAGTGGGATCCTAAAGAAAAACGAAGTAGCCTACAGACACGAATTAGACCGAATATATAGAGGTGGGCCAGGCCCGCCAAGGTTTCAGGGTCTCTATTACATGAATTGATTTCCTGAGCGACGCGACGCCGTCCTTCGACCGTAGGTGAGTAGATCAAGGCATAGCCAAGAGTACGGGCCGCTACTTGAGCGGGGGTTTTGACCATGAAGGCCTCCGAGAAATCCTTGTCTAGATCCGAGACAAAGGTCTGCAAAGAGATGCTTTCTAGCCAATGGCATGTTTGGAACGCCGACTGGGATTCAGGGTCGTTGAGGAAAATATGTTGGGGGAGAGGTTGTGCAACCACGGGAGCCATAATGATGCTTGTCTCGCAAGCACTGAATGGGACAGGAGCGTGCTTGCTCTTGTTTGTTGGAACCAGTAGTACTCGAGCGCTTTGGTTCTTCTTTGTTTCCTGGTGAGTCCAAGTGAGAGTGTTGTCCGCCGCGGAAACAAGTGTTATTCCCTCGCCTCATCGACACAACATCTCTGCCAACAAGCCCGTTGTCCACCTCCATCTCATCAAACTGAACTTGAGCCAGATTCCATTCTCGTCTTTCCTTACTACGATCCCACGCATCGTCTTTCCCTCGCTCTGCACGTCCTGCCGATTATCACTCCGGAAGTCCGTCCAGATAATCTTACCGTCGCCTATTTTCTCTGGTGGCGTTCGCTTGGGCCTGACCGCAGCCCTGCCTCTTCCCACAACTCTACTAGCCGCAAATGTTTGAGACAAGTCAATCCGGTCCATCAGAGCTGGTCTGAAATCGATACATTCCTCCAAAAGGCAATCCACGGCAAACCAGTTGCTCAGCAGGAAATTCTCAGAGCCTGGCGAAAAATGCGTGGCCACTGTCGAATTATCCTGGGACATCTTGGTTCTGTACGCCAATGTATGAGTAATTTCTTGGGAAGTGGCCAGGAGCATAGTTTTCAGGAGAGTCAACGCTAGTTGCGAAAGTGGGATTTCCGCTAAGGACGAGGATGACGGAAATACGTGGGTAGCCATGTGGAAGGCGTTATGCAGATAGGTACGGTTGGCGAGAGCTGGCAGTCGATTGCGTAGATTCATAGGTATCGAGACTGCCAACGGAGGGTATTGAATCTCCGGTGAATTCGAAATCGTTGAGTAGACGGTCTGTGAAAGAATTCTCCCTCAGTGGAATATGCCTTTTGGAATAGTGTCTGTACCTTTGCCCACCAAGCAAGCAGAACGTCTCCTTCGCTTACTTGAACCTGGTCTGTACCTAAAGCCAATTCATCTCTGCATCCTTGAGTCAACTTTGCCAAAGTCTCAGCCGGCATGAAGAGCCATCTTGTATCTTCCTCGTCAAAAGAAGCGTCAAGTTGACTCGGGAGATTGTGTTTCCATAAAGACCTGGGGGCCTCGTCGCTTGAAATCTCTGGTACGATCTTCTCCAATATTTTCGTATCCTCGACGATGGCTGGTAGCCCCGCAGTGTTCCCTCCTTTCACAAGGATACTGCTCCACGCGGCCAAGATCTCCTTCATACCCCCGGCATCGCAAAAGCATTCCGGGATCGTCAACCCAATCGAGGTCTTCTCATCTAAGAACTGCACAATTTGAAGATGCAGTATGGGTTGAGACGACGATTCGTAGAACGACAAATGGTCATGTCTAAGATGAGCGGGCGGTTGAAAAATAGTCGAGGGGGATGGTGTAAAAATGGAGGGTTGGGCGGTCCGGGCCGGTATCTGGAAGTTGTCGTGTAAAGGCGAGGACAAAAGTTTGACTGTCAAAAGTAAACGCCTCGATGTCTTCATTGAATGCAGAGGGTACCCGGTACTCGAATTGACCCTGGGACGTCCCTTCAGTGTGTGATTCATTGAATGCTAGCCAAAGGGTTCCTCACCTGTTCGTCCTTGCCGATTCTCGCACCAAGGATGTTCCATTGGCCAACCAGCTTTTCTAACGAGTTTTTGAGACGTAGACGATGGAGGTGCCCGTCTACGATGAAGCCGAATGTGATTATGGATTGAAGAGCCAAGTCGTGGCATGATATGGGGTATGACTTATAGTCAGTTTGCGCTCGATCCATTTCCAAATGTTGGCTCTTTAGTCCACCGGTGATATCTGAAGACAGTCGTTCAGAATCATGTATACCGGAGATCCCAAGAGTCGTCGCCAGGCCTGTTCAATTCGGCGAATCTAGGACGTGGTGGCTTTAACCAGAAGACCAGAAGAACAAGCGCCAGGGACAGGCCGACAAGTACAGATGTGGTTGGGAGAGACCAAAACACGGTCACGTTTCAGCATGAGTTCGACACGACACAGTATCATCGGCGTGTTCAAGTTGGTACAGCAGAAACTAGCTAAAATATAATCCGAATCGTCCATATCATCTCTGCTAGTCGCTACATTGTGTGAAATTATTACTGGGCTCTAATCTAAGGGCAAGTCCACAGGAAGAATAGGTTCAAGGTCTTCATTTAGAGGCCGTGACGTTGAGTTTCGAGAGCGAGATGATCAGGGGGACTGAGTAGAACGCGTATGCGACCCAGACCACTGGAATTAATGCCGCGTAAGTGATCGGAAAGGATGATTGGACTAGGGCAACGCACTCGTGAACGCGTTGCCAACATTGGCGATGATTTGGGGTCCATTGGGACCCTGGAGTGCGATACTATCGTTGAAGTCATCCGCCGCTTTGCCAAACCACATGCGGAGAATCAGGAACGAGGTGATCCCTTGGAGAACATGAGGGGACGAGAGGCTCCTTTCCCGAAAAAACGCACCTATCATGAATCCGAAGAAGCCAACCCACGCTGAGAGGCGTTGAGCAATGGCATTGTCGAACATGCTGGTCATTTTGGCGCCCATTTTGTGGCGGAATGAGATAAGGGTGAAGGTGATGAAGAAGATGATAGAGCAGGCAAGCCCTATCCCTAAAAACACCGGGGTCGCCTGCGTGGGGGCGGAAAGTAGGAGTCGAGGAGCCGAGCTAGGGAGCGCGGACACATCTGAGGAGAGCCTGAGAACAGACAACGACATGAGATGCAAAATAGCCGCACCATAAACGGGATTCAGCGTCGGAATCGTACAATTTACACCGGCATCGTTCTTTGGGCGGGAGCATGAACCTAGCAGAAGGGCTAAGTAAAGAAGCAACGCGGAAAGGGCGAAAGTGTTACCTAGCACCCCAAGAAATACGGAAGGTCCATCAACTGCATGCGAGGAGTTGGACACTAACGCCGTCGATGGCGTTACGGTTAATAACGCGATTTTGTCTTGGAAAAGCAAGACGGGCGCAAGGTATGAAAAGAGGGAAAGAAGTATGGCCGTCAAGGTCAGCACAGGGGCGAGATAAAGAGTGGTGGCTTTGGAGAGACCGGCGATCATGATTGCAGCAAAGAAAGTCGTAAAAGGCTCGTCTGGCGGGCTGTTCGTGAAAAGAAGGATAAAGGAGACATGCAGCCATCCCTAGGTTGCTTTTATACTTGCGCATCGCGTAGGCGGAAACTTTCGGGGATAACTCAACAATGTGGCGATGGGATTGGTTCCGTAATTATGCCCATTGTCTTCGCGCTTGAGTGGCCTTTTGTCCACATGCGGAACAGGAATGAGAAAAATGGAAGGCCAAAACAAGGGCCAATTGTAAGTTACATTTCAAACGTCGGCAAGTTCGTCAAGTATAACAAGGACGGTTGGAGGGTGCAACAAGCAGCATGCGGAGTAGAAACAACCCCCGATTTACGGGAATTCCGGAGGACGTGGATAGCGCCGAATCAAATACAGACCAAGAAGATTCAGTGTCGAAGAACGGGGCTTGGGCAATACAATAGTCCTAGAGGCTAAGTAGTAGTGGCTTCGAGGGATGTGTTTGATTTCTCTCGGCTTGCCAAACAAATTACGGAGACTCATTTCCTAATTGAGACCACAACTCTCAAAAAAATGGATTCATCGCTTGACGTTCCAAAGGAACTCCTGGCCCTCACAAATTTAATCCAGAGTCAACCTACCTGCTTCTCAGCCTCGGGAAGCATTCCCGTGAATGCTGCTGCTTTGAATGCTTCAAAATATGTCTTCGACTTGTGTGAGCTCCCTTTCACCATAGAACTGGTCCGGGCTCTGACGACTGTTCTTTCGCCAGCTCTCGAGGCTGAAAATGGATCCAGGCCACATATCGTAGAGTTTCTCTCGTCTCTGAGTCCCTCGGAAGCCCCGCAGACGCGGTCACAAGCGAGTAAAAAACGGAAACGCAGCTCGAGCCCTTCACCCCCACCCCCACCAATTTTTGAGCCAACACCTATTGCGTCCCTCTTCACCGACGGTATGGATGATGATCAAATATGGGCGCAATTGGACCTTCGCATGAAGCCCATTTGTGACATGCTTGAGCTTGCATTGGACGCCGATCCATCGCAAGAAGAGGAACTTGACGACAGCGACACAGACGAGTTTGTTGACGAGCAACTACTCAAACAGATGCGGGCCCTTGAAAGCGGCGGAGACGGAATGGATGAAATGGAGGTCGATGGCTTCGACGAGGAAGACGAAAGTGACGAGGCCGAGTCGGAAGAGGAATCGGGCGACGACGGTGATCTGGGGGAAGATGTCACTGGCCTGCGGGATCCTTCGTCGGATGAGGCTAGTGAACCGGAGGCAGACAGCGAGTGGCCCGCGTCTTTACGGAAGGGACGGAGGCAAAGCAAATCCTCCGCTGGCTCTAAAACCGGTCTCGATGATGGCTTTTTCGACTTGGCGTCTTTCAATGCGGAAACGGAGGAGGCAGAAGCACGGAAAGTATCGCGAGGTCGACTGGATGAAGATGATTCGGAGGATGACGAATCTGTCGACCTATTTGCACCCGTCGACGTCGCTGAAAACTTTGACGAGGAGGATGAGGATAATGCTGGTGGTGCGTGCATAATTTCCGAAGAAGAATTCAACTGATTATATCCTCAGAAGCATTTTATAAAGACTTTTTCGAGCCGCCTCGACACACCGCTCCGCCGCGACCAAAAAAGCCGACTTCTCCGCGGAAAGCCGGCACTGTTCGATTTCACGAGGAGGTCAGGGTCAAGAACATTAAGGCTAAGGGCAAGAATCTTCCTCTGAGCACCCTCGATGAAGAAGACGACGAGGACGACGACGAAGATGATTTCGGGGAGTCCGGGGAACCGGAATTTGGTAGAATGGACGAGGATGAGGATGAGGACGCGGAGGAAGGGAGTGAACCTGAATCCGATGAAGATTCTCTGCAAGGGAGTTTCGACGGCGCTGAAACTATTGAGCGACTCAAGGACGATCTTTTTGCGGAAGAGGAAGATGGGCCTCCACAGGGTATGCCTTGGAATTCCAGCTCCCATTTCCGAGATGCGGAACTCATATTTTGACAGATCTATCCACTCATGAACAACGCATGGCTGCACTGCGTGACCAAATTGCGAGTCTTGAGGCCGAAAACGTTGGGCCGAAGGACTGGGTTGTGATGGGCGAAGCGGGCGCCCGAGCACGGCCGCAAAACTCGCTCTTAGAGGAAGATTTGGAATTTGAGCGAGTCATGAAAGCGGTTCCTGTCGTGACAGAGGAAAGCGTCTTGGCCCTGGAAGATAGAATTAAGGCCCGGATTCTGGAAGGCCGCTTCGACGACGTGGTGCGGATACGGCCCATGGAGGACAAACCTTTTCTTCCTTCGCGTTTTTTCGAGCTCAAAGACACCAAGTCGAGTCAGTCGCTGGCTCAGATATACGAAGAGGACTATGTCGCTGCACAAGGAAACGGCTCCGTTGTCGACGACAGGGACGGCAAGCTTAACAAGGAACATGCTGAAATCGAAGCCCTTTGGGAAGGCATATGCGGGAAGCTCGATGCGCTCTGCAACGCACATTTTATGCCCAAGCAGGTCTGTAAAATGCTTTGACTGAGATGCGATACTGAAAATATTTTTCTAGCCCAAAGCCACGATATCTTCCATCTCAAACGTATCCAGTGCGACTTTGGAATCGGCTCTTCCTACCACGAAGTCGGCGGCCACGATGTTGGCTCCGGAGGAAGTCTTTGCGACGGCGTCATCTGATCCCCGCGCACGCAGTGAGCTGACCCCGGCAGAGAAAAAGGTATTGCGTGGCAAAGAGCGCAAGGCCAAGAAGAAAAGTCGCGACACGCTAAACAACAGCGTTGATAAATATGCAAAGCTGAAAGGGATCGGTGGGATCAAAAAACAAAAGCAGGCCGCCCTAGCCAGCGTTGTTAAGACCGGAAAGGGAGTGACTGTCGTTGGAAAAGAGAAGATGGGCAAGTCGAGGCAACGGAAACCAGCAACGTCCAAGTAGTCGCCGAATAGGGGCTAGCTACTTATAGTACTTGATTGCCACGGATACACCGCATTGATTACCGCCCTCATCTCTTGTAACATACCACCATGTCCTTCTTCAAACGCAAGGATAACAACAAGCCTTTAATCCCTCCCGTCCAGGGAGAGTCGATGGACAATAACTCTTCTCGTCCCATTCGTTCCAGTGCTAGCACTTATGTCGCTAGCCGTGATGGTGATCCCTACGCCAGCAGTCGGACTCCCTCGTACTCTTCCGATGCGAAGACCGACTATAGCGACAATTACCAGCCCCGCGACAAGTACAACAGGAACAATGGTGTTGGCGACGTATACTCCCGTCCAGGTGAAAAGTTCTCCAAGCTTGACGAGGATCGCGCAGCCCTCTTCTCCGGCTACAACGCAGAAAAGAGCGGCTCCGGGAGATTCTTCGACGGCCCCGGATTGGACCGGGACCCACCACCCCCTGGAGAGGAAACCGAAGAAGATGTAGAGGGCATCAAGAAGCAGACGAGATATGTGAAGCAGGAAAGTGCGAACTCGACTAGAAACGCTCTTCGCTTGGCCCGCGAGGCGGAGGATACCGCTCGTAACACTCTCAACAGACTTGGCAGTCAATCGGGTAGAGCATCTAGTTCGACTTTTAATCCGATGTCTCACGTTCGTTTATAGAGCGTCTTGCAAACACCGAGCGCCACTTGGATATGGCCAAGGGCCACTCTGCCCGTGCAGATGACAGGACCGACGAACTTAACCAGCTCAATCGCTCGATTTTCCGTCCCGTTATTACTTTCAACAAGGATGCTAAACGGGCGGCCCAGGAGGCCAAGGTGCAAGCGCGATACGAGGAAGAGCGTTCATCGCGAGAGAAGGCTATGCTAGACATCAGGGAGTCTCAGAATCGCCTCGGACAGGCTCAGACATACGGGCGTGACGATCAGAATAGGGACGATCTCATTGGGGGTAGGGGCCGCATGAGGTCGGAGGTCCAAAACGCAGCGAGGAAGGAGCAGAGGAAACGGTTCCAGTTTGAATCTACAGCCTCGGACGACGAAGTCGAAGATGAAATCGACGACAACTTGGACGAGATTGGAGACGCAACTAGAAGGCTCAAAGCCTTGGGAATGGCAATGGGCCAAGAACTCGACAAGCAGAATCAGCGCATCGATTTGATTGACCAGAAGACTGTCAATCTTGACAACAAGATCGTTCGCAACACCGAGAGGGTCAGTTTGGGTCGCTTTCTTTATGATCATCGTATTGACATTTTTATTTAGCTCAAAAAAGTCAAGTAGGTTTGCAAAAGGTGTTGGATGCATTCAGATTCGCATTTGTTGGAATTCGGAATATCTATCTTCTCGTCATTATCTATCTGTCATTAGTGTGATCGACGTGTTCCCTCTTTACCTTACTTCAATGAACTCGTCGGTATTCCGCAATTGAGTCGGGATGGGGGAGAGAGCTTCTGGTGCATCGACTGTACTCCGATGGTTAGTACTCGTCCATTGCGCGCGTTTTGTCGCCGACTTTCTCCTAGGGAGTCTTTAGTCGAGGAACAATCAGGTCGGATACTGTTTGTACCCAAAAAAAAATCGCTCACGCGGTTCTTCGACCACAGCTCTCTTTCGACAGACTTTTGACGAAAACCAGCTACTTCAACGTCGAGTAATAGAGCTTGAACGAGAACTTGGAGTTTGGAAACTCGCACTCGGCAAAGCCGATGAGGACAGCGCATCGCTCAAAGGAACAAATACCCACCTTGAGCAGGTCCTGGCCTCCCTAAAGGTCAAAATCATCTCGGCTCCGCGCATCCAACCATCTAACAAGACGTCTCAGAATGATAATCCACTTCTCCTTTGCTTAATAGATGGGGACGGTCACATTTTTCAGAAGGAGCTTATTACCCAGGGTCATGTTGGTGGAAGACAAGCCGCGATGCTCTTGACCAAAGGATTAACGGATTATACTGCTCGAACAACTGATACTCCCCAAATTTCAAGCCGATCACAGGTCTGGCTGACGGTGTACTGCAACAAGACTGGACTGGTAGAAACTTTGGTCAACCAAGACGTCTGCACCCACGAGCAATTCGACGAATTTTGCTTTGGATTCAATCAAGCTGCTCCCCTATTCTCGATACTAGATGTCGGACCAGGGAAGGAAGCTGCTGATGCGAAAATAAAAGGTGCGTCACCTCGCTTTGGGTATCCTCGGTTATTCACTTGAAATCTAGAATGCCTTCGCGTTTTCACCCGCTTTCCTCAAACTTCCTTTGTTTTCTTTGGAGGTACTTGGTCCTCTTGGTTCGGGATTTCCCTCTTCCAACTATCTGTAGGCGGACACGATAATGGATACACATCCGCCCTTACCTCGTTGGAGAATGAAGGCTTTTTGCACAAAGTCATTCTTCTCCGTGGTTACAAGGACGTGGCGATCGAACTCAAGAATCTGCGGCTCCCAGAGCTCACCATTGACGGTGTTTTCATGACACAGAAACTGCCTACAAATATTTTTCAACGCAATAGAGGACACTTACAAGAGTCTTCAGTCTCAATCTCAACACCAGGAAGCCCAAAGAAATCCTCCACTCATCACACAACTTCCAACTCCGGAGACGAGTCTCGTTACCTCGAACCGGGAGTCGTGAGCACTTCGAAGAAACATCCTAACTGGTCTCTAATTACTATTTCAATTCTTTGTAGCCATTATACAAACGTCAGTCTATTTTATTCGCGTGATTCCGTCTAACGGAATCTCAGAAACACCGCCACCTTGTACATTCTACTACCTTGCTGTGTGTAAGCAAGGCGTAAAATGCACTTATGGGCACGACTACATTCTAACCCCCGCTAACTACACTGATCTTCGGGAAAATGCCAAGAAATCTCCATGCCCTCTCGTCAACAGAAGTAGCGGAACGTTATAATAATCTGCGCAATTCCTGACCAATCATCAGACAAGGTGTGCCCGGCGGGAGACAACTGCTGCTCTGGACATTTTTGTCCTCGAGGTGAAAGTTGCAGCTTTCATAAACGAGTGGGTTTAATGTCCCATCCATATTGTCACCTATTCAATTGCTCCACAGAAAACTTGTAAATTTGTCGGACGCAAGTTTTGTATTTTGTCTTCACCCTCTCGCCTTTACCATCAATTTCAGATTCTATGCACACGAAACCTAGCAGTGTTTCCAAGAACGTCGTGACACCTACCTTCCCTCTTTCTTCTGGCGAAGAGTTGAGAACCGAAACCACAGCTTTCGCTGGGCAATTTTGAACTCTGTTTGGATGCTCGAATGGTCAACGGGAGCTCGATCGACGACAAACATCGACAGAATAGTTAATCTTCACACTTGTTGCTATATTAATGTATCCAAGAAAGAATTTGTCCTGAAGGCAAATCATCAGTCCCTGTCAGTGTCACTTCAGAAATTCGTGAATCGCTACAACGGTACGAAATTTTGGTCCGTACCTACGCCGGCAACCTCGGTGTTTTCGGGTGTATGGCTGGCTCGTTTCACCATATTTTAGCCAGTTAGACCACCGCGACTTTCATTTGAGCTGAGCTTTTCTTCTATGCCTAACGTGGGATCAATCATTTCGACGCGGATCGTCACCTCACATGACCCCGTGACACACCGCGGTCTTGTTTTGTTTTTTGCTCCCGTTCCCCCACAAGGCCACTCGTCGAACTAGTCTCGTCAAAATGGTCTCGGATTATGAGAGACAGCGTCTCCTCAATATAGACAAAAATAAAGCTCTATTGATGGCGATGGGTATGTTCTCTGCTTCCACAACGCAGTAAAGTCTTGAACGTTTTCTCCCTAGGGCTAGACAAGCCATTTTTCGAACCAAAAGAAGTAAAAAGACCAAAGGCGTCAGCAAAACGTAAAGCCGTCGAGGAACATGATAGCGTACCCAGCGCCAAAGCCTCTCGTCTCGAACCTGTGAAATCTCAGGGCGTTGGTGACACCAGTACTGTTCGCAGGAGCTCCCGCAACACAGGAAAAACGGTGGACTACAAGGCTGAGCACCATGGGGGTTCGCCTACTCCAATCTCTTTCAAGAGTGGCGTCCGAAACACTGAAAATACTGGCCCACTGGGAAGAGAGGGTGGCAGCAAGCGCGTGCACGATCCGTAAGTCTTTGATGTCTTCATCTCGCCGCTGGTTTCGCTCATGCGATTATCAGGAAGGTTTTCGGGTCTATTCCAGGGATTGAGGTAGGAACCTGGTGGGAATCGAGGGAAGGGTGCAGTGCAGATTCGATCCATGCGTCAGTCACATATCCAGTGTGGATCTCCGTAAACTATGCTCAATTTCCACCAGACCATGGGTGGCGGGAATTTCTGGCGGTCCTCAAGGTGCTTACAGCGTGGCGCTGAGTGGCGGTTATCCCGACGACGTCGACTGGGGCTACGCTTTGTACGTTTTTTTTTCCACCTCGACGTACCGCAGATCTAACATATTTTCAGTACCTATACCGGATCAGGTCGGTACATATCCAAACCATTCTGATTGCCATATCCACATGTTCCCAGGTGGCAGGAACCTCAAAGGAACCAAGGCTAATCCTCTAAATGTGCGTATTCTGTAAAATAAAATAAATCCAATACGCTTGATGCTTACAGTACATTCATACAGCTTCGGACTGCGCCCCAAAGCTCGGACCAAACCTTTGACAATAGCGTTAGCATTGTTCATTATGGCCTTGGTTGAGCGCTGACGGATTCTGGTGTAGTATAACCAATCTCTGAAAGTGAGGATGCTCAGACTCACTATTTGTACTCATCTCAACCAACTTTTGAAGATCTCGGCGGACACGAAGAAACCCGTTCGCGTCATTCGGGGATACAAGGTCAAATCGCCTTATGCTCCTTACGAAGGGTCAGTCGAAAAGTGCTACTTTTGTGGTCAATCTCACTTCGGTGAATATAGTTATCGCTACGACGGGCTCTATCGAGTCGAAAAGGTGAGTCTCCTGCATTTGCTACCCGTTTAATGCTCACCCAGACTTCCAGGCATGGCAGGAACAAGGAATGGACGGATTCCTGGTTTGCAAGTTCGCTTTCAAGGTCCGTGCTTATTCCAAATATGCTCTCCGTCAGTTGCCAAGTGGACGTTTCAGCGACTTCCTGGCCAACCACCTCTACCCCGCCGCGCCGATGCTGATGCGTCAGAAGACGACGCGAACACGGAGGGTAAAAGCCTTGTAGAAGATTCTGAACCCGCTGCCGCTGAAACATGATTGTTGATGATCTACCGTCGTACTTCTTGCTTTTGATACTCATCACACTGTACATAACTAAATTCACGCACATACTTGGATCGACCTACGACGCAATTTTGATAACACGGAGGTGCTGAACGACATTGGAAGAAATTGCAGTACAACATTCCCCAATTTGAAATCCAGATGGTGCAGAGCAAGTTGAACACGGGGATGGGGCGAGATGAACAGAGATCCGACGGCGACGTCGGAGATTTCGCCAAAACTAGGAGGATTGAAAGAGTGTGCGTTCCTGGGTGACCACTTGATAGATGGAACATGCCATGTCCCTTGAGTCGATGAACGAATTCCGCCGGCAAAACAGGTCTGGACGAAAGAAAACTTGAGATATCCCAAATTAGGCAATTGAAGTCTGGTGAGTGTGCTAGGTTAATTCGCGCGGCCGATAGCATGCGTTGAAAGGACCATTTCTTGCATATGAAATGTCGCTCGCCCCGTTGCCTCCCCTCAGACTCGACGACATTTTCGATAGTCGGCTCAGACGAAGTTCGGAACAGTGGGTTGAACAACGCGGATCGCACAAGAACTGGTATTGGTGGTAGCTACACGTATCGAAGGATATAATATTAAGTTCTGAAGAAGTAGGGTGGGTATGCAAACAACGAAAGGGGTGCAGAGAAATACTATACAACAGAGCCAAAATTCAGTTTCCGCTAACCTACAATTCATCTTCTGGATCCCACCGCGATATTTTTTCGAGTGGCCGGTAATAATACTGTTTGTACTTCTTCGTTTCAGTCCTCTTCGCGGGGCGGGGCATCATGCTTCTGATCAGTTGGGCACGTTCTTGGTCCTGGTCGCGGTCTGGGACATAGAACCAATGCGCCTCGAGCGGCGGGTCCGAGTCATCCTGTATGACGAGAATTAGCGATACCGCGAGGGGCCATGTGTAGCAAAGCATCGGACCTTGCCATTTCGCTGCACCTTTCCAAAGACGCCGCTCCCTCCGCCAGCCGCGGTACCATTCTCGAGCACATGCTTCATGATTTCCAAGCACTCGTGTTCGGTTCCGCGGCTTTTGAGGGATGGATAGCTCTGCATCACGGTTTTGTATAACGTCGACATGGGTAGCGACGATGCACGGGACGTGGCCATACACTCGATGAGCATCCCGCAGAGCTCGGGGTCCAGCTCAGGAGCAGATTTGTGGGTCTCCTCCTCGGGAGAGACAGAAGAGGAGCGTGAAGAGGAAGCAGACAGGGAAGGGGACCGCGGACGGGCTTTGCGTTGTTTTGTTTTCGGGGGCGGATGGCGAGCATCGGCGCGCGCCACCTTCTTTCCTTTATCCCTGGCCTCCGTCTTTCGGGTCGGTTTTACTTCGACACGTTTTGATCGACTTTGTGTCGGTTGCCGAGACCCGGAAGCCTCAGATGACGGCTGAGCGATACGAGCCTTTTTCGATTTCGGAGCTTCATCCGGAGTCGGTGGCTGACTCGCGCGTTTCTTGCCCTTGTCCTGCTGCGGCTGTGCATCCTGTTTCTCCCTGGTCCTCCCAGCTTTCTTCGGCCGCGACGCCGTTTGCAGATCAACTGTGGTCGAAACGGGGAGCGAAGAATCATCGGCATTCTGTTTTGACCCTGCCTTCTTTTTCTTCTTCGCGGCTGTGAGATCCACATGCATCGCATTATCAGGAACCACCTGAGTCTCTGCCTTCGCATTATCGGGAACCACCTGAGCCTCTACCTTTTCCGACGATATCGTCTCAATCACCTCGATTGAAACTGGAGGCTCCGTGATCGCGACAGTCGGGGAAGAAGGCGATAGTTGGGATATAACGGGAGGGACAGGGGGCGAGTCCTGCATACAACATTAGTCGGATAAGGGCCCACACTGCGGCGATAGTACGAACAAAGAGTCCTAGGCCAGTCTCCGATTCCATTGGCGTCAGGATCTCGTCGTTGTCAGGGAAAGACTCGAGATCCATGTCCATGTCCATGTCATGGTCGCCTGCGAGGGAGGAGGGCGGCAGGGATAATGGGGATAAAGGCTCCAAGGCAGACAGAGGAGAGACGGAGCCGACCATGGGAGAGACGGAAAGGGATATCGGAGACAGGACGGGAGATGTGTGCTCGGGCAAAGGAGGAGCTGAGGGTTGTCGCTCGGGTGAGTCTTCAAGTGGAGGGCTTTTAGTGGAGGGGGCGGGCTCGGAAATGTTCCGCTGTACGATGGATGGTACGGGGGACGGCGCGGGGGATGTTGTTCGAGCTGAAATGCGGAGGAGGGCATGGCGGGGCAAGGGATCGCTTTTCCAGCGACCGCGTTCTGCGGAGACGGTGAATGTTACACGGGAATCGGAAAAGAAGGGGTCCTGCTCCTCGTCCTCGCTCTCCGTGAGGAACGAGTCGTCCTGAGCAGCGTCGGGCTCAGAGAACTCGGACGCGTCGTATTCCGAGGTCAAGGGGTGCTCGTCGTCGCTCGGAAAGAGAGATCGGAAGCTGGGGAGTGAGTATGTGACTTTTGGGTCGGTTGGAGGGTCCCAGGAGAGGTGATAATCGTCCTGGGGGAAAGAAGGGGAGTTGGGGCCGGAGTGGATTCGGGGAAACGAGTAGATTGGGGACGACGGGGAGGGGGAGGAGAGGACACGGTCTGAAGCATATTGATCTGGGGACGAAGAGAGGGACGGAGGTCGATGGTCGTCCTTCCAGCTAGTGGAGAACATGGTGGTAAAGTCGAGAGGCAGCTTGGAAGCATAAACAAGGCCAATACTGGTCAGGTGCAGTGTAGTCACACACAAGTGTCACCCCATCACGATGCGTTCTTCAGTTCTTTACCACCATGCTCTCGTTTCTGTCTTTACTTGTCCTTCCCGTCGCATATGCTACCACCACCACCCAAAACGCGCCACCGATACCCGCACTGGCGACAAATCCTTCTCCCTGCAGTGTACGCGGTCTGGAAACACTGAAGCTTCAGCAGAGGCGCGTGTGGTGGTACAAACAGCAACGCTGATTTTATTTGTTATATTTCGCTCTTCGACGTATCATTTAAATCGGCCACGTTGTCGATATTCCGCAATGGGACGACGGCGCAAACTGCTACAAGGGAATCACGATCACCTACAATGACAAGACGGCCAGGTGGACAAGGTCTAGAGCTCATTTGTCGCGGGGCTTCCCGTTCACCAACTCGACACGGCGACAGTGCGAGCATTGCGCTCATGGTGGGCTGGATCTCTCCCGAGGTCTCTTTGATTTCTTTGAGGATGAGAGCGTCGGCCTCATTCATGGTACGGTCAAGCAGCTAATCTGTGCGAGTGGCCCATCGCGTTGTCAGGGGAATGGTCATACGTTGACTCGACATCGACCACGACCACCGCGGCCACTTCTGACACCGCCTCACAGACGGTACCGCCGACTTCGAAGACGACGAGCTCAACCCCGACAGCCTCGGCGACTAAGAGTAGCAATTTGTTACTTCCAGTCCCACAGCTCCCACCGTTTCTGGGGTCGCCGGTTTGCATATGATGGCTCAGTTCAGTGACAGTCTGGTTGGCCTCCTTGGATTGGTTGTGCAAGGCGCTGAAGCCAACACGGTATATATGCCCGATGTACTATTCTTTAGTCATTGCAATCTATCTACCTTGAAACCAAAATGCTCCCCTACGGTTCTGCTAAAACCTCGTTCACTACGCTCAAGAACAGCTCGTGGTCGCTGAGAGTGGGAGTTGCTCGCGTTGACCTCCACAGGTTCCACACGCCACGGAGACTCTCCTTCAATGCTACCTCCGAGGTCCCGTTCGCGACTGCGATCGTGCCATCATCAGTGCCTTCGTCTGATGGAGGCGGCCGTTGAGAGAGAGCTTCAAGACGATCGGAGAGGGAATCTATTGGATCCGTTGGGGGGTGCATCTCGGCGTAAGAGAATGGGATGGGAAAGTCGTGCCGTTGTTTCTCCCGAGCCGGGGAGGGTATAACCGAGTCCCCGCTGCCTTGAACAGCGCTGTACATATCCCAATAGCTTCCCGTCGACGCTTCCCGCTCAAACTCCACGGTATCCCGTTCGCGATCAGGCGCGGGCCCCCCGTACGAGTCCCAATATGAATCAGGAGTTTCTTCGCCGCTATCGCCGTCGTCTCCCAACTGGATTTCAGGCAAATCATCGAGGGAAGCGACGGAATTGGGAGGAAATGGTATGCGCGCGAGGTTGCTGTACTTCCAGGAGCCCTCCTCCCACTGAAACACGAGGCGCAGGCCCGCGGGCTCGTCTCTCTCGAGTTGAACGTGCGCGAACAGGGAATCGTCTGCGGTGTATCGAATCTCGAGATCTGAAAAGCCGGGACTGTCTAGGGGTTTCTGCTGGAGTAATTCCAAAGCATCTATAATGTGCTGGTCGTCGGATGAAGGCCAGAAGAGATAGGCGGGGTCATCTGGAGTTAATTTTAGACATGACTGGCGAAAGGCGAGCTGGGATGCGACGAGGTGCTGGGGGAAGGACTGGATTGTCGGGGAGATGTAATGGAGGATGGTCAACGCTGTATGCGGTTCCAGATGCGTGGGCGTGGTCATGGTAAGAGAGAAAGAGCTCTGAGGAAGGGAATCGGGATTGCTCCTTTTGGGTAGGAAGCACATCACCTGATCGTGATCATATTATTGCGGCGGCCTTGCCAAGCTGAGAACGAGAAGTAAAGCATCAACTAAGTAGTCAGAGAAAAAAGGAAAAAAATATTATGTAGCCCCCCAATTGAAATCCCGCTTGACCAGAGTGGCTCAGAAACGGCTAAGGGAGGGCAGCACTAGGATTATGAATCTGATCGCATGCGGCACAGCCACAGACTCTCTTCTCTTCACGACTCCACGATGAGGCTGCCGGGTCTGCTCAGTCTGCTCGCCGTCGCCGTTCTCCCATTCGCGTCGGCTCAATCCACTGTGCGCTGAATGTCCTGTCTTCTCTCGCTTTCTGCTTATATCCACCCAGAATTCGTCGGGTTCATCCAGCTCGGCCTCAAATGCCGCACAAATCACCGTCATAACCTCCTTGTCCACAAGCGTCGGCCTGATTTCGAGGACCCCAACCACATCGGTGGCCACCATTCTCATCACGTCTACGATCCTCCCCACCCAAGCTCCAGTTTCCGATACAAATTCCCAGTCTTCCTCTGCGAGTAGTAGTACTACAACGGCCAACCTGCCCACAGGAACGGTGGCTGTGGTGACCGACCAAGCACCTTCACCAGTACGTGCATCTCAAGCGCCCAGCCACACGCTGACCTTGTTTTCAGGGAGCAACCGGTGGTGCTTACGGCCCACCCGACAACTACATAAACGCTGCACGATCACTCCAGGGGAATGCTATGCTTCTCGTGGGTGTCGGAGCGGTTGTCGGTTTTTTGGCCGTATAGGCCGGGGTATTCTCTATGGACTCTTTGTACTAGAGAGCAATATTTTAATTAGCGTCATGTCGGTATACCATACCATTCGGACTATAATTTTCCGCACACAACGGCGATGCACATCCTGTATACACTTAGAGATGACCCTCAGGACTATTTGGTATTTCTCGGTCGTTGCGTTCGTGCCCATGACGCATCGCGATAAATTGATCGCGCGCGATGTTTGCTCTCTTTCGGGCTGCTTCTTCCACTTCCACAACATTGAGTCGTTTATTCGCTGCTCGCGCCATGTCTTCTGCTACCCAAGCACCGCAAGCCAAGAAACAGAAACTGGACCAGACCAAGGTCCTCGCGACTCGGTCCTCTTTCGCGCCTAGATGTTGAAAATAAACAGGTCATTGGCACCCACAATGGCACATTTCATTGCGATGAAGCTCTTGCTGTCTTTCTTCTGCGGCAAACTGCAGCATATCGCGATTCAGGCGAGAAAGGTCGACTGTACATCTCGATCTCGATTTAATTCTTGTGCTGCAGAGGTAAAGCGCACCAGAGATCCCGCGGTCCTCGAAACCTGCGACATCGTAGTCGATGTCGGTGCTGTCTACGATGAGTCCAAACAGCTGTTTGATCATCACCAACGGGGCTTCACCGAAGTCTTTGGACACGGCTTTGAGACGAAGCTGTCGTCCGCTGGATTGGTTTTCAAGTTTGTCCCCATCCCGCCGTTCTACCAATTCTCATCTCTTTTAGACATTTTGGAAAGGAGGTTATCGCGAATAAGACACAACTTCCTTTGGACGACCCAAAGGTGACCACCCTGTGGCTCAAAATGTACAAAGTATGACCCTGTCACCGTATTTTCTCTCCAACATTAACCAGTGCCTCAGCAATTCATCGAGGCTAGTCTCTTTACTCAGACTTTCTGCCGGTTCTCAAGGACCTATAGGCCATCGATGGAATCGACAATGGCATCTCTCAATATCCTTCAGATATAAAACCCAAATACAAAAGCAGCACAGACTTGGGAAGTCGTGTTGCGTCACTCAACCCTGTCTGGAACCAGCCCTCCAGCCCGGCAATACTCGATGTAAGTCCTCTTCTTCCTCCCTGCGACACAGTTGACTGACGGATTCAGGCTCAATTCGCGAAAGCGTCCCAACTTACCGGCGAGGAGTTCCTTGGCAAACTGAATTACTATGCGAATGCGTGGCTGCCTGCGCGGGACTTGCTCAACGGATCCATAGAAGCAAGCAAGCAGATCGATCTGACTGGCAAGATCATCGTTTTCGAGCAATTTTTGCCTTGGAAGGTCTGCCCTAACATATCGTTTTGCAAACCGATACACGTGCTCACATTGTGTACAGGAGCATCTCTTTGACTTCGAAGCCGAGTTGGCGATTCCGGAATCGGACAAGGCCATATATGTGGTCTACCCCGATGAGGGTGGAAACTGGCGTGTCCAGGCCGTTCCCGTGTCGTCGGAGAGTTTCGAGAGCCGCAAGGCTCTGCCGGAGGCTTGGAGAGGCCTGAGAGACGACACGTTGTCCGCAGCTTCCGGCATTGAGGGCTGTGTGTTTGTACATGCGTCAGGGTTCATTGGGGTATGCACTCTCTAATTATTTAAGATCTCCACTGACAATTAAATTGCTAGGAAATAAAACAAGAGAAGGAGCTATGCAACTTGCTAAGGCCGCTCTGGAAATGTAATTTCGTACTTGAGCAAACAATAGTTATCGCTCTGCTGCGCACGGCCTGGCGGCTGCAACGTTTCCTGCACACCAAGTACATGTGCATCTGGTAAGTGACTTGTCGCAGACTACGGCACGATGCGCCCCCGTCGTCCTCAAACAAAAGGCAAGCTGCCCAGTCGACTAGTCCATCCTGATTTCCACCATTCCAACTTCGTGGGCATGTCGTTCGTTCAAGCACATTATCACCCATTTCTGTTTACTATGATGATATTGTCCGGCGTGGCCGAGCTCGGTCTGACGGCGTTCCTCGTCAACGCTGGGAATACGCACGGCACATGGCCTAGCCCTCGATATCACGCTCTCCTGCTCTTTATTCTGTTCAATGCGGCGTGGACCGTCCTCTTTGCCGTCGCGTACATGCTCTGGCTCGTAGACGGAGAAAAGCATTTGCTGGCCAACGTCGCCAGCTCGATATTCTGGCTGACAATCACCGTAACGTTATGGGTCCGTCATTACTCCCCTCAGCCGAGTCATTTTTGACAATCTCTCCGTAGGGCGTTGCTGCCGGCGTACTCCACAACACGAGAACGGGCGGTAATTGTCCAACCTCGCCTACAATATCTAGATGTCGGCAGTCGTTGACGGTGGAGGCCCTCGCATGGACCGAGTTCGGCATCTCCACGCTCACGTTGTTCTGGACCTGTGTATGGGTCGGGACAAGCTCGGGACGGAAACGCGTGCGAGATTCGAGGAGAATGGTATAGCCAAACTTTGAGTGTTTATGTAGACAGATTGGATGCTGAGCATTTTTTCTTATTTGTTTCTATGGACTGGGTTATATAGAACTGTGGGCCCTGCGTACATGGGTCCATGGCCCAAGTCAGCCTAGACTTCCTTGACGGGCCGCGGCAAGCCGAGACGGTTTATCTGATCTGACATCTAATCTAAAGTTATATCGGTAAGGGGCTCCAACACAAACCACCATGGCCATGTTGCACGTACACGATCCAAGCGAACACCGCCGCTCTTCATGCGACGAGCTCCTCGTCGCAAACGGTACCGACGAGTTGGAGTTTCTGTCCGACTCGGAATCCATACTCTCAAACCCCCAGCGGACAAACTTGGACTCCCTGGAGCACCCAGCCCACGACCGTGAGCCATCGGCGCCGCCAGTACGCCCCAGGCGCTCCAGGATAAAGCCACACCATCGAGCGTTTCTAATACGATCTCTTGCCCTACTCTGCGCGTGCTGGCTGAGTGTCGGCAGTCACTAGTGCGTTGCGCCCCTCCCAGCGCATTTTCCCGCCGTCTCACAATTTCATTGTAGTACATCATATATCTTAGGTCCCTTAAAATCCAGGATCTCGAGAGACCTTGGGACAAGCCACGCGGAATATAGCTTGTTAATCTCGGCGCTGAGTCTTAACAGCACCTGGACACCGCTTGTGGGCGGGATCTTGGCCGGTACCCTTGGAACCGTTCGTCCATCCTTGAGGAAAATTATCGGAAAACTCAATTCTATGAGCAGACCTTCACTAGCATCTTGGCCACGGGTGTCGTCTTTCTCGGTATGTATTTTTTTTCAATTCCGATACTATTTCTGCTGACCTCGGTAAAGGCACCGCATTCTTACTGCTGGGAGACGTCTGGGGAAATGTCCGCTTGATGGCTGCGGGGATGTTCGTCTTCGGTCTCGGAGTTAGCCCCCTTGCCGTCGTTCAAGAAACGATTATAGTCCGCTTCTTCAAATCTCGTGGCCTTGGGGTGTCTATGGCCTTCGGGCTTGTCGCGGGCAAGGGAGCCTCATTCATCTCTGCCCGTACATCGTATCCACTCACCGAGCGCTTCGGTCCTCGTGCACCTTTCTATATGGCGACATTCCTAGCTGGCATGTCGGTAGTGGTGAACTTGGTATATATCGCAGCCTCGAAATGGTTCATAGACGGCGCCGGCGCAGAATTAGAGGCGATAGACATCAACGAAGAGGCGCAGCGGCGCTCTGGTATCAATATCTCTGAAGCGCAAGCGCTGGAAAAGGTGGCGGCGAAACGGAGAGTCCATCTTCGGGAAATTACCAAGCTCGGTGATATCTTTTGGGCGTATGTAAATCCGTGTGCTGCATACCGTCAAACTAAAATAGCCGCAGATACATTGCGGTCAACATTTTCTGTGGAACAATCTGGGCGCCTTTCACTCATCTCGCTGCGTAAGTTTAACATAAACAGCAGTTGTGGTGTGACAGAGCGTTTCCCTCCGCAGAAATATTATTGAACTTCGCTACCAAATGACGGAGAAAGATGCAGCAAACACGGCTTCATATGTTCTCATTGGAAGCATCTTGTACGCGCTTCTTCCGTGTATTGATTTCCACTTACCTCGCGACTTCTTGTAGCTTATATCCCATGTGCGGTTACATTGTGGATCGTTTCAAGCGCAAGCCTATTGTAGTCGTTCTGCTTGTACTTTCCTCGGTATTCTCTCTTGGTGCATATTCATGGCTTGCCCTGCCGCCGAGTTGGACTCATACCGCCAAACCTGCCATCGCTGCATTTGGTTTCGGCCATGGTTTTTCTCCCTGTATGTTCAATACTTTCAGGGCTCGGAGGCACATTCACAGATTTTTTCTTAGTGCTTCTCGTCTTGTTGGTCCCCAAGATCGTTCCCATAAAGTTCATTTCCACAGCCCTCGGAGCACACAAAAGCGTACGCGTCCTATTACATTCCGCACTTGACTGTAGCTCACCTGAGACAGCTTGAACAAACAGGTGCAACGATTTTCCAGGTAATGTCAATCCCAAAGTCCTGTAAGTGGTTGAATACCAACAATTTTTCAGACTTTGGCCGGGCTCGCAATGGACAAAGCCAAGAGGAATCATCCTGATGGATCTTCCACTCAAGAAATTATAAACGCGTTTCTCCTATTGAACGTTTTACAACTGCTGAGCATCTTCGGTGTCGCCTATCTACAGCATCGGAGAGAAGTTGCCTCCCAGACGCGTGTATCGCCCGCACGGCCAGGATTGCCCGACGACCCCAGTCGTCCCCTTCTCGGGGTGTCAGAACCGAATCGCCGATATTCTTCGACGGGGTCAAGAATACAGACACCAGCGGAAGGCGAGATCATTTCAAAGAAAGAAGTGCGACGAGGCGAAATTTTCGCGACACTGTCCGCGGCCTTGATTGTTTGCGCATGGGTATTGTTTCTTGGGACGGCGTGGTTCAAGCTTGGCATGAAGCAACGCGCGCCGGGGCATTAATTATTATTATAAGACGTCGATGTTGCCGTTAATACATGAATAGACATGAATTGATAAGGCTTAGATAAGATAAGGATTGCGGCAAATACCGGCTGGTCCTATGCAGCCGCACGTGCCACTTTCTCCATCAATTCAATTCCTCATTTCTTCAAACCAAAAGGTGCCATCGTCCACCAGCTTTTCTTCGTATCTTTGCTCACTGTCTCTTCTAGCCGCAAGATGGGCGCATACAAGTACATTGGTGAGCTGTACAAGAAGAAACAGTCGGATGTCCTCCGCTTTCTTCTCCGCGTCCGGTCTGTCCCATTGGCGTTCTTCGCAAATAATCATTCAACTCGATGTTGCAGGTGCTGGGAATACCGCCAACTCAACGTGATCCACCGTGCATCGCGCCCCTCCCGCCCCGACAAGGCTCGCCGTCTTGGCTACAAGGCAAAGCAGGGCTATGTAGTCTACCGCATTCGCGTCCGTCGCGGCAACCGCAAAAAGCAGGTCCCCAAGGGTGTGTCTTAGCCTTTGTATCCGCTATCAAGCCCTAAATTTTTGAGGGACCAGGTGCGACTTTCGGTAAGCCCGTGCGCCAGGGTGTCAACCACCTCAAATTCCAGCGCGGCCTCCGGAGCACCGCCGAGGAGCGGGTGGGCAAGCGGTGTGGTAACCTGCGCGTCTTGAACTCGTACTGGATCAACCAGGACGGTGTCTACAAGTACTACGAGGTCATCCTCGTCGACCCCAACCACAAAGCCGTACGCATTCTATTGGCGTTGTGATATGCTTTCCAGACTTACTCCCTCGTCCAGATCCGCAAGGACCCCAGGATTAACTGGATCACGAAGCCGGTCCACAAGCGCAGAGAGGCTCGTGGCCTTACCAGCATCGGGAAGCAGGTGCGTTTTTCGAGTACTATCGAGGTTTCAGAAATTTATGTCCTCTGCAGAACCGTGGCTTGGGCAAGGGTCACCGCTACAACCACACCCCGGCCCGTTCGACCTGGAAAAAGCACAACACGCTCTCCCTGCGTCGTTACCGTTGATCTGTTTCTTTTTGTCACGTATTATGTCCTGCTATGCCATGGCCCTATGCTGGACGAGCGAGATCTTTTTAAGTGTTTCTTATACTGCCCGACAACGCAAGGCTTGAGAAAATTGTACTTAGTGGCGATAATTTTAAGACTGCCGTCCATGTCGGCAATCACTGAATCACAACACGCAGTGGTTTGCCTCGCACGTCGTGGGCAACATTCACTTGTACTCCAACCTCTCTCTGTTCCTTGCTACGGACTATCATGATCTACTTTTATGAATTATTCTTGCTTTCATCCACTGTTATTCAGCCTGCACTTGCATTGCTTGGAAATGATCTGGATTTGAGAGCGAAACTCGCCCAAATCTGGCCACGGTCTGGCTCGACGTCTAACCTGCCGGATCTCGCGACCAACCCGAACGGGTCCACTTTTCTCTGGCTCCTACAAGACGATTACTCTGGAAAATCGTTCTTCGAGTGCGCCTTCCGGTCGTCAAGAAATGAACTCTTTCTAACCGCTGTTTGAAAGTCGTTTTACTTTCTACACCGATTTCGACCCTACACAGTACGTCCCTCCCTTTATTTCTTGATTCATCACACTTAATCAACCTTTTGCGCGTCCCAGCGGGACTGTCACGTGCGTCGCCAGTCTTGACGCGACGCGTTGTCTGATCATGTTTTGATAGGTATGTCGACCAGACATATGCTTTTCAGAACGGGCTTGCGTACGTAGAGGACGATGGAATTGTGGTAATGAAGGTCATTCCCACTTCCATTCACTGCGGATTTGAGGTTCATGGGGAACTTTTAGGGCGACAATACAACATGGCTTCCGGAGGGACAAAACCGATCCAGGTGCATGTCGCTGTGTGGTGCCTCGACTGCAACTCTGAATACTTTCGTAGTGTGCGCATATCCAGTAACACTGAATACAACACCGGCCTCTTCATTCTCGACCTCAACCGGGCGCCGTGGGGATGTGGTATGTCAGCTTGCACTGGGAACGCGCCTGTAGTTCTCATCTGCCTCAGGTATATGGCCGGCTTTTTGTAATTCCTTTCCCTCGTTGGCTCCACTGCAAGCTTATGCAAATTGGCAGGGACAGGTTCTTCATTCGCTTTTACTAATGCATCGCATTGTTAAACACCACCGTAGTTGGAGGCGGCCAGTGGCCATTTGTATGTTATCTTTCTCTGTGCTCCATCTCAGCTGATCATTCTGCTGCTTTATTAGACCGGGGAAATCGACATCATCGTAAGTGATTTCATTTCCTTCAGAAAGTCCAAACTAACTTCTTGGGCGTCTCTAGGAGGGCGTTCACGACAACGAGCACAACCAAGTGACATGGCACACTGGTCCAGGTACGTTCTTGGCTATTGCAGTTTCGTTGCATTTCTGACATATCCCAGGATGCTTTTTGACTGTAGAATCAAATTATACTGGCACTGTTGTTGTAAGTCGCAAGTCATTGCTTCTGACAATTTACGAATCTAGGTAGGGGACAAATGATGCACCAAACACAAACTGTGATGGGAACCTTCCTGGAAACGCCGGGTCATTTCTTGTTTATTTGGTGTCTGAATTCTTCATTTATTTTCAATCATAGGTGTGGTATCACTGAATGGAGCAAGGCATCATATGGTCCATTCTTTGAAGCCCAAGGTGGTGGCGTCTTTGCGATGAAGTGGGACGAAACCGGGATAGCTGTTTGTGAGTTTGAGGGCGTATTTTTACAAGTTTAATTGTCACTAAACCCTTGCAAGATTCCTTTTATCGATCAGCCATCCCGAATGATATTACGTCTGGGAGCCCTGATCCCGCTAACTGGGGTGTTCCCGTCGCATCGCTTGCACCCGAGGCCTGCGATCCGTTCACGTACTTTGTGAACCATTCGATTATCTTCGGTGCGACGATCTCAATAACCGAGATGGTCGGTTGACTAACCTGGTTTCAGACATTACCTTTTGCGGTTCTTATTTTCCGTCGCACTGGCTTCCCAGAACTAACATGGCTACCAGGAGACTGGGCCGGCAATACTTATGAAACATCAGGATGTCCGGGCTCGTGCTCAACTCGGTTAATGGATCCATCCAATTTTGTGGTAAGAGATTTGTCGCTGTTGTGTACACTCCGCTTACTAGATACCAAGAACGCATCCTGGAGTATCAACTCGTTGAAAGTGTACAAGAAGCAGGCGCTGGTCGGCACAGTGTCCCCTGCCATTGCGCTGCACATTCCGATACACTCGGTGTTATTACTTCTCGCGCTTGTAATCTACCTAGCGTGGTGAAATGTATTCATATTGACGCAATCCAAGCCATGATCGCTTCAGTAGTGTGTGCTATTTATCGTACTTGGCAAAGTCGCCAAACGCGACATTGAATATGGTCTCATCTTCCGTGTAAAGAGCGTGTCCGATTCCAAAGTCATGAATGAACCTTATAAGGGATCAGCATCTGTGGAATTGAGTGCAAAGGAAATCATAGACCTGTTAAACAGCCGTGGAGAACGGAGCGCGAGTTACAGTTGGAGACAGAAACAATGCATCTCCGTTAGTTACACCAGTCGTCCACAATGAGGAGGGGCTACTTGGGAAGCTTGTATATGCCGCGCTCGCACTACCATCCGAGGAAGAGGATGATGCCATGCTGGGGGATACCGGCGGAGGGGGCCATTGCCCACCAGACGATGGACCTGTCGCAAAACAAGGTGCCGAAGATGGAGTGAGAAGGCCGTCGTAGGACTCTGGGGCATGCCCTCGAAGAAAGGTAGGGGATGGTGGAGACCGAGAAGAAGGAAGGGTGAGAGAAACGAGACGGCTTTTCAATACGCTAACACGGTTCCTCATTCCCCGCAGTCCCGATCGAACGCTCTGGCCCTGCGATATTTTATCCTCCGGTCCGACGACTGCGACAGATACAGAACTTGGCTGAGGGTGTGAGGAAGGGAGAGCGGTGGCGACACGACGGATGGTTCTTTGTCTACGGTTAGGAACCAGCGCTCGCGGAGACATAGGCCAAGTTGAGGTTGTTGAGACGTCGCCGATACTTCCATTGGTGACTAGCGAGCTTACGTCGGTCAAAGCTGGTCCAGTACTTGTACCAACCTCCGGGTCTTGGATGGTCGGAATAATATTTCCGATGACCGAGATGTTCGATGAAGTCCGCCGTTTAGACTTGACTTCATCTGAACCAGTGAGTAAAGACCGACAGTCATCTGGTAGGGTGGATAAATCAGGCTTGCCAGCATGTCGGGAAAAGGGGAGCTGAGCCTCGAAATCTGCCCCGCTTCTGGTGGGAGTCCGCCCTGCCAACGCCACCCCTTCAAGACCATGGCCGACATAATCATCCCAAGAAAACGCGTCTGAGATTCGCGTAAGTGGGTATTATGCATTGGGCGAACTGTATGGAATGGAAAGTGCTCACATGCGTACTCGGGCGCCTCGAAGACCATCTCCCCTAAATCGTTGTCCAGCAGATCCTCAGCAATGCCATCAGAGCCCCCACTCGAGCACGGCATTGTAGGAACCGACAGCAGATCCATGGTATCCCGAGAGGAAAAAGACGCTTGAGAATACACAGACATCATGGACGTTGTGGCCACATGTCTGTTCATCCTTCCCTTTTTTCCGCTCCTTCTGACAGAAACAGACCGCCTACGCCTCGTGCTGTTGGAACGGCTACGGAAAGTATATGCTGAGGAAAACTGGGAATATATAGATATACCGTCGTCGTCTTCGACGTCCGACGACCGATGGATGCGTTCCGGCGACGGAGGCTCGTAAAAGGACATACGGGAAGGAGGAGCGCGTGGTTCCTCCTGCCACGCGAACTCGGCAACTGTTGTCGTACCGGTCGAGGAGTCTTCGTGTTCGTCGCCGCCACATTTATGCGCGCGCACGATTGCCTTAAGAGACGCCCCGATCTCGCTTTCGGGTTCGCTATCGGATCCGATTGAGTTGTGGCCGTCCTCACCATCTTCGAAAATCAGCCTTCTCAGAACATCCATGTCAATTCGGGGTTCTGGAGTAACCGGGCGCGCATATGGTGGCGAAAATGCAGACTGAATCGTCGACGAAGGAGATGCAGGGGAAAGCGGTGGCGGCGTGGGCATGGGTGATATCACGAACGACGATGAAATGGAGGAGGAATGTGCATGCTGCGGAAGTGCAGGCTTGTGAGGCTCCATGATTGAAGCGACGGATGATGAATGTGAATGCATTGGGGGAGTTGACAGGGGCGATATAGTGGACGATGAAACGGAAGAGGAATGTGAATGCGCCGGCGATGCTAGGTTTAACGGCAGCACGGTGCGGCGCCTAGCGACCTCGTTTGGGATATGAGCCATTTGGCGGAATTCTGTGATGATTTTCACAGGCGGCGGCCGCAACTTCGATCGTGGAGGGATGGCGGGAGGCCGGTGTTCCACGACGACACCTGCGACAGAGGTCGGTTTCTGCGAGAGAGAAGCCTCGAATGATACCGGGAGGTGGGGGAGTCTTCTGCTACGCGGGGATGGTGGTAGCATATTTGGCAGCCTCTCCGTCGCTCCGGCGACCAGGGAAGAGGCAGAGGACGGAGGTGCGAATGTCGGTGGCGACGGGAAATCAAGATCCCGGACCTGACCAACAGAATCTGAAGCGGGCAGCGAATTCGGGGGGTGTGGTGGCAGAGTACGAGGAGATGGAGGAATGGAGAGTGCGCGATGGTTAGTTGGACCGGAATTATTTAAATCTGGAAGTAATGAGGGAGGCAAGTTCGAGTACTTCGCGTGCGTGGGGGTTTGCATCGTGGATGAAAAGGACAAGGCCGACACATGAAGGCAGTCAGGAAGTGAGTTCTGAACAGAAGCAATGATCGAGTTATCTTGGGAAGCAGCGATCCCATCGACATTGTACTTGGCAATTGACGCCTGGTTTGATACCGGGGCGGTAGCTGTTGATCTCGGACACGCAGCGGAAGATTCCTGCTTCCAGTCTGGGTCGCCCTCATCTGACGATACGGTAAATCAGAGGGAAAAACGGCGGCCATTGAAGCTTACCCAGGGTAGCTGCATCCACATCAACGGAACATACGTCTGCGATAGATATTCAATGCGATTGTTGCATAAAAAAAGCAAATCGTACCACGCCTTTCCGGCTCAAAAATAACAGAGAGAGGACGTATAGTTGGAGTTTCAGGAACATCGGCGTCTAAGAGGCATTGACACGACAGCCTGATGAGCTCATTACACGAAGTGCTTACCATCATTTTGCGAAGTCATCACGCCTGAGAAAAAATGATCTACCGATGTATCTTTGGAAATGAGAACAGAATTACCTTCAATTAGCGGACGTGGGCCTTTCTTTTCTTCTTCAACAATGACAAAAGTCATCGAGCTGTCTGGCCTCTTTGACTTTGTGTCTTGAGCGTCTCCATCTAAGAGGTGATGAGCTTGGAAAGCAGATGGACATCAGAAGAGAGTTTACCTTTACTCGCACTTGGACTTCGAAAATGGAAACCAGAGGTGGCGGGACTCCGATTGATGCTCAATCGACCGAAAAAATCTTTCAGCTTGGTGGGCGATACTTTATCCCCCTGAAGTTGCTCGGATGTGCTTTGGTCTCTCTTGTGCCCTGCGTCCGAAGGCTTCGAACGATTGGCTAGAGACGAGGTGGAAGAGGCCGGGGACCACGTCAATTGGGGAGGGTTACTGGCCGTAGAATAAGAAGTAGATGCAGACGCAAATGGATCGATTTCCCACTCAACGTCGGAGCCAAGGCCAGGGGGAGCTGGAAGAGGGAAAGGAAGGGATGCAATAGAAATGGCGGAGAGGCGGTTTAATTTGAGTCGATCTAATTTGCTTGCGACTCCCGAAGGCGAAGTGGAAGGTCGGCTTGAAGAAGACGAGGTGGGGGACGAGGGCGGCGAGGCAGAATAAAGAAGCAGAGAGTGATCTCCCGCGTTTTTCTGGCACGTGGAGGGGGTGGAGGTTAGGGAAACAGGTGTAGTCGGCGGTGAATGGACTGCATTCTGTGCAAGCAGTGAATGATCCGACCCTGCTGGTCGCAGTGATATTGTCCTGGAGGTATTTCTGTCAACTTCCCTTGTCCCGTGACTCGATTTGCTAGAGATGCGGGCATGGTGAAGAGCCTTTGGGCTCCCGCCTTTTGAGTTAATCTGGTGGATATTTGTGTCTGGGATGTAAATGGCCTGGCGAAATTCAGACAGTGCAGGAGAAGACCGGCATCTGACTGGCCGGGGAGTCGTGGGCCGTGCAGCGTAGGAAGGTGAAGGAAGGCTGTAATTATGCATATGTCTTTGAGTGGGAGAGCGCTTGCTGGAGCGGCTGATACTATGCTCAGCGGACATCGGCGAAGATTGTAAGTTAGCTGTCCAGGGTAGAGGCCGTCAAGTATTTCACTGTGGGGTGTATATAGGCAAAGGGACGCAGCGTTTTTATCGGAAGGATAGACGGATATATGAAGGCCCGAGGAGGAGAAGACGCGAACAACCTACCTGGTCGAACTATTGTTGATAAAGATGGATGACAGTAGACATTTCGGGAGGCACATGCGTTGAACCTAGCGGACCGAGTACTGTAGGAATTTTCATCGGTAAACATTCGCGGTGGTGGCTTGTGATTTAGAACCGGCAACATAGAGCATTCAGATTATTGTAGCAGAAGCAAGTTCTATTCCATAACGATACGCGCTCGCAATTCGGGAAACAATTCTTCTAGCACAAGTAATTTGGTTGGCATCATTCACTTTTACGGTGGCGAGGGACGCGGGGACTGGTAACTGGCCAGGATTCGGCCCGGAATCGACACGTATGCCAGCGCCTCAGTCGACCCGAGGTGGAGTTGTGCGTAGTTTCGCATGTAAGTATCGAAAAGAAAGCAGTAACGATGCTGTTGCGAGCAAAGTCCGACCAAAAGCGTTGCCGCCGGCAAGATCCGGCTCGATGAATTGCCTTCCCAGTGTTTCCACCTTTGTTAAGTACACGGCATGGTACATAAGGCTAGCGCTACAATTTCATTTTCCAAACTCGTTCATTGACGTCTCTAGTGTCTTCAGGTGGCTCTGCAAAGCTTGAGCGAAGTGGAGTGACGCTCGCGAAACCTTGCCAAAATCAATACCAACTCGTGCTGAATAGCCTTACATGACTACCTTTGTACATTGCCCATCCTGAATGAAAGCGTATTTCAGTAGACTCTAGGTGAGCGGTACCAACACGCACCATCAGAGCCGATTGGGAGACTGGATTCATCTGGATGAATCAAACCTTCCATAGCGGGCGAGAATTTGAACGCAAGGGTATTTTCGGAACTGGTAGATGTCCCTTCGGGTCTCGGTGCGTCCGTCGTAAGCGCGTCTGGTCCAGCTGCACTGGCCGACTCTTGAGCCTCTCCCGGTGCTGCGCTGGAGACTGCCTTGAAAAGGCGCCCATAAGAGTTGCGCCACATTGTAGTCCAGATTATTTTCAGGCCTTCATCCGTCAAAAGGTCCTCGATCAAGGGGATGTTTACATTGTAAAGATCGACTTCCCCTCCTCTCAAACCGCCTTCATCTTGACCCCAGTTGTCCCAGAGGTAGCGGATGATGCGACACGCCAACAAATGAGCAGGTTCGAAGTATGTCGAGGGGGTTGGGTGGACGACAGTTCCGTAAGAAACAGCAATAGAGCGAGTCTTTGACAATGAGGCACTGAGAGCAGCTCCGATAGTCCCAGAGGAGAGCGCAAAGGCCGCTGTTCGTAGCGTATCGGTTAGCATGAAGAAGAAACCACGGGAAAACGGACAGGAAGTCTCCAAAAATATGGTGATTAGCCGCAAGAATTACCAACAGTCAAGGAACATACATTGCGACCGAGATTTGGGCCGCTGATCTGCAGGAAAGATGCTGGGTACAATGAAAGCAAGTCCAAAAAACATACGGACAACAAGGTCAATTCCGTGGTATATGTTGTGCAAGGCCACGTTCGCACAAGTGGCTGGCGTCTAAAAGAGATGAGCATGGAATCGAATTTGAGGTTGGGCTGGAGATTACTCCGTCGAGGAGAATCCATTCCGCCTGTTGCAAGCATGTCAAGAAGAGTGCCAGCCTACACTATAAACTGACCACTTCGCCATCCTTCAGAGGCCTGGGAGTCTCAGAAGTCTCCCCTGTCAGTCCGTCTGAAGAAGCTAGTTAATTCACGGCGAAAGAATACATTCTCACGCACCGGGTTGCTTTGGATAGAAATATCTGCCCTTTGTGATTTCTGTGATATGAAACGCTTTGCCTATTCCACAGGGAAAAGGGTCGAAGGGTGCTCCTGCTTCAAGTGCGAGATAAATACCTATCCACGACTTTTGGGAAGAAGGCAAGACCACCTTGACGTCCCAACCGAGGGCAGTCAAGTGCTGATAGAAGGCAAATACATACGGTGAAGCGGCCTTGTTGGGTGGCCCGTCGTCATTGGTGAGAAGGACCTTCATGTTGGTGGTGCGGAGGATTTACCACAAATCGGCCCGAGAATCCGGTCTTGCTTTATGCGTGGCTGTGCCTTGCTGAAAAATCTGGTCGATTGGACGTCGTCTTTCCTTTCCAACATGCCTAAGAAACCCCGCCACCGCCATTCCCCCGCCCAGCTTGCTGCACTTAATGGGCTCTACGAGGAGACTGAACATCCCACCCTCTCCCAACGCATAGCTCTCGCTCAGTCTGTTGGCCTGTGCGTCCTTTTACCTTATCATTGTTGTCCATTTCTCCAACTCTTTCTTTGTGCGCAAAGGGAGACAAAGAGCGTAAACTCGTACTTTCAAAACAAACGGGCATCGGCAAAGAAACGGCCTCGAGGCGTCCCGTATATATCCTCTTCCTCAGTCCTACCCTCTCTTCACCCAGACATCGACCACGGCGACACCTACTCTCCAACAGAAAACACAACTAATCCATCCTTCCAACCCGACTTTCCATATCCTCCAGACTTCCTTTCAGAATCGGAAAGCATGCTAGGAAGGTCGAGATTACGCTCATCGTCGGCCCAAATCGACGAGCTGCAGAAAGGCTACGGTCCCAATCCACCCCCGCTCGATGAGACGCAGGCCATGGCAGACAGTATTGGAATGTACGTTCATCTCGAATGCATTTCTGAAGTCTTTGTTTATGGGTGCTTAGCCGATATCAAAGTGTCACTAATTGGCCACAAAATGAACGCACCGAAAGGCAAAAGGAAATTGACGCGGGTGCAGCACCCGAGGACGGCGACTTATCGCGGCCATTCCCACCTGGCCCCGATCAACCCTCGTTGACAGAGAGAGGACGCCGTTCGCCTACTTCGTCTGTCGTGGACGACGGGCTTGTTTCCAGAAGTCGAAGAACTTCCTCCCGCCGCAGTGCGACACCATACAACTCCACAAGTGCAATCTCCCTGTCTGCTCGCCAGCGACGAGCACGGCCTGAACCGCTTCAACTCGATGCTCTAAAGCAGCTGTATGGCAAAACCCCCACCCCGTCCATCGAGGAACGATCTGCTCTGGCCCTCGAAATTGGCATGTGAGTAGTGGTATAATCATTTACCCGGCCCAATATCGATGTCCTACGCCACACAGGGAAATCGGCAAAGTGACCAACTGGTTCAGGAATCTGCGACAATCAGCAAGGAAACGTGAGAAAAAGGGCGGTCGGCAGCATGGGGCTGGCAGTGACGACGACCCCGATTACACGGACGGGACTGGATTTTATTCACCCTCGGCGTCCGCGTCTGCATCACGCTCAGGCACACCATCTTCATTATCGTTGGAGCGGGAAGATGGGCGACGGAGACATCTTCGACCAATTGCACACTCGCATTCAAGCGACGAGGACGAGGACGAGGAATATCCACAAGAGGCCGTGACACCATCTCCATCACAATCCCCGTCACCCGCATCATCTCCTTCTCATGCCCGCGTCCTCAACTTTGGCGTGGCTGCTGCCCTCCAAGATGCCATGGTCCAGATGGCTAAGGAGGACAAGTTCAAAGATCTAGCAGCGGATGCATTGCTTCTCCTCGAGTTTCAGGCCACATGTCAATAAGCGAATATTCGCGGTCTATCCTATTTGTATGTGCTCCACTTCGGAATTCCCATCTGTTTGCTGACTTGTGCCGTAGAACACCATACATATATATTCTTATTTTGCCGTGCGGCAATGCTATTTTCTAGCGCTCCAAAAGTTGTCCCAAAATTGCTCGCGAAGAAGAGCCAAAGTACATTCAGCGTATACCTAATGTTTCTTGTTTCAGGTTACACGGCTACTCAATGTCTAAACACTCCTCTGTTGTTGTAGTCGGTAGTAGAACGAATTTACTGTGCACACCACGAACTTTAATTTTATGCGAGTTTGTTGCTGTTTGGCAAATGCTTCAAGTTTGAGTGCGTCTGGGTGCTCGACTTCATCCCAGAAGCTTCCGCTGCACGACGGACGACGACATGGACGCCGACGGTCAGGCCCGCTCTGTTGCAGATGCCCTTGGATCCAACCCTTTGACCGGTCCCCCATTATCCCCCGATTCCGATGGTCTCAGAGCGCAGGGCGTTCGCAAGTCTGTCTCCGTCGACTCCTTCGCTCGCGAAGCGCCTCGTTCCAGCAACCGTACGAACCGTGGCCACACCGCGTCAGCGCTAGAGGCTCCCCGAAATCTCATCTTCGACCGGTCACCCACACAAGACCGCGTCCAAATGTACGACGGCCGGAAGCGGGGAGCCAGTGTCAGCTCATCTCTCCGCGACGATTATGACCCCTCTGGCGACTCGGACGTCGAGCACTCCGAATCGTTTCCTGAGCGTTACCCCGGCATGGATAACGTCAAGCCAATCCGTGGCGGCGAGCTCCCTCTCCCGCCTCGGACCACCGCGCTCAGTACTACTTCAAGCATGAGTAGTATCATGAGCGTGTCCTCGACGTCCAGCACCGAAGACGGCGCTCACAATCGGCGGCCGATGCGGTCCTCCATTCCCGCCACCTCTTCGAGAACAGGACGGACTCGCAGCGGCAGTCTCGGTGTCTACCCTTCTCAGCCCGTTAAACGCATACTTATCAATACGCATGTCTCTGATGTAAGTTGCTTTGGTTCGTCTGCGTCGCCCCCGAGCTAGAGCTTTCTTTTGCCAGCTGGGTGCGCCCAACAAGGATACTCCTCTGACGCTTCTTGTTGTCGGTGCAGCGAAATGCGGTAAATCGGTCGTCATTAGGAAGGGGTTAAAAGATTACGGCCTGTCCGAGCCCACCAACCACTCGTTCGATGTGCAATCCAACTACTTCTCCGCCAGCTGTGCGTCTCGATTTTTTCTTGGACGCTTCTTCGTCCTGACCCACCACCCCAGACAGCCTTCGTGTTGGTCGTATCAGAGATGGGTTTGAAGAGTATGCCCTGCATGTCATAGAAGCGGACGTGTCGAAAACCAATCTGGATGATGCCGTCTGGCCCGATGGCTCTCCCGGAATAGACGGCGTCATCATGTGTTACGATGCCTCCGATCCCGATTCATTCCTTCCAGTCGAAGGGCTTCTCCGTGAGCTTCGTTGTTTCTCGATACCCCACACCACTAATTTATGGTTCATTCTCAGAACGGTTCCGAGCCATGATGATTCCAACAGTGGTCCTCGCTTGCAAGTCAGACTTGGAGCGCCGTGTCGATCCTCAAGGAGCAGCAGCCGACTTTCTGCAGCTGTACGATAATGGACTGGTTGAAGTATCGAATGCTCAAGAGTCTGGCAAGAAAAAAATGCGCCAAGCCTTCGAATGGCTCATTAAAGCAGTGTTCCGCGGCCGACGTCCGTATCCTCATCTTCCTATATCGGGTCAAACTGATGGATCCTTTTTTCAGACGCGAGTAAAAGTGAATCCGACATCGATTACCGTAACCCCGCGTCCCCGGTGTTATTGATATCTCCTCCACCATGGGAGACGTCGCGCACAGTTACACCTACCGCCTCGTCGTCTGTATCGTCGATGAGCACCCTTTCTCAGGGACATAATGCAGCATCACGCCTCTCTAATTCACCGCTACCTACCATCCCTGCCTCCCGCTCTCCAACTGTTCCCAACTCTCCCACCAGAGCGCGGTCCACTGGTGATTTACTGTCTGAGCACGAAAAGTCAAGGACCCGTGATTGGCAGGATGCGGCTCTCAACGGTGGCATTGGGAGGAGTCATTCAAATGCCCTACCATTGCAGAAGACTCCTCCATCGTCAGCAGAGGTCATGGAGGTTCTTGAACCTCCACCGAACAAGAAGGAAAGCAAAGAGAAGGACGCAAGTAGTCGACCGTGGGCTACTCTGGATGAACTTCTCGATAAGCTTCTGTTTCTGGCTGTCAGCGGAGACGGTAAGCATCTTCCTGCTGCCCTGTAACGTCGCTTTCAACTCTTTTCCACAGATCCAACCTATATAACGCATTTTTTGCTCACTTATCGGAGGTTTGCAAGCCCGAGGAGCATCCTTTTGGCCATGCAATTACGACTACGTCAACTGGACCAGCCTTCTGGCGATCCCATGTTTGCTTGCTTTGCTCAAATGAGGTCCGGTCATCTATTTCGTTCATTGTTGTGTATTCAATCTTTCATGACAGGATCTGTCACCTGCTCGAGCAATGGATCCGTGATTATCCGTACGACTTCAAGGTCCGTGGGACTCCAAGTGCCCTCTCCGCGCTCTTCAAATCTATCACATCGAAAACATATCTCCTTCACTATGGCTCCGACTTTCTACCTTTCCACGAGTTACTCCCGAATCTCGTGGACAAGGATGCCGCTTGGGCCCACAAACCCGACTATCCTGAAGATGAAAGCGACTACGACGATGACGAGAAGAGCGCCGTTCTCACGCTCAGCAGTACACACAGTTCCGAGTCGCTACCGCAAACTGCGCGGTCGCCATCTGTCAAGGCTAAGCCAACGCCGCCAATTCCAAGCGCCTTTCGAGAACGCAAAGGGAGTCTTCCGCTCGGAAACAAGTTGATAGCACCTCAAGCAACACCGAATGGCCTTGCGCAGCCCGAGAATCCTGAGGTCAACCATCGATCCCAGCTTAAAGATCTCCAGAAACTTGCTGCGGATGTAAATGCTACCGACTCCGAAGAGATAGCTCAAGAAATAACGCGCTTGGAGCTCAAGTTGTTCTTGGATATCGAAGTTTGTGTTTACCTTTACATTCTTTCTGGGCGAACTGACCTCCCGATAGCCTCGGCATTGGCTTCGGTATACATTTGTTTCTGGTAAAAAGGACCCTGCGACGGATTCCATCGCCGGTTTCAACGACTTTTCAAACCGTCTGGCTGACTGGTATGTTGCGGCGTTGCATACAAGTTTCTTGTTGCTCATGGGACCATCGTTTAGGGTCGCATCGCTTATCTTGTGTCATGATAAAGCGAAGACTAGGGCGAAACAAATCGAGAAAATCGTTGAGATCGCTCAGAAACTGCGAGGACTGAACAACTATTCTGCCCTGCGCGCGTTTGTTGCCGGGATCAATCATTCAACCTTTCCCGGCGATCAAACTATGGAGCAGTTCAAAGCGAAGTCCCCAGACCAAGCCAAAAACCTTCAGTCTTGGGATGTTCTTCTTCAGCAGATTCGGTCCCATCGGGCGTATCGACTAGCACTCAGAAACACGAAAGGCGCCTGTATTCCCGCCTTGTATGAATATTAGTCTTTTTCTTTTTGGAATTTGCTGACAGTGTCGCAATGCAGGGAGGTTCATATGTCCGATCTCATACGGGCGCACGAAGCTAATGATGATGTAAACCCATCGGATCCCGCCAAGATTCACTGGGGCAAGTTCAACATGATGGGGAGATTTATCAACAGCACAACCCAGTGCCAGGCGCAATGTCGGGCTGTGGGCGATTACAATTTCCCTAACAGACAGAATATCAGCGAAATGTTGTCCGCGTCGTGCATTATGAATGATGAGGTAGGTTTTAGTGGTTGGAATCCCGTGGCCCGAGCTGATGTCTGCGCCCACAGATGCAAAAGTCGCGCATTGCCCCACCAGAGTCCGATTTCGATGGTCCCAGCCCACCAAGGGTTGTATCGCGGGATAACTCGAGCCTGGGGATCCAAGCGAAAGATATCGCAAAGATGCGCAAGCTCTTCTCGTGGTAGATGTTGGTTGATTTATGGCGGCCGTTATATTGTATTTTCCGTCGGACATTGTCACTTTCATGCTTATACCCTCACATCCTCAATGCTCTCTGTAATCTGTACTGTAATTCGAATGTACAAGGAGCTCGCAATCTATTCTATTCTGACGCTCCGTGTCCCGCGGATCATACCGGATCCCCCGGCCCGAAGTCGATCAACGATCAATATTTTTTCACTCTCACCTTTTCGGCAATGGACGACTATGTGCTGACCATAGACTCGGACGTCGAGGACAACCTTCCTCCTGTCAAGTCCAAGGACGACGCTGACCTTAACCCGGAGTTTGTCTTTGACCTCTCTGGGGACCCTTACGCAGACATATTGGATCACCAAACAGCAACGCACGATCTAGTTAGAGGCGGAACGAAACCAGAGCCCATATCGGTTGACGATATTATCGCTCGCCGGAAACTTGGCACGAAACGAAAAAGAGTTGTGGATGAAGAAGACAGTGCGAGCGAGGGCGGCGACTCGGGCGGTTCTGGACATGAGGATAGCGAAGACGACGAGGAGGATTTCGATGCACTACGTGAGGAGGGCGATTCTAGTGATGAAGAAGATCCACTCGCGTCATCTGGCGAAGACGCCTCAAGTCAAGACGAGGATATGTCAGATTCTTCCGACGACGACTCGGAGCCAGAGACTCAAGCTGAGAAGGACCGAAAGGCGGCCTTTTTTGACTCCGAGATTATTTCGACAGAGGAGCATGCCTCATTCCTGACCATGAATCTGGCCCGCCCGATCCTTAAAGCCATCACTACGCTTGGCTTTCTCAAGCCTACGCCCATTCAGGCCGCGACTATTCCAGTCGCACTACTGGGGAAGGATGTCGTTGGCGGAGCTGTGACCGGTTCCGGAAAGACCGCTGCTTTTATCATTCCAATGATCGAGCGTCTGTTGTACAGAGAGAAGGGCACCAAGTCAGCGGCCACCCGATGTCTGGTTCTTGTGCCGACGAGAGAACTCGCGGTTCAGTGTTTTGAGGTTGGTTGCAAGCTAGCAACTCACACTGACATTCGATTTTGTCTGATAGTTGGTATGTGCCGTTGTTCTCATCTGTGAATGACCATTGACTTTTCGTTAGGTGGCTTGTCTGTGAAATCCCAAGAAGTTGCTCTACGTAGCCGTCCCGATGTTGTGATCGCAACTCCGGGTCGACTCATCGACCACATACACAACTCCCCTTCCTTCACATTGGATACTCTGGATATCCTGGTTTTAGACGAGGCTGACAGGATGCTTTCGGATGGTTTTGCGGATGAATTGACGGAAATCGTCAAATCCTGTCCTACTTCGCGCCAGACAATGCTGTTCTCCGCCACCATGACTGACTCCGTTGACGAGTTAGTGAGGATGTCATTGAACAAGCCTGTGCGGCTTTTTGTGGATCCAAAGCGTAGCACTGCTCGTGGTCTCATACAGGAGTTCGTCCGGGTCCGCGCTGGCAAAGAAGCAGAGCGATCTGCATTACTTGTCACGCTGTGCAAAAGGACTTTCAAGACCAATGTCATAATTTTCCTTCGCAGTAAAAAGTTGGCTCACCAGATGCGGATCGTATTCAGTATCCTGGGTATGAAATGTGACGAATTGCATGGCGATCTCACCCAGGAACAGGTTCGGATATGATGACTGTCATTTTTATTCGTGCTAATGCTTCGTAGCGTCTCGCTGCTTTGCAACGCTTCCGAGACGGGTCCGTTGACTTTCTGATGGCAACTGACTTGGCCTCTCGTGGTCTCGATATCAAAGGCATTGAGACCGTCATTAATTATGACATGCCCGGTCAGTTGGCCCAGTATCTTCACCGCGTTGGACGGACAGCTCGAGCTGGCAAAAAAGGACGGCAAGTCTAATTTTTCTAGATTGCGGCGTCCGGCTGACATGACTCTAGTTCTGTGACCCTCGTTGGCGAGGCTGACCGCAAAATGCTCAAGGCAGCAATCAAGCACGGGGCTGAGGCAGACCAGATTCGCCACCGAATTGTACCACCGGAAGCCGTTGCGAAATGGGTTGAAAAATTAGACGAGTTGAAAGATGAGATCTCAGAAATTCTCAAGGAAGAGAAGGAGGAAAAACAGGTATACTATTTCCCTTCTGTTCCTGCTCAAACCTATGCTCACATCCATCCAGTTCCGTCAAGCAGAGATGGAGTTGAAGAAGGGGCAGAACATGATAGAACACGAGGCCGAGATTTTCTCAAGGCCGGCGCGGACTTGGTTCCAGACCAGCAAAGAAAAACAGAGCGCTGAAGGTCCGTCCCCCTCTTGTAGAAGATTCCTCTACTGAGAGCCTTCCAGCTGTGAGCAAACAACAGTATGAAGCGAGCGCCATCCCGGGCAAAAAGGGCAAAGAGCAGGTGCTTCCGGCAGAGAAGGTACATATATACGATCTACTCGTTCGACGTTCCTGATATCCTTGCAGCCCAAACGAGACAAATTCTCGGGCCTCACGCGTAAAGCAAAGCGAAGGAAACTTGCTATGGAGGAGGATGCGGAACTTGGGGACGACCGAGCGACGCAGGCAGCCATCCGTTCAGCAAAGAAGAGCGCTCGGCCCCCCAGAATAGGAGTCCAAATTCCACGGCCGCCCACCAAAAAAGCCAAACGGAGTAACCGAAAAGTTACCGCTCGTACTGGCGGTGCATTCGATAAAGATTTGGGTCAGAAAGGCGGCAGTGGAGAAGGTGTGCGATCTAAAAAGGGAGATGCTGTCGGGAAGAAGATTGGCAAGCGTAAGAAATCTTAGGCAGATTTTTTTGTTATCGTAGGACTCTTTATCACTACTTCAGTAACTTCTCACCAGCGGAGTTGTCGTAGTTTTTGTTTTCTTGGACGCGCTTGATTCGTCACACTACTTCGCGTCGCGTGACATTTCGTGTTGCTGCGGCCGACCCTTGTACGATTATGGATCAAAATTTCGCTTCATTAGCAGCGGTGCATCTACCGTCAGTATGCAGATTGCTTTCATCCGCATGTTGTCCAGACAAGGACCTTCTAGTCCTTGTGTCGCGGTTGGGCGGCAGAGATCGGATGAGCCTCTGGAAGATGCAAGGCTCCAAAACCTGGGAAGTCGATGTCGGAACGGACGACAAAAGTAGCGAGCAGATCGTTGGTTTGGCGTGGAGCCCCGATGGTATCCTTGAAACTGCTTCACCCTGCATCTCTTAATTGGTCTACTACCAGGGCAGAGTATAGCAGTCGCACACGATCCTCCTCGCGTGACACTTCATTCTGTTCAGGACGGGCATGAGGAGCGTTTCCTCCCTTTATCTTCATCTCCTACTGGCTCTGGGCGCATCACGGATGTGTGGTGGTTTCGAACAGAGAAGACCGTTAGTGTAAAAGCAATCCCGGACATTTTCAAAAGAAATGGATTGATTGTACGTCTTTCTCGAATTTTTAGAATATAAAGATCTATAACCAAGGCTGAAGCCCGGGACCTCACATTCGATTCTCAAAACACTGCCACTTCTCGATAGTTTGCAGGAAGAGTCTCAAAAACTCACGTCAGCATCTACCTTCTTATTCGCAACGTATATGCTAAGATAACTTCGTAGTGCGACTGATCTGTTCGCATTCCAGGGCTCCCAAACCAGGTCGAACCCCAAGTCTTCACTTCCGGATGTCATCAAGAACTGGCCTACGCTGAATTCAGATCCAATAATCGCCTCAATGAGCTCCCATGTTAAGCAACTCGATCCCAGCAATGGACACCTGGATGTCGCAGATGACGCCAACGTGGATAGCATTCTAGCAGTCACCGACGACGCTGGTCGCATCCATTGTTTTCTTGATGGGAGCTATTACCTAGGGCCAATAGCCCTCGGCCCCAACTTGTTGATACCGTCCCTGCTCAAAATTCCAAAGCGTCCCGTTTTCATTGTTTACCCTCAAGAAACTGTCCACGGAGCAAACTACACGGATCTGCCTCCTGCATACGTTCGGCTTCCCATGCTTGAAGACCGGCAGATACGAGACATGGCGAGAGTTTCCTCAAGTTCCCGAGAGCTTGTATGGTATTGTATCCGCGTCGTTAAAGAGATGCGGGCGGTGTGGTTCGGCTCTGAAAGTCTGACTGGCGCAAGGGAATTGGGCCCGAAGTGGATCAGAGCCCTGGAGAAAAGGCAAAGAGAACAATTTGGACGTATGTCGCAATGTCCGTCATCGAATCTCCTTGACCAGACATCGGTTTAGAACAGGAACCAACTGCGATACTTGATCTTACTTGTCTTTTGCTCACTGGCCGAGCGTCAGAAGCGCTTTCAGATTTTTTGGGCAGTGGCGAACAGATGAGTGAGAGGGTGAAGAGATTATGCAACCAACATTTACTGTCCTAACTCCTTGGCAGGGTATCCAAAAGTGGGAATCCTCAGTTACAGAAGCTATCGTCAAGTTGCGCGACTTCGCCGAAAAGAGGGTGGCGCCGGCGTGTCAGCGGCTTCACCTCATAATGGAAGAGGTTCTGGGCTGGTCCCAATTGTGAGTATCATTCTCTCGTCGTGTCAAGTATTTTCTTATTTTCAAAGACCGCAGTATGCCTCTTTTCAACTTGTGACTCAAGATGTAGAGATTTGCGTCGATTTAACCGCTCGAGCAATATTTATAGCGAGTTGGCTTGCTGCCGTGGCTCGTCGTGAACTTTCCAGGTTCAAAGAATTTGTAAAATGGATTCGCGCTGGTACGCTGAACGGAGCCTGTTCTCCCATCCGTGTTCAAACCTTATTTTGACAGAAACGACCGCCATGAACACCCCAAACGATTTCCAACCTCAACTGCGCCACGATATTTTGGAGGTCAACAATTACTTCATGTCAGGTTTGGTCGTCAGCTCCATCGATAAATGGTTTATGGGTCCTGTTCCTCAATTCAACCCTCGAGAGCTCGGTATCGTCGATGGAAACCCAACTCTCCGCACTACACTTGAGCAGGCACGCGCCGCAGTCGACGATACCAAGTGGCAAGTGGTATGTTGCCTTCATGTGAAATACGAATGTTTTCGGACTTGACTTGTGTTAGACTACCACGCAGAATGAATTAAACCATCTGGACCGAAACCTCGACGCCTTAGTACAGGAATTAGCCTCGAGATGCCAGCGAGTATTCGATGGCGCAGCCGGAGCAACCTCACGTTCTGCTTTGGTTTCGGCTAGACGGGATTCTATGGCAAGCCAGGCGACACAAGCGAGGCCAGCACCGCAATCGAATCCACAGATTACTATCCGCGAACGGATCATTTTGGGTGAGAACGAGGTACGTCGACTAGATGCTTGAGGAAGTGGCCATACCTGATTGGGCCTGCAAAGGACGACGAATTTGTGCAATATCTTGCAATGCATATCCCTTCTGCTTCCCTAAATCGGACCTTCTGTGCGTGAGCTGATTCTGCCTGAAGACGTGGCAAATGCTCAAGGGACATCAGTGTGTCTAGCACGAGTCGGCTTCGGCGGTAAGCCTTCCCAATTGCCTCCCTCCGTTGGCATTGCGCTTCTCGATGGAATACTTCCCGCGGAACAAGAAGAAGCAGGCCCGCTTCATCTCGAGATCCTTGACGCCCAATTCTTCGACGATTCGTGCGTCGTAATTGTTTACCGGATTCGTAACCAACCGGGTGAGCTGGACGAAGTATTCTGCCCAATTCCTTGCTGATCGTGATTAGGGGGAGCGTTTATAGCGACGGTTGGCTACAGTGAACTAGAGTATCAAGAGCTAGGTCCCACCGAGTATGTAAAGACTCCAGCCCGGGAAGATCTGATGCACCGCGCGACGGAACTCTGGGAACAAGGCCAAGTAGGTTTCAACACAAGTGAACGGACATGTGCTGAGTACTTCTCAGCTGGCCTCGATACCGATGCCGATTAAGGGACGGCGAGAATTGGCATATGGCGGATCTGGGCCCGTGTCTGTGGCATTGAACGGTCGTGTTGGACGGAGGGTGGCCTGCGTGCTTGATGGACAAGGAACAAACATGGAAACGCTAGATCTAGAGGGAGACGGGGAGCAGGAGGGAGATGAATGAAATGCGTAGCATAGCGTCGGAGATGGCCGGCCGACCCAGTACTGCCCAGCTGTGGCGCGCCTGCTTGCAGCGTAGTCCGTGGAATCTAGATATTTTTTTGTCCGTGCCTCAGGACCTGACAGCAACCTTCGGAATCGAACGCGAGACGCCACTGCAACTTAAGTTATCACAGCGATTGATGAGGTAGAGTCCGCGGCCTACTCCTCGTGGCTGGGTTCGAGTCTTCTCCTACCATGCTTATAACAACAAGCTGATACACCCGAGTCGTCCTCCTTCTCCTTCCACTCATACCGCCCTGGTACTGTGAGCTGCGCGATCCAAGTGGCCTGGTTGTGAACTGCACGAGTTTCCGACAACAACACCAAAATCTTGTTGAAATATCGTTGTTTCTTTGATCCACAGAGCGCCCTCGGTAGTTCGACGGGATACTATTGCCATTTACGCGCCAAGACGTGCTTGCGCCTTCCTTAAGATCTGGACCCTTGTTTGTTCGTTGGGACCTCTTCTACCTCTCGTGCCTCGTGTAAAGTACGCTGGGAACCTGTTGACCGATTCCCAGCCACTCTAGGAGCCTCTGTTGACCTCTTTGCTGCCCTACGCGTTGTCCATGCCGAAGAATAATACTAATACCGAGGCAAGTGAATAATCGCGCAAACCGGGACCCAAAATATTGACGAGAGTCTCCAGGAAAACAAAGCAACGGAATTGGCGATAAGAAAAAAAAAGAATGCTGACGCACAGGCCGCGTTCAGGGCTCGGAGAGCCAACTACATCGCGACTCTGGAGGAAACAGGTGAGACCAGCTTTTTTCCGATTTTTATTTCGCTCATTTATCGTGTCAAACAGTGACCAGCTTGGAGAGCGTCGTCCTGCAACTCCAGGACTCTTGTCGCGAGGCCCGTTCCGAGGCACAGGACCTGCGCCAACAAAATGCCAGTTTGCGACACGAATATCGCGAACGCGAAAAGTTCTGGAGGACTTTGTGGCAGTCGAGAAAGACCGGCGAGAACGACGAGCTGCCGCCACTTCCCCAGCCTGTCCTTAATGGGCATATGGGGTCCTCGCAGCTGCACACCTACGGCGCCGAGAGCATGGCGTACAGATCTCACGACGATCCGACAATGTGCAGCGGGCAATACAATGCCGGCACCTACAGCCATTCCTCATCCATGTCGTACGCCGCCAGCGACGTCTCTGGCGAAAACTCTCCGCACTCCCTCACTCAGCGTGGCGCGAAATACGGCCCTTACTCGTACCACGTCCATGGATCCCACCGTGAACACTCTTGGCCGCAGAACATTGGCGGCCAGAATACATCGTCCGGCGGGGAGTCCGGGCCACCCACGAGCGCACACTCCTCCGACTCTCCTAGTTTTGGCGAATCCCCGACTCTGACGTCGTCGGATCTGTCCGTGCCGTTTAACGCCAGGTTCGGTGAAGAAGCCAAAGTCCCTGTCAACAATCTCGATACCGCTCCCTACGTGTTTCCTGGGAGTCGATCTACCACGCCATCCTCCTCCTCCGCGTCGCTGACGTCTCCGTTTCAATTCGCGTTCCCAGATAGTGGCGTGCCGCCCCACGAACGAACTGAGTTCGATTATCGTCGTAATTCTAATCCCCGTTCCGACGTTGGGCTTCATGGGCCAAATGCTGAAGTCTCTTTATCTGGGCCAGGCAGCGACGCCGTCCGCTACAGACTGGGGACTCGGAGAGCAGATTCCAGTGCCGATCGCCCTATGCTACCTATCCTCCCTCCACTCTCGATGAGCGACAGCGGGTCGCAGCATGACCGCGGCAGTAGCGACGGCGACTCTAATTCTTACGGCCATTCACGTGTGCGTCCACGTCGCGATTCAGCCATCTCACCCCCTTCCCGTTCAACTTCTCCCTCCGCCGTCCCCCCTCTTTCCGGAACTCTTGCCGTCATTAAGGCTCAAGCGTTTGGCGCGCTGCGAAGGACTCGAGCCCGGACCAAAAAAACATCGGACGCGCCTGCCAAGACGGCTATGGACCTCCTGGAAGCTAGGGGGATCGAATTGCCAGCTTCCTCCGGCTCTAAGCGGCAGCGAACAGAAGAAACCGACGACAGCGAAATTCGACAAACATGAGAGATTCGAGGCGATGTAACATGACCGTGACGGACTTAAAAAATTGTATCCAGCGCACGCCCTTCTTTTGAAACCTGACAATGTAGAATTGTAGACCAACCATACTAATACTCGTCGCCCGCAGGCCTGTTTTATAATGTATCATAGCTGTATATTGTCTTGTTGTCTTGAAATATTGCTTTCTATTCATCCGTCTGTCCCTCGCGCCGATTCAACAATTAACTTTGGGAACCGCGACGTCCCACGGCCCCCGGATTTCGCTGATAACGGGGGCACATCAGCTCTGCATGCGGATGTCAGGGGAAAAAAATGCGGACTTTTTAAACTTTTGTGCCCAAACCAGCACTGCGGGAGCAAGGAATGTGACGCCCAATTGGACAGCAGAATATATCCAGGTGACGGTGCGCGAGAGCGACATCGTAACTGTGACTGAAACGGAAAATAGGATAACAGTGAAGACCAGTCGTAAAGCGGAGGGGCACAACTGGACGACATGAGAGAGATTAATCGAAGGATTTACAGCATACACACCCCTAAACGATGGCGAAGCCGAGGAAACAAAGCAAAGGCCTGGACCGAGAACAAAATGAGAGCAAATACAGCAAGGTCGCTGGCCAAACGCGAGGCGAGGACCACGGACGCTGAAATCGCGGCATTCATGGACAACACCGAGGTGAGCCTAATATGAAACGGTTAAAGACTGATACAGAGTTAATGCAAGCACGGGAAGATCGGACCTCTCGTGAACCTCTCCGCCCAACGAAATCGCGCTATAATCCGCGAGAAGAGTGTTTACACCGAAGAGGGTGGCCGATAGGGCCCAAATGGAGTCGGACGAGGTAGCTGCAGTTAAAGTTTTGAGAACCGGCGACAAGGACATGAGGGCCAGGAATATTAGAATCGAGGACTTGAGCGTTTTGACGCCTGTGTGATGTGATGCCGATTGAGCAACTATGCACCAGGCAAAGGTAACTTACGGTTGGCGTGTCGATGCTCATGGCCGGCTCCTGTTCGGTCAAGTAGCTCCCAGGATAGATAGCCCGTGAAGAAGCAGCAGACTGATATCCACACCAGGGTGAGGGGGTCGAGATAGTTTTCCTTCAGTCGGACGAAGACTGAGACAAATATGAATATAGTTGCGAGATGCTGGGTGATTGCACAAGACAGCAAGACCAGCGGCCAATATGTATATGGTCTAAAGTTGGCTGGGGGTGGTCCGGAGGCGTCAGAGATAATCTTGTCTTGAGGTCGCGGCAAACGCTACCGTTTCTCTTGAGTGATGACAAGAATGACCCCGGCACGATATAATTATCGGGATGGTCTTGTCTTTTCCAGAGAACTTTCTCCCATTCCGTTGTCATTCATACGGAATACCGGAGGACAAAGTAAAGATATAAGGATGAGGGAGTAAACAAGAGTCAAAAGTATTTGTGATTACAACAGTAAAGTTCGTCGCGTCGCTTGCTCTTTACCTCAATCCCACTTGACAAGCCAATATTTGTGAGATGCCTGCACCTTGAACGATGCGACTCACCACCAGTCTTTCCTCTTGTTGGGGTTCTGGCTCCCTACGTGAAGACGATTTCCCGGCTTGGGCGGCTAACGAGCCTTGGTTGGGTGTACCCCTTGTCTTGCTCTTTGCACAGTGTGAACATTAGCTGCGAGACTGCGCTGTGGGCTAACTCACTGCTTTCATCCTAGCCTCTGCGGCCTGCAAGGCTGCAGCTCGCGGATCAGCAGGCCGACTGCCTGCACCGACAGGGGTCCCTTCTGAGGATCCTAGCACAGTGTGCCCGCCTTCGCCAGTCAGCTTCAGCAATGAACCAACGACCAGAGGCGAGTTGGTTCTACCTTGGTAGTTCGAGGATCCCTTCGAGCATAGTGAACCCATGCAGTTGATGTGGTGGAATGAGCAAGAGAGCTACTAGTACAAAGTCTATCCTAATCGCAACTGCGACTCGGTCACGACCGGGGCATATTCTCCCATCCTCATTTCGTTTCTGTCTGCACTTCGCCCGAATCTCGACAGTCCTATCTGCGTTCCAGGCGTCCATGACTGGGCAACGTTAGAACAAGGCCGAGTACACGATCTAAACTTTCGACTCACATCCCACCATCTTCGCCCTGCATCCCAAGGGATATGTGTGTCTGTAAATCCCGCCTTGGCCATGCGGGATTTGATCCCAGCGCCTAGCAGCAGGCCGAACACAGTGAGAAGGAATATAGTCACGACTAATTGATCTCGGGGCGAGTCGCGTTCTTGGAAAATGTGTGCATGTAAGTAGAAAATATTTCCTAAATACCAGCACGTACGAAAGCATCTGGCCTCGACGTCGCCCTCCTTCCCAGTCGCAGTGTCAGGGTCCGTGTCACCGAGCGTGGCTCCATGGCATATGCCCAGATTCTGATTCAGACACCATTGCTTGGTACAGGACAGACACGGTTGAGACGGAGTATCTGGACTATCGAGGTGCAATATAGTGTAGTTCGCCCCGAAACAGATGCCTGGTGGAATAAGCGTCTGGCTGGTAGCGGGGCAGACGCGTACATTTGCAGAAGTTGGTTGCCTCCCATTTGTGCAGCGCGGCGTTGACAGAGACGAGGACAGAAAACAGGAAGAGCCAGGCAAGGGACTTGGCCATGGTGCGTTTGCGGCCAAACGAAAAGTAGAGAAAGAAACTCGATCATATTTGTCCCAATTAGGTCTCTCAAGTGCGCGTCGTTGACCATGTCTGCCGAGTTCGACGACGTGCTAACTAACCAGCCCGTCGTAATCGACAATGTTCGCCTGCGCTATCCCGTCTCTTCTTGACTGACCACCCAGCAGGGTTCGGGGACTATTAAAGCTGGTTTCGCTGGGCAAGACCACCCAAAATGTTTCTTTCCATCTTTGTATGTCTGTTTCCCCTCGTTCGCCGTTCCTTGACACGTCTTCTGGTAGCGTTGGGCGTCCAAAACATATCCGCGTCATGGCCGGCGCGCTGGACGGGGACGTGTTCATTGGGAAGAAGGCGCAGGAGTTCCGCGGGCTGCTGAAAATCAAGTATCCAATGGAACACGGCATCGTAACGGACTGGGACGACATGGAGAAAATATGGAACTGGGTATATACGGAGGAGTTGGGCACTCTCAGCGAAGAGGTGCGTTGCCCACCGCGCCCGGCTCTTGGCGAATGCAGTTGAAATCCCATCCAGCATCCCGTGTTGTTGACGGAGGCGCCGCTCAACCCACGAATTAATCGAGACCATGCAGCCCAAATATTCTTTGACACGTTCAATGTCCCTGCGCTGTTCATCTCGGTACAGGCAGTTCTATCGCTGTGAGCTATACGAGCTATTTCAAGTTTCCTTCCACTTAATATCTTGCTAGATATTCTTCAGGACGAACAACGGGAATTGTTATTGATTCAGGCGACGGGGTAACACATGCGGTGCCTGTATTCGAAGGGTTCTCAATGCCGCACGCGATTCGTCGAGTGGACGTCGCGGGAAGGTGAGCAGGTTTGCAACTCATTTGGAAGCAGATTTCGTAACCGACCTGCTCAGGGACGTTACTGACCACCTCCAGCTCCTACTTCGCAAATCTGGTCACCATCTGCACACGACGGCAGAACGCGAGGTAGTCCGGACGATCAAGGAGAAATGTTGTTATGTCGCTCTCAACCCGGCCAAAGAAGAGAAAGAGGCACAGGGACGAACGGAAGAGTTCCGGTTACCCGATGGAAACGTCGTTCAGGTACGCTGGTTCTTTATCCTCCGCCGTTGCGCCGCTGTACCCTGAACCTGGATTTTGCAGCTTGGCGCTGAGCGTTTCCGTGCCCCGGAGATTCTGTTTAATCCCGAGTTGATTGGGCAAGAATATGCTGGCGCGCACCAGGTTGTTGTCGACTCTATCAACCGTGTGGATCTCGACCTTCGGAAATCGCTCTTTTCCAACATTGTTCTGAGCGGCGGCAGTACATTATGCAGAGGTTGGTCATTTACTTGGTCAGTTGGTTCGGTACTCATCGTAATCAGGTTTCGGGGATCGCCTTTTGAACGAAGTCAAGAAACTCGCGCTCAAGGATGTGAAAATCAGAATATACGCCCCGCCAGAACGGAAATATTCAACGTGGATTGGGGGTTCAATTCTTGCCGGTCTCAACACTTTCAAGAAGGTACGGATCCCTTCCATTGCTACGGGCGCAATCTAAATAACCTGTCTTAGATGTGGGTATCGGCGGAAGAGTACCAAGAAGACCCCGATATCATCCACAAAAAATCGGGGTTCTAGTCGTTCTTTGGTTGTCCTTTTGCACTAGACATATTCACCATCACACTACGATACCCATGTACTTTTGGTCCACATATAATATGCATGTTTTTGACGGGGGCATAAGCATGAATTAAGGATAGCATACAGTGCCCTAGTTTTCGACGGCCACCAATCCCCACGCAAAAAGAGCCACGATAAAGCGTTTACTTCTTCTTGGGGGCGTCGGCGGCCTTGGACTTTTTGGTGCCACGGAACTGGGGAAGGACAGCACGGTGAGTCCGAGAAACGCGAGAAGGGAAAATATGCGTACCTTCTTGGCACGGTTCTTCCGCTCCTTCCGCAGTTTGCGCGACGGCTTGTCGACCTTGGCCGCGAGCCCGGACTAGGAGATTGTGAGCCTGGGGACGAGAGATGCACCGCAAGAGGGACGCACACGAACGAGCCGGTACTTCGGCTCAAACTTCTTCTGCGACGCCTCGTCGTCGTAGATCAGGGCAAAGCCGGTACTCCTTCCACCACCAAACTGTGTCCGGAAGCCAAAGGTGACAACGCGGTTTTTGTCGGTCTTGTAGAGGGTGGCGAGTTTCTCGGACAGCTCTGCCTTGGAGACATTTGGACGAGAGGGATGGAGGACATCGATGACGAATTGGCGACGGGCCAGGAGACGGTTGGTGATGAATTTGCGAGTGCGCAGGGTAATGGGTGCTGAGGAGTCGGCCTGAGGAAAGGAGGGGAGGGTCAGCGGATGAGGACGCGGCGCGACTGGGGAGAAATCTGACCATCTTGAAGGCTAAAAGTACGATGCTACGGTGGTAAGAACGAGAGAGTACAAAGGACGGGGAATAAGGGGTACCTGGATCGCTGTCGAGCCGGCGCGGAGGATGGAAAGGCGAAAATGTGCGTGCGAACAACTGAGCAGGTGCTCACGTGATGGCCGGGCACTGCCGGCTGCGGGCTCCGCTGCTCACCACTCATGTCGTCGTCGTCGTCGAGCCATTTCGCATCCTTTGCGGCCTATGTCGGTATCCCGGATATAAACTATATGCTCGTCCTGAACAAGACCCGTTTACTAGACCCCGCCCCCCGATGACCCCGCCTCGCTCCCCCCGCAGTCCAAGGCCCCCGCAAGACCCTGGTTCCCCGCTCATGCCTCCAATACGGACACCTCCTACCAGTCCGGCGGCATCCCCACCTTCAATGCATCTGCCGCAGGCGGTCTCGGCGCTGCCGAGGAGGCCGAGAGCCAGCAGAACCAGTGGGAAACCCGCCACGGACTCCGCGTCGACATGCTCGCAGCCGTTGCGTATCTGCTCGGTCCCATCTCAGGTGCGGTCGTCCGTTCCGCTTCCTGGTTCTTGCTGTAACACCTGGTTGGCCGCAGCTCTGGCGCTCCTAATTATCGAGACCCAAAACGACTACGTCCGGTTCCATGGTGCTCCTGGTCCAGTTTGCCCGCATACAACCCACCCTGACCTCAGTTTAGCGTACCAGTCTGCACTCCTGACCACCCCGCTTGTCGTTGTTCGAATATTCGCGTCTTTGCTGCAGTTTTGGGGCTGGCTGCGCACGATATTCACTCTTATGATCATCGGCTCGCAACTCTACATGGCGTATGCATTTCCCCTTCCCCTTCAACCAAAGCTCAGGTGTTTTCTCGCGCAGGGCTCGAGCGTATCTAGATGCCTCGCAGAACGGTTTGGCGCGGTTCCAACTTCCGTATATTGGGCCTATTGCTGCACGGTGGGTCGACGAGGAATGAGCGCACTCGTATCGTATCAAGGACAGACATTTAATATTATACCGGTCGCTGTGTATTACATCGTGTACATCAAGAAACTCTATAATCATTCGCGCTACTCAGAGTTCAGACGATGCATACATCAAGGCAGTCTATAACCATTCGGCGGGATAGTTGATACAAATGTGGGGGTCTATAGTGATGCGATACACGGTAGTGGTGGTGTTGTACAGTGAGGTCAAGGCAATGGTGGTAATGGTACAATGGGCGAGGCAATTCTGGCGTACAGTGAAGTCAAGGCAATGATGGTAGTGTACAGCGAGCGAGTTCAGAGAATGGCGTCCAGCAGGCCTGATAATCCCGGGAGGAGCTCGATGAGGAGCGCTTTCGTGGCATTGAGGAGGCAATCCAATACAACCTCCGTGTAGTCGAGGAGCTCGTCGACCAGGCATTTGATAGCGTCCACGACTGCGAGGACATGAGTATACATACAGCGCCCGAGACAATGCGCAACTCACTGGGAGACAAGAGCGGCCCAAGCCCGGGAATGGAAGCAACGAGATCCGCGGCGGCTGCGAGAATATCCTTGTGGTAGTTGACGACGTCCTTCAGGATCGTTTGGAGGTTGCTCGAGGGGTCATAGCAGGCGAGGCCTTTGTCGAGAGTGAGGTAGATGGTTTGGAAGCCATGGAAGTTCTCTGCGTAAGAGTTCAAGGTTGAAGCACACTGCTGCTGGACTCCGGCGTCATCAGGGTGGAGAGACCGGCCTCGGGCGTGGGCAGCGAGGTTCCCTGAGGAACGGCACATCAGAACGAGACGTATGAGAGGAGGGGGGCGTAGGCGTACTCATGGTGTCGGCATTATCCCTCATATGGTTACGGTAGTCACTGAGCTTCTGCAAAGGTTCGCTGTTGTTGGTAGAGTGACGAGCGGATACAGCGGGCAGGAGGGTAGGAGTGCGGGCGACAAGTTCGGTATCGGCATGTTTGCTAACGACGCGCACGGCGAGGAGAGAGCTGGGCGAGTTTGCGGAATGGCCGATGGGAGAGCCCTGGAGGGGTGACGCGAGGGCCGTGGTGGTCGCTGGCGAGATACCTGTGAGGGCGAGGAAGGAGGCAGCTTGCACGGCGAGGAGGATGGCGCGGGCAATGGAAGGCATGATCTTTGTTGAACGGTAGAAAAGGCGTTGGGCGGGCGAGGAGAGGTGGTGGTACTGGTGCGCGGAGAGTGCGAGGAAGGTGGTGGTTCAAGAGAGAGAGCAGATAATCCCGATTTGGAACGTAGACGCCCTCTTATAGCGGAGTTTGAAGTTTGTTCCCACGCCTTCTGTAAACTTGACCACGTTACCGCTACTGTGACGTGACGCGACCGTGACTCTGAGTCGCGTCAAGCGCGTTCCTCGCGAAGTAAACGAGCTACATGGGTTATAGCGCTTGACTTTGCGACGCGGCGGCAACATACATGGGGATGGACGTGCGCAGTAGATTGTAAACCGCTTCAAGCGCTATATAACTTCGTGCATTCACTCAACGGCGTCCTCGTCCGACACCGACTCGGAGGCAATCACCGTAATTAAATTGACAAATTCCGAATTCGTCATTTTGAATTCCATTCGTGGTGTCAATTGCGGCCTCATCGCGCCGTAACCCCATGCGCGTTTTTATATATGCGATCAAGTCCAACCCTGTTCAGCCACGCCGTGAAGAATCATTTTCCGCCGCACCGTGAGCATGTATGTGTAAGTATCGGCATAGAGGTGATGATTAGGTAGGTAGGTAGGGTGGTGGTGGTAGGGAGTAGTGGTAGGTGGTGATCGCAAAACTAGCAAGTCTGCAAAGTCTGTGCGCAAGTCGCAAGGTCAAAATTTAGCAAGAGCCAAGGTCCAGTCTAGTTCGGGAATAAATAAAAGGCTAAAGCGACGATAGGTACCGCAATGCATTGGGAGAAGTAGTGTCTATGTCCGTGAGAGTATCCAACAACTAAGATTACCGAGTAAAATGTCCAAAGTCCGGGAGTAGGTAGCCCAAGGAATGTAGTGCTAAGGAATGGGATGTCAGGAATGACGGTGAGATGTTTCTGTTCCGTGGTGCGTTTTGTTGTGTGTTTCTTTTTCTCTTTAAAGCGAGATGCAGCTCTGACCATCCGGGGCACGCTTAAAACCAAACGTGCAAGTGTAGACTACCGTGCCGAAAGTCTATTAGCCGTGCATTCCGGAGAATCGGAAAAGGAACACACCTGCGCAACGACCCTGCTCGCAACCAACATTCCACGCGCCCTTGATGGCGGTACAATCTTGGCCCTCGCCGAGGGAAGCACATCCACCGCACGACTCGAGCTCGACTGCAGTGTCAATGCATTCGTAGTCATTGGCCGACAGCCCAGCGACGGGGCATGCATCAAGGCCGGTGGGGCAGAGCGGTGCTGAACGCTTGTGAGCGTGACGTTTCCACTGTCCGTGGCTTCCCGACGGGTGGGAAGGAGGGGGGACGGAGGAGTCGGTGCGCTGGGCAGGCACATGTGAAGACCAGAATACCAGCTCCACCCTTTCCGGCATTGCGGCGGAGGGTTGTTGGGGGGAGAAGGGTGGCTCGGAGTGCAGCAGCCCTGCTCAGTGTTCCAGTAATGGGTGGAGGGCGGGCAGTCGTGACCTTTGGGAGGAGGAGGAGGAGACGGTGGGCCGCCATGGGGAAGGCAGCAACCCTTGGCTTCGTACCTAATAAAATTTTAAAATTTTAAATCCAGAGACAATGCAACTCGACTTGCCAGAACTCGTTACTCTTGCAGCTCTTGCTGCTGATTGAAGTAGATGCAGCAAATGGCAAGGCGACTGCGAGCACCAGGAGGGCAGCTGCGAGACGGGTAATTAAGGTCATGGCGGTCGTAGGGTGGTTGAAAAGAGTGACTGAAATTAGACGGGAACCGTCGAACACGGGGGAAGAAACTGAAAACAAAGGTCAGAAGTCGCGCCTATATAAGGTGATTGCCATCATGGGAATTTGTTGTGCCATTTTCAAAGCATCAAATTTAAATCAGGTCACCCATCAAGAACATATGCATCCACATGATATCCATTCAAAGAACCGGCAGTGGGCACTGAGAAGGAAGTGAGATCATTTTGAGCTACAGATAGACCGTAAAGGGGAGGAACTAGTGGTGCACTCGCTCTGCGTTAATCTCTAATAATGTTTTGGTCTTTCTTGAACAATAGCGTGCCGGGCATGGGCCGGGTTTCGACAGACGAGACAGCTGAAACAAGACGAACACGTCGATGCGTTGTTCTTTGATCAAGGGTTCTTGAATAGTCCTAAAATCAGGTCGAGAACCGCTGTTTGAATTGAAAAGAGAGAGCTCCGCCAGAAATTTTGAATAAGAATTGAAGCACGCGAAAAAAATACCGGCAAATAATATTCATTAACAGTTGTATAGCGAGCAATGAGGGCACAGAACTCTCCGAAGTTGTAATCTTGTTTCTGACTATGAGGCTATGGGAAACGTCTTTACATGACTGGATCTATCGTACCTCACGAGACAGCCAGGGCTTTCTGGAGCGCCCGCGCTGCAAAATACCGTACATCTGCATCTTGGTCGTTTTTCTGCTGCTCCAGAGCAGGAACGATCCTTGTTTGCACGAATTCGTGTCCAGCAGGCGTGACACCATAGGTGATGGCGAGCACTTCCAAGGACTTGGCGACATTGAACCGGATATTCGGAATAGCGTCTGACGCAAGCTGGAGCAAAGGATCGATGATGTCGCTCCGAATAATGTCCAGGTTCAACGAAGGAGCGATTGTCTATCAAATATGTAAGTAACATCCGAAAGAGGAAGAAAGACGCCTACTGTGATAGCTTGAACGGTGGTCATTCTAAAGAGGTAATTGGGATGCTGGCCCATGCCCATGACTTTAGGAACGATCTGGACCTTGGCCCACTCCACTCCGAAGACTTCGGTGAGCTTTTTCAGATTCACGGTAGCGGCTTCCCGGATACTGTATACAGTATCACCCAACCACGACATGCACAGATTGCCCAGCTGTTCGTCGAAGAAGGGTTTACCGAGCTGATTGGCGAGCAGGGGTATATATTCAATGATCGCCTGGCGGACGCGCCACGATTTGTCTTCTGCAAGTTCAACAATAGCGGGAAGGAGGGTCTCCGATAAGAGTTCTATGCCGATCACTGCATTGTTCGTGAGACACTGCAGGCGCTGACAGAGGGGGAGGACGAACCATTATTAACTGTTTCCAGCTTGCTGATAATGTTCAGTCGCACTTCCGGGAAGTCGTCTTTTAGGAGATGGAGGAAGAGGGGGAGTAGATTTTCGATGGTCGATTCTTTTCCAAGCAGTGGAGCGAGGCCACTAATCTGATTGGCAAGAGCAGCGCGTACGTGTTGAGAGGTGTCCTGAGACAGGTCTCGAACGCAAGGCACAATCCGGGCCAGAATGACATCTTTGTCCAAAAGTTTGGAAAAACCTTGGCTGCGTTAGATGGCAAGACATTTATCAAACAAAATGCAGTAGTACCTGGAATCTGCCCTGCAGCAGCAGTCCGGACCTCGGCTTCATTATCTTTCAGCAGCTGCACATACTGGGCAGTAAGCTCCTCCCGCACAAGTTCGATACCAACCGCATCTGCGAGCTGAAATACAGTCAACTAGGCCCTTTTCTCGGCGGGGGAGAGACGAACTTCGTTGAAATGGTTGGCTGCCATGTATCTTACACGCCAGCTCTTATCCCCAATGCTGTGGCGGATTTGTTTTAGCAATTGTTCCTTGACTTCCGCAGGGGACATGCGTTGTGCGATTGCAATCAGATCCTCGACGGTCAATAACCGAACGGAATCTTGGTCGTCCGACTGAAGCCTGCGGTATATCGGTAAACCGTCCGATAAAACGTGTTGGGGAGAAAAATGAGTCAGAAGAGGCTGCAGAGTGGGCAAGATATCAGCCAGGGCGCATCGAGATGTGTTGGGTGCGCACCCCTAGCCATTTAGCGGCAGCTCTTCGAACCATAGGTGTATCGTCCGAGCCCAGGGCGGCGAAACCCTTGCGCAAATCCTCCTGGATGGCAGGGGAGACCTTTGCGTATACGGCAGGATAGAGGGCAGCAGAAGATGTCCGTGAAGTAAACCATTCCCCTTGGGACAGGCGTTTCAAAAGAGGGATGTAGTATTCTTCTACTTGCGCCTGCGAGAGAACGACAGCGACCTTGGTGATGGATTCTGCCGCCTAGGGCTTTGATCAGCATGGCGGACAGGAGCCGAAAAGAGGAAGAGGACCTTATCCCGCACGAGCGTCTCCTCCACAGCAGAGAGGTTTTCCAGAGGACCGAGCAGAATATGAGCATAGTCCTTTCCGCCGATATACTCTTCGAAATTCCGTCCTAGCTCTTCTGCCAGGGCAAGGAGAACCTCGTCTTCGTCATCGACAGAGTCTTGGAGGAATGGTACGAGCTCCTCGCGCGCACGATCCGGACCCAGAGCCAGTGCAATGGTGGGGATGCTGTGGATTGCATTGAGACGCAGCTGCACGTCCTCGGATCGCAGCTCATCCATAAGGATGGCAATCGGAGCAATCTGGCCGGGGCGGGGGCGTTATCATAAACGACGGTTCGCGGCTCATTGGGCAAACGGAAACGGGGCACTTACATCTTCGCCCGGATCCATGGTTGTGGGTGGAGGTGTGTGGTGGACGGCGAAAGGGTCGGGCTGGACTAGTTACGGATATGTCGTTGTGTTCAAGTTTCTTGATCGTGCGCCTTGCTTTGCATCTGCGCCACGTGGCTTGCAGGCGTCTCTCACTCTCTTTCTTGTCACAATGTCCCAAGAGATAGTTCTACGCCATCCTAATGTTACTAGTACTCTTTCCCTCAAGCCAACACCAAATCATGCTCAGATTCCTCCTCTAGGGGTCCACAGCTCTTTTGATGCTGTACGGCGCTACAATAGTCTCTTGGAAAAGTCCTTCTCAGCCCGATTCCGAACCTGCCGAGCGCCTCTTTGTCTCAGCGACTGCGTTCCGCGACGGTAGCAAACCCGTCAGAGGCGGCATTCCCGTTGTCTTTCCCTGCTTCGGACCCCCGACCCATCCGGAACACGCAAAGCTGCCTCAGGTAGGCAGATAGTGGCATATCAAACTCAGAACTCCCATCCGGTACAGCATGGCTTTGCCCGCAGCTCAACCTGGTCTTGGGACAACATCATCAAGGATGAGGGAGATCGTGTTTCGGTCACCCTAAGTACGCCTGTGCCTGACGTTCCGGTCTTTTTGACGACAATTGCTCAGCCTTGGATCCCACACCCGCCATCACCGCGCTTTACCAACGCAAATTCCACCTCCGCTTCGTCGTGACCTTGGGAGAACACGACCTTTCAACAGAACTGCACGTCAAGAATACTTCTGGCTCCACTGATTACCCCCCAGACTATCTCGAATTCCAAGCTCTTTTCCACAACTATTTTCTCGCCCCGGCCAATGACATCCTGGTAACAAGCGCCTGAACCTGAAGACACATGTGCTAATTCCATCGCAGGTAACTCCTCTTCAGAACCTTGCCTATTTCGATAAGACAGCGTCGACGGAGGAAGAGAGAGCTACAGCCAAAACCGAGGCGAGGGCCGGCGTCGATGTCAGGAAATTCACCGATTCTGTTTACGAGGATGCCCCGCAGAACTACGAAATTACCTGGCCTGGCGGTGCTATTGGAATCAAGACCGAAAATCTTAAAGATGTGGTTGTATGGAATCCTCAAGCAGAGGCGGGTAGCAAGATGGGAGACATGGAAAAGGGTGGATGGTATGTTGTCCGGATGCATATGATGAGCAACAATCTGACGCGCACCGCGCAGGGAGAAATTCGTATGTTGTGAACCGGGACATGTGCGCGGGTTTGCGAAAGTCGCGCCCGGATTAACTTGGGTGGGGAAGCAATGTCTGTCGGTAATTCACAGTGCAAGGCGTCACCAGTGAGTGTGGATAGAGGCTGGATAAGCGTTGTATATAACACTGCATAAGGAAATGTCGTTCAGCTATGTAGATTTGTACCTATGTTGTATAGAAGTGGATAAAGAGTCGTCGAGAATCGAATATCACGCCCACAAACTGCCCACAAACTTTATTGTCTCGCTTACGGCACCATTACAACCGAACTTGGCATTAACGCGTCAACTCTTTACTCGAGTTCGACTTTAGTTCAACTCGTCCTGCTGTATTATTACCCATGCTACAATGGATCCTGTGTTGCAGGTTCAGATAAACCAGGTGCGTCATGACTTCGTTGAGGTGGAGGAGTCGTTGAAACTGTTCAGGTTGATCACTACCTGGCGCCGCCGGGTCATCTGGACAACTCTGACTTGCCAGCCGTTCCTGTTATTAGGATCTACGGCTCTTCGCCGGATGGCCAGAAATGCTGCGTGCATGTACACCAAGTGTATCCCTATTTTTTCGTTGAATACGACGGCAAATTACGCCTACGCAGTGGTCGGTTCTCAACTTTCTTGAAGGACACCGTACTGAATTGAAACATACAGTTAATCGTTATATCTCTAAATTATCTCAGTCCTTGAATCACGCCATTGCTTTATCACTGAAGAAAGATATTACTACTTTCAAGCCGCGATTTGTTCGTGCTATAATATTGGTAAAAGGTGTGTGTTCCAGGTGGTCTGCGCTACTCCCGCAGCCTTCAGACTAATTTTTGGAGTGACAAGGTGTCCATTTTTACGGATTCCATTCCTCCTACTCTCCCTTCCTCAAAGTCCACATCGCGAATCCCACCTTCTTGAATCGTGCTGTTACTCTAATGCGTTCTGGCACTATCATGGGGACTCATTTTCGGGTCTTTGAAAGTCACCTCAGCTTCACGTTACAGTTCATGGCCGATTTTGGGCTATATGGTTGTGGCAATCTCAACCTCAGCACCGTATTTCAGCGCGGACGGCATCGCGAAGACGATGAAGAATCCGAAAACGTTACTGCTGTGTCGAACCCCATCTTCCAAATATCCCCATTTTTCTGCCAGACGCGTATGCCACTCGAGGTGGACGTTGCGGCCTTCCATATCCTGAATCGTCTTCAAGTTACTGCACGCAACTTACACCACAAGCTCATCATTCCTGCCCCCCTTCTACCTTCAGAACCTCTTGTTCTAAGCGTCCGTGAACTATGGGAGGATGAACGCAACCGCCGAAGGGCCCGTGGCCTCCATCCGTCACCCGATATGCCGGTTGACCCAAGCGAGTCTTCGAGAAGCTCTCGTGGTGAGTGGGTGGCTGAAGCAAGGTGGTGGGAAGATATACACAAGCGTATCGAAAATGAGAGGGAACTGATTCAACCTCCCGAGCCTGAAAATGATTGGGAACAGTGGGTCATGACCACTTTTGAAAGCGTGGAAGCTCTGTGGGAGGAGCGTTGGAGAACTTGGACACCGGCCGCGTCTGTGGATCACCCCGAAGTTGATACAGAAAGCGCTGTGGACGAACAAGAACATCGAGACGATATCGATGTTGACGATTCTTTGCTTTCAGGTGAACACCTAAGCCAACTTGTTGAGCGGGAGGCAGAATGGGAGAAGTCCCTCGATCATGATATGCCAGAGGAAGATACCGAAGACGCCGACCTTCCGCCTGAAGAGGATGGGCAATCTCCTCCGTTGAACACTGACGGCCTCCCAGAGAATGAGACTCCCGCCAGGTTTGCATTCCCTTCACTTGTGACACCCGGCGAGATGGATGAAACTCGGTTCATTAAAGTACTTCCGACTCCGCCGTAGAGGACGTGTTCAGTAGCAACGTTCCTACCACCCCGTCAGAGCCGGAACTGTTATTATCCAGGTTGATTTTTTTTTCCGGTCCAGCTGGCGTCGAGTTGCTGATATCCTTTGTATAGTCCCCCGAATTTGGATCATGTGGTCGAATTTGAGGATCCCTCGACTCCCACTCGGTTAGAACTACATTCCGAATCGTTGTAGCAGTTTCTTGACATCTACGTAGGTCTCGTAAACCGGAGAAAATGCAGCTCGTGGATTCCTCACTGGATTCTTCAAGGTAACTCGAACCTTACTATCCTGCTTCGCCGAAATTACCCTCCTGAGTAGCGAGGATTTATCCCCATTAATTCCCCTGCGACACCTCCCTTCTGGTAACGACTGTGAAAGTGTAAACCGGTCTGTTGTACACCTCTCGTACCTACATTCAATTTATGTATTGTTCAAATTCCAGGGAGGAGGACTCGGACAACTCAAGCATCGTCGTTCCTCCCAAAAAAAAGCGCCGAATCAACTTCGTTGAAGAAGAGAGTCCTGCTACCCGATCTTTGCATGCAATATCTCGGAGAGCGATGGACATGAAAACACAATCCCTCAAGGTCGTCAACTTGAATCGTTACGAATACGCTCTTGCACCGCCGTCGGTATCTAGACTTTTAGAGACCGTGGAAGCCGCTGGGATTCCTCGGAAGATATACCGACAGCCCTTTTATTCTGATTCCAATGACACCCCCGACAAGCCTCGAGAATATGGAGGCTTTTTGTACCGCGTCAAGGGGAATGAAGATGCCTTGCAGCACCTTGACGATTGGGAAGAGCATGATGCTTTACCCGCTACGAATGCATTCGCCAGCCTCTCCCTACCGTATTCAAGCGGTTGGGAATATGGGGGCGGGAGTCCACCGAGCGTAAGACAAATCAAAAAGTACTTGGCGTCTGAAGAAACCAGAGTACCCTCCAAGAAACCACAACGCGGACCGCGATCCCAAGTAAGCTTTAGGTAGTTCAGAGGCTTTCACCATCATTCATACCTATGCGAATGCAGATTGAGGGGCCCACTCAAGCGAATATATACGGTCTGAAAGAAACGCCAAGAGGACTACAACCCGCAGTTGCACTCCGCGAGAAACAGAAAATGACCCTTTTATCCTTGGAAGTATTTGGTACTAGTCTTCGCTGATTTGACCGACTTCTGTTCAGTGCTTGCACAGCTCCTTCTGCCAAAGCCCCTGCTCCGGAACTCGATGAGATTGTCGCTGCCTTCTACTCTTTTCAAGATATCGATTCTACTGTATCCTCTGGGACGATCGTGGTGGATACATCGTCGGTCCGAAATCTAGGTACCCGGAACAGCGAAATCAACGTTGTTTCTACCGAACTGGACCTGCTGAACCACATTGTGGACATGGTTGTCGATCTGGATCCCGATATCGTCATCGGATGGGAAATCCAATCCGCTTCGTGGGGCTATTTGAGCGAGCGAGGTCGACAATATGGTCTGTGTTGATAGATATTGGAATGCGACATGCTGATTGATTGAATTTCAGGGTTGGATATTGCTGATCTGATATGCAGAGCCCCTACAAAGCGCTCTGGAGGTAAGGACCAGTGGGGGATGAGACACACGTCGACCTTCAAAGTCAGCGGGCGGCATGTGCTGAATTTGTGGCGTGTGATGCGCGTTGAACTCACTTTGAACATTTACACGTTCGAAAACGTCGTATTTCATGTTCTCAGCAGAAGGTTCGACAATCTTTCCCTACAATTATATGTTCATAAGTATAGGATCCCTAGAACTCCTCGCTATGGTCCTGCAACATTGAAGGACTGGTACCAGGATCAAATTCCAGCGCATACATTCACCGTTCTGCGTTATTTTTCCAGTAGAACATCCATGGCACTTGAAGTACTCGAAGAAACCGAGGTCATTACCAAGACCGCGTCAGTCCCGTTGTTTCACACTTACCATGCATCGTTTAACCCAAATCAGCGAATTCGCTCGCGTCTTCGGTGTTGACTTCTTTTCTGTCATCAGTCGTGGTTCGCAGTTCAAAGGTATTGCCATCTGTATTTCCTATCAAATATCTTCATGACGGTGTTTTGAAGTGGAAAGTTTCATGTTTCGGATAGCAAAACCTGAAAGTTTTGTCCTTCTTTCGCCTAGCAAACAAGATGTAAGTTATTGAATTTCTGTATATCAGGCCAATCCTCACAATTATTGGCAGGTTGGGCGCCAGAACGCAGCGGAAGCCATGCCGCTTATCATGGAGCCTCTATCGACTTTCTACACTGATCCCGTCGTAGTACTGGACTTTCAATCATTATATCCCTCAATAATGATTGCTAATAACGTAACTAGAATTTTTCTCCCTTCCGGTACTCATCTTCAGCTGATTTTACCAGTACTGTTATTCCACTTTCCTCGGTCGTATACACGACTTTCAGGGAAGGCCTAAATTCGGCGTGACGGACCTCGAATTACGGCCAGGTCTTGTTGAGACCCTTTATGACCACATCAATGGCGAGCGCTTTTTCAAGCATCCCTGTTACTAACCTAACCCTTGGAACCTCGAAATTAGTCAGCCCGAATGGGATGATGTTTGTCAAGCCGGACGTTCGCAAAGGACTCCTCGGGCGAATGCTTGTGGAACTCTTGGAAACGAGGGTCATGGTCAAACAAGCTATGAAGGGAGTCAAAAATGACAAGGTACGAACCATCCAATCTATCAAGCCCAACTTGACGAAGAGATGAAGGCATTAAGAAGAATACTCGATGCTAGGCAACTCGGACTCAAATACATTGCGAACGTATGCTTTCTTCTATCGTTTGATTTCTTGCATTCAACTCTGATGTTGACGTTGCTGGGCAGGTGACGTACGGGTATACCAGGCATGTTCCTTGTTCCCTGCTGCAACAGCATGATCACAACCGCCATTCAGTGCCACATTTTCTGGGCGAATGCCAGCTGTCGAGATCGCGGACAGGCAAGTTGTCAACCATCAGCTTGGTCTGTGCATCTAAATATTCCAAAAGTATTGTTCAGAGCGGTCGTGAGACTTTGGAAAAGGTTCCTATTCGAATCTTATATTTCCTAGCTTCCTCATTTTCTTCTCAGGCTATCACGACTATTAATGCTACGGAGAAATGGGGAGCTAGAGTACGACATGACCAAGTCCTTTCGATAATCGTATTGATTTATCACAGGTCGTATATGGAGATACTGACAGCGTCTTCGTGCAAGTTTCTCTCTTCGCCGTTGCAGTGCCGAACCTTACACACATTCAGACACTTGCCAGGTAAAACAAAGGACCAAGCGTTCCGAATCGGCCACGATATAGCAGACACAATTACCTCCAGGTCAGTTCACTAAAGTGGCTTGATTTCGCCACTGACACTGGTCCTATCCATCAGCAATCCGTCCCCAATCAAACTGAAATTCGAAAAGGCTAGTTCGTCCCCTTTCATTTCTCTGAGACTTTTAGCCAAGCCATATTTCACTTAGGTGTATCTTCCTTGCGTGCTCCTTGCCAAGAAGCGATATGTCGGCTTCAAGTATGAAAATCCGGACGAAACAGAACCCACATTCGATGCCAAGGGAATCGAAACCGTTCGACGAGATGGTGTTTTGGCTCAGAAAAAGATGACGGAGACATGTTTGAAGTAGGTTCAACATAAGGATATTGTATATGGATTAATCTTCTTCATAGGATTCTTTTCCGAACCCAAGATCTCAGCGAGGTCAAGGATTATTGCTATAGGTCGGTGGTAATAGTCGTTGACCGCAAATATTAACTGGGGTGTATTAGATCTTGGCAGAAACTATTAGAAAGCAAAGCTTCTGTTCAGGACTTCATTTTCGCGAAGGAAGTGAAGATGGGGACATACAGGTATACTCCATTTTTTTTTCTTTTCGTCTGAAGATTTGATGTTCGTACAACAGTGACAAAGGGGCCCCACCGCCTGGCGCTGTGTTGGCAGCCAGGCAGGCGATAACGGAGAACACTGAACCGCAGTACAGCGAACGCGTACCCTACGTGATCTGCCGCGGACCTCCCAATTCTAGGCTAGTTGACCGAGTACAAGCCCCTTTGGACGTATTAAAAAATCGGTATCAACTGTTGATTCATTCGCCAGACAAAGCCCGCTAACATGCTCCAGCTCTTTGCATCTAGATGCAGACTATTATATTTCGCGAGTGCTGATCCCCCCGTTGGACAGAATATTCAGTCTAGCCGGTTGTGATGTGCGCAAATGGTACATTGACATGCCCAAAGCGAAGTCTATGGATACCGAAGTCAGATCTCCCAGCAAGTTCAAGCCGGAAGAACTAGATGAAAACATTTATATCGATGGTCACTTTTATAATTCTCAATGTCTCTCGTGCGGGACAGTTTCGGAAGAGGGTAAGGACAGAACATAATGGATGGGAAAACATGCTAAATCAAGAACAGACATTTGCGACGACTGTTACTCAAATCCGGAATCGTCCATGTCAGGGATCCTATCGAAAATCCGAAGGGGCGAAAAGCGGCTCCTTGAGAGCCACCGGATATGTGCGTCATGCACACAAACTGCGCAAACCGAGCTCGTTAGATGCGAATCACTCGATTGTCCTTGGTTGTATGCTCGGACAAAAGCGGAGGACAAGCTGGATTTCCTTGTGGCCCTTAAAAGTTTACTTCCAGCACCTATTTCCAGCCCATGAATGTCGAGTAGTTCCGTCGCCGCGCAGAACACAGTTCAATTGATGATTGGATACAGCTGCACATTGATGGACACATGTATTTATACGGTCTGGTAAGCACCTGGAGCTGCGGGTGCCTGCGCAGCTGGCTGCGCAACTGGCATAGACGGTGGCGGCTGAGGTCTCGCGTACTGGGCAGGACGTTCCTCGTCCAGATTTTGGTACCCACTGTTGCCGCCTGAGCCAAAGCCCCCGGGCATGCTGTCCCATACTTCAACGCAAAGAAGGCCCAAAATTAGATGCAAAAGGGCCCAAAAGTTTAGGAGTGCATACCAGTGGCTCCGTTGAGATCGCTGCTGCGAAGGCCACTGAATTGACCACCCCTTTGACGCAGAGCTAAAGCGCCATCAGTCAGACGGATAAACTGGAGCGAAGTGTGCTTACCCAGGCCAAAGGAGACGAAGGCGGGTATCTGGAGACGAGGTCAGGGACTTCAAAGCAGGAAGTTAGAGAGAAAAAAAGGGACCTTTAAAAGTAGTAGAAGGAGCGTGAGGACCTTGATAAAGCCGTTTTGTTCGTTCTTTATCATCCAAATAATGTCGAAGACGACCGAAGCACCCAGGAGCCCTTCGCCATCGCTCGAATTACACCTGCAGAAGGGGGCGATCACATACCAGCGAACTATGTCCAGACTCAGCATAAGTAGTGGGAAAGACCGCGGGGCGTACCGTTTGCAATGCCTGGCCGTCTGAGTTCTCCTGTTGTTGTACCACCAAGGTGCCAAAAAGCATGATTGGGAGGTTGTAAGGTGGCGCCGTGAAGGGCGAAATAATAAAGGAAAGAGCCTGCAACTTGTCTATACGAGTGCTTTACAGAAGCAGTCAACGCACAGTTAGGCCAAGGGTGAGCTTGGAAGGATCGAGACCTTGAACGAATTCCATCCTGGCTGAAGAGTTGAAGGTTTCTGTTAGAGCGCGTTTGTTACGTAAGTTACGAGTAACGCGAGGTAACGCGCTCTGATGGACGCCTTCGACACCGTTTTCCCTGCAGACTCTCTGGAGTTCTGTCCTCATCCGGCTGCTCAAGATGTACTAATTTGTGGAACGTACAACCTCGAAAAAAGTGCGACGGCCTCGGAAGGGTCCACCCAAAAAAGAACGGGTCAATGTCTAGTTTATAAGGTTGAACCGACGACGTCCGCGCCGCTAGCAACACTGTAGGCCATATTAGCCAGCACATAATATAGCGCTTCATCCTGTTGTACAGTCGACAAATACAATCTATCGATCTACCTGCTGTGCTGGACATGAAATGGTGCCCCGCGACATATCTAGGTGCTCTATTTCCTCAGGCTGAGCTCATGCAGGTGTCACCGATCCTTGTCGGCTCCTCCGCTCCTGGGTGTTGCGGATTCTGAAGGACACATTTCTTTGCATGAATGGAGAGAGACTGAGGTCACCAACATTCAGGTTGTCTTGATTGTGTTCTGAATTTCGTGCAATCCCAGCTTGAGAGCCATTCCTCCATTTCTTGTGCGCCCTCTGATGTTCTGTGCCTATCTCTGGACTGGTCGAATCGGCGACACCCCAGGTAGCGCATTGCTCTTCTCCAGGGCGTTCCTGACTGTTGTACATCAAGTGCTATGGGATCGCTCATCGTTTCGCTTTCCAACGGGTCCCTATGCCTTCTCAGCCCGAGTCAGGGATCGTCGTCTGGTCTCTCAATCTCCGATACTTGGCACGCTCATGACTTTGAGCCCTGGATTGCCGCGTGGGATTATTGGGATTCGTCCGTGCTATATTCCGGCGAGTTTCTACTCGGAGGCTACCCCGAATCGCAATGACCTGCTAACGATACAGGCGGCGATGATTTAAAATTGAAAGGGTGGGACACTCGGCAGGGGTTTTCTCAACCTACCTTTACAAATAAACGGTTCGTTTTTTTTCGCTTCGATTGCATCCACGTTTCCTTATCCCATCCATCCAGATTCGACGCTGGTATCACGACAATCCAGAGTCACCCGCATATCGAGAATCTCTTTGCGGTGGGGAGGTAGGATTTCGATCACTACATCTCAAAGAGACATACCAAATCGCCTGCTAAAGTTACGACAACACCGTACGTCTGTTCGATAAACGGAAACCCTTGGTCCCCGTCACCCAAGTCGATGTCGGCGGAGGTGCCTGGCGCGTAAAATGGCATCCCTCCGCGAGCCGCAAAAATGATCTACTGGTCGCCTGCATGCATGACGGGTTCAAAGTTGTTCGCTTCCCCAGCGACGACAGCGCCGAGCTAGGGGGCGGGGAAATCGTGAAACGTTTCGATAGCCACACATCTCTTGCATATGGTGCAGACTGGTCTTTTGCCGAGCGTGGAGGGGAAACATTGATAGCCACTTGCTCATTCTATGACCATTCTCTCTATCTGTGGACCGGGTAATGAGGTATATAATGATATGATGTATTAGTTTTCGAGCTTCGAATTGGATTGTTTCTCTGAGGAATTTTGTGCGTGTTTCTCCTTATTCCTCCAGAAGCCTACATTGGGACCTTTGACGATAAACCGAAGTCCCCAACGAGAGAGCCCGCGGAGGGTATGTGGGTGATGGCTGGCCGCCGTTAAAAGCGAAGACAAGGACAGAACGAACGTGATGCTAAAGACCGTCAGTACCACGATAGATTCAGACTGCAGGCGACAAACCGTTCAGCCAAGCGCACACCCGCATTACCGCTTCGCACCCAGGCGTCCGGAAGACACGCTCTTACCGCTCTTGGTAGCACGTACAATGCCATCTCCCCCCGTCGTCTACCATTCTCTATCCAGATGCTGCTTCCACAGACTAAGCATCCCGCCAACACACCGCCGTACGGGCCATCCCAAAAATCATGCGAGATGAAGGGGAATAGACGTGCAAAAACCAGGGAGCGAGTGAGGCAGACGCTGTACCAGTATGAAGTCACGAAAGTCGTGAGAAAGGTCGCGCTTCTCAGAGCGCCCAAGATGGCTTCCAGTAAGCGCCGTGGATCCAGAAGTGCCCGAGGGCGTGATAAGAGAACAGGAAGGAATTGGACCTATGCATAGATTCGAAAACAATAAAGCATGAGAGCGGAATTCACTCACAGGGAAATATATTGCAACTGCTTCTAAGAAAACCTTGATACCGCGCAGACCAACATTGGCGGTGCAACTCTGTTCCAGACCAAGGCTCAAACCGACATCGCCGTGGACGAGCTGGCAAGGAAGCCCGCCTACGCCGGATCGAGTCACACCAAGCTGTGTCCAGACCTTGTCTGCTTGAGAACCGCCATAAGCAGGGAGGATGGAGGGATCGCCCCACGCCGCTGGATGACCCAAATCTCGGGCATAAGTTCTGAGGAGGTCTTGATGTGCTGGGGAGCCTGTACGATAGGACCACTGCTTGGCTCGAATAAGACGGAGGGCCTCCAGCAGACGTGAATCCAATCCCGCCAGAGTATGAATCCATTTAACATAGGATTTTGGAAGTCTGTTCATATTCATTTATCCGATTTCCGGTATCAAGCAGGATTCCGCCGTACCTCTGAGGCTCGTAAAAGAAACACCACATTATTCTGGCAACTAGATAAATCACGCGACGAGTGGTGATGAGATGGGTAACACACCTCGCGCTGCACGCCCAGAAAACCACCGAGTCTATTTGAGTTCTCATCGCCTCTCTTTTCAAGCCGGAGGCCAGGCGCTGCTGGGGCGTTTGCGGATGTTGTCCTGGGCGCTCGGCGTCACTTTCGCGCCTACTCCCGGATTTCCTAGCGACGAAAGACTGAACGGCGGCATCAAGCGCTCGAACGAGAAGTAGCAGAGTGAGGTCCAAAGTGCGAGAGGCGGAAGGCTCTCTAGAACGCGATGGGCTCCTTTGGGCTCGACCTGCCTGGAGTAGGAGAAGGCCCACAGTGGAAGATACCACGTTGGAGAGGAACGTCTTGTGTGCTGGAGACAACTTTAGCGCGGAACTCCACGCTTTCAGTTTGGTGGCTACCGCCATCACCGAGCTCTCTGGAGCATCCGGTTCGAGGTCATCCAAGACTCTCCAGAGCTCGCGTATGAAGGATCCACCGCCGAGAGCGAGAGTGACGGAAAACGCGAAGCCTCCTAGACCGAATTCGCGGGCTAGGACGCGTTTGAGCGCATTTTTAGAGGTTTTCTGGGAGTGGCTGGAGGTCAGGAAGGGGATCAATGAAGGGCCCAGTGAAAGACATAGGGAGAGACAGTAGGTTCGAATTGCAACCTGAGCCGGATGTGATGGGTCATCGGGAATGAGAGACGACACGAGCTGGTGTAACCGCTGTGCCCGGGGAGCAGGTGGGCTCGACGGCGCGAGACTGGGATTCAGTGAATCTATCCCGGGTGATTGTGGTCTCTGCATGAAGTGCAGAGGATGGATGGAGCATTACATGTGATTAAAATGTCCTGTACGTAAAATAAATATCACATCCTCTTGACTCTCGAGTCCTCCGGAATGATTCGTGTCTCGCCCTCGTTCAAGTAGCTCCAGAACTCGACCTCGCTGGACGACTGACCCGCACCCAACTCCGCACTAAGCTCCCCAAGAACTCCAACGCGTTCGAGCATTTGAATAAACCGCGCGCGCGATTCGGGATATATGAATGAATGTAGAATAGCGTCGCCCTGAATAATAATTGTGAATAATGAGGAGGGTAATGCAATAGGTCTACTTGCATGTCTTCTGAGCGCAGGCCGGATGTTTGCTATTGGCGGTGGCGTGCGAGGGACCGGCACCGGGGACTCGGAGGGTACTTCCAAGGCGGGTGGGTCGTCATCCTCCGTCCACTGTTTCCGCTTTCCCTTCGCGCCCGCCTGAGGTGGTTCATCGGCGAGCCATCGACGCCAAAGCTCCAAGATGCGACCGTCTGTCCTCGCACTTCGCATGGCGGCACGGCATCGTTCCCAGTTGTCTTGGAAGTCGTCCGATTGCCATACCTCGTCCAAGTTTATCTCGACAAACGAATCCCCCTCTGCATGGGACTCGAGGACGGAGGGCGGGAGGGTGGAAACCATGGAATATCTGTTTTTGGTGACATCGGGGGCAAGAATACTTTGTGCCGGAGTAATCGGTGTACTGGGGTTGAAAGAATCGGGACGTTTCTTGGCGTCTTTGGATATTGCGGGGCGCATCATTAAGCGGATCCATCTGCGACGCCTGACCCAGCTCATGGCGCTGGCTTCGGGATGCCATTTGTGGGTGCGGAACATCCAATTGTACTCGAAGCCGTCGTGCTGGACCTCGCCAGAGTCTGAGCGCATGTCGATCATCCACGGCGACAGCCAGCGCCACGCGCCATCTGGGAGAGGGTAGACCGCCAATGAGACGTCTGGTTGCTTTGAGCGTTTAGAGGACGAATTTGGGGTAGTGAAGGGCGAGGGGTCGGTCGGAAGAAGAGAAGAAAAGGAATAGTAGAGGGTCGAGAATATTTTCAGACTACGCGTACTTTAATTAGCGAGCAGGAAGGAGTGTGAAATGAGACTTGCCCGCGTTGGTTCTCATAGACGACGGCCCAGCGGTACTGGTCTCGATCGTCGTCGGAGGCTCGTGTATAAATCAATGTCTTTGAAGGGCACACATGCAGAGGCAAGCTCACAGGAAGAGAGAGAGAGAGGGTGGATATCAATGAGCGGGTCGGGGCCGGCCAGTGGTAAGGCGGTTATGGAGACATTTGGAGCCTGGGACGGGAGAGACGCGGTACGCGAATTCTTCCTGGGACGAAAGAGATTGAACTTTGGCTTTGCGCGAAGACGCGTCTGGGCCTCTTCGACGGAAGAATAGGTGGTTGGTGGTGGACGAAGAGAGCTGCTCATGCAAGAACTGAATCGAGGCGAGGACAGAGAGAGATGATGTCACGCTTTCGGAAATAGCCGGCCGATAACTATCGACCTTGACCCCAACACCCATGGCCATGCGCCGGTTTCTCAGTACATTGAGCTCCCGCTGCTCGTCCTGTTCCCAGTCTCTGCCCACCCGCCTCCCCGCGTGCAATAGGTGCGGATCCATATCCCCCATTCCCCCCTCAACCTCCTTCCATGACATCTTCGCCCTCCCCTCGCGTCCCAATCCCTTCGTTGTCGATCCGGTCCTCCTCAAGCGCCGTTTCCGCGAGGCCCAGGCTGCGTGTCATCCCGATTCCTGGGCATCCAAAGGCCAAGTGCGTACGGGGCACATTCTCTCGAGCAGCTTCCTCAACTAGTCCAGCACAAGCAAGACATCGCTCAGAGTCTCTCCTCGCGTGTGAATGAGGCTTACAACTCCCTCGCGCATCCTCTCCGACGCGCCGAATACATTCTGGAGCAAAACGGCCTCCCGGTATCAGAAAACGACCAACTAGATGATTTGGAATTCATCTCCGAGATAATGGAAGTGCGAGAAAGCATCGACGACGCCGGGGACGCGGAGGAGCTGGCCCGCATCGTCGACGATAACACAGGTATGTCGCATTTTGCCTACTGACCGCGAACAAGGAATAAGCTGGGACAGCCAAAATAGAAGAAACAGTTGGGGCGATAGAGCGAGCGGTTGGGTCGCAGCAATGGACGAGTGTAAAGGACGCTGCTGTACGATTGAAATATCTGGAAGGAATTGGGGCAGCTGGAGCACAGAAACGAGACGAGTTAGAGTAGTCACATGTTTTGTAGCGAAGAAAAAAACTTGATCAGAAACGGTCTTGTCGCGCGCATGAGCTTTGGGTTGGTTGTCGGGCACAGGCGTCGTCTCTTCATGCAATTGGAGAAGCACAGGAGATCCGCTTCTAACGCTGTAAAACGTTCTCTTTCCCAGCCAACCACCGCTCCGTCGTCCTCAAAACTTCCTCGTTTCGCAGAAACCCCATCCGTATCCTTCTCTCGTCCATTCTCGCTCCCCGACATCCCTTCGTCCTCCGCTCCTCCCCTCTTCAAGATGCCCCCCTCGTCTTCCCGCCCCCACCGTGCTCCCCCACCACGCAGTCGGCCCTCTCGGAGCAACCGTGGTCCAAAGCTACCCGTCCACCCGGGACCTAAACACGACGAGCAACAGATCATGCAAGAACACAGCTCCCCCCTGACCCCCCTCCTCGCAAAGCATTCCAATGCCCCCAAAAGTTCAGTCAACAACTTTGCGGCGTCGGTCCTCGGCGCGGTGCCAAAGTATGTTTCCGTGCAAGGGACCCTGGACGACCACCGGCAAATTTGGAGGCAGGTCTTTGCTCCTCTGGCTTCATTCATTTTCCTCATACGCGTTTAGAACCACTGTCATTTTGGAAACCACTCCGCCTATAACCGCTATCGGTGACGATACCGAGAAATCAAAGTCGGTGAACCTCGCAGCATTATCTGCTGCCCTCCAGTTGAATCGCATCGGAGTTGTGCGTGTGCTCTTTGTCCAAATGTCGTCCGTCTAACCGCCCGAAGCTTGACAATCCGCCCAAACCCAAAGCTGCTTCCTCGACCACCAACATCACGCTTTCAGACTCGAGCACAGCGACATACGAACAAGCTCGCTCCTTCATGGACTATTATTGCCGCCGTTTCGGGTTTGGGAAACCCGAAATCACGTTCGTCGAGAACAGAAATTCATGGGAGGCCCTCATGGACGTTGGGGGTCGGAGAATAGGTCTCGGCAAGTCCCACAATAAAAAGAATGCTCAAGTGACATGTTATCTTGATGTCACGGCATACCTCGAGAGCTGCGATCCAGCGCTGTGGCAGGCATATATGGAGGCTGCCAAGACGGGCGCTGTGCTTGGGATGGCGCCCAAGATTTTTTTCGAGATGAGCGACCAATTGGACGATGAAATTCGAGACCTTTGTGTTGACGTGAAAAACAGCCAACTGTACAAAAAAAGACCTGCAGTTGCCAATGATATCCCTCCTGCTACCGCCCCCACCTCCGACGGTACTCCTGCCCCTCCTACCGGTCCTCGGCTCCATCGTCGTCCCAATCCAGCCGCTCTGGCGGAAAAGTCCGCCAAACTTCTCCAACAGCGCCAGAGTTACCTGACAAATCCGCAATTAGAGAAGATGCGAGCGACGAGAATGTCCCTTCCCGTTTACACCCGCGCTGAGGACGTACTCTCGCAGGTCAAGGATAACGATGTGACGATATGCATGGCAGCCACCGGATCGGGCAAAACCACACAAATCCCGCAATTAATCCTCGACAGCTACATAGAGCGCGGAGAAGGCGCATTATGCAATGTCGTGTGCACCCAGCCCCGTCGTCTGGCTGCCCTCAGCGTTGCAGATCGTGTCGCCAAAGAGCGTGGCGAGACGCTGGGCAAGTCTGTCGGTTATCAGGTCCGATTTGAGGCCAAGCTCCCCGAGGAACATGGCGCTATCACATTCTGCACCACTGGAGTGTTCCTGAAACGACTCCAGTCTGCCCTCGCAAACGATACACGTTTTGAAGGGAGATCGTTGGATGATGTCACGCACGTTGTCGTCGATGAAGTCCACGAGCGGGATGTCGATACGGACCTCTTGCTGGTCGTGCTGAAGCAGTTGATGGAGGACAGAAAGAAGAGGAATTTACCCCTCAAGATCATTCTCATGAGCGCAACCATTGATCCTACGCTCTTCCAACATTACTTCCCCGATGACAAGGGCCAGCCAGCGAAGGTGGTTGAGATTCCCGGTCGCTCTTTCCCCGTTACCAAGCACTTTATGGACGACTTCCTGCCGGATATTCTAAAAGGGCCTGCTGCATGGATAATGCGGGAAACAGCTGTTGCAAAATATATAGAGAGGGAGACGTCGCCGGTCTTTTCCAATCAGGAGGAAGATCTCGAGTTGCCCCCACAGTTAGTGGCGGCGACTATCGCTCATGTCTTGCAGCTTACAGATTCTGGACACGTTCTCGTCTTCCTACCCGGATGGGACGATATAATTGCAGTGCAGAAGACGCTGCTGGGTCCGAGAGGTCCACTCGGCATAAATTTCTCAAACGCGGCAGAATATTCTCTACACCTCTTGCATTCCACCATTCCCCTGGCAGAACAACAAGTGATCTTTGAGCCTCCCAAACCGGGTGTCCGACGCATCATTCTCTCCACAAACATAGCGGAGACGTCGATCACTATTCCCGATGTCGTATACGTTGTGGACACCGCCAAGATCAAGGAACAGCGGTATGATCCCCAACGTCACATGTCGTCCCTCGTCTCTGCTTGGGTTGGGTCGTCCAATTTGAACCAACGCGCAGGCCGTGCTGGACGGCATCGTTCCGGAGAATATTATGGGCTACTAGGCAAGGCCCACGCTCAGGCTCTTCATCCTTATCAGACGGTCGAGATGAAGCGCGTTGACTTGAGTAACGTCGTAATGCACGTCAAAGCGCTGAATTTCCCGGGACTGTCGGTGGAGGATGTTTTGGCTGCATGCATCGAGCCTCCGCTTCCAGAACGCGTCTCTGCCGCAATGAATGATCTACAGATGGTCGGCGCATTGGACGCGAAGAACAATTTGACCTCTCTCGGGCGTGTTCTCCTTCAGATACCTGTGGAGGTCCAGTTGGGTCGCCTTGTATTATACGGCTGCTTCTTCCGTTGTCTTGACCAGGCTCTGACCCTCGCCGCGATCTTGTCCAACCGGGACGCCTTCATGTCTCCCATGCACCTCAAAGTGGAAGCGTCCAAGGCCAAGTTGTCCTGGACCAATCAGCATTTCCGCTCAGACGCGTTGGCGGGGCTTTCCGCCTTCAATGCGTGGTGGGCCATTCAATCCAGAGGAGAGTATATCACGGCAAACCGCTTTTGTCAAGACAATTTCCTGTCGAAACCTACGCTCCTGACCATCCAGAAGATCCGAGTGCACCTCCTCCAGGCTTTGTTCCGTGCCGGAGTTATCGACGTGTCGGCTGGTGGCAGAGCAATGGGGCCGCCGACCGGGCCTAGGAATATGCAAGTCCCAGCTGCCTTGAACGTCAATGGCGACTCGCAGCCTCTCCTCGCGGCGCTCATAGCCATTGCGTCGCAGCCAAAGTTTGCTATTCGAACTGGTGAAAAATCTTTCCGCACATCCCAGGACAAGGTTTGTTGTTACATGCACTCGGATTCGAGCTACTGAACAACCTCCGACTTTTAGATGACCTTTATCCATCCTTCGAGTGTGAACAACCGCAAACATACCATGTCCGAACACCAGGACGAGAAGCAACTCTATGCCTTCATGGAAAAACGCCAAAACGCTACAGTTTCTTCCACCCCGCAGACGAACCTCGTCACCACGACACGTTTGGACCCATTGACCTACATGCTCTTTGGGGCGTATAAGCTGCAGGTTACAGAACGCGGGCTGGACTGCGATGGCTGGCTCCCAATCGTAGGCAATCTTGATGCGCTGGATGATATCCAACGTTTGAAAACGTTGATGGAGTCGAGCATGCTGCGCGTTTTCGAAGGCATAGTAATGAGCAGGCGCCAATCGAGGGCTGCTATGCCTGTGCTTCCTCGGGAGGAGGAGCCAGAATCCGAAGCGGACGACGAGGATATCAAGGACCTTTCACTGTCTCGTGACGAAGTCAAGGAGCTCGACTTCCTCACGCGCGACATTGTTCGCATCCTCAATCGCTACAGTGATGAGAGGATGGCTTCCCAGTCGAGGCAGTCCTCACGACCTGCGACACCTTATGGTCGCTCAGGTTTCTCCACCCCTGGGAACATGTCTCGGCCTGGAACCCCAAGTCGCTCTTCCCGTCTCCCATTTTAGAAGAATAAGGAACAACCTCGTAGCATATAATATTACTTACTGTATCATACATATACTCGTCCTCACCTCACTGAAATTATTCGAGATTCTGAAGATCACGTGTACAAATCAGCGCATTGATTATTTGCGATCACTGAATCGTCTCAACTCGGTAACTCTTCGACGTTCACGGCGACCTTGCCTGTCCCCCCCTACTTCGACCACTCAAGATGGCGTCCAATATGCGTGGTCTCACGCAGGTCTGCGCGCTCGCACTCCTCAGCGTTGAATTTGTCTCAATCAGGCGTGCATAGTTCATTGCAGATATCCGGGGCGCTCGCGTCCGTGAGCTGGAGGAGAAGCGAGTCAACAAAGAGATGGCCAACATCCGGAAGAAGTTCAAAGGTCGTGGGTCCAGAGATTGCGAGAAACAGGCTAATATGTCTGCTTAGACGGGAACTTGGATGGATACCAAAAGAAGAAGTACGTCGATCCATTGAACAAGGCGTTCCTGCTCAAAGTTGCCCCTCAAGATATGTAGCAAAGATAATATTCACGTACATCTTGGGTTATAAAGTCGACGTCGGACACATGGAGGCTGTCAATCTAATTTCCAGCTCCAAGTACAGCGAGAAGCAGATTGCATGTCGTTCTACTTTTACTTTTGCGCGACGGACCATCTCAACCTTTCTGGATGTAGGGCTATCTTGCAGTGACCTTACTGATGCACGAGAACTCCGATTTTCTTCGACTGGTTGTCAATTCTATCCGGAAGGATTTGGACGGCAATAACGAAGTTGACAATTGTCTTGCGCTACATGCGATTGCCAACGTCGGGGGAAGCGAGATGGCCGAGGCGTTAGCAGAGGACGTGCACCGGCTGTTAATATCGCCGTGAGTGCGATACTTGTTCGAAGAAGCGTCATTCTAATTATCCTCCAGAACCTCACAAAGCTTTGTCAAAAAGAAGGCCGCGTTAACCCTGCTTCGACTCTATCGGAAGCATCCCGATGTCATTCCCGCTGCTGAATGGGCGCTGCGGATTGTATCCATAATGGACGACGAGGACCTGGTATTTACAATGTTATCCCCAAGTGCTGCCGCTCATAGTTATATTTCCAAGGGTGTTGTCATCTGCGTGACGAGTTTGGTCATGGCATTGGCGCAGGACCACCTTGCTCCATTTGCAGTTTGCTATACGAAAGCTGTCGACCGTTTAAATCGAGTGCGTCGAACCTATCTCGCCTGAATTGCCACTCATATTCCCTCAGCTTGTGATCGAGCATGAATACGCGGCGACTTATGCGTACTACAAAGTACCCTCACCGTGGTTGCAAGTTAAACTTCTGCGACTCTTGCAATACTATCCGCCGTCAGGTTCGTTCTCTGTGGCTGATTGAAAAAACGATTTTGAGTTGTAATCTTAGACGACCCGAACATTCGTTCGGTCTTGCAACAAATCTTACAGACCATTATGAACAATAGCGCAGAACCATCCCGCAACGTTCAACATAATAACGCACAACATGCCGTGCTGTTTGAAGCTATTGGATTAGCGATACATCTCGATACCAACTCCCCCCTCGTCGGCACGGCTGCGGTTCTTCTGGCTCGTTTCATCTCTTCAAAAGAGACGAATGTCAGATATCTCGGCCTCGACACCATGGCTCATCTTGCTGCTCGGGCCGATTCGCTCGCCCCTATTAAGAAGCAGCAAGACATAATTATCCTTTCCCTTCGCGACAAAGATATATCCGTCCGACGGCGTGCTCTCGATCTCCTCTACAGCATGTGTGATGTGGATAACTCGGAGCTCATCGTGGGGGAACTATTGAGATACCTGAAGGTCGCTGACTACGCTCTTCGGGAAGAGATGGTCTTGAAAATTGCTATTTTAACGGAAAAATATGCTAGTTCGTACAAATGGTATGTTGATACCATCTTACAGCTTATCAGCGCGGCCGGAGACCACGTTGGAGATGAAGTTTGGTATCGTGTGGTGCAAATCGTTACGAATACCGAGGATTTGCAAGAATATGCGGCCAAGGTTATCTTCGAGCACCTGAAAGCGCCTTCTACACACGAGAGTCTGGTTAAAGTTGGCGGTGCGTTTGTGTCGTCATGTCCTTTGGCATAACTTGCTCATGGTTATACAAGGGTATATTCTGGGTGAATATGGCCATCTCATTGCCAATGAGCCTGGGTATAGCCCTATCGACCAATTCCGACTCTTGCACTCAAAGTCTCAATTCTGTGTCGCTGCAACGAGATCATTATTGCTCTCAACTTACATCAAATGGGTAAATGTCTTCCCAGAAATCAAGCCGCAGCTCGTGAACATTTTCGAACGTTACCGACACGTCCTTGATGCCGAATTACAACAACGGGCATGCGAATTCTATGCGCTTGCTTCAAGACCAGATGAAGACGAGCTTTTGCAGAACGTCTGCGAGGAGATGCCTCCCTTCCCTCCTCGAGTCAGCGCGCTGCTTGGGCGACTGAATCAGAAGCATGGTGATACGGGAGATAAACGAACATGGGTTCACGGAGGCAAAGAGGCCAACCTTGATCGGGAGGTTACGAAGAAAAAGACAATACTCGCTGAACCCAACGGGGGCTCAGCTCCCGCATCTTCGGACAACCAAGACATAATGGGATCCCTGGCCGGCCTCGATATATCTGGATCGTCAAGTCAGGCTGAGCCCAGTGCCGCTTCGGGCCTGTTTTCGACACTGGTCGAGAATGGGGCACCACGAGTCGCTATAGGGCCCAATGTCGATCGTTGGTTTGACAAGTTGACCTGGAGCGCTGAAGGCGTCCTTTACGAGGATGTACAGATCCAGATCGGTGTTAAATCGCGATACCAGGGGCACATTGGGCAGCTCGCCATCTACCTAGGAAACAAGGTTCCATCCCCGCTCACTTCCTTCACCACTTCGATCCACGTTAGTGATCCAGACGCCTTGTCTGTCACTTTCGCCAAAATACCCCGAGCACCATCGCACCCCGCACACAGACGCAACAACTCGTGCATGTCGAGTGCAAGAAAATGTTCTCGACCCCTCCAGTACTGAGCCTTTCATTTTTGGCTGGCTCACATCAAACGCTCTCCATCCGCTTACCCATCGTCATCACGAAATTCTTCGAGCATGTCAAACTCGGACAAACAGATTTCTTTGAACGGTGGAAGCTGATCGGAGGCCCTCCACGCGAAGCGCAAAATGTCTTTCCTATTGAGCTCAGTAGCGCAGGGCAGATTGACCTCGTTAAGCACCGACAAGTTGTGACGGGCCACCGTCTTAACGTCCTGGATGAGATTGATCCCAATCCGAGCAACATTGTTGCAGCCGGCGTGCTGCACATGTCCGTTGAAGGGAAGGTCGGATGCCTGCTTCGCCTCGAGCCCAATCGCGAGGCAAAGGTAAGTCTATCATCACTATAACAGGTATTGCGCACTTATAACCTGTCCAGCTCTGTCGATTGACCGTTCGAAGTACTTCGGAGGATGTGGCTAGCGAGGTGCTCAAGCTGGTTCAAAAACCTCTGAAGGCCGAGTCATAACTAGCTCTGTATATTATTAGATTCGCAGTCGTTACTTACATGGATAATTACACAGAATAATGTTGTACAACAACAAGCCGACAGTCAGTCAGTAGGTATTATTGTCTCGGGTATCTACCGTCGCCAAATACCCCGCAGGAGCCCTTTCTTCTTCTTTTCGTCAGAATCGGGTGTGTCCAGAGGAGTCGCCAGGGGCGTTGTGGCGGAGTATGGTATGGAATCTGTCGAGGACGACTTGAGGTGCTTCCGCGTACGCGCAGAAGCTTCGGCCCAGGAAGTTTGGGCAGAGCTTGAGGGTGAGGTTGGTTCGGAAAACATGCGCCGAGCCGAAACGTCTGGATCCGAAGGGGAAGGGGCGGTGGAGGGCCGCCCAGAGGATTTACGTTTCTTTCTGGTAGAAGTGGTCGGCGATCCCGACATCGACATCGAAGGGGAATGTTCCGGTCGTCGCCCTCCAGAAGATATCCTTGTTGCGAGTTGGCTAACCCGGTGCAACGCCGATTCTTCCACCTCGAAACAGCGAGAGCAGAATTCGTTTAATGGTCGGTCGGAAGGGTCATTTGGTTTTGCCCGGGCGTGGTAATCTCTTGAATTACGGATGACGGCCGAAGTGATGATCGCCAGTTGTTTTGGAACGTCTGGAACGAGGGGCATCGGAATCGATTCCCTGTTCAACACGGCCATCTGGGATGTGCGGTGGCGCAGGGCATTAACCACTGCGAGTCGTTCATGGCGCTCAGAGGGATCTTCTTGGTTCCAAGAGTACGATTCACTGAGCACCGCAGGTCAGCTTGTCAATTAGCATGGAGACGATAGTGGAAGTTTACCTCTCCGATCGTCGGGCCGGAGTCGAGACCTCTAAAATGTAGTCAATCATGGCCGACCGACTATCCTTCAAGAAGTCTTTTACGCCCCGCATGAACTCTTCCTTCTGTACGGTCTAATTATCGAGCTAAGCTCCGGCAGTAGAACAGTAAAAGAAGCTTATACTAACCGCGTTCAGGTTAGCCAGACTCTGGATCACTTTGGCGATCAAGGTTAAGCTGCGCTGGACTGGAACGCTCGGCATACCTGACAGCTGTGAGCAAAGAGGAGTCAGAATGGCACGACGGGCGTACCAGGACATAGCCCAAACAGATGGGGATGCAGAATGGCTGGTACGATGAAACGAAGGAAACAAAACGCCGAAACGCTCTGCCAGGGAAGCTCCCGGCTCTCTGGCGAGGCGTCCTTGATTCGGTAGCGTTTCTCGACTAATTTCCGGACGGTTTCGAACAACTTCCGCATTTCGCTGTTGCGGTGGTCAGGTCAAGAAATCAACGTCAAAAAAAGTGAGACTGACGTAGGGCATTCCGCCTTGACAGAATAAATCTGGGTCCAGAATTCCTGGCACCAGTATATCAGGAGATCCAAGTTGCGCTCGACATCTTTGGTCCCCTTTCCGCTCCGCATTGGGTCGACCTCGATCCCGACTTTCTCCGCACATAACCTCCGCAAAACACTGCCGATGCTGGCCTCGAGGAATGCCTTTCCATACCAGTTCATGCAGAGCTCCATGACCTTGGTAAAGATAGTATTCCCGCGAAACAGTGTTTGATGAGCTTGGAGAAATCAGGTACTAGCGCCAAAGTATACGGGGATAAGCTCACAAGAAGGGGTACCGTCCACTTCACGCTGGGCGATCTCCTGCACCTGTTCGATCAAGTCGTTTCTAGCGACGGCAATGGAGATCAACTGGTGCGATATCGTCTTGAGCTTGAACTTGGACTCAAAATCCGCCATCCATTCCATGAAGTTGCGGGAGTTGAATTTCTGAAGATGCCGGGTTAGTGCGGGCGAGGCGAGACAAATTCAGACTTGCCTGTAATAAATTCGAGTACGCGTCATATGGAAGAATGATTTCCCTATATGGTCTTTCAGGAACATGATGGGCTTAGGTAGACGAGGTACGCACTCGTCGACTCGAATCTTCAACCGTATATCGCCTACTTGGAGATCACTCGCAGTTGGCCCTTGGTGAAGCACAGGAAACCAGCCCTCTATAGATTCTCCCCGCCGGAAATTACCTAGTGTGACCCGCACGCAGCCCATTAGCGTAGGCTTGAAGAGCTTTTTCTCCTTCCACACGTATATATCAAGCGTGTCGAATGGAGGGAGGTCCGTGAACGTAAAGTTCTCGTGCCAGTCTGGCGAACCGATGCCTTTCTTGAGGGTTGTGCGGCCGCAGAGCATATTGTTGAGATGTATCTCGCAGGACACGTCGAGGTCGACAGGATCCGCCTCGGGGTTTGATTCGGTACCACCGATGACAGCCGCGCCGTTAGAAATCTCCAATGGGCGGGTGTTGCCAAGGTTGCGCGCCTGGATGACGGTGAGCTCAACCTGGCGCCACATCCGGTACGACCCGCCGTCCTGGGGGAAGAACAGACGACCGTAGATTTCGGGGATGGCGTAGGACCGGAGGAGAGCGAGCCAGGTGGTGCATGTCTCGGAATTCGCAAACTGTAAGTACACGGGCTCGGCGGCGTGTGTCGCGTTTGAAATCCACCGTTGCGACCTGCGGAAGATCAGCAACGCTCAAAGGAAAGAGGTAGTCGCGCACCCAAGGCAGTAGATACCGAGGCAGTCCTTTCGGAAGAAGAGAGAACTGTCGGCTTGGCGGATGTCCGTGTGGTTTAGTAAATGAATGTAGAGCGTCTGGTAGAGAATAGTTTCCTGAAAGGCGGTTAGTACATGCACAACACGAGCGGAAGCGGGCGCGTACGTCGACATAGATGTTGAAGAGACATCTATTGCCCTCCTCGCTTAGTTTGCATGTCGCAGACCTCCATTGACCTGAACCCGAGGCTCCGCGCGCGAGGGTAAGCCAGCTTGTTCTCTCTGGACCAAAACTGTGAGCGGAAAGAGCGGCATTAGCGGAAATGAAGTGACCTTTGAGCCTCTTATCGTCTGAGCCCAGGTTCGGCCTGACCGAGTCGCGTTTATCATTCTTTCGTCTGGTGGGAGCCGGCGGCTAAGGGAGGTCGATCGAGGAATGTTTCACGAAAGACGTTGACAGTACCTTGCGTAGAGCAGCGCCCGCGACGGTGGACACGAAGATTTCTGCCGAGACGAGGAACTCTGAGCCCTCCGACATGGAGGTGGTGGTATAAAGATATCCTTGGAATTGGATCAATTCTCAGTGCCCACAACCAGCCACAACCGCATTTGTACGCGTTGGCCTAGTTCCAGATTTCAAGCGTTGATCCATCTGTCACCGACAGCATGACAGCCCCCCACCAGCCCGCAAACTAGCGCATTTCGCAACAGTTCTAATTAACTCGCCGCATGCAACATCCTCTATTAGATTAAACATATGTTTCGCTCCCCCCCCCAACTCTCACTCGCTTTTTACCCTACAACACGGAACAGATCAACAAAGTCACGCAGCAACACAAGAAGAGTACCAACGTTTTCCCATTCGCGTGTCCGTTGGCAACGCCGTTGGTACGAGGAGCCTTCGAATCCTTCTTCTTGTACGTCTGGAGGTAGAAGTTGATGAAGAGACCGAGGTACGAGGTGAGAAGGCCGCATCCAAACAGGGCCGCCGTCTCGGACCCGGCACAGTTGCCCATGTGCGGGAGGACACCGTCGTAGTACGTTGCGGCAAAGTGTTCGTAAGCTGGAGAGAAAATTGAGCCCATACCCGAGCCTCCGGAGAAGAGACCCACTGCCAAAGTAGACGACGAACAGGTCGATTACGAATTGGATGATTTGCATCATCGTCAAGTACTTTTTCCACTGCGACTGATGTGAGCCCACATCGCATGAATATTTCAAGACGAAACGACGTACCCAGATCCGGGCACCTCCTGCAGTCGCGTAATAATAGTAATCTGTCGAAAAGGTCGACATTTAGAGCGCAGGTGGGGCCACAAAGTTACTGACACATTAAAACATGGACAGCTAGATTAAGGCTGATGACGGTCCATGACTGGAATTAAATGGTGGTTGATTAGTATTCCCCGGACAGAGACCGAACAATCTTACGATGCTTGTTTTGCCGATGAGCTGAGAATAGCACAGCAGCGCAGTGGCCGAGTGGTGGAAGACGTGCAAAAAGGCTGGAAAACAATGGGTACGCGGTCGCGAAAATGTGGTAAGACGCACGGAGAGGCTTTTTCTTGAATGCGAGGAAGACGGTGTCTAAGAGCTCAAGATATTTGAAATAATAGTTGATCATGTAGTAAAATTCCATTCTCTGCGCGAGCCTTGGGTGAGAACATGGAACGGTATAATGGCCGTAGCACGTACAGGGGTCCAGGATTCGTCCGCACACATGGCCTTGAAGATGCCATTTTTCCATATGATCGGCAAAATTTCTTCGAGAAGAAGTACGAGCAGCAAGAGACTGCCACCGCTGAGAATAATGTTGTGGGCCTGGAAAAGGGTATTAAGCCGCTGTGGCTGGCGGTTTTTCATGGCCGCTTGGATGCCGAAGATGGTGGCGAGGTATAAAGCCAGTGAGGCAAAGACTACTGGGGTGGTGGAGAGCGGGGTTCGGCCTTCGACATAAGAATACAGGTGACGAGGGAGAGTAAAGGGAGCATAGGCGAGGAGGAAATCAGCGAGCGACATGATGAGCGAAGAGGACCGCGACGAGGTGGTGACAGTCAACTTGAAAAAGTTGACGCTGGGTTTTGAGCAGCGAAAATCGCACGTGTTCATTCCTCGGCCCATGTGAAATGCGGCCCGACAAATCCGACCCCAGTCTATTCCGCTCAAACAAAAAATCTAAAAGGTACGGTACGCTACATGACAATCACACACGGACATCCTAAATCCACAAGTAATACGTTCCCCCTGCGACGGGTCAGCGAAAATCCCCCACCCAACGAGCAGGCCTCACCGGTTTTCCAGTGGTGTTTTTTGTAGAACATCGACGGCGGAAGCCAGATCGGTGCATCCCCCCGCACACAGAATGCACCGGGAGGAACTTGACGGTACTAGGACATACGATGCGGAAATCTGGGCCGGATTGTGAGTTCAGCGGTTTAGTCTACCGGTGCAGGGACATACGCCGGAGGATCGGAGAGCCTGGACGAGATCGTGGATGAATACCAGAAATTTCGACCGGAGTTGATGCAGGTCATGCAGGTCGAGGCCTGGCACTCGGTAAATAATTATTTAACGGGGCTGGATCGTCGACCTACAATGGTCCGACGACGAGCTCCATGTCGGGACAGTGCAGTAGAGCCGCAGGTCCGATGTATGAGAGCGTAAGACCAACCTACCGCGAGATGAGCAGCTGGAGATCTGACGAGCAAAGGGACTCACTGCTTGAATGGCTCCACCGCGTCGCTTGGAGGACCCAGCTGTGAGGGGGTCAGAGACGGGTTCGGCACGAGACAAACGAGAGACCTGCCTCGATGAAGGTGACAGGTCGGTCGTCGACGGGCTGTTCAAGCAGAGGGAGCGGGGAGCGCGATGCGACAAGAGCCATGGCAGTTGGATTGGAAATGAATTGAGGGGAAAGGGAGAATGCTTTAAGTATCACGGGGCGATATTAATGCGGGACGGGTGTAACCGGAGGGCTGAGGCTAGCGAGAATCTACGCGTCTACACGAGGCCAGGGTCGGGTCCATGAAATTAACGGCAGCGAAATCCACGCAGAATGCACTGGTCCTTGAGCAGAAGCAAGTGCAAGCTATTCATGTGCCAAGGCCTATTCGCGAGGTCCCAATTAGTCAAGTGACGTAATGCACCCGCTAAGATTCAGCTTGCATCCAACTTCCACTCGCCCACAATTAATTCTCGTATCTCCTCCACGCATCCCATAGACCGACCCGCCGACGATGTGGTGGCTAGATCCGGGCAAAGAGGTCCTCAACGTCGTCAGTTTCATCTTCCAATTCCACCCAACCCCACACCCTGACCCGATCTTGTTCTAGCTCTTTAATCGCGTTCTCGCCCCGTATGTCGAAAACTTGGATCTGAACCAGGTCAACTATGGCATTGGCCAGGGTAATATCTCTCATATCTCACTCGCCGGCGCTCCTTAATTGTGTTTTGGCGCGCGTGCAGGCCAGCTCACACTCCGCAACTTGCGTCTCAAAAAGGGCGCGCTCGACAAATTCCGCCTTCCCGTCGATGTACTCGAAGGTCAGATCCCGCCCGTTTCCAAGCGCTCACCCTTACACTCCAGCAGGCCATCTTGGCAAATTCACGCTCTCGCTCCATTGGATGAATCTCGGGAACCAGCCCGTCGAAGTAATGATCGAGGATGTCTATTTGCTGGTCGTGCCGTCTCCGCAGTCCAATGACGATCCTGAAGAGGAGGAGAAACGCGCCCAGGCCGCCAAAGCGGAGCGTCTCGAGAACGCCGAGCTCTTGCATATGCGTGGACAAGCAGAGTCGTCCTCAGGCATGCCAGCACATATTCCAGTTCTGCACCTACTCATACGGTCGCAGACGACACTCCACAGTCTCAAGGTTTATTGCAATCGCTCACCGCCAAAATTATCAATAATCTGCAAGTCACGGTCAAAAATATTCACATCCGTTACGAAGACAAGATGAGTGTTCCCGGCGTAGGTCCCTTCCATTTACTGTCATGCCCAGCACTGAGCCTAGCCAAGCATCCTTTTGCTGCAGGCGTGACATTAGCCGGTTTCACCGCCGTATCCGTCAATTCGCAATGGCAGGCCGCGTTCATAGAGAGCACTGCGGGCGCTATCCACAAGGCATGTCGACAGCCGGCGGTCGTTGCTACAATATTGATCCGTTGCTTAGCTGGCAAACCTGCAATCCCTGGCGGTCTATTTTGACACAGACTCGCCTAGCATGGCTGGCTTGTCGCCTGCCGAGGCCTTCAAGCAGTTCTCTGCGCTCGTGAGAATGGTTCTTCTCTCATGGATTTTGCATAGCTGATGCCTTGGCTAGATTTCAACCAGCACGCAGGACACAAACCATCAATTCATTCTCAAGCCCGTCTCAGGCGAGGGTCGGGTGCGTGGCATGATTTTTATCATCTCGCGTATCTGACAATGTTCAGGTCATCATGAATCACAAATTCAACAACGAGACGCCGCAATTCGATGTACAACTGCTTTTCGATGAAATCGGTGTCGGTTTGGACGATAAACAGTATCGGGACATTATATCGCTGGTTGACATGTATCATGTCTACATGCGTCAGCACCAGGTCAGTCATTTTGTGGTGGAGTTGGTCTGTTCGTTTAATCTGTTGTTTCTGTAGTATCGCAAGTTCCGCCCTCCAGATGCTGAATTTGTGGCGAACCGCGCTAAATATAGACTCCGCTATGCCGGTACGGCCATCCTTGAAGGTGTGCGCGATCGCCACCGCAAGTGGACCTGGGCGTATTTTGCCGAGCGCCGAGATGACAGAAATAAATACGTCGAGCTTTTCCAGAAAAAATCGTTGAGCACACTGGCCGGTGCTGTGAGCTCTTCACCAACCGCAGCGCTGATCTCGTGTACTCAACGACATTGCAGGACCTCAAAAGCTTTGAAACGCTGGAGAAGAAGCTCTCGTACGAGGACATCCGATTCTACAGGTCTATCGCACGGTCGCGGCTTCGTAAGGACATGGCGCTGCGCAAAAGACTGGAGCAAGATAAATCCAATGAGCAGTCTGCCAAACAGGGCTGGGGCTCCTGGCTTTGGGGATCTTCGTCCAATGCAAGCCAAGAGGATCCCGTATTTGGAGGTCCCATGACAGAAGAGCAACGAAAACAGCTCTACGACGTCCTCGATTACGACGAAAAGTCTGCGGTGCTCGAATCACTTGCAGCTCCCCGAGATACCATGAAGGCTCGCATCGCTGCGAAGCTTAACAAAGGTTCATTTGCGCTCAAGTCACACCCTCACGGCCAGCCAGTAAAGGACGTCATTTCCATCGTGTTTGACGTTTTCCAGGCCAACATAATCCAGCGGCCAGACAACCTCGAGGCCTCGGTTTCGCTCGGCGGTTTCGGGGTGTTTGATGGCACAACCAAAAACTCGCTCTACCCGCAGATAGTGCAGGTCAAAGACCTCGGCGCGGGGGACCCCCACATTCAAATCGAAAAAGTCGCACCGGCGCAGGAACCGTTCTTGTTCGTCAAATTTGAACACAATCCACTCGATGAGCGCGCAGACAATGCACTCACAGTTCGCATGCGGCACATGTCCATCATATATCACAAGGGCTACGTCGAGGCTGTTTATAAGTTCTTCAAGCCGGCCAGTCAGCTGGAGTCCGTCGAGGCATTGTTGGTATGTGGGCAAGGTTATAAGCTAGATCGTGTACTCATTCCGAGCTGCAGAATGTCGCGAGCGAAACGCTCGAAGGCCTTCGCAAGGAGACGCGAGCAGGGTTGGAGTTTGCATTGCAAACTCACAAAACCATCGACATACAGATGGATATGAACGCTCCTGTCATTATTATTCCCGAGGAGTGCGTGCAGTTACTATTCCGGAAGCCCATTGCTCACTCCATGCAGTGTGACCACTCACAAGTGCAAGCACCTCATTATCGATGCGGGTCACATTGCGATCGAGAGCAACCTGGCGGATAAGGATGCCATCCGTGCCATTCATCTGAAACGAAATAAGCAGTACAGCGACGAGGATTACAAGCAGCTAGAGTCGCTGATGTACGACAAAGTTTCGCTCAGACTCGAAGCAGCGCAGGTGAAAGACACGAACTCACTCGCTGCGTTTCGCACTAACCTATGCCTAGTTTGTCCTTGGAAACGATTTGCAGTCCTGCCAGGATGCGCTGACGTCGGATTCAACGGATTCTCTTCATCTGTTGGAACGCATCAACCTTGACCTCCAAGTTCAAAATTCGATTGTACCTACCGCCTTCAATCTTGCACGGTTCAAAGTCTCCGGTCATCTGCCCAGTCTTCAAGTGAACCTTTCGGACACCAAGTACAAGGCCCTCATGCGACTGGTGGATGTGTGCATTCCCAAGTTTGGCGATGATGCCGTCGGAACGCCTACTCCCCCGCCGATGGTTAAAAATGCGTCAAGCGCATTCCAGTTACCTTCAGTATTCTCGCAGTCTGAAACCGAGTACAATGTGGCGGATGATGACGAAGCGGACGACGATGGGTCCACCACGGGAGAGGACAAGTTTTTCGAGGCAACTGATGGCTCACCGCAGGCGAGTGATCCGCTGATGTAACTTTCTTTGATCCTGACTTTTGACATCTTGGTCCAGCGGCCCGAACTGCATCAGCATATATTCGAGCTTAATTTCAAGGTCGATAATTTGCGCGCCTCGCTTGCAAAAACGGGAAACGACGGTGTAGAAAGACCTCTTGGAGATGTTACCTTGGAGCGCTTTGCATTGGTATTCGCCCTGGCAAAATTCGACATGAAGGTCGATGTGAACCTTCGGTAAGATCTTGTCTGAAGTCGTCTGCATATTTCTGCTGATCGCCTTTCCTCAAGATCTCTGTCCATGGCCGTTGTTCAACCGAGGGCCGATCCCATCAAATTCGTGTCTTCGCCCGAGTCGGATTTATTGGAAGACAAAGATCTTCTGAGCCTGACCTATCGGCGTGTCCAGAAGGAATCTCCGGAATTCCTCACCATCTACGAAGGGATTGACCAGAGCATCGACATCAAAATATCCACGTTCATCTTCTGCGCTGCGCCCGAACCAGTTCTCTCTCTGTATGACTTTATCATGACCACCTTTGTGCCGCAATCGAATCCTGCCGCGATCGAGCCCGCAAAGGGGTCGCCTGGTGTCGAACCCGAGCCCACTGCGCAGTCCCAGTCCGACGGTAAAATTCGCGTCCTCGTTAAGCTTGCCAGTGTTCAAGGTACATATTTCATTGCTTTAAGAAGTATACATTAAAGCCTAATCTTCCGAATTAGTGACGCTCATAAACGACACCACGAGTATCGCTACTCTTTCCTTGTCCACTGCCGATGTGGCTGTCCTTGTGCTTCCCAAGACCATGCAGATCACGGGCCGATTGGGAAGTCTTGCGCTCAGCAACGACTCTCCTGCTCACCCCGTTCGCGAAGAATTCAGCCAGATGTTGTCCATTGAGGGTCAGAACTTCGCCAACTTCCGTTATCAGACTTTCGATCCCGACGAGGACACATACACGGGCATCAAATCGTCGGTATATCTCAATGCCGCCTCGGTCAAATTCCAGTTTCTGGAGGGGCCGTTGCACGAGATATTCCTCTTTTTGCTCAAGCTAGCAAAGCTCAAGGGTCTCTACGATGCTGCTACGCAAGTCGCTGTTCAGAGAGCGTCGGAGATTGAGCGCATGCAGTTCGATATTTCGGTCAAGTCGCCCATCATCGTATTCCCCTCGGATCCCAAGCGATCCCGCGACGTCCTCGTCCTGCGGCTCGGTGAAATCACCGCAAAGAATTCTTATGAAGATGTGGTCAACACAATCACAGCTAGTCTTACCGGCATTCAACTGGTGTCCAATCTTTATACTGATAGCGACTTGTCGACGCTCAAGATCGTTGACGACATTGATGTCAACGCCGACGTCGTGCAAACGAGCGGCATTGATCGGAATAAAGACAACGATTATCCTGACACGCAGGTATGCAGCACTGATGTCGGTACGAACCTGCAACTGACACTCAAGCTAGATCTCCATAAAAATCTCGGATGTCCGCTTGCATTTGACACAAGTTCAATATGTCCTGCTTATACAGTTGTCAAAGTCTATTCCCAAGATCTTTTCTGGTCCTCCAGATGCTCAGCCCGCAGTCCAGCCGCCTCCATCGACAAGGTCAGCTTCGCGAACTGTGGAGAATCAGCCGCAGCCGCTCGTCGATCTCCAGCCCGAGCTTAAAATGGTCGCCTCTGCGAATGGACGGCGTCCTTGGACGACAATGGATCTGGTCGTCGTGGTCAATGCCGTCAAACTCCATCTGTACGATGCCCTCGCCACCAATCCCTCGAATTTAAAGGAACATGGAATCGCACGATTTGCCTTGAACAGCAATACCTTGAGGCTGAAAATGTTGTCCGACGGCGCAGGAGAAGCTCAAGTTGTACTCAAGTCGTTTACAGTCGGCAACACCAGACCAGGATCATCAAAGTTCCGCGAGATCATCCCTGCTGCTCAGCACGACCGAAACCAGTTCATGGTCCTCTATACTATGACCGGCGGCGCGAACCCTACTGGACTTGCCGTCCTTACCGTAGACTCTCCCCAAGTCATCTTTGCAGTTGACCCAGTCATTGCGTTGTTACGTTTTTTCACCAGCGCGTTCACTGGATCTCCAAGCGATCAGCCCGACGAGGAGGCTGTTCCGGAAGTCCAAGCTGCAGAATCCCAGAGCCAAACGACAATCGATTTCCGCGTTGATCTTCATGATGTTTCTGTCAGCGTTCTAGAAAACGACGCGGACGCAGAATCCCCTGCCATGAAGTTGACAATTAACCAGGTCCTTTTATCACAGCAGGCAAGTAAAAAAAAACAGAGCTCCATCTCGATTTTTATTGACGCAAAGAACATTAGGGAATAATGGCACTCACGGTCAATCGTTTGGGGATGTCCTTGATACGAATGGGCAAACCTTCGGAGAGCGTTAGGTTCCTGGATGAATTCGACTTGACGTTCTCCTTGGATAGCCGCTCTTCTTCTGGCCAGCAGATGACGAGTATGGAGATTTCTGCGAAACCTATCGTCTTCCGCGCATCATACCGCGATATCAACATGATTACGACGATCGTGAACAAAGCCATCGAACTCTCCAGCGACACTCAGGATCAAGGTCAAGGTTCTCCGGAAGACAAGAGTATAAAGGCGCAATCTATGCGACCATCGCAAACCCAGATCACCAAAGCCACTACCTCCAAGCAACCAGTGGGGAAGGCTCGGGTGCTCATGTCCAAGGAATTGGTTCGTCATTCTTGTACTTGTATTTCTAGAATCCGTACTCAAGTCACTCCCAGCTGAAAGGGTCATTTGATGGTTTCCGCCTAGTTCTCATCGGTGATATGCACGAGCAACCCATGCTTCATTTGAAAGTGAAACCTTTCATTATCGGAGCGAAGGATTGGTCAGGAGAGGTACAAACTTTACTCTGGCGTTGTTCGAGTTAATAATCGTACAAATAGCTGCAAGCCACCACTACGATGGCCACTCAAATCGCTTACTGGAATCTGGCGAACTCTCATTGGGAACCACGTGAGTCTCAAAACGACTCTATGAATCAAGACTTATGATTTGCAGTGATTGACCCATGGACGTTTACAACTTCGGTATTGGCTAACTTCGGTTGGTTTTCGGTGTAGCTGACCACGTAACAGGTGTCAAAAACTCCATCCAATGGAATGCACCTCACTCTGTCTTCCCGGGAACGGCTCGATTTGAACCTCACCACGACCTTTGCTGAGCTTGCCATCAACACCTTGAACATGTGGGCGAAGCAAGGAGAATATGTCCTTCAAAAGGCTCGTGGGAGTTACGCGCCGTACCGTATCAGCAATCGCACCGGTTCGTCCATCTTTATCTGGCCCGACGTAGATGGCAGCACCAGCGCAAAGGATGTTGCTGCTGTCAAAATCCCGAACGATGAAACGGTCGATTGGCGATTTGATGATTGGAAAACCATGCGAGAGGTACTCTTCTTAGTATCCCTTATCCAAATACTAATGCTTCGTCATTCAGCATGTTCCCTCTTCTGGACAGCACAGCGTGGGACTTCAATTTGATGGCAAACCATGGGAACAGTTACGCAGCATTCCAGTGGACCGGGAAGGAGAGTACATTTTCACGCTTCGTCCGCGCACGGAGAAGTATCCGCACCGCTTGCTTGTTGAAGTCAAGGTCGTCGACACTGTCAAGGTCGTGACGCTTAGATCGACGTACAAAATCGAGAACCTCACCTTATACCCAATCGAAGTTACCTTGGTGGATGACGCCGGACACCCTGTGCAGTCTTTGGAGAAAGTGGCTCCGGGCGAACACTACTCTCTTCCCATCGAGGCTGTGACTTTGAATAAAGTCCGGATACAGCCAGACCGTACGTTCTTCGCATATATCTTTCCTATCATCCTGATTGCAGAAAAGAGGGCTTCGGTTACAAGTGGTGTCCAGCGATCCGTTGGGAAGAGCTGCTTGCGAAAAGAAGCTTCACTATCAAGTGCCCACATACCGATACAAGGGAGGCTGCATTCCGCTTTCAGGCTTGGGTTCAGACCGACATGGAGGATGCAACCTCACGGTTAGCCCGAATTGCTGCATATATATGGTTAGTTGCTTACCTAATCACAGAAAATCTCCGAAAATAAATCTCAAACTACGTGCTCCCGTGGAACTTGAGAACTTACTGCCATACAATCTGGAATATCGTATTTATGACAAAGATACCGATCAAAACTGGAGAAGCTACCTTCGGCAGGGTGGCGTTATGCCCGTTCATTCTGTTGAGCTGACGCACCTCGTTTTGCTCAACGTCGAAGTGCAAGATACAGGTGAGGGTCGACACCGGTTCACACTACTACTTATATATTGGCCACAAAATCTAGTCTTCAAACCCAGTGATTTTGCTATCATAAATACAAACCAGCATTCGGATTTCGACATCGAAAACAAACTCTCCCTCCGTGACTCGAACGACAGAAAATTAGATCTCAAACTCAACTACGTGTTAGTTGGCGGACTTCATTATTCCCACAACTTAAATTGACAGGGATCCAGGCGATATCCAGATTCCGGCGGAGCATTCAAAGTCCAAATCTACAGCCCATATCTGATCGTCAATAAGATGGGTTTGCCATTTGGTGTGAGATCTCGATCGGGTCGAACAGGATCCCCTCAGGATGTAGCTGGGGATACTCGAGCAGGTTTTTGTTTTCTGACCCTTTGCTCACTTCTTTCGCTGAGAGAATCTAGATGTGCTTGCACAGCCACAGCCTTTCAGTGTGTACCTTTATTGATTTTTCTCTTCCTCTGCTAAGCTGTCACAGTGCTTTCGCATCCTAATGACAAGGGCCACGAATTCATCTTCAGGGTTGGGGAATCTACCTGGTCAAAGGTTTAAAACAAATGCTCTGGTTGAAGTCGGAGCTGAATGATTCTCCTAGGTTTTCAGCTTCGAGGCACCTGCCGCGGAAACCGAACTAGTGGTCGCCTCGCAGCGGCAGCGGACAGATGAGATACACATCGGGGTTTCGTGGAGCGAAGGGCTTGGGAAGTATAAACTCACCAAGGTCATTACCCTCGCTCCTCGATTCTTGATCAAAAACAACCTGTCCGAAGCCCTTTCGTTCCGTGAGCATGGAGTTGCTCCCAGAGAACGCTCGATCATCAAACCTGGCGAACGCTGTCCTCTTCATTTCATGCGTGCCGGGCAGGAGAGATTGCTCACAGTTGCATTTTCTGGCCTCAATGCACAATGGTTTGCAAAGTTTTGAAATTTCAGGAACGCTGTTGAATAATTTTCCGTAGGTCCCCGCCTATCAAAATTGAAGATATCGGTTCTGTACATCTTAGACTCCGGTACCCTGGACGAGAGCAGGAACCAGTTCAGCTAATTCGCGGCGATGTCAAAATTGATGGTCCCACGATTTTCATCTCGTTCTCTCGTGCAACAGAAGCCTGGCCGTTTATGATCGAAAACGATAGTGATTACACAGTCACTGTCTGCCAAAAGGTAATATTATTCGACATCTCATACACCCCTGCTCATTTCCGAGTAGGATTCTAGCTTCGAGGAAGAAGGTGCCTCCAACAGAGCCAATGTTCAGTACCCAGTGAACTCTCGGACAAGTCTTCCTTATGCATGGGACTATCCTGCTGCCAGAGACAAGAAGATTCTATTGTCGATCAACGGTTTCCGCCGAGTGATCGATATAATGGAGATTGGAGATCTTGTTCCTTTCAAGTTCAATGTAAGACTGCAGTTTCTTTCTTTCCCCTCATTTCATGGAGAATCTAGGATAACCAACGAAACCGAGTGGTGTCATTGGATGTCCGTGCCGATGGCCACAAGCAAGTCCTCCGCATCACGAATTACAACCCGGAGCTCAGCTTGTACAAGCCCAAGAGAGCCAATTCCGTCCCCCTCTCGAGGCAGGATACGATCTCCAGCACTGAGGCCTTCGATGCGATCACTGAGGAGATTCTTCCGTCGCTCGCATTCACAGTCGATTTCGCCGGCATAGGTATATCTCTCGTGAACAAGAAGATGGTCGAAGTCATCTACGTATCGATGCTCTCGCTCAAGTTCGAGTACACGAACAGCGCGGTCGCCCAGGCCGTTAATTTGTCATGCGGTACATTGCAGATCGACAACCAGCTCCATGACGCGTTGTATCCCGTTATTCTCCAACCTACCCCAATCCCGAAAGAATCCAATGGAACTGCTGCCCTTCCTACTGTACAGGCATCTGTCATCTGGCTCAAGGATCAGGGTAAGCGGTGTTTGGTCTTGTTTAGGTGATGGTCCACTTACAAACGTCCAGAACACGGAGTATTATTCGTTAAATACTGCTCGATACTACTTCAAGCCTTGACGATCGAAGCTGATGAAGATCTATTGTTCTCGATATACGATCTGACGCAGATCAAAGGTGCCTCTTGGGAGGAAGGTGTTGCGGAGTAAGAGTGCAAACGCCTCCAGTGGATTGCTCAGAAACTAACTGTGATGTTTTGCAGCGTGCTCATTCAGAACGAGGGAGAGATCCAAGAACCAAAAGATACAGCTGTTGGCGAAGACTTATATTTCGAAGTCCTCGAATTGCAACCCATCAAGCTTTCTTTATCGTTCATGCGCACTGAACGGGTCAGCGCTGAAGAAAAGTATCGCATTAACTAGACGTTCGCCCTTCGCAACTCACATCTTCGTTCTTTTTAGGCTCAGCATTCGGAATCCTTTAGCTGTCGTCATCAATGCAATCACTATGGCGGTGGGCAACATCAACGACGCTCCTCTCGAAATGAATGCCCTGGCCATCAAAGACATGCGTCTGACTATGCCCGAGCTCCAGAACCGAATCGCATACCATTACCGGCAAGACGTCCTACGTCAGCTCTACCGCATACTTGGTTCTGCCGATTTCATTGGCAATCCTGTGGGCCTGTTCACCAACGTCAGTTCGGGGGTCGCGGATATCTTCTATGAGCCGTTCAACGGTGTGGTCATGCACGGAAACAAAGAGCTAGGCATCGGGATAGCCAAGGCATGTGATCAAGGTATCAGTTCATGACAGCTCTGGCTAATCGAGCTTCAGGGAGCTGCAAGTTTCGTTAAGAAGACTGTCTTTGGTCTGAGTGACAGTATGACGAAATTCACGAGCAGCGTTGGCAAAGGTTTGAATTTCGTTGTGTATCATAACCATCGCTTACTGTCGTCACCAGGGCTATCTGCCGCGACATTTGACTCGGAATACCAGACACGGAGAAGACTGAACCAACGTCGAAACAAACCGCGACACGCCATGTATGCCGGCACATTCCAGCCCTTTATCTTCGACTGATCAACCCTTGTTAGTTATGGAGTTACTGCCGGTGGTGAAGCACTTGCAAGCAGTGTCGCCAGTGCAATGGAAGGGGTTTTGGTGAGCTAATAAATTCATAGTGTTCCCATCAGAATAACATCGTTTCTCAGATGAAGCCTATTGAAGGTGCCGAATCAGAAGGCGCCTTCGGTTTCTTCAAAGGTGTTGGCAAGGGTCTTGTTGGGTGGGTGTTCTTGTAAACCTTCTAGCATTTCTCTCATCCAGAATAGTGCGGTAACGAAGCCAGTCGTTGGTGTCTTTGATCTGGCGTCCAATGTGTCTGAGGGTATTCGCAACACCACTACGGTTTTCGATGGGCCTGCCCGTGACCGCGTTCGACTTGTGGGTATCACGCCTCTGTCTCGGTAAAGATCTAATCCTTTATAGCCTCGACACGTGTCTGCCGATGGTGTGCTCCGGGTGAGTGATTCGTTAGAAGGTATGAAACCATGCCTAACGCATATGCCAGCCGTACGATGCGCGAGCTGCCCTTGGGCAATACTGGCTACGCGATCTCGACAATGGTACATACCGACAAGAAGCATATGTAGCTCATATCAGTAAGCTGTCATTCAATTCCAAGCTTATGAACTTTGATTCCAATCCACGACACAGACGCTCCTGGAGGCGATAACGTCGTTCTGCTCACATCTTTCCGGGTGCTATCGTTCTGGTCCAAGAAGCTGAGGCTCGACTGGGAGCTACCTTTTTCCCAGGTGCAGGGCGTCACCGTCGAGGACACCGGCATACGATTCGCGCACAAGTCAGGCAGAGAATACGACAAGTTTGTCTTCATACAAGACAAATCGTCGCAATCTTGGTTCTTTTCCCAGGTTGCGACGGTGGTCAAGTCATTCAACGCGAAGAAGAGACAGGATGTATAATGGGACTCTCGTAACATAGGAATGTTATTTATTTGACCATAAGAGCAGAGACCTTCGGAAAACTGTTCATCCGCCGTTGCGGCGGCATTGCGGAAGTACAACTTTATACCTCACATTTTAACAGAGGTCATTTCCAAGCTCGGTCCAAGCGAGGGTTATTGTCTCTTTTAGGAAACACCGTGTTTGGTCCGCTTTGGACACCTTGATGCTGGCCAAAAGAGGCAATAGCCCCTAACGCTCGGACGCAAAGAATCGACCATTCGATAGCAGTAAGAGTACATTTGTAAATGGTAAGTAGTTATGAGTTGTTCCGACTAGGTAGAATGCGAATGAATGGCGGCAGTTGACGAGGGTAGATGATGGTATAAGATACTAGGAATAAATGAATGACGAATAACGAATGACGAATGACCGATATATCAACGCAATAAAACGAAACTGCCCACCTCCCTATATTTTGTTTGCAAGGGAGATCGTGTCGTCGCTGAACGCGGGACTCGTGGGGGTACCATTACCGTTACCGATGACGGTAGCGCTGCTGTACACCCGGTCCCGCGGCGCAGTCTTTGGGAAGACACCAAAGTCCTCTGACGGGAGGGGGCTCTGCACCTCCGACTCGTCCTCGGGGCTGCTGTCCTGGCTATACGCGCTCTGCGCACTCTGGAAGTCCGAGTCTGAATCGTCTGTTGTACCCACTGGGGAGCGGACGATCGAACGACGGGCGCGGGAGGAGCGGGAAGCCGACCGCGAATCTGACATGGCCGGCGGGGGTGGGGCGGGCGAGAGCGTGCGCGTAGGCGTAGCTGCAGTGAGGGCCGTGGGAGGAGACGGAGGCGCAGTCGCGGCGGCGGCGGCAGGCGCAGACGGTTCCGGTGTGCTCTGATCGTCGCGGCTCGCGTCCGACGAGTGCCTCGGCGTCTGCACGTCGGACTCGGCAGCTTTGATCAGTACCGTCCGAGGATACGTGGGCGCGTCATCTCCGTTCCGGGACGTGGTGGTCTGCGAAGACGAGGCTGTCCCGCTCCGCGCCCGCGATTTGGATGACGGCGGGCGGTTCGCCGACTTTGCCGGTCGCGTCGGGCGCGTTCGGTTAGAGTTCGCCTCGGACACGTCGTCCTCGCTATCTTGCACGCCGTTCCTCTTTACCGCCGTGCGACGCTCGGCGGCCAGCGCGTTCTCGAGCTGTATATGTACGGTCGTAAGAGACAAAAAACATCCACGGCCAAGAGTACGTGCCTTTTGCTGGATCTGCATCACCTTTTGCGCGATCCTGTCGCTTTTTTGACTTATGCCCTCGTCGACCGCGTTCATCCCGTCTTGCGGCATATCCGTCTCGGACGCCGAGAAGCGCTTCTTGCGGTTCGGCGACGCCGGCATCTCGTCCTCCTCGCCCTCGGGGATCGTGTCCGTCTCGCGGTCGAGTTGCTTGGCGGGGCCGACGTGCTGCATGTCGAGGTCGGCCGCTTCGTACGACTCGGCGAGCGTCGACTCGGTGCTGAATGACCGCAACGGCCGTTTCGCGTCGCTTGCACGTCGGGAGCGCGACGCGGACGACATGCGGCTCCCCGGGCGCGAACTGAGGCGCGAATCCGGCCGCGACTCGTCGTCATCATAGTCCGAGTCGATGTCGACCGCCATCGACGCGAGCGCGCGCTCGATCTGCGCCTCGACCTCGGCGACCATCTCGGCGCGCTCCTGCTCCATCTTTTCCATCGTGTCGCGCATCCGCTCGAGCTCGGCCATCGCCTCCGTATGCGCATGCTCAGTGTCCTTGAGTTCTATACAAAAAATATATAAACAAGAGCACTGGCAACAAGGGGGTGCACCTACGATTCTGCAGACGCGCCTTCTCCGTGGCGGTGAGCGTGACGAGCCCCGACAAACGCTTCGTTTCGCGCTGCTCCTTGTTAATCTTGGTGCGCAGCTGCGTCGCCTCGGCGCTGAGCTTCTCCGCATACTGCTCAAACGTGACAAACTTGTCCCGCCAGAGGTCCGACTCTGTCATCAAAAAATTGAGCCGCCGCGAGAGGCGCCCAATCTTGGTCTCGAGGTCGTCCCGTGCGTCGACAAACGCGGTCGCGCGCTTGCGAATAGAGTACTGGATGTGCTGCTCCGCGGCGGTGAGCTGCGGCGCGCGCTTGGGCGTGCCGAACGAGCTGATGCGCTTAAGGAAAGACGGCTTCTTCGCCTTGTCCTGCAGGACGCCGTCGAACGCCTGAATGATGCGCGTCGAGTGCCACCACTCGGGCGGCTTGATCTGTTCCGCGACCGCCGCGGACGACGCGCCGCGCTTTGCCTGAATTTTGCACACCGGCCGGAAACGTCCTGCCGGGAACGCTTCCTTGAATTCGCTGCGAGGGTTTACGTACGTCAGAATCCAGCGGCCGCCGCACAAAAGAAAAAGGAAGCAGACCTGGGAACGGAATGGTCAGGATGATAGTGCGAATCGAACGCGGAGAGCAGTTTCTGCCGGTACTTTTCGCGCTGCTGCTTGACAGAGACCGCTCCAGGCGGCGGCGACGGACAGCTCCTATGGAAAGAGTTAGCACAGCGCTCCCACCAAAAATTAAATGCACTCTGACAGGTAATTAATATCCCTGAGGTGAGCAGTCAGCTTGTGTGCCTTTTTTCCTGAATAGGGAAACGGGCTCACAGGTCGCAGACGCAGACTTCCGGAGCCGGGCGGATGCTGTAACGCGCCTCTGTGGAGAGACCCATGATCCATGGGCCAGGATCCTCGACGTAGATCTTGGCATCGCGCGAGTGCACGGCGGACAGCGCGATGCCATTCCAGCCGCGCAGCTCGACTAGGTATTTAATTGTCGATACTGCAATCCCGAGCATGGCCGGATGGCGGGAGAAGAAGATAACCCGGCCCGTCGGGGCGAGGGCGATCTAGAATTAGTCAGTGACGCGACGCGACAGAAAGGGGTTGGTCGCGACGCACCTCGCAAATGGTCAGAATATTGTCAATGTTGAGGCACTTGAAGAGCGGCCACATGGTAAAGTTAATGTCGACGAGACCGCGGCCAAAATCGAGGCCGCCGGGGAAACGGGCGATGACTTCGAGGTTGGAGTCGCTGCCGTCCGTCTGGGGACTGGCATCGAGCTTGATGAGGTCGCCAGCGCGGGGGGCGGGGTGAGCGAGGATTTTGGAGATTTGGAGGGTGTGGGACTGGACGTCCTTGGAGAAGCGCGCCCAGGAGAGAGTAAGGTAGTCGCGCATGAGGTCGTAGACGGGGTGACGCGAGACGAGGGCTGAGACGAGTTAGCTGACGAAGTGAACGCGTATAATGAACTTACTGAGCGCATACGGGAGCCAGAAGACGGTGTCGCCAGGAAGGAAGAGGGTACTCTCACCAGGACCATGCCCGACAGTGCTAGCTCCGTCAAATTCGCTCTCACTGGCACCGCCGCCGTCCGTCTCTGCATCAGTCTCTGCGTCTGCCCACGGGCCGCGTGCGCCCTTCTTGGCATGGCGACGGGCTAGCAGGGTGGGGTCGGTAGGATCGGAGGCGGCGTCGGCACGGAGGCTCTTGATGCGGGAGGCGACGACGGACTGGGCCGACTCTTTGCGGGAGCGGCCAGCCTCGAGGGTGCGGCGGATGGCGTTGCTGCGCTCTGCGTCGGCATGGGACCAGACGGTGAGGCAGACGCCATGGTAAGTGACGGTGCTTGCGGTTGCGGGCTCGGGCTGGCCGCGCGGGGCAGGCGGCGGGCCATGGCCAAGGAGACTTGGGGGCCCAAGTAAGCGGAGGAAGGACGAACGAAAGGGTCGTCTGTGTAGGGATACGCGTAGGACGGGGCGGCGGAGCTGCGGTCGCCGGCGGAGAGGACGGAGGCGCGGAGAAGATCGCCGGAGGGTGTGGGCGCGAGGGGCGTGTTGGGCGCGGGGAGGGTAAAGGTAAAGGTGTGGATCGTCGACGCGGGTTGTAGCGTCGACGCAATAACCTCGACCTCGCGCGTGAAGGAGAGCTAGTTGACAGTCAACATTTTGCGCGGAGATAACATGTCGAGATGGTACCTTGAGTGCCTTGGAGAGCATCTTGCCGACTTCCTGCTTGGACAGGGCGCCGGCGCCTTTCATGAGCTCCTCCTTGCCCCGCTTCTTCTTCTTGCCGCCCCCGCCGGCTGTTGGGATTAATACCAACTCCGAAGTAAAGAAAAAAGACGGAGAACATACCTCCAGGACTAACAGTCGAGCCAAGGACCTCTGGGCGCCAGAAACGGCTCACAGCGCCGTCTGCATGGTGGAGGCCGAGGACGGCGTCTGGGTCAGCGAGGGTCCATGTGTGGGGCGACTTTGGGAGACCAGAGACGACATAGAGGGAGGTGAGTGGGGAAGTGGGAGTGAAGGACGGCGTCGGGGGTGCAGGGCGTGCGGAGCGGGTGGAGACGATAGAATTTCGACTCGAGGCCGGAATCGGTTCCATTGAAGAGCGGTGCTGGATGCCGAGGACGCGAGAGGCCTTGTCCGCCGAGGGGAGTTTAATGTCCACGTAGTCGAGTTCCTCTGCAAGACTGGACCGCTGTTTAATGGTATCTGAGGATGCGCGGGGAACAGAGTCAAGAGGAGGCGAGGTCACGATCGAGGGGTAATTTGGCGCATATTTGGATGTCTTGCTTTCCAACGACGCGTCAGAAAACCGCGATCGGGGCCACCGATTCATGGCGGGTCCAATTGTACAATATTAAAAAGAGAGTGGATGCTGAAACGCAGGAAAAAACCGGTCCCACAAAACCCTCACGTATTTATTCTCTCGCTTATGCCCTTTACCCCCGAAATCCCATGCTGCCAGACTCGCTAAACGCGCCGCGTACTTCCGCTGTGGGGCCACTATGTGCAGTCCACAGCAGCCAGCTAGCTAATAGTCGGTGCAGCTAGCAATAATTGTGAGCAATAGCTCGTTCGCTATTGCTCGCGCTATCGCGACCGAATTATCCAACTAACGACATTTCATATCCCGTTACATACGGAGCTTGTGTAGGGGTGGCAGCAACGTCGCAGCGAGCAGGGGGGCCGGGTACACTGCGGAATCTGTACTAGGCTGTCTGTCTTTCAAATTTTGTGAAAGTTGCCTCAGGGCTCACAACCCCAATTTGGACGAGCTAACGCGCCGATCATTTCCCACGTGGCCGTGATGAAGATCTTGTACATAAGTAATATTCTTTTTCGCGAAGACGCGACTTGGGCAGTGTACGCTCTTCAGCAGAGGAAATTGTTGAGTATAACCCTCAGTGTGTTTCATTCCGCCTCCACCGCTCCACGGCGACCGACTTCTTGACCCCTGGAGGACCGCCAATCACTGCATCAAATTCAATTGATCTCAGGGCCAACGGAAACTTCCGCTAACGGAATCTGTCAACGCGGCGCCGAAAAGTCGGTCCGCTCGCCGTCATCACCATCTCTACAATCCGTCAGTGCGCATCGAGTCGTCCATTTCTTGAAGCGTCCTTCAACTTCAAACTCCAGGTCGTCGTTGGTCAATTAATTTCATTTTTGTTTGACTGGCAGACTTGGAAGCGGGACGGCGACTGATGCCTCATCAACTTCTTCAACGGCAGCAAGGGTCCAAGTGAATTCAACTGTGATGAGGGCCTTGGGCGGTATTGACTGGGATAGTGAGTCGTCCATTTCTTGAAGCGTCCTTCAACTTCAGCCGTCGTTGGTCAATGAATTGTTCAATTTTGTTTGACTGGCAGACTTGAAAGCGGGATGACTGATGCCTCATCAACTTCTCCAACGGCAGCAAGGGTCCAAATGAATTCAACTGTGGTGAGGGCCTTGGGCGGTGCTGACTTGAGTTCTTGTGGGATAGAGATCCCCATTTTGGATTTTCCTCCAATAATTTGCAGGTCTAGTATCAATTCAATTGATTCACCCGTTCGTCTATGGCTATAGCTACAGAGTCCATGTAAGCAGTTTTTACAATTCTACACGCTCAGAACCAGAGCAGGCGTGCGCGCCTGCGCCCAGCGTTCGCGTTCGCCGCATTGGACGGCGTCGTGCTGTTGCTGTTCGACGCCGCGGCTCCAGCCCCAGCCCCCGTCGCACTCGACGCCGGCGCAGTCACCATCTTCGAGGAGGCGGGCGCGGCCCCGGCGGCGTTCCCGACCGACGCGGGTGCGACGGGCGTGGTCTTAGGAGCCGTAGGAGTAGTCGCCGGTGCCGCAGGTGTGCTCACAGGGGGGGGCGGCGGCACCGCAGCTGCCATTACCACGTCAACGCCTGTCGTGGACCGTCAGGGCACGCAAATAAATACAACAAGAAAGAAGGCGTACAGTAATAGTAGTTCTGGCTGAAGTCGGGCGTCGCCCAGAACAGCTGCACGACACAATCGCCGGCGGTCTGGCACTTGTTGCCGATCGTCGCCGCGTCGGGGAGGGTGTACTTTAGTGACGTTTCTGTTTCGGAAGATAATAGTAATAATCAGGGTCTGCATTTTGCCAAAGGCATGCCTGCACTCACGGTCCGCGGGCGTGGGGCCCGAGGTCGGGCAAAAGTTGTCAAAGGTACTGAGGAACCCCCCGATGAACGAGCCCGACCCGCCCGTGGTGGTGTCAATGAGAGACACATTCGCAGGACCACCGTGCGGGACCGTGCAGTCGATGCTCATCTCCATGTTCTCAGACGCTATTTAAAAAAGTCAGTATCTAGACACCCTGTACTGTACGTCGAGCCGCAAACGCACCTGTGACGGTCTGCACGTTGCTCGCGGGCTGGTCGGAGAACAACTGTGGTCATGATGGATCAGCGCTCAGTGTTCAACTTGTGATTTCCTCGTCGCCGCAACGCACCATGCCACGGCACAGCGTGAGGTCGCAGCCCGCATTGACGGGCTCCTGCTCTTCGATGTGCCCCGTCGGGTCCCCCTTTACGGACGCAAACGACGCCTGCCCACACTTTTGCAAAAAGTTGTTACCGGGCTGCATTGAGATTAGTTTATTAGTTGTTGCATTTCCTAGGTAGTATCCTTGCGCACAGAGCGGATCGGGGGGCTCGAGACCCGCGCATGGCCAAGGACGGCTGGGGCGCGCGCGAGGCACAGCAGCGCAAGGGTAGCAGCAGTAATGTAAACCATGGTCAAAAAGCGACTGAGATGGAGGGCAAAAAGACGGCGAGACTAGCTCGAGGAGGACACCGGGTCAAAGGGAAGAAGGAGGGCGAAAGACGGAAAGTGGAGAGGACCAGTCGAAGCACAAGTGACAACTACTCGCTCTTTTTTTCATTGGAGCGCGGGAGATCGGCCTGGCAACAGTTACAGCAACACATCAGTTGATTCCAATAAAACATATTCTCGCATTTAGCGAGTGGCGAGCTCGCAGGGGACGGGTCTGTCGGACAAGGAAGAGGACAGGAAAAGGGAGGAGGACCATGGTGCCCAACTGCTTTTATACACGCTGATCCGAGTCGAAACACGGCGACGTCGTACCAGTCTTTCGGGGTCGCCAAGCTCCAGACCACGGCCAAGACTAGCCCAGAGTCCCAGCCCAGGGTTCAGACGCGTGAAACGAAATCGACGCGTACGAATGACTTGTATTCTGTAACGGCGATCCCAGTCCGAAAAAATCGTAACCACTACTCAGTATTGCACCTCGAAAAATCACAATAGCTGCGCGTGTACTTGCATGTATTCTATGGAACTGCAGATAATTAGGTTGTACATGTGGGTAGGTAGGTAGGTATCATTACACGGCACGGTCCAACTCATGAACGCCGGGTAGGTATGTATCGCGTCACCGCCAGGCGAACGTGCTCAGCCATCGCCATCGCGCCTTGGCTGGTGTCTCCGTCTCCTCCGTACGGCGCGCAGGTCCCTCGGACAGTATCTCCGCCCGCTCCAGCGCCAGCGCCCGCGTCCGCACATCCCCCTCGCTCACCGTCCGTCGCCGCCGCTCCCGCGCCGTATCCCGTCGCCGCGCCTGGTCGACAACGTCCGCGAACGCATACGAGTGGTTCAACCCGCTGACGTTCCGCCCCCGCGGCGAAGCTCCAAACCCAGGGCTCACCGGCGACAGCCCAATCTGGAACCCTGCCCCGAGCGCCGCGACCGGATTCGGCGGCGGCGCGTTCGCCGAGTATGTCGACGACGTCTGCGCGCGCAGGTGGTGCGACCGCGGCCGCCGCGACGGGATCCCCGGACGCAGCGTTGACGCGGACACGGCGGACGGAAGGGGCTGCGACATGGTCGACTGTGGGCTGCGCAGCGTGTCTTCCGGTGACATGGCGCGAACGTTCGACTCGGACGTGCTTCTCCCAAGCGGTGGTGCCCGGGTATCCTGGTCGCGCCCCCGCGAGTCTTCCGGTACAACATCCGTGTAATGGGCCTCCGATTCGACGTCCGAAACAGCCGACTCTTCGTCGCTCCAAACATCCGCGTCATTACTGCTGTTCTCGGATTGAATGCTGACCACCCACACCCCGCCGAGGAGGACAAAGATCCCCAGCACAACCAGCCCAAGATGCAGCGGCGGGATGAGCGAGAACTGGTCAAAGTAGACAAGCCCGTTCACGATCGACGACAAGTTGTAGAAACAAAACGCCGCTGTAATTTTCTTGTGAGATACGGTAGATAAAATTCAACACGATGCGACTCACATGGGCACACCAAGGTCGGATCCGCCAGAATCAGTGCCTTGTGCAGGTACCAAAGCTGCAGCAGCGCAAACGCTACGAGGCCAAGCACGAGCACCCACGCCTGCCATCGCCAGAATTGATTATTTCCACCCAGAGTGAGCATCAGCAGCTCGACGCCACTCTTTGCAAACAGAAGGCACATCCCCGAGATGATCCCAGAGAACGACGCGTACGAGATGGCTAAAATAAGACGTGTGCGATGGATGGCGCGCATCTCAGGGGTGTCGCCGTGGCGCGGAGTACGCGAAGGTGACCGCGACGACGCCACCGAAGTCGAGGAAGGGTTGGATTTACGGTCCAGCAACGGCGTCCGTTCGGTGGTGATCGCCTCGGTGACAATGTCGGTCACCCCAGTCGTTAGCGTCGACGGATTCTCTGGGACATTGAGAGGGATGGAAGACGGGGCCAATATGGCATTGGCATTCTTTCGTGCCAGTCGACGAGAGAACGAGAACTCGGTAATATGGGTCTGGAATAAAAACGTTCAGGAGCCGGTGTGAACTCCGAAAATGATACGCACGATGATGAGAGCCACCAGGACGAAAGCTTGAACGAACGTGAGGGACTCTGACCATATTTAAGGCATACAACGCACCTCCCAAGAGCGAGAAGTACACGATGAATGTCGGCCGCCTAAACAGCTCGAGGAGGTCTTCGAGGGACCGCGTCGGCTCGGGAACGATGCCAAATATGGCGATGAGGATAGCGCCGCCGGCAATGAAGAGTGTGCCGAGGACCATCCAAGGCGAAAAGACGTCACCGAGGAGGATCCGTGCAAAGAAAGCATTCCAAAGGAGGGACACCGCGCCGAGTGGGGCGAGAATAACGACAGGGAGGGAAGCGATTTGGACGAGGGATCCTACTATATTAGATGAGATAAAGATTGCGAAACCGAGGAGCCATAATCTGGGCGGCGTTAGCGCTGGAGAACGAGAACAACACGAGGTCAATAATTACGGTCGGCGGTGCTCCACACGCTGTTCGTTCTCCGGGAGAGCCTCATTCAGGACGTGGCTTTTCCGCTGAATGGTGAGTCCGAGACTCTGGATGAACGAGGCGAGCAGGCCGATGGAGATTCCGAGCGCAATGTGCGTGCTGGCGGTGAAGTCCATATTGGCACAGCACGCTTCGCGGCAGGTATTAGGATGGATGGAGGACTATGAAAGAATAGGTTTTCGGAATAGAGGTGTGCTGCACCGATCGCGCCAACGATGCTCGCGGTCGGGTTCAAAAGTCGGCGGCGGTGTTCAAGAGAGAGTTTAGTGAATCACACGACGAACGCGTAGGCGGAAATACGTAATTCAGGCAGTATAGGTACAATTGCTACTTTAGTCCATCTCTTCAATTTCAATGTCATCGTCGTCCTCGTAGTCCACGTCCATCGCAGTGTCCACTCCCTCGTGGTTGGGTACGATAGCCAGCCGATTCCGTGGCCCGTCAAAGTGAACCCGCACAACCTCCGACTCCCGAACCCGGTCCGACAAAATCATCATCGACAACGGGTGTAACAACTCCGTCTGGATCGCCCGGTTCAACGGCCGTGCGCCGTACTGCGGAGACCACCCCACAGACACAAGATACGCCTTGGCCTCCGGGTCCACATCCAGGGTTATTTTCCTGTCTGCGAGTCGCTCCTCGACCTCCTTGAGCCGAATATCGACGATCTTGAGCACATTCTTTCTTGAGAGTGTGCGCTATAGAAAAAGTATAAACATACGGTCACACTAAATTCCAAAAATAGAGCTTACGAAGATGACCACGCTGTCGACTCTGTTGATGAATTCAGGCGGGAAGTGCATCTGGATGGCGCCCATGACAAGATTCTTCGTGGCGGGATCGACCGGTCCTTCGCCCATGTCATTGAGGTATGCAGCGCCCAAGTTCGACGTCATAATTATGACCGTGTTGCGGAAGTCGACCTGGCGGCCTTGCCCGTCGGTGAGGCGTCCATCGTCGAGGACCTGCAAAAACAATGTTACAAACTCTGAAATTATTCGCGTCAGCGCACAAGTCATGCGAACAATGGAATGCGTACCTCTGCAAGCCTTCTCGACCTCGTCGATCAGCACGATAGTGTATGGTTTGCGCCGAACGTATTCAGTGAGTTGGCCACCCGCGTCGTGTCCGACGTATCCCGGCGGTGATCCTATGAGTCGCGATATGCTGTGCTTTTCAGAATACTCTGACCCATCGATACGGATCATCGCATCTGGCGAATCAAACAGGAGGGTGGCGAGCTACAAGAAAGATACTCCACTTTAGCATCTGGAACGATATCGCGAACAAAAAAAAATTACATACCGTTTTCGCGAGGAGGGTCTTGCCCGTTCCAGACGGACCTGCAAGCAAGAAGCTCGCGATGGGCCGCTGTGGATTCGTAAGACCAGAACGGGAGAGTCGAATGGCGTTGGCCACGGCCTTGACAGCCTCCGTTTGACCGACGACGCTGCTTGCCAAGATCTTCTCCATTCTGAGCAGCTTCTCCTTCTCGGTCGACATGAGACGCGTGACGGGTATCGACGTCCAGCGCGCGACGATCTCTGCAATGTTTTCAGAGGTGACCGTGTCGCTCTGGTCCCCATCAGCCGCGTCCTCTGCAGCCTTCTTGGCTTCAAGTTGCTGGAGGCGGTTGGCGAGGTCGGGAAGGGCGTAGTATTTGATGTCACTGGCTGTCTGCAGATCGTGTCTGGGAATTCGGGTCAAGTACAATTCAAGAATGTCTTTATATCAAATCCATACCTTCGTTCTGCGTCTTCAATCTTCGACTTGAGTTCCTCCATCTTTCGCCGGACCGAAGTGATCTCATCTCCCCTGCGTTTTTCGTTCTCGAATGCCGCTTTCAAAGGCTGCAGCTCTTCTTCCACGTCCGCGATAGCCTTGCGGGCAAGCTTGAGGCGCTCCTTGCTTGCTTCATCCTTCTCTCGCTCCAGCGCGTGGATCTCGACTTCTAGCTCGAGCTTTCGCCGTTGAAGCTTGTCGATATTTTCCGGCTCCGTCTCGCGCGTAACGCGCACACTGTCAAGGGTCACATTTCAGCAACGTTAAAAAATGTCAAGGAAAACGAGGACTCACGAGGCACAAGCTTCATCCACCAGATCTATGGCAGCGTCGGGCAGACGTCTCGACGTAAGGTAACGGTGGGCCAATGTCGCCGCGGAAATCAAGGCGCCGTCATGTATCCGAACACCATGGTGTACCTCATAGCGATCGCGAATGCCTCTCAGGATGCTGATCGTTTCGGACACCGAGGGCTCGTTGACGATGACTTGTGCGAAACGACGCTCCAGAGCAGCATCCGTCTCGATATATTTTCTGTATTCCGCCAAGGTGGTTGCCCCGATGCTTAACACGATTTTAGTTTATTTTTGATGCGGAGCTAGATCCAAAACACTCACCATCGTAACTTTCCACGCGCCAGAAGTGGCTTGAACAGGTTAGCGGCGTCCATGCCCCCACCTTCCGAACCGCGCCCCGCCATGATCTGGTAAGCATCATCATCCAATCAGTAGGAGCTCGTGTAACAAAGTGTGCGACTTACAAGGTGAAGCTCATCGATGAACAAGATGACTCCAGGACCACCGTCCTCAGAGGCCTTTTCTACCTCGTTGAGAACCGCCTTTATCCGCTCCTCGTATTCACCTGGAAGACATCAGGCTCGGTTAACTGGTGAAACGGAGAAATCATTCGAACCTTTGTATTTAGCACCTGTAGTTACTCGTTAGCAACATATTAAAGGAAGAAGAAGTAATGATCTCACCTGCCATAAGCGCACCCATGTCCAAGGAGAAGAGACGGGAAATCAAACTCGCAGGCACATCACGATTGACTATTCTTTGGGCCAAGCCTTCAGCAATGCTCGTCTTGCCGACACCGGGTTCGCCGATAAGAACCGGGTTGTTTTTGGTTCTGAGCACAGGTCAGTAACGGCAAGTACAAAAGAGAGCTAAAACCTACCTCCGGCAGAGAATTCGAATGGCACGTCGTATTTCATTGTCCCGTCCGATCACTGGAACGAACAAGTTAAGTTAGTTGTTGCAGAGTACAATAAACGAAATTAAATACCTGGATCAATCTTGCCCTCTTCTGCGAGAGCCGTGAGATCAATGGCGTATTTTTGCAGCGCGTCAAAGCCCTGTTCAGTCAAGTTAGGCTATGAAAGAGATTCTTTGTGCTGAAATTGCTTACCTGCTCGGCGGATTTGCTCTCGACGCGACGGTTCCCTCGGATTTGCTCAATGGCGGTTTTGAGGGTTGCCTCTGTGAGACTAGCCTCCTTGAGGATAGCAGCAATGCTGGGGTCCTTGAGGAGAGCGAGAAGCAGATGGTCCTGCGCAATGTACGAGTCGTGCATTTGCTTCTGCAGCGCCTGGGCTTCGCGCAGAACCTTGAGGGCCTGGGAGCTGAATGTTGTTTCATCGGGAGGAGGGCTCTGAGTTGGCAGGCGGACGATGGCTTTTTGTATCGCTCGTTTTACGAGCGCTGGATCGCCGCCTGCGCGCGAGATGACTGAGGAGAAGAGGGAAGTGCCGTGGCCGCCCGAAGAAGTGAGACCAGCTGGAACCTCTCCGGAGCCTTCGTTGATAAGAACGAATGCGAGGTGCACCGGATGAACCTGGGCGTTAGCATAGTCTCTGGCACTCTGGAGTGAGGCAGCGATAGATTCTTGTGCTTTGTCGGTAAAGTCAAAGTTGGAAGTCATGATGAATGCACTGTGAGAGGCCTCAAGGCCGTTCCTTTATAGCTGTTCCACCAACGTTTCTGGGCAATTCGCGGAGATTGTGGACTGCTGTGGAGGATTCTGGAATCGAAACGAGGCGATTGACGTCATAATTCCCACGATCCACCATGTGACCGTGTCACTTCTCTCTACCCAATTATGCTGCGTCGGGCAATCCTGGGTCTCGCGCGCCGGACTCCTGCCCGCTCCTTGGCCTCTGCCACCCCCGCAGTCCCTGCAACGACCCCCGAAGCAGCCCCCGCCACCCTCCAGGCACCCAACGCCCCGTCCACATGGTCCACCAACCAGCAGCCCCGCCCAGCGCCCGGAAGCAGCCCCCGCTTTGAGCAGACCGCCATGGAGCTCCAGCCGAATCCGCTCAGCGCAATGGCCCTCGTAAACGACGTCCCCGTCAACATGGTCGACGGCCGCAGGGCGGTCTGTGACGGCGGTGCGCAATTTCGCATATATGATTTTGATTTTTTTCTCATTGTGCTTCAGGCGGCGGGCCATTGGGTCACCCCAAAGTATACATCAACCTGGTCTGGCTTTACCTGCGTCGTTTTCAACGCAAACAGCTAATTTTCTGTTCTAGGATCTGCCAGGTCCTCGTCCTTGCGGGTATGCATCTGTTCTGCTATGTCCACAGCTCACTGACGTTCTTCCCTCAGTTACTGGTGCGCTGAAACGTTGACCCTCCTTTCCCAGCGCATGCTAATGTATTCCCAGCGGTCTCCGTTTCGAGCAAGTCCACCATCATCATTGATCCTGTCGCTCATGTACATCGAACCCCAATTATATTTGGTTTCTTGCCCATTGCTGAGCGTAAAAATACAAGTTATAGTTGTCTACGTACTGCTATGTGCTAACTCTGGCTTGCTTGCAACTAGTGAAACAACAGGTTAAGGTAAAGTGAAGAGAAAACCCAGATTAGAAAATAGTGGTTAAACGCAATGTGTGGTGATTAATGCAGCGTTCAAGCAGCGAGATGCGATGGAGTAGGAACAAGTTGATGCAAGGAATGGAAAATGAGTGTGATGTGCAGTTGGCAGTGAAAGCAAGTTGCAATGAACGATAAAGAACGAATGTGATGCCCGGCGTCTATGTCCAAAAATGAAACAGTTCAACCAGCCTCGGGCGGTCGCAAATGTACAGGGGGCGCTGTGCCGTACTCGCCGTTAGCTACAGCATCCAGCTGTGAGAATGGCGGCAGCAGGGAAGAGGAATCGCCCGTAGGGGATTGTCCAGGTAATGGAGGCTGAAAACAAAAACAAAAACAGTCAGAAAAACGTCGCAATCGAAACAAATTCTCAACGCACCACTTTGAACATCGGATTTATAGCCGATTTTGGTGCCACGCCTGGACTCGGAGGATGTCCGTAAGGACTGTGAGAGCGACCCAGCATTTGACCATTGAACTCGAATGTATTTCCGTTCATGGGCGAGGTGCGGGGATGTTGGGGGTGTTGGGGGTAGGGAGCACGCCCGTCCGACTGTGGATGAAGCCAGGGAGACGCAGCAGGAGAAAGGGAAGGGGAAAGGGAGGGGGAAAGGGAAAGCATTTGCATGGGTGGCGGCGAGATGCTGCCTGTGAGCGGCCCTCCGGGCTCAAAGGACGACCGGAAATCCTGCGCCAGTTGGCCGTCCAGCGAAAATGAATTTGAAGAACGGGCAGACGGCGGGAAGTCCGTGAATTCGTCGAACGACGTCTGTAAAGACGAAGACGACGCCATCCGGCTCATACCCAGCAAGCTCGGTCGATTTCGTATTCGAGATGGACCGGGGTCGCTGTCCACTGTGGCGAACGATATACAGGACATGTGTCCGATACTGTGCACGTCCGAGGATGACATTGAGTGATCATCGTCAAGATCTCGTCGTCTGGCCTTGGCCATCCGCTCAGTATCTCGCCGCCACTCAGCCACAGATGACGGATCGGGCTGGTGAGCATGGGGTACAAATCGGCCAGCGGCGGCGTTGATCGTCGTGGCAGGGACGTCGGCTGCCTGGTTTTGCCGAACCGGGCCCGACGCCGCTTGTTTCCCCTTCTCGACCCACTCTAAACGCTGTTGCGTACCACCGTCCCACTCGAATTGCCGTACAGCATCCTGCGTCATCTGGTTCCGCTTTTGCATGACGGCCCGAGCTTGCTCACGCTGCATCTTGACTGCGAGCGCACGGCGCTGTTTCTCTGCCTCGCGCTGAATACGCTCTGCCTCCTTCTTGTTTTTCTTGGCATCCGCAATGCGCATGGGCTCGCGTACGGGAGAGGGTTCGCGCAGAGACTTGCTGTCGGAGCTCGAAGTTTGCGAGCGCTTGAGGGAGGGTGTCGAGGTTGACGCGACTGCCATCTCCTCGAGAGGCGGAAGACCATTCTGATGCGACTTGTCGCCACCAAACATGCCTCCAAGACCCCACCCGCTGCGTTTCTTTCCAAAGCCGAGGGATCCGAGCTTGCCCAGCTTGTTCGTTTGCGACTGAATAACATCGTGGACGTGGACGCCATTCGGAGCATCGTGCATCGGCTCGACGATGTGAGGCCGAGCAGGAAAGTCTTGCACAACCGGAGAGCCCTGAATGTCCATCGGACCGCCGAGAAACTCTTCAGAGAGCTCAGAGTCAGCTGACACATCCATGTTGTAGTCGCCGTTACCCTGTGCACGGTCTCCGTCCCAAACAGAAGAAGCCAAGGCCTGACTTCGTCTCTCTTCTTGGATGAATCCGGAAGTGTTTGGCGATGGCTGATGGTACATCCGCACGTCATTCGCGTACTCGGAAGCTTGAGAGGATGAATACGTCGAAACGGCGGTGGGGTTGAAAAGTAGGCGATGTCCGTTTGTTATTGGCTCGACATCGTGGGAGGAGTGAGAGGACGGAGAAGACGGGGCAGCACTACGGAGAGGCGACGGCGCGCTCGCTGCTACACGTAGACCGGGCGGCATGGGAATGTTGTTGCGGGGTGTGGTCTCGCGCAGATAAGGATGGTCGAGGCATTGACGACTTGTCAATCTTGCCCCGGGTTCGTACTTGAGAAGATCCCGTATACAATGCACCAGGGAGAGGGGGACAGCGGGAAAATGCGGCTCTATTGGAAAGAGTGCATAAATGTTTTTCGGCACAGTCTGGCGAGTGTTTAATAAGGATAAAAGTAATATAGAGTGGGCGAAACGCACCTTGCGAAACGCAAAACCATTTGAAGCCGCCATCTGAACTCCCCGTGGCCATGGACCACCCCCAACAGGATTGTTGTGTGCGTCAAACCCATAGACGTCGCTCGGATCGCCTAGAATATCGCAGATTCTGGCCAGCTGGTCCATGGTATCCATGCCAGGGAACAGCGGCCGTAGGTTTATCAGCTCCGCCATGATGGTGCCCAAGGCCCACATATCGACTGGACTGGAATAGTTGTTGCTCATCAGCAGCACTTCTGGAGCGCGATACCAGCGAGTTGCGACGTATTCCGTGTATGGGGGTAGACTCCGGATCTCGCGGGCGAGCCCAAAGTCGGCGAGCTTGATGATCGCCACAACGTCCTTTTCGGGAGGGGCGTTTGGCGGAGCGGTCGGCGAGACGGAGGCGTAGTCGTGCAGACCGGTGGTGGTGACAAGAACGTTTTCAGGCTTCATGTCGCGGTGAAAGTAGCCGGAGCTGTGGATGTGCTCGAGGCCAGAGACCATCTGGCGGAAGATGGAGGAAGTGAGACCGCCGGCAAAGGGACGGCCCTTGCGGGCCTTGACGAGATGATAAAGGTTGCCCTCCATGGGCTCAAAGACAAAGTAGAGCTCCTTGGAGTCGGGCTGGAGGAAGAAATCGTACAAAGGAATGATGTTGGGGTGAAACGGGATTGCGCGCAGCGACTGGGCGGGCCGATCAACGGGACGCGGACAAAGAGAAGCGGGGGGGACTCACCTCGAGCTCCTTGAGACGTTGACACTCGTCCCAACCGCCCTCCCACTTTTTTCGCATCCGCTTAACCGCTACGAGGCGCTTGCCGGCCCACTCCGGCTTTGCGCCGGCGCCACACTGCATGGGCGAGAGCGGGGTATTGGGGGGTAGGGTCCCATGCCAATCGCAGAGCCAGACGGTGCCGAACGAGCCGTCACCAAGACTCTTGAGTTCCGTGTAGGAGCGCGTCGAGCCTGCAAGGGGCGTTGAACGGGACCAAAAATAGAGCAGAAAAAAAAAGACGACGAACGGGTCTGGGAGGAGCCAACGACGAGCTGGTTGTTCTGGATTTGGACGGCAGGGACGCCGACGAGAATTGTGGGGGCCTTTGGGGGGCGAGGCGGGGGGAGAGCTCTGCGGGATGAGACATTGGGGTACGGCTGCTGGACGGGGAGTTGGACGGGGGCCGGGGATGTCGCGTACATGCTCTCTGTCGCATCCTCAGGACTGGCTAAAACATGGGAGATGGAAGCGAAAGGCAGCGAGCTGAGCGCACTCAGAAGAGAAGCACAAAGTCGTGATCACAACTGATCGCTGTTCAGTGCTCGCATGCCCAAACAAGACTAATATCGATTCCACATTCCGCTGACACCGCGGTTACCGCGAAACACTTCTTCTGCTCCATATGTATCGCTAACCAACAACAACTTGCCGCGCCTTACACTAGATATTATACACTACGTACGCCCATTCAGGATCGACAACAGAGCCGGGTTCGCAGCCGGCGACATCGCGGGTCCAGACAGGGGCGGGGGGCCGGCAGGATTTACAATTCCTTGTCGCAGGTGCATCGGCGGCCCCCCGCGTACGCCGTTCGGATATGCGGGCCCACCATAAGGAGCCGGCACAGGCGGCGGCGGAAAGTACGGTCGTGGAGCACCGTGCATTGGGGGCCCAGGATATGCATGAGGCGGCATGGGGCTCCCTCGCGGCCCGTTCATAAGCGCCAGCAGCTGCCCCTGCGACATGCTCATACTGGAAGGGCCCCCTGGGTGCAGGGGTCCGCCCATGGGCCCCCGGTGGAACGCTTGGCTCGTCCACGGCCGCACCTGGAACGGGTCCTGCCCGGGATGCATCCCGTTGAACCCGTGTGGGGGTGGTGGCTGCCCCGACGAATACAGCACCTGCATCGGATCGTGGGGGAAGATGGGCGGCGGCGGGACAGAGGCCGGAGGTAAAGGATAGTGGTGGGGCATCGCAGTGTTGCCTAACCGTGGATACGTAAACGGAGGAGGCGGCCGCTGCGAGAGCATCCTTGCCGACTCGTCTGCGACGGACTCTAGCAACGCCAGCTGCTGCAGTCGCTTGGCAGAACCTGGGACCTCGCTTGATCGCGCGAGATACGGAGAAATGTCTGCCGTACTCGAAGTTCGTCGTGAGCCTAAAGCTCGCAGCGAGGCGACAGAATGCGTGGGCGAAGTTGCTGAAGCGGGTGCATCGGATCCGGAAGACAGAGGTTGTTCCGTTGCGCCGTTGACGCGGGGGCTTAAAATGAGTGGGGAAGGGGACTGGAAAGAGGTCCGAGGCTGTAAAGACTGAGGTTGTAAAGACTGAGGGTGTAGAGACTGAGGCTGTATAGATTGGATTCCTGTAATGACTGGAAGGACTTCATCTTCAGATGGAAGAACTTCGTCTTCAGATTGCTCCGGAAGAGCGGCGGGTGTGGACGATGACCAGTCCGAGTTGGGAGGATTTGAATGGGATTGCGATCCAGACGAAGAAGCTGTGACTGGAATTGGAGTAGAAGGCGCCGGGACGGGCTTGCTCGTCTTGACGGAAAGCGGTGGCTCCGCGTCTTTACCGCTCGCTGCGGCCGCCGATAAGGTTAATGAGGAAAGGAGCCGTGCAAAATGAGGATCCAGCGCCTCAGAGTCAATCGCCGACTGCGCAAAGTCGGCCTGTACCACATGCGTAGTGGGGGCGGCCGTGGAGTAGAGCGGCGAAGGGGTATGCGGGTCGCCGTTATCGACAGAGGAGGATTGGGAGCTCGACTCTTGCGTCGCATCATGATACGGAATATGAGGGGGCGGATCTTTGCGGGAATGATTAGCGCCGTTCTGCATCGGCTTCTTGAGTTTGGGTCCTTTGCGCGGTTGAGCGCGGGGTTTCCGTTCGTTGATGAATGCTTTCAGAGCGCTGCCGGGGTTCAATATAAGGCAAGACAATGAAGAGCCGGAACATACCCAATGAACGGGGAGATCAAGTAAAACTTGCCAGGAGCAGCCTTGTTGCGTTTCCAAGTGGGTAAGTCTGTCAACTTGAACCACTCGATTTTCTGCAACGCAGAGGATAATCAGATCCTTGGAAGGCAGATGCAACGAGACGGTGGTCTCTTACGCTGATTTCCTTTCGTGTTTTCGTCTTGAAGGGATAGTCTTCTGAAACTCCTGGAACTATATACAGAGAGATTTTCTGCTCTTTGATAGACATCTCTATCACGTCGTCCTTGTTAATCTGGCTTGCCAAGTTGTAGCCCGTTTCCTCGAGCACCTGAACGATTGCGATGAGGTCATTACTGGCGATCCCAATTAACGACCACACACCTCTCGGATGGCACAACAATGGGCTGGCTCATCCTCGTTTATCTTGCCCTTGGGGAAGCCCCAGCCAGATGATGACTTCCACCCTTTGACAAGGACGCACTAAGTCGCAATTAAACCAAAATACATCATGCGAGAACAGGGTGGCCGCACCTTTTCCCAGGTATCGTTGAGCATGATTGCGCCGCATACAGGCACCCGGGTCTTGTACTGCATGAAGGTGTTGAAAGCCTGCTCGTGGTCGTGGCTCCATTGGTGGAGCAACGGGCACGCGTGGAATAACATGGCGGAAAATTTCTTGAGAGGGAGCGAGGGGAATTTAGGGTTTTCTTCTCGAATGAAGTCTTCATAGAACCAATGTCTGCCTTTTGGCATTAGTAGCTGTGTTAGACACCAAACCAGAGGTGAACATACGCTTGCTCCACTTGGAAGCATATGCGCTCCAGCGATGCTAGCTCTTCGTCGGGAAGGTTCAGGATAAAGCGACTGTTCCAAAACAAACTGGATGAGCCACCGGAGGGGGGTCAATCGGAGGACGGAGATCTACCTGGAGAGATCCTCTAATACTTCGTCGTGGGTCGCATGCTTGTAAGAAAAGCGGTCTTGGGGTTCTGTTTTTGCTGCAGCTGATATTTCTGGTGATGATGATGAGGAGGAAGTCATGGTGGTCAAAGGGACTGGACGCCTGGGGTGGCACAGTTAATTCAGAGGTTGGTTCCAAGTCAAAGCGAATGCCAAACACAGCCCAAATACGGCATTATCCGGTCCGAGTCACGCGCTTTGCTTTCAACTCTCGCCGATTCGTTCAACTTCAAACGGTTCGAATCGTCCACCAACTTCGTCACAGGTCGGAAATCTATCAATAAAATGGCTCAATGTACATGCAGGATTGTAGATGTAAATAGATTGGTTAAAATTCTTTAAAAAAATAATGCCTCCTCCCAGACTACCTAAATCCCATTCTCCTCGCGTATTCACGCTCCTCCTCAACCGTCAAGCGATCCGTGCCTGTCCAGTTCGCAGAGCTCGTTCTGGCTCTAAAGCGTCCAGTTCTATTCCGGAACAACTCGTCCATCTTCAACGGCCGTATAGCGCCGAAGACCTCGTCCGGATTGATCGTGCTCTGAATCTCCAAAGCCTGTCGCAGATCCGGCGACTGGGCCCATGACGGAGGATCGAATGTGCGAACTCGGTCCTCGTCGTCCGAGTCGGAATATTCACTGTTGATATCCGGCAACTCGATGCTCTCGCTCGAAATCGTCGGCGGCGCCAGATTCGCAGCTTGCAGTTGAGCTTTAGCCCGTGCAGCCATCTGGGTTTGCAGGATTTGGGAAGGCTGCGAAATGTCGTCATCCGGCACCATATTCTTGGTCATAAGTTTCCCTTTGCCCTGAAGTATGGTCGACTTCGAAGCGCTGCTCTCGATAACCGTCTTGCTAGTCGATGCAGCATTGTATGTCGCAGATGACGCAAGCGCAGTCTGCGGTTTTGTCAGAGCAGACTTCGAGGGGAGTTTCGAACTCGTGGATGCGTTGAGCGCAGGTTTCAGTATCGGCTTCTTTGACTCGGGCTTCTTGTCCATCTCCCCGATGATCTTTCGCTTCTTTCCGTTCTCTTCCTCCTGCAACGAACAGTGAGAAGGGTCAACAACGCTGTCGTACGATATACCTTCTTGGTTACAACGCTCTTCAGTGGGCGCTTGTCTGTATGTTCTTCGCGTTCCTTCTTGCGCCGGTCGCTCTCCTCCTTCAGCTTCCGCTCCCCGTCCTGCGCCTTGGCCTTCTCTTCGTCGGCCTTGCGTTGCAGAGCGGCTTGTCGCCGATTCTCCATCTCTTTAAGCCTATTCGCCTTCTTCTCCTTCTCCTCTTGTTGCTTTGGGACAAAGTTAGAACGTTTAAATAATGCTTGATGACAACATACTTTCTTAGCTGCAACTGCGGCCAGTTGCAGGCTTTTTACTTCAGGCTTGCCTTTCTTGCTGCTACCCAATACGCTGCTCATAAGCTTCGATGCATGACCAAGGAATCCGCCCTGAGATTGCGAGGAAGCGGTTGACGCCATGGACATCTGGCTTTGGCTGCGGCTGGCCATTGGCTAGAGAAAAGAAAGTCAAACCAGAGCTAATACAGGAATAATAGTGGAGACGTACGTCGACCAGACTGACTGTGGACTTTGAAGGATCAATCTCCATTTCACCGAGTACACTCTGATCGAAAACGGCTTCGCGCTCATCATCGTAGTCCTCGTCGTCCACGTCCATATGGAAAGACCCAGGGATTGGCGGGTGGGACTCTCGGTCGTTGGTATGGCCGGCGTCCAAACCATCCTGCAGCATGGGTCCCGTGTCACCTCTCTGACTTTCGGTAGGCAATGTGCTCCAAGTGAGGCTATCTTCCTTGCCATTGACGTTAAACCATGGGTTGCCGAGTTTCGCGTCCAGCGGCCAACTATCGTCCTCGTCCAGCTCAGTCATGGGGTCACGAGGCGGGGAACACTGCGACTGCGAACCAAACGCAGAGGTGTAGTCAGTATCTTGGGTCGATGGCATCCACGCAGGCACGCCGTCCTGACTATCAAACAGCACATCGGAGCGTATGCTTTCCAGGGTAGACTGTGCGGACAAGGGTACGGCAGTGGTCTGTTTGGGAGAGGGCAGCCGCGGCGCGAGACCAAGCGCCATGGACGCAGGTTTGGAAAAGGCAGTAGTTACAGGCAACTTGAAGGTCGAGGCCTGACTGGTGGGGGCGGGAGCGGGTGGCACGAATACTGGTGGCGGTTTGTTGAAAACTGGAGCAGGAGCCATGTGGAAAACAGCAGGGGAAGGAGAGTCTGGAGGGATGATGTTTGTACTCTTGTCGCCCATGTGCGCATCTTCTATAGAAGTAGCAGGAACCAGGGTGTTCGGCGCGCTCACTTCTACATTGCTGACCTCTTTACCTTTGCCTTTGTTTTCCGAAGAAGTGACTAGCTCGGATAGGCTCAAGCGGTTGTGAGACGAGTGGAATACCGGCACAGGTTCCACTTGCATAGGGCTCCGAGTCGGTGCGATCGCCGGTGCTCCCACCGCCATTGTGGCCTCCTCCTCCTCCTTGTGATGCCGTTCCGCAATCCGCGCCTCGGCAGCAGCTCGTGCTTCTGCGAGAGCATTGGCAGCAGCAGCTCCTCCAAGAGACTTCCCTAGGCTTTTCCCAAACCGGGAGCCCAGGCCATCTACGGTCCTTTTAAGTTGAACCAGCAGACCTTCTTGCTCCTCGGGAGGCTGTATGCGCGGTTGCTCTATATCTTGCTCGGGCTTTGGCTTTGCGCTATCCGGTGATTTTGGCTTCATGGGAGCTACATCGCCCTCGATGGTTTTAGCCACCTTGGGCTTGCGTTCTTCCACTTCTAGGCCCGTCGCTCCTAATACGCCAAACATATCTCCGCTCTTCCTCTTGTTGCCGCTTGACGCGCCAGGGGCGACGGACGGCGCAGGATTCGGCTTCTTGACCGTAATTTCCAATGCCTTGACCTCTCGCGCCCTCATCAGCCACGAAGTCCGCTTACCCCCAAGGGCACCTCCAGGCGTAGCAGCTCCAAGATTGCCATGAACTGCGGATGGGTCGGGTGGGGCTCGAATGGATTTTCGGAAGGGGAGTGGCGCCGGGAGAGAAGGGAACGAGGTTATACTGGCTTTGTGGGTAAGACCTTTAGGGGACGAAGGGGAAGCCTTGAAAGCGGTCTCGACATCGTTCGCGTCTTCAGTAACCGCAGGGAGAGGTTCCGTTATGTCAGAGTGTTCGCGGGAATGCCAAGGCGGGATTTCTGGTAGCGGCGCGGTGTAATCCACTGCTATAAGACCAGTAGCCGAAGGAACGTCGGATTGGGAAGGCAGGTGTGGATTAGCCGGGGACTGCGATTGGCGATGTGAGACGGTGGGAGAAGGAACGGGATTCGAAGGCTCCGTGGGCCGGGTTGGGGAGAGAGGAATGCTGTGAGAGGCATCTATGGACGATGAAGAAGCGAAGACAGTCACGGCTTCGGTGGAGGGGTCGGACTGGGCGGTTTCGTGCCCAGTATGAGATAATCGAGCCGCAGGTTCGCCTCCATGGCCGCCTTGCATGGAAACGCGACTGCGCTCAGCTTCATCATCCTCTGCAATCATCGACAGGTCATTCTGGTCGGCGGGTATTACGGCCAAGAGCTGGGGTTCCTCCATTGGCAACTTCTCGACGTCCTTTGATATAGCGGCTATCGGGGGAGTTGGAGTGCGAACGGGGCTCGGTGCAACAGCTATAGGTAAATCCTGCGACTTTAGAGCGCCATAAAGTTCCCTGGAAGAGTCAGGAGCCTCCTGGACGTGGCTTTCCTGCGGCGGGGGAGACTTCTCCTTGGCTTGCAATAGCGCCAGATGGAAGCTGTTGACCGGGACCACGTTTTCCTTCGAATGAGAATCAAATTCATCCTAGAGTTGTTTAGCGTAGAGCTCAGCAAAGAGAGAAAGGCGGCACCTCTAAGGAGACGGTGACAATACTCTTCAAGCCCGATGTGGCCGCCACTGGCCGCTTGCTGGTCGCCTTTTTGCGACCGGGGGTTTTCACAAGCTCGATGAGGGGGCTAGAAAAATATTCAGTGCCTTGAAAGGCGAAGATGATAATGGCGAGCGTACTCTCGACGGGGACCAGCGAGAATATTGTCCAAATAGTCGGTCAGAAAGAGGAAGCCATGGGTCTGTATCTGCTCCTGGAAGAGCTGTCTTCCAGGATCGTTGACCATGGTGAATCTAGTCGAGTTGCACCATTCTATGAGACCGGGCTGGTCCATCGTTGTGGATGTTGGGCGAGGACTTGTTTGGTTCAACTTGAGACGCGCTTGTCACGTGGTCGAAACCCGTTACGTCATGGATCAGGGCTCATTATTGACGCGTTCCGCACGCGTCTGGTCACTGCTTGCACCAGCCCACGATGGCGACGGTACCTCCATCCCTTCCCCCGCGCCCAACCGCCCAATCCGCGGTCCCCATCGAGGATGTCGTTGAAAGGCATCTCTCAGAGCAACAGCTTCGAGACTTGTACGATAGCGAAGAAATTGACCGTTTTCTGAGCCTGTTTTCTGCCGTTGAGTCTCCTCGTCGTTCCTCAAAGGCGAAAAAGCTCACTCAGGCTCAGTATGTCACAGAAGTTCAATTGCAGGACGACACTGTTCGTACTGTCAACATGGCCCCCAGCATGAACGCCTCCACATCAACTCTGCCACAAACAGAGAATGCCAACTCTGTCGAGGGCCCGAAAATTTCGCGCCCATCCAGTCCATCCTTCTTTCCAGCAGCCCAGAACATATCTGAAGCAATTGCCCAAGTCAGCCAACCCACCATTATCAATGGCCCTGAGCTGACATATTTCAGCGATACCTGATTCCCATTCTTCCGCCGGCTTCTCCTCCGCTTCCTTTGTTCACGCTAGGACGTCTCAGGCTAACGACGCAAAGGCTATATCTTTCCATCCGGCCTGTCTATGGCCCCTTTTTTGCGTCACTGCTAGATCTGGCCACCTGGAAGGAAAAACGAAAAAGCTCGATCTATTGTATCGTCAGTGTTTAAATTCTTGAATTGCCTACGCATATTAAATGCTCCTAAATCAGGTGTTTTGGATTCTATGGTATCAGAATTTGCTCCTACCGTCTCTCGTTCTCCGCATCCTCTACTCTCTCGCCCGACGAAAGATATTTTCGTATCCCACGTTGGCAGAGCTGAAGGCCCATCGGCAGGAAATAGATCGTGCAGCTGAATTCGGGGAGGAGCTTTCCACTCGATTCTCGGCGTCGTCGTCTTTCGGGGTTGAATTATGGCGACTCTTCAAAGTCTTTAATAAATCCAAGAAGGCGAAGGTAAAGAAGTTGGCGAGCGATAAAACACGAAATCGTGTACCTCCAGACCCGCCATCAGACGTAGATTCTGAACAGGAGATCAGCACTGTTTTGGACTCAGCTGAGCCAACGGAAACTTCACAAGAGAACGACGTCAAACGAGCAGTGCTTCAAAGCCTGGCGGAGATAGCTGACCTCCATGAACGGGTCAAAAAGTATATGGCCCGCAAATGAATGCAATATCAGCTGACAAATTTTCAGCATCTTCATCTGGCGTCAACCATCCTCTTCCAAGACATACGGGATGGTATTATTTGATATGTCTCATCAATTCGTTTGCTGATCGATATATAGGTCTTGATTTTGTTGTTCATACTCACGCTCTTCCTACCTGCGAAATACCTCGCAAAACTGACTTATTTCATTGGTGGCTTTTTTTTCTGGCACGTTGCGCCCGTGATTGCAGCACTTTCCCCAAATGACCGCGCTCGGTATGTAACGGACACTGACCGTGAACGATACTTTGATATATTGTTTAGTTTACCTCCTGCATTTTCCGATGTTCCTACCGACGCCGATTACGCAATGGAACTCATTTCGCAACGGGTAGCTGCAGGACTCGATGTCCGACCGGTTCGACCACAAAAGGCAAAAGCTCGCGACAAGAAGGAGCGGGATGGTGGTGTGGCGGAAAACGATGCCGCCCAGCAACAGTCGCAAAAGAAAGACAAAGACGTTGATTGGAAAAAGTGGGGTGAACGCGCCGCCGTTGGAATGACCTGGGCCGAAGATGGGAAACGTATCTTTACTGCTGGCCAAGTATGTAGGCTGAATTATACGGAAATTCTAGCGTTGACCTTTCTCCATATAGTGGCCCCCAAATGCGAATCGTGCCGCGCCCAACTCGTCGGTTGAAACCCACAGTGTGTTCTCTGTTCCCGAACAAAATCATTTGCTCATTCTGTCGTTTTGAAGCGTTCCCTGCGCAACATACATCCGCGCCGGGCCTAATAACGCTGACAGCAGAGACATTATTCTTCACGCCACTCATGTCTTCGACCGCTAAACTCGAGATTCCTCTTCGTAGCCTTAAAGGAGTCAAGAAGAAGAGCGGCATTTTTACTGCGCTGACTATCAGTTGGATGGACGCAGAAGGGAACGGGAAAGAAGAGACGTTTCGATGGGTGGGTGGTCGCGACGAGTTGTTTGCACGTTTGGTAGGGACTGGGAAGCGCTGGATCAAGGCCTGATATGTATTTTTAGTATTTTTCTTGTATTTCCCCATATGTGTATCAACTTGCCGTTTGCGACGTAAAAGCCGCTGCCGGATTCAGACTCCGACGTCTCTCGCTCTCTTCCCTCTCTTAATGCTCTAATATCGCTCTAATCACTGTATTGTCGTATCACAACAAGTAGTCTGTATACTCTGGCCTGGCCGCCTGTGAGTGCTCTTCCGCTCAGGTATCGTACTAGACATCGGACGACGGCCGTGCTAGGTTATTTTCTTTGCTGTAATATGTTCTTTTCTCCCGAGTTATTGGCCAAACGGGACAGTGGTTTCGGTCTCCTTTGGTATGATACATTGCTGCAACTGGGCTTTAACCAAAACTGATCCTCGTTTAAGGCTCGCCGCAACGCTAGGCTCCAAATCAACCTTCAAGAAACTCCCTAAGCGATCAGTGCTTACCGCCGACATATCTCAGCTATGTGGCCTTATAGCCACTCCCTCAGAGCCTCTAGCCTTAAGGTAGCTGGTACTCTCTCGTCCTTCAGCCACACGTACGATGTTGTGTCCAGACTTTCTAGTAATCTTATGATCGGGGTTGCACGGTGCGTTAAACCATCTCCGTTAGCCCTCGTACCTCTGACGTAGATAATCTACTGTCCAGAGTTTACAAGGGTGCGAGTCACTTCCTCGTTGGCACGACCAATATTAATGCCTCATTGTCTCCCAGTCAAGCAAGAAATTTTCATGACAGACGTATCGAATTGTGTCGCCTCCCTCAAGAAAGTCGTGCAAGAAATGCAATCCATCGCAGCTGCGGGAGAACAGCTGCAGATGGCCCAACCCACTGCTCGGTTCGTTTTCTTGGGCCGCTTGCCATTGCGCAACAAATCATTCTTCTTCATTAGACCCTCCGCTGTAACCTTGGCCAAAGATCCTGGGGCTGCGTATTTGATAGATTTTGATGCTCTTGTCGCTGTCAGTATTCGTCTTCTCACTTCACATCCAAGCATTCAATTTGTTCAAGGATTGGGACGAATACCTTAATATTGGAGGTGAAAGTCACGGTTATGGGTGTGCGACCGTCACTCACGGATTGTTTTAGATCAAACTAAACCTGACGAGGTCGAAACCGATGATGAATTTAACCCCAAATCCAAATCAAAGAAACCAAGCCGCAAAAATAAAGCTCCACAGCCTGCTGAAGATCCTAGGGCGGACATGTACACCCTCAAAGAGCATCACGACCACCTGCTTTCCAATTCATTCGACCTCTCGTTCAACGGAAATGGTATAAACCCGTCGTCCTCTCAAACCGGCGGAGACTTCGCATTAGATGATATCTTTTTGGATGCCTCGGATGGGCTGGATGTCGGCGCAGGTCTGGACGATGATTTGGCGAAGGAATTGGGAGAAGGATGGGGTATCTTCCCCGACAACGCAAAGTAAGCGATATTGCTGTTTTCCACCGATGTTGAAGCTAATCACCACTGCACAGTGACATGCAGCTCGACGACCTAGGAAACAATGATGCGGATATTCTGATGGACGTTGATCTTGGTGTCGATGCTGCGTTTGATGCTGGTGCTGCATTTGATTCGGGACCGCTGGAGATGCGCCCTAGAAGTGAATCCGCACTTCCAATTACCCCTAGAAAGAGAAAGGCAAGCCCAGTTCGATCGTCCACGACACTTAATCTCATTCAGATATCGAAAGGCGGACTCCAATTGGGATAAAGGTTGGAATCGTTGTTGAAGCAACCCAACAAACTCACCTCTTTTTAGAAAATCTTCCTCCTTCCACTTTACGTAGAACGAATGCCACCCCCGCCACCGCTCTAAGTCCTGCTACCTCTTTTTCACGGCTACTTCTATCTCAAGATACCGAGCCACAACTTCCTCTCCTCGATGTTACGGCGAACGATCAGAATCAAACAAACCGTGGAGTCAAGAAATTCAAGAAAACTAGACTGCTTCTTGACGCGCGAACAGAACTGACTGACGATGAATTAAAGGTCTGTCGCGGCCGCTGCTACTTGACTTGGTGTTCACATTTGCTAGGCGGCTCGGGCAGAATATCTAAAAGGTCAGGCAATATTAAGACGCGGACTCGATCAAAAAAGGGCAGAAAAAGATGGTGGAAAATTTATTGAAGACATGGTGTGGGGTGTACCTCGAGGAGGTAACCGGATCTCGTATAACTGTGACGCCGATTTCTGACTCGCTGTAGTCCAAGCTGAACCGTTAATCGAATTCTGGCAAGAGAACTTCAAGGTTCAGGTAATGTTTTCCTCCTGAAGCTGGAAAATTTGCTGATCTAGCCCAGGTGGAGGCGAGAACCGGAACTGTTGTGATTCATCCAGTCGGTGGGACAATCTTACTTGGCGTTTTTTCTAGTGTGCCGACATCCTACAGACGAGCCTCCCACGAAACGCCGCAAGATAAGAGATGCACCGAATATTGACGACATGCCGCAAGATTTTGGGAATGAGATCAGGGAAGAAGCCGCCTTTGATTATGATTTCAATATGCAGGATGCCGACTTGGGCGTCGGGCTCGGTGGTAAAGTGAACTACAATGAGGGGATGAACACGCTAACAGAGAGTAGACGATTATATCGACGCTCCCAGAGAGCAGGGCTCAATCCATCGGCGCTCCTCAGAGGTCAGTCTTCAAGTCCACCAAGACATAGATCGCGCGACCGACGGAATAAACAGGAACCTGGTCAAGGCCGCAATGTTTCTCGTCCACCATCCGTACTTGGGAGTAATTTCGACATCGCTCCACTCCCGCCTTCAGGATCTCAGAGAAGCTCGCTCTTTCCGTGGGACAATGCTGGTGGGGGTTCATCGAGTGCCGCAGACTTCGCCCCAATGGGCAGTGACCGCATCAGTGTTGATCGGGCGGATATCAGAATGAGAGGAAGTTCGTTGAGTCGCAGAGATAGCTCGCTTGTTCCCAGTCAAAACGGGAGCGTCGCGGATGGTTTGGAATTCTCCCCGGGCTTTGCGAAAAGCTCACAGGCTTTCGGAGAGGATTACGCATTTGACGGTACGTAGGCCTACCTCCTTGCCTTGCAGCGAGACCGACGAGAAACGAGTATAGTGGATAACCAGCCCAACCAGTCTGCCATAGATTCACAGCGCTCGGATATGAACCTGATTACTCTGGAAAGAAACTCGTTCAATTTTCTCGAGTTAGTACACCAATTTAGCCGTCGCTTGCAAGTTCTCATACATCCCCTTAGATACGTTAGGATGCAACTCCAAGGTCTTCCCAACTCGGTCTCCGATTTGAGCTTCGATGCCGTAGTCCCGACTGCGACGAGTACGCGCCATGTTGCAGCAGCAGCCTTTTATCATTGTTTAGGTGATGCCCGATGAATCTGCTGCGAAATCACAGTGGTTAATTGTTTTTCCTAGTTCTCGCGACTAAGGATCTATTGCGGGTGAAGCAGGCGGAGTCGTACGGGACGTTGTGCATAGCGATAGGTTGAGGACCGAAATTGCCGAAATGATCGACGTGGGGTCATGTAATAATGTGAAACTCGGACCACAATTGAGCAGCATTTGGCTGCATTTGTTCGATTCGAATCGTATCAACGGCCGCAGGATATATACTATACTCAGCGTCAGTACATGTCGGAGCTGCCGTCTTTGACCCCACTTGGGTTGCCGTGCTAAGTTTGACCCACTTTCATTCCCGGTCGACTACTTAATCGCTTGCGACCTTTTTAAATCCTTCCATCGTCCTCCATGTCTTCGCCTGCCGTCTTAGCCGCTAAAGCTGCTCTCGCGAGCATCGATCTCTCCAATTATGACCCTGAGCAATCCAGACTCATGGATGAGAGATGCATCCTCGTCGATGAACAGGATAACGCAATTGGGGCGATGGACAAGAAGACTTGTGGGTATTCGGCCCCTCAGTGTCGTGCACTTCTAACTGTGGTCAAGGCCATCTAATGGAAAATATCAACAAGGGCTTATTGCATAGAGCCTTCTCGGCTTTCGTCTTCCGTCCTTCTGACGGCAAACTTCTATTGCAACAACGTGCTTCCGAGAAAATTACTTTCCCGGATATGTGGACGAATACATGCTGCTCCCATCCTCTCGACGACTTTGAGGAGGAGAAGGTAGAGCAGGATCAGTTGGGCGTAAGAGTTGCTGCATCGAGGAAGCTCGAGCATGAGCTGGGTATCCCACCAGCCCAGACGCCCGTGGACCAATTTCAATATCTGACCCGCATTCACTATCTTGCACCCTCTGACGGAATGTGGGGAGAGCACGAAGGTATTTCCGTTCGCACCTCCACAAGTCCAAGGATCGACTGACTCTTAATAGTGGATTATATCCTGTTTCTAACTGCCGATGTCACCGTCAACCCGAATCTCAATGAAATCCGGGACTACAAGTACGTTGACAAGGCGGAACTGCAGGCCATGTTCGATGCTCCGGGTATGTATAATTTCGCCTTCTAATTGCCCCATATTCTCACAATTTTTACAGGGAACTCTTTCACCCCGTGGTTCAAATTGATTGCCCGGGATTTCCTCTTCGGTTGGTGGGACGAGCTTTTCTTGCGGAAAACTGCCGAAGGCAAAGTCTCCGCCAAAAGCTTGGCTGGTGTAGTGGACGGGTCAAAAGTGATCAAGATGGCATGATATAGATATAGAATTTGTGTAATCCAGCCAGCCGTTATGAAAGGAATCCCGGAGGGACACGCTTGAAGACGAGCAGTTCCCGTCGAGATCCCATCCCAAGAGGGCCACCTCTGGCCATGGGGACAGTCGCATTCAAGTTGAATTCCATACCCATCAAGGCTCTGAGTATCTGCATCAGAAAGCGGGCAGGCTTAACTGCATTTTTTGTCAGTGATGTCCTCCCACGACCAAGACGGACCAAGCGTACCTCCCGCCCCCCCAATCTCGCGCTTGGTTTCCACAATAAGGATGTCGTTTTCTTCGCTTACTTCGATTTGGCCAGGTAAAAACGCCCTAAGCTTCGGTCCAAACGAGACCGCGATGTGAGGGGGAGGATTTATTAAGGAACTATCGGTCATTTGGTCATTGGCGAGCACTTTGGAATTAATGCACCCACAATCGTCGTCCCCCTCGAGACAAATACCCCAGAAAAAAAGCTGAATCTTTATTTGCGGCCGTGCTTTGAAAAACGAGCCGAGGTTGCTGAAAAGTGATGGTAAGGTGGAATCAAGATGAATAACGATTGCATACCGTGGTAGTGCATCTGGTAGATGTCATGAACGAGAACCCCTACCAGTGTTTTCGTTAACGGGACGCAGTCAACCACAAAGCTAAAACCTTACCCGCACCGCAAACAAGGTGAATAGTGCAGTGATCAACTTCCAGGCGATGTGAACGTCAGGTCCGCTCATATTCCATGGCGCATTTCGAAACCTGACTATCCAGTCAGCGCCGCGAACTTGTGTTTCGACACCATGCGGCCAAAGAGGGAAAATCTCTCTCTCAATTTCTTGTCGAGCATTGTCAAGAGTATTTTCCAATAACAATTCACTGTCGCCTTTAAATGTAACAAATAGGTGAACTAAAGGTGGATTGAGGATCCAACACACCAGAGGGGAGAAAGTAAGACGAACATGCTTCTCCCTTGTCGGAGGATTCGATTGTCTGGTCTGGCGGCGCAAGGGCTGTATGCTTGTCATGCTTAACCCTTGAATTTATGCGCCGCCTGGGCTGCGAGCCTTCCGGAAGTGCCGCCTGGACGGGGGCAGCCCCAGCTGCGCCTGATTTCTTGAGGGCAGACTTCAGAGGTAGCGGAGTGGTTGCCGCGCGATAACTATGCTTGGGACGACTTTTATTCTGTAGCGGCTGTGATTGGGCAGGAGGTGTCTCATGCGGTGGTATGAATGGGGCTTGAGGTTGGAGAGCGGGCTGGACGGGCCCGTAGGGAGTTGCAGGCGCGTAGGAATTTGGAGCGGCGGGAGCATAAAGCGGCATGTAGCCGTTGGGAGCTTGCCCCTGGCCCATGATGGGCTGTTGGGCGTAGATTTGCTGAGGGCCATAGTTATAATAGGCATACGCCATAGTGTGGCGCGTCAATGGTAGAAAACAAGGTGGGAGCACACACTGCGGGCTTTTGAACTCGTGAACATGAGGCTGTCACCTGGACCAGATTGGGCCAAAAAAAAAAGCCTGCAGTCAGGAATTCTTGATGTCTCCTGCGAATGTGTCTTGGACAGAATGCAGTCGCTCGATAGCGATTTGCAGCCCGTCGAAGATGGAAGGGCGATCGCGATTCGCCGAATAATTCCGACGGCTGTCGTCACCCCACCGTGACGTGTGACTCGTTTTGGCCTCCAGTCTCAACTCCGATGGCCTCGACATTTTTTACATGGCTGCGCTCGCCAGCTGCACGGGAGTATTTCTTTAGTATGTCCTAGTCTCATACCATTTAAATAGTGCTCATAGTTGACAGGTACACATTTTTGGGGTCCTGTCAGCATTTTCCCCTCCACTGTCGGAAATTTCTGAGTTTTGCCCAGGTCGCCAACTGGGGACTTCCCCTTGCCGCGTTAGCTGACCTGCGGAAGGACGAGGAATATATTTCCGGGACAATGACGACCGCGCTCATGTGCTACTCGTACGTCTATTGTGCTGTACTCATTTCATGCATTATTGAGCCCGGGGTTCCTGCAGTCTGGTTTTCATGCGTTTCGGTGAGCTGGACTCTTCTTTCTCCTGCCCAATTTCAACTCGCATCTCTCTTTAGCATGGCGCGTTCAACCACGCAACTATCTCTTGTTCGCGTGCCACTTCACAAATGCGGCAGCGCAAGGTGTTCAAGACGCTCGCTTCGTGAACTATTGGCATTATGGCGGCAGAGAGAAGAAACTCGGCGTGACCATCGACGATGTTGCGGACAAGGCAACTGGGAAAGTTACCGAAGCTGTGAAAGCAGCCAAGGATCTTAAAAAATAGCCATATTCCGTCGACTGCTCTCGACGTAGACCTAATAATGTACAAAGCAGATCTTTTGGATCACCAGAAACCATCGTCCGCATCACCACCTTTTTTCTTCTTACCTTTGCTCTGCGCAAGCGCTTGACTCTCGTACATCTCTGCAACCTATCAATAACGTTAGACGCGTCGGCGGATAAGACTCAGAACTAACCTGCTCAGGTCCTGTCGCATCATCTGCAGATTTATCGTCTCGTATTCTCACAAACCGTGGAAATCGCAGCGATATTCCTCTTTCCTCGACCTTTCAAACCAATAATTAAGGAGCGGTGAAGATAAATGACTCGATGACACGCACCAGGCCTTGCGCTGCAGTATACACGGGGCTCAAGCTCAAGTCGGCGGTCAACACCTCCCAAACAATTTGGGGCTCAAACCAAACATCTGGTTTTGCACCTCCAACTTTGATATCGCCTCGAACCTTAGTGAGTTCCAAAGGTTTGAGAACGTCGTAGTGCGACTGCAAGACCTCTTCACTGAACCCTGTGCCGATTTTGCAAATCGTTTGGAACTCTTCCGAGTCACTGTCATAGCAGGCAAGCAGAAATGCGCCATAGACGTTGGTCCGTTTTCCTTTGCCATAGTATCCACCGACGACAACGAGGTCTAGAGAGTCCCCGACTCCAGCCAAGTAGTCCTTTTTCAGCTGTCGAGGTGTCCGTTAGAGGTGGTTAGAATGTGTCTAAGTTCGACCTACTTTAAGCCAGTTGATGCTTCGTCGACTGGGCTCGTAAAAGCTGGCGTCGGTTTCCAGCATCTTGACCATCAGACCCTCGCATCCGTCCTTGACACTTTGCTCAAGGAAGGTCTGGATTTCGTCCGTGGTTTCACTGTCGGAAGACTTGGCAAAGTCGAATTCGCCCGGAACAACTTGGAAATGCTTTCGCAAAAGCTCGCGACGTTCATGCAGCGACTTCTTGAGCAGGGGCTAGAACGAAGGGGTTCATTTAAAAAGGGAGATAAGGAGAATAAAAGGTGCTCGCCTCGCCGTTCAGATACAAAAGGTCAAACGCGAACAGACAAACGCGAACTTGAATATCTTCTACTTTGACGTCCTTTCGTTTCCGTCGGCTCAATTCCTGGAAAGGCATGAGTTTTCCGGTGGTTCGGTCAATGGCGACGGCCTCGGCATCCAGCACGAATGACTTGGTAGACTCTTTGATACACTGCATAAAATAGATAAGCTTGTGTGACCACACCAAGTTCGTGAACACGCAACGTTTGGAAGTTGTTCCACAAGATCAGGGTATTTCTTGCTCATGTCTTCCGAATTTCTACTGAAGACGCCGACAGTGCCGTCTGCGAGTCTGTGGACCTTGCGGAGAGTTAGAATTCTCAATGAAGCAGTTGCAAAGACAGAAATTAACCTGTGCACGTTCTCCGTCATATTTGTACTCGCAAGTGAACTTCTTGTTTTCGAATCTGTCGAGTACTTCGCCAATGGCCTTGGTGGGTTTGGCAAGCATAGGCTTGAGCGGAACTCCAGGGGTCAATTTACAGTGATCATGTAAATTTTCGACGCCGAACTTGAGTAAGGCCGGGATAACCTCGTCGTAGGACGGCAGTTCACTGCGAGCAGTTTGAGCGTACTTTACGACTCGAGACGAAAGGAATGCACCTATAAACAGATTTAATGGTGTTAGCGCCTTCCTCTAACCGATTTGTTAATTTTTCTTTGCTCCATTTTTTGCCGGCTGAAAAGACCGTTTAAACAAACCAGTATAAACTTGTGTGGAGAGTATACCTTTATCTTTCTCCGCGAGAACAGCGGCATGCGCAAGGGCGACAACAACAGATCGTTCTGCGTTTCCGATGCGCAGCTTGCCCTCCAAACTACGTACAATGTATTTCGCCTCAAAGTCTTGGCAGGCTGCAAGGAGTTTCGTGATGATCGAAACCTTCTTGGCTTGGGACTGGAAATGTGAGCTTTAGCGCAAGCAGTATAAGCCAGTGAGTGGGTCTTACAGAGTGACCGGATGTCAGGGCAATTTCGCGGAGGTTTGCAAACACAAAGGAGAGAGTCAGAGGTTTAGGCTTGAAGAGAACCTTCTGACTGTTTTTCGAGTTCTAAAATAGCACGAATTAATTGCGATCAGGATAGAGAAAGACCACATACCATTGCAACAAGCCCAAGATCACCCTCTTTTTTGAGATCGGCCTTTATGACAGCGATACTCCGTCCAGTGGATTCGCCAATAGCTTTAATGAGCAGACTTTCCCCAATACCCAACTCGACACCAATATAATCTGGGCTCAGCTGTACGGGGGTCAATAAAAATCGAGACGTGGAAAGCTCGGCGTACTCTGTTGATACACAAATATACGGCCTGCAGGAGTGACTTGGAGTCGCCTTCTGCACTCCGCTGGATGACCAAGTATAGAAAGGATGTGAGAAGCGCGGTTTTTTCTAACCGCTTTGTGGTGGCCTCAATCAGAGCAAATGTTTTCGTGAGCGCAGCATATGGTACACTGCGTTCAAGGATTAGCGTTGCACGACTGAGAAGGAGCAACACATACGGATCTCCGGTTTTCCAGCCACCCTTGACGTCCACGTCTTCCTTTCTTGAAAGAGCTGCCTCGGCACTGATAACGCGTCAGTTTGCGCGAAATGGTCGAAAAGCGGCGTACATTTTCGAGGCCACACCCGTATCATCGTCCGAGTCAATTTCGTCCGCCTCGAGCTCGTCTTCGCCTTCATCAGCGCTGGCTGCCAAACCATCCGCTTCCTCATCCTCGACTTTTTCCTTCTTGATCACTTCTTTGGCCTTTTGTTTACCTTTAGGCGAAGGTTTGGGTGGGGATGACGGCTTATAGCCTGATGAGGATTTCACGGGGACTGCTGACACGTCTTGAGGGGCGTTTTGTACAGAGACGATGATGACTCACCGGCGGGTTCGTCGTCCTCGGCATCAGAATCGACAATTCGTCGTCGCTTCACTCTGGGCCCACCTTCAAGAGTGGTAAGGTCAGTTGCGACTGAGTCTTTGCGCTTGGAAGTCTCGGCTGTAGGCGCGTTAAATGGACCCTATTCACGCGATTTGAGGTCTCACCTTGCGGGGGATCCTCAGTATCAACCTCCATTGCCGTCTCTTCAGGCTTTGGCGCGTCGGGAAGCGTGTTCTTGGACTGTTTCTTGGCCCCCCATAATTCGGCGAGGCTGGCTTGCTGGGGAGCGGCGGGCTTTATGGACTTGGGCATTTCGAAGAATTTACCTGACGAGAGTCGGGTTAGGACGGATCGCGTACGGAATGGTCGAAATAACCTAGTGTTTGCTGACGGCCCATAGAAAGGAGGCGTGCCAATGGTACAGCGCGTCTGATAGGACCAAACATGCGCATCCAACGCGGAGGTCCAAATTCAAGCAATTCAAGGAAGACTGGCTTTTCTTTCAATGACTGACCACGGCCAAAGATGCAGACAAGGCAGGCCGATGAAAGACAGATAAACTCGGATAGTACTCCCGAGGTGACTCCAATAAGCAACGGTGGAACAAAGTATATATAAAGTTGTACAGAAAAGCGAAGGTTCCCCAAGGGAAACTGTGAAGAGGGTGTGGTATGTATGTAGAACTCGTACTGCATACCACATTGAATCGAATATTTACAAGTTCGATGCCATTAAATTCAATAAATTGAACTCGGATAGGTCGCAATGAGTCCAGGGCAAGGCACGGCCCCTAGGCGTTCATTGTGCTGCCTCCAGCATCGAATTTGCGCAATGCCGCCGACTGTTTGAGGACGATCGTGAATGGCTGACCACGGAGTGTCGAAGATAGGGGTGATTATATAACGAATCAGCACGTGCACCTGACCAGTCGTTGATGGCAATTTTGATGGCACGGCAAGCTTGAAGCACACGAAAACACCGCGCACCCACCCGCCTCAAGACTCGCAACTATGGCCGACCAAGTCAGTCACCATCGCGCTCTGCTCTACCTAGCTGATCTCTGTCTCCCAGATCGAAAAAGCGTTCCAGAAGCAGCCTATTTTCCAGAACGCGAAAGCCCGCGGTGCGTCTGGGTCTCCTACGCCTGCTGCGTCTGCTCATATTCCATCCAGGCGGCAAGAAGATCTCCACCAAGGAGAAGCGTTGGTACAAGGATGTTGGTCTTGGTTTCAAAACCCCTGCGGAGGCCATTAACGGCTCATACATTGGTGTGTGCTGCTATGAATCTATGTCGACTTTTATTAAGACGCGCCAGACAAAAAATGCCCGTTCACTGGGGACATCTCGATTCGTGGCCGTATTCTGACGGGCAAGGTTGTGTCGACGAAGATGAACCGCACCATCATCATCCGGAGGGACTACCTCCACTACATCCCAAAATACAGTGCGCATTGTTTTGCGCGCCCTATGTCCCCGTGCTGATTGCCCCGCAGACCGTTACGAGAAACGGCACAAGAATCTGGCTGCGCACGTCTCGCCCGCATTCCGTGTAGAGGTTGGGGACGCGGTCACAGTTGGTGAGTATCCTGGAGGATCCACTGCATGTTCCGACTAACGTACTGTAGGGCAATGCAGACCACTTTCCAAGACCGTTCGGTTCAACGTGCTGCGGGTGTCGAAGAGCAAGGCGTCGGTCAAGTCGTTTGGCAAGTTCTAGTTATATTTTCCAGCTACATACGTCCATGCAATACTATGTTTATGCTGTGAATGAGCTGTTGTGTGAAGACGATGTCGTGTGGATCAAACTTGCGCAAATACAAGTGGCTCTCTCACGTCTTCTGAGTTAGCGGCGACGGTTCGTCAAGTTCGTCAAGCTGGCTCCGACCCTTCTCTCCGTTTTCACCTCGCGCCTGTCTAAAGCGCGCCCAGCCTCGCCCCAGCCTCCCCAGATGGGCCAGCAGCCTTCGAAGAAGGCAAAGAAGGGCGCAAAGGACGCTGCTGTCCCGCCGGCCAACGGCTCCCCAGACCCAGACACAACCCCCGACGACACCTCGGAGAGCACGCCCCAGGCGAGTCTCTCTCGCGCGACCGGCGCTGCACCAGCGAACGGTGCAGACCTTCCAAATGGCGCCCCGTCCATCAGTGTGTCAGACCCAGAAGGCGCGCCAGTCTCCCCGGGAGCAGCCACGACATCACGGTCGCCAGGCTCCCCCCAGGCTTCCAAAGGCGCCAATCTCAGCGACCAATCTCCCTCCGGCTCCGCCTCGTCTCCCCAGCAATCACCAAAGCCTGCACCGGCGCCCCTCGACATCCCTATCACACAAACTATCCTCTCCAACTCCACCGCATTCAGTCCGGGGTCCGCAGCGAGTGCCACACCGCAGCCAGACCCTGCAGCCAACGGGGGACAAAGGACAAGATGAAACAGTTGGATGTGGACGACATGATCTCACGGCTGCTAGAAGTCGGGTACACTGGCAAAGTTAGCAAATCTCTCTGTTTGAAGAACACGGAGATTACTGCCATCTGCCTCGCTGCCCGCGAGGTCTTCCTCAACCAACCCACCCTTGTGGAGCTGTCCCCCCCTGTCAAGATTGTGGGTGACGTCCACGGCCAATATTCGGACCTCATTCGATTGTTCGAAATGTGCGGCTTCCCCCCCGCTGCCAACTACCTATTCCTCGGCGACTATGTCGACCGAGGCAAACAGAGTCTTGAGACCATTCTCTTGTTGCTATGCTTCAAAATCAAGTATCCCGAAAACTTTTTTTTGCTGCGAGGCAATCACGAATGTGCCAACGTTACGAGAGGCGAGTCTGACAACATTTACAACTCTCGGTTCGGATACTTACACTGCGCACAGTATATGGGTTCTATGACGAGTGCAAGCGACGATGCAATATCAAGACATGGAAAACCTTCATTGATGTCTTCAATTGCCTCCCAATCGCCGCCATCGTCGCGTCCAAGATATTTTGTGTCCATGGCGGCCTTTCACCGTCGCTCCACTCCATGGACGATATCAAGCGCATACAGCGACCAACAGACGTACCGGATTATGGGTTACTCAACGATCTGCTTTGGTCCGATCCATCTGACACAGCATTGGACTGGGAGGACAACGAGCGGGGTGTAAGTTATTGCTTCGGCAAGGGCATTATCAACGACTTTTTGGTACGGTATGACATAGACCTGATATGTCGGGCACATATGGTCGTGGAAGATGGATATGAGTTTTGGAATGATCGGACATTGGTCACTGTGTTCAGTGCGCCAAACTATTGTGGTGGTGAGCTGCATTCTTATCGTCACAGATCGTGTCACTCATTCAACTCCAGAATTCGACAACTACGGCGCATGCATGAGGTTATTGCGCACCAGCCACTTGCTACACGTCGTTTCTAACCGTTGTTCACAGCGTTTCGGAGGACTTATTATGCGCCTTTGAGCTGCTCAAGCCGTTGGATGGTGCCGCATTACGCAAGGAGATGACCAAAGTAAAACGGAAGAGGTGAGTCCTCCTGCCGGTCGACGCGATCTGCAGTTCATTGTCATACAGCTTGATGGCTACCGCCTAAACGACCCACCAACAACCCCGACTTATCATATACGAATATAATTCCGCGCTCGCGACTTTTATGGTCGGGCTTCGTTGTTGTGGCCCTTCCCGGAGCTGGGTGTTGGGTTGGCGGCGGGGGTCTGGTTGGCGGCGCCGAGGGGCAGGTCCGTTCTTTACGGCCGTATTTGTCTGTGGGGTGCTCTTCTTCACGTTTATTTTCTGTGTTTCCGCGTCCACTCTTTTGAGCCACAGACTCTGTACAATGTTTTTATGTCGGGTACTTTGCTGCAACCTCTTGCTATCTTAATAAGTCGTCAAGATCGCTCTTTTAATTTTTCATGCACCATCTGCATTAAGAAGAGGAATTGTGTCCCATAAAACGAGCTCGGATATATACATCTGTTACATGGAATCAACCTCTCACTCCAACAATTGAGAATCCAGGGGCCTTGCTTGCAATGAACAAGAGAAGGCTAAGGGCATACTGGTGCGTCGCGTGGATAACATAAATCCGCCATAGAGGAACTTTATATACCTGATGATTCCCGAGGACCATTCAATAGTCTGCTCGAGCGGTAGACCATCCGGGCCAGAAGGCTTGGAGATGGTAAAGGTATGGAGAATTGAGGCCATGGCAATAAACATGGAGTCGTTAGCGAAGAATCGTCCAGGACAAATCCGTCGCCCAAACCCATAGAGGACTCGCATGGGATCTATGCTTGAGGACCCTGGTTCCATGAATCTGTCTGGATCGAAGGATTCGGGATCCTTGTACACGCTTTCGTCGTGCAGCATTGCCCTAGAAATTTCAGTCATCCCGCGAGGCGGATACCAAGGTGTATACCCACCAGATGTTGGCGATCGCGGTTGTGTTCTTGGGGATATGCCATCCTCGGTATTCCACGTCCTTTGTGGAAAAATGCGGGACCCCGAGGGGCGTTATAGGGTAAGCTCTCAACGTCTCCTTCAGAATACAGTTCAGATAGATCAAATTGTCCTGGTCTTCGAAGGAAGGAAGACGAGTGCGGCCAACAACCCGATCAAGTTCTTCTTGCGCCTTCGCTTGGATTGAAGGGTGCAACATCATCGCCCACACAAAATTCATCAAAGCGCAAGCTGTCTGTCGCATAATTAGTTATTTGGAAGAATGGAATGAATGCTAGATTACCGTATCAGAGCCCGCTTAATGAGACAGCTGGTGAGCAATCATTGGATGGATCCAGTTCAACAAGCCAGCGTACCACTATATAAAACTCCTCCACAATTTTTTATGAGCTCTTCGTCAAGACCTGCGCCGGCAAAGCTATCTTCGATCATCGTACTGACCATGGACGCAGTGGAGACACCACGCGCCTGAAGAGAATTAGATGGGCTCCCGTGTCAGTTGGAGGCGCACTTGCCATATCTTCTTTCACCTGGTAGTAAGGGGCGTCTCTCATCTGGCGCGCAAGAGCGCGTCGGGATAGAGCCATTCGTTTAAAGGAAGCTCCAGGAAACCAAGTTGGAAGATGTATGACTTGTTGCAACATTAAGGGTCGAGTAGAGTAAATGACGTGAAATAGCTTCAACGCACGTAGGGGGAAAGCATCAACAATGGCCGCGCCTGGTGGGGCCTTGACTCCATGTGTGCGCACTTCGTTGGCAATATCTAAAAATTTGTCGGGGCCGTCCGAGATTTCGTGGCCATAAACGACTTTCATTATTATTCCACCCGCCATGCTTGAGGGTATCGTAATGAGTGCAGAAGGAGGATTGAATTAGTCAATTTACCGTTTTAACAGATGCATAAAATCAGCGGGACGAGATGCTAGCGATGAGAGTAGCTTGTGGACTTCCGCAATCATGATACCCCGGTATTTTTCGGTCACAACTGAGGGTTGTAAATGCGCTTGAACTACTTTTCTGTGGGAGGTAAAGCCCTGTACACGAATAGATTCAATAAACGAGAGCTGGAAATGCGCTCATCTAACCTCGTGGTAACTCATAAGCACTAGGTGCCATTTCCAACCGGTTCTGACGGAGAATGATTCATTTCAATGCGGCAGAACGTGCACAAGAACTCACAAGTCCTTGAGCACAGGAAGCCTCGGCCTGTCGGAGAAAACCACTCCTTTTCGATCTAAAAGATCACTAGCAGCTTGTAGAGAACTGATGCAGACGATGGGAGTGCCCAGTACTCGCAAAAAGACGACATCACTGTCTGCAATGTGTAAGAAATAACGCTCATTCATGCAACAGGATAGACTCACTGTAGGCCGCGTTAAGGGCTCTGAACTTGAGCCATTCTCTACCTTTCGTTGGTAGGTCTTTCAGATTTCCTAAAATTGGAAACCTCGAAGGCGGCCCAGGAGGTAGTGGAAGCATCTTGGGATTGTGCTTACGCCGCTGTAAGAAACGAAAGAGGAAATAAGAAGGAAGAGAGAGCAGCAGGATCTTGATTAGAGTTTGCATACTGGCCGTTGGAGCGTTCGTGGTTCGGAAATGTGGAAAGTTGTTGGATGGTGTTCGTTATAATTTATAGATTGTTGTGAGCATGGGTTTTTTGATATGTGTCAGTGACAGCTGCAGCAGCAGCCTATGGAGTCGTGCTTCTGCCGCCAACGGAACATATTCAGTCGCAGCGATGACGGCTGATGGCGGGAACAAAGTGGGAAGTGATGTCAAAATTTGACAGGCGATCATTCAATCTTGGCGTGTGGCAGTGTAGTATGCCATCACTCGTGATGATCGACGTTGCCAAAAACCATGGAAGAAAAAGAGTGAAAGATGTTATAAAAGTCTCCCTGAGAGTTTCCGACGTTAAAGTTGCGATTAATCCGGATTACTTGGCTAAGCGATGTGGCGTCTTTTTTCCAGCATGTCATATGCCAGGACCCCAAATGCTGCGACGATGACACTACAACCGACCACGCTCCCCACCGTTATTGCTTCGACTCCAGCACCGAACAAGATGTCGGAGATGAAAACCAACACAATGGTGAGCAGGTTTCCAACCGATGTGATGATAGGCCCCCAAACCCCAAGAAGCACCTGACAAAAAGTCAAGGAACGAAGGAAGAAGACAGATTCAAAAATACCATGAAACCCGCGTTAAACACTACACCGCTGAGTGCGATTCCGACGATGGTGAACGTGATTGTGAAGGTGTTGGGGAGTATAAACAGTTCTACACCCGTGTGGTGGAGGATGGGAATGAATATCCAAAGCACGCCCATAGTGCAGAGACCTATCGCCGAGGTCAACAGATTTGGGTGCAGGCCAAAGGGAGGAGGGTAGACGGCATCTTCCGAGTCAAGCCCGACACTCGGTGCCTCGTATTGGACATGTTCAGAATCATCGCTGGCAGGGAGGTGCTCGTATTCAGCTTCTGCCACGAGCTCTGGGTCGGACGGTAGGGCAGCATATTTCTTGTACAGGACTTGGTATAACGCGTATCCGAGCGACGCGACGAGGGTCAATAGATCCCCAATGAGTGGGTTGAGTGTGCTGCGTTTCTCGATGGAATGTGCTCCGTCACCGGCTGTCGCGGTGCTTCCACCATATACCACAATCATTACTCCAATGGTCGCGAGCAAAACCGCAAAAAACTTTCTTGGTTCCTGCGCTGAGTCAAAAAAAGGCGAAAATTTGAATGCACGGCAAAACTCGCCCATTTGAATGTCAGTGCATATGCGAAGAAAGCATTCGTGTTCCAAATCGCTTTTTACAGACCTCGGTTAGCCTCGTGTTAAGCCCACGCGGTATAGCTCACCAGTCACATCGCTCACGCTAATAAGAGTGGGTCATATGAATGCTGTTACACTGGTATAACTCACGAAGCTAAAGTGATGGCACAAAACCACAGCAGGGCAGGATACGTGATGCCGAAAGTCAGGGCGAGGATTAGACGTAGAAACTGAAATCTAGGGAACTTGTATGGCGCAGAGCGAGAGATTTGGTGCGGGGACAGATGATTGACGAGGGCGAGCTTTAGGCCGTTACAGAGTGCAGTAGCGGAGTGTTTCGTTGTCAAAGTGAGATACAGTAGATGGCAGGGAAATATAATGGCAAAGGAGGAATGAACGAGGTAACTGAGGTGTCATCAGAGGCTAGAGCGTCGATCCGCAGAGAAGTTTGGCGCACAATATGAAGAAAGGCTGTCTATATCCGAGATTTGTCTGTAGATACTGGGGTGAACCGGTTAGCGGGTAGGATTTTGAGCGTTGAGGACTCGCACCTGGGTCAATTGAGTCTCTACTACGAAAGCGAGGAGAGTGCAGGCAAAAATGGTGAAGGATCTATAGGCGCTGACTCTGGGGGTAACTGTGGGTCCATTTCGGCTCATGCTGGACGTAGGTGGGCCATGCAACAGGTTCAATCTATATATCGTCAGTGCCTTGCGACCTTGAAGCAGGCGAATCGGGTAACAGCACTGCCACCATCCAATTTCGCGCTTCACTTCCATGCTGGGAGCTCTGCTCGCGTCCAGCCGGCCCTTGCTGGCCCGTGTTCGTCTATTTGCTCCTCCTCGCGCAATCCAGCATCCTCTCCATGCTCCCCTCCGAAACCCAGACCTCGCAAGAGGCATGAAAGTTCGCGCCTCGATTAAAACTATGTGCGACGGGTGCAGTATGGTCAGACGAAAGGGCAGACTGTATGTTATCTGTTCAAAAAACCCGAAGCATAAACAAGTTTGTATTCATGCTATTTACTCGAGTGCTGCCTCTGATAATTTCACAGCGACAAGGCTAATAGATGGGCGGCAGTAGAGGCTTTTAGACGGCGGTATTACAACTCACGAACCCACATCTGGAACTCGTACTTAATCCCGTTCTCGTCCTGCACCCCTTCCCCGACCTCGAAGCCAACCCATGCCTCCAAGGCATCATGTGCCGCCCTTTTCCATCCATTCTCCGCATTCGTAGAAGCCAAAACGTCGGGCATGAAAACATCGCATTCGTCAAACGTGGGAGATAAGATACGTGTGAGCAAGATGCGGTCCACGAATCCAACCGGTGACGATGGAGGCAGAGCGAGGCTTTCCGTGTAAAGAGACGCGCCTCCAATAACGAAACCGCGAGATATCGGCGGCTGCTCCGCATTCATTCGCGTGACTGCAGCCTCCAAACTGCCCTCTAGGCTCGCTGAGCCGCTGTGGCGATCTAAGTATCTGCCGCCTGTCGCAGGAATGGCGAACCTACACGTCGTAGCTTGCGTTCCGACTGACTACGATATTGACGCGATTTCGGAGGGGCCTGAATTTTGTCGGGATGCTTTCCCAGGTGTTTCTGCCCATAATGACCGCGTTTGAAGCACCTGTTGGCGCATTCGACGTTACACGCGCAAAGTATGCCATCTCTTTGGATAGACGCCATGGAAGTTTTGAATTCTGGCCGATGCCATTAGATTTGGTAGCAGCGACAATGATGGTAAGACGAGACATTGATATGGAGTATATGCAAACAGAAATGCAAGAAGATAGCGAGGAACGGCAAAACACGGTCAAGAATAAACATTCAGTTCCATTTCTTCCACTCAGACCCCGCAGGAGGCTTGACCTCCACTTTCCCGCGTTTAACTTCGTCCCAGTTGGTGCTGAGAGTGGTGCCGCCACTCTCCTGGTAACTCTTCATCATGGCTTTCTTCGTATCTTCGTCCGCGTCTCCGAATATCTTTTGGAAGAACGAGTTGAGGGTGCTGTCCCCACCGACGTTGGGGTCCTCTTCCGTGGACTTCTCCTTCTCCGACGTCAGAATCTCGGTCGTAATGCCTTCCCAATTCTTCTTGGGCTTCACAGAGGTGGTTGTGACGGAGGAAGAAGCAGCAGAGTTGGCCAGCGCTAAGCGGTCGAGGTTGGCTCAAGAAGCAGGCGACGAAGTGATGGCCACTCACGATCGGGACTGTCTCCAATCAAGCCGCCCCATCTCCCCAACACGGTTTTCGCAAGACGAACCTCAACCTTGACCTTTCCCACTGTGAACTCGCACGCATCGGTGGTTATCTGGCCCTTTAGAGGCTCGAGGACGAGGCTCTTTTCGCCGTTGGAGTAGGAAAGCTATGGATGGAGTGGGGTGAGTGAATGCTAGGCGATGGCGCGACGCACGACGAACCTTTCTGGACTCGAATTTGACCGACACCGCACCGGGATCGGCGCCACGGTCAAAGATGGAGATGATGAGCTTCTCGTCGGTCTCGTAGAATTCATGCCTAGAAGAAAGTTGGGATACTTAGACAAGCAAATGGTCTGGAAATACCTGAGGGCGGTGGCCATGGTGAAATTAAATGGCGGTTGGGCTGTGTCAACGCTGTATTTATGTGAGGCGCGGAAAGCAAGGGTCTTTCTCTAAGATTCCATCTGGTTCCATGTCACACGCGTGACCCTGAGTCGGGCGCGTCGACGACGCGCCCAGAAGTTTAAACTCCGTAGACGCGCGCGATATCCAATCGCGGGGGTGTCTTATGTGCAGCATGTCTTGGTCCAATCCTTCAACGAGTCTCAAACTTTGCCCCATTCGAATAAGCATTCACAAACATCGTCATCGTCTCCACCTCCCACCATGTCTACTGTCCCCAAAGCCGTCCTCTACTATGCCCCAGACTCCGTCTGGTCATCCTCGGTGCTTCTGGCCTTGTATGTATTTGAGCTTGGATCAACAAAAATCTGTATTGACAAGACTTAGCGAAGAGAAAGGCTACGCGGACGACGAGGTCGACCTCAAACCCGTCGATCTAGGTAATAATTCGAATGCTGCTGTCGCGGTCGCATCGGCTGACATCCATTCAGCCAAAGGAGAAAATTTCTCTGTATCTTTTCTGCGTCTCAATCTCAAGGGGACCGTTCCAACGCTCGTCGTTCCGTTTCGAGATTCGCTCGCCGATGATGTGGAGAGCAGATACAAAGCCCTTACAGACACGAAGGTGCGAGATATTTTTCATCGGGTGACGGGTGTCCCAAGACCATACAGGCAATTATAAATTTGCTCGACCAGTCGCGGTCGCCGTTGTCTCGGACCAGGACTACCTCAACTGCACCAGCACCGTCGCTGGCCCCTGCTACCGTGGCTTTTAGCGCTGCAAGCAGTGCGCTTCTTGATATTCTGCATGCCGATGAGGTTTCGCCCGACGCGCTGATATTCATCAATGCTCGCGATAACGCGTCCTTGAAGGCGCTTGCCTCGAAGAGCATCCCCCTCCTCGTTGGGAGACAGAAAGCTTTGACAGAGTGTATATCCGACGCAGAGGCTGGGAAAATTCAGGTCTCCGAAAAGGTCAAGAAGTTTTGGCGGGAGAAGCAAAGCGAGACGGAGCCACTGCTGGCTGTGTTGCTGGCTGCCGACAAGGAGGAGGCTGCGCTGGACTCGGCAGACAAGACGAAGAGAGCAGAGTTCTTTACCAAAGCCAAGGCTGTGTGGGAAGGCGCGGTGAAAGACGCCATCGTGAAACTAAACAAGGATATCATTGGCCCATATGCGCTAGGTACGTGCTGCGCTTTTGAACGGCAAACGGACACGGAATGGTTTGGCAGGGGACCAGATTTCTCTCGTGGACCTTTCACTCGCGGCGTGGATCAGGAACATTGTGATACTCGCTGGAGGGGCGGCGGGGGATGACGGAAGCAAGGCTCTTGGAAAAGTGGAGGGGTATCTCGGATTTGAGCTGCCCAAAGACTTTCGAGTGGTGGATGCGCGGCGGAAGGATAGTGGGACGGTGAGCAAGCTGGCTGGGTTCTGGGATGCGATGAGCGAACGGGCGAGCTGGAAAAAAGTGTACACCAAGTAGAAAGCAGAAGTCGAATGTAATTTGGACTAGTTTGGCTGGAGCGTCTAGACTGCCCCCCTGCGTTCTCGTCCCTCAGCCATCTGGGTTGTTATCCCCGCCTGGTCCCGCCATGGCCTTCCCTGCGCCTCGCATTGAGGACTACGATAGCTCGTCCAGCACCGACTCGGGAGACACTGCTCGCACCTTCAAGCCAGCAAAACCCCGTGCAGCAACCCCCGTTGCATCGTCTCCTCGGTCCAGCTTCCTTTTTCCCTCTTCAGTCCAGTCCGGCCGCTCCTCCGTTAATTCCTCCACTGCAAACACTCCCATCCCCTCCAGGTCTGCGTCTCCGCTGCCCCAGTTTCGCACCTCCACCGCTTCCTCGTCCACCTCCGATACAGACAGTGAGACTACCTCCCCGCTGCTCCGCGCAAACAGGCGCTCGTGGTGGTCCGATGACAGTCGCAAATGGTGGACCATATCGCGCAGAAGGCGGAGGCGACACGGGAGGATCGTAACGTCCTTCAAAAAGTGGTCGAGATGGCTACTCCGTCACCCATTCTTTCCGCGCCAGCCTATCACCATCGTACGTTTCTGTGCATCCGCAAGCTTCGGGTATTAATGCCCTTTTCAGATCCTTACCCTCATTCTGCTTTCCGTCTTCACTATATTCGTCACTCTTCTACTAATGTACATTCTCAATCCGGATAAGGACCCCCTGCCGTGGCGCGCCTACTGCTCTGCAACTACCCCATTCCCCCCTTCGGACCTAGATGCCCTCCCCCCGGCTGGCGTTCTAGTGGGCGTGTTTTCGATCGACTCGGGCTATGAGCGACGTTCACTGGTGCGGACCACCTGGGCTAATCATGTGCGTAGTCGAAACGGCGCCGGCGATGGTGACGGCGGGCTGGGTACGTCCAGGACTATTGTTCGGTTCGTAATGGGAGAACCCCGGAAGGATTGGGAGCGCCGCATTCGGTTGGAGATGGAAAGTATGTGATATTCTACTCTTGAGCAGAATAAAGCGTTAATCCATTCCGCAGCATACAATGACATCATCATTTTGCCCACTCCAGAGAACATGAATGGCGGCAAAACTCATTCATTTTTCTCTTGGGCCTCCCTCAACGCATGGGTTCCACCAGTCTACCCAGAGACGGGCACCAAACCCCGCATGTTTTCCTACTCGAATCGCCACTTCCCCCCTCCTCATCTTGCCCCGCATGATCCCATCCAGGCGCGGCGAAATCGAGCCTCTGGCAGACCCCTTCCATGGGTTCGACCGGACTATGTCGTCAAGGTTGACGACGACTCCTTCGTCATGCTTGCAGAGCTAGAGGCTCGTTTACGAGTTGAACTGCATGCAGACCCGAACAAACCTGACGGAGTTTCGCCATCCCATTCGTCGTCCTTCAGCTCACCCTATTCGACGTCGAATGATAAAACAAACACCTCCACCGTTCAGCCTTTTTCTCAAGGTGCTTCCCCGTACATGGGAGATCCTTTGATATATTGGGGATATCTGGTCACCAACAGACTACACCGGTTTATGGCTGGGGAGCTATATGCCCTCAGCTGGAGCATAGTCGAATGGGTAGCCAAGGACGATGCGGTCAAAGGGCTGACCAAAGGTGCCGAGGACAAGCAGACAGCGAAATGGATGAAATTGCATCCTCAGGCAGACGACGTTCGCTGGCTAAGCGAGCGCTGCTGGATATACAACCATCCAAAGTCGGGCACTGTGTAAGTTGCGTTTGAAGCGGCAGAACTTGATTGCTGACCCTGAGCTCTCAGCTATACGCATGGATTCCTCTTCCCTTCGGAGGTGACCCGTGTCAAGAATAATCTCGTGCCGTATCCGGACAAGGCGCTGAAGGACGTGCTAAACAGCAGCTTAACCGTGGGGGGGACGCCAACGCCTTCGGACTGGGCATACTCGAGTGTCTCGACGTTTGGCGTTAGATATGTGCCTCCAATCCCCGACCTCACTATCCCGCAAAGCATAGAGGCTCTTGTAGAAGGCAGTGAGATGTCGACATTGCGTGAAGGTACTTGGAGTCTTTTTTGTTCAGACCGCGTCATTGACCCGCCTTCTTTACAGGGAGCCCCAAAACACCCGAATACGCGTGGGCCCGGAGAGAAGGGCGAAAAACCAGATACCAAGACCGCCGCGTAGGAGGGACCGTCGTCGTCCATTTCATCAAGAAGAACATGTGGTACCTCGAAACCGCGCTCGCCCTTCTTGAGGGCGACGAACTCAGCGGGTCGGAGGATCTGCCGCAGCACGATTTACATCGAGCGGGTCTGGATTCAGGGACGAGGCTGGTTGTTACTGAACCTTTAACAACGGACCTTATAGACAGCGTCTCCTCGTCTGCCTAGTTATTGCTGGATACCAAGGCCGCACGTGGCATATACCTCGCTTCTCTATTTAAGGCAGAAAGGTTTCGAGAAAGTAGTGTACTTTATTGAACCCTCATTATTCTCCCTTCGTTGAATAAATTCAGTAATAAATTATGTGCTCCAGATGGAACATGCATGGCTTCAAGGTCAGAGATAAGTCTACTGGTACAGATAACGACTGAGGCACAGCTAATAACCATCGAGACCGTGGGCCTGAGGAACTCCCTCTTCGGTCGTGTGATACAGTGGGGTTGATGACTGGAAACGATTCGATACAGCGCGCACAATTGTGGGCTGCCACTTCCTGAACCATTCTGCGCCAATGTCAATGGATGTGGGTGGAAGAGAAAATGAGAAAGCTTACCTCCTTCTCTCATGCCCGAAAGACGACTAGTTCCAGCTGGAGTCCTAATGAGACCTTGCTCGGGGGTAAGCGCAGGGCCCTTGCGTGTGGATACATCCTGTGCTTGAGGTTCCTCTACGGGAACCCAGCTTTTAAGAGCGTAGGCCCCTCCACATACGGCCCATGTTCCACCACCACGGGAGTGGAATCTCTTGAAAAGCCAGATAAAGGGAAATATAAGGAGGATGATGGACAAAAACTTGAGCCATTTATTTGAAAGCATCCGCGACAGTCTGTTGTCTCTGTTTGTGTCATCAGTAGTCTATCACTTGGATCATCGGATGGTACCAACGGTCTGATATAAACCGTCGAAGCTGACGTGGAGAATTTAACAACAATGTCTCCACGGTACGGAGCAGCGAGTATGGACGCGCGAATGGCGTTTTCCAACTGCCGTATGTTCCAGCCATAGGGGACTAGAAGCCGGGTCCAATGATTAGGACGTTGGCACAGAATGGAATGGAAGACCGTTCATTACCTTTTTCGTAAGTGAATTCCTTCAAATGCTTGGGACTCGCGCTATTTGAGATGAAATATGAGACGGAATGGCGTCAACATATGAAGCAGGGCTTGCCAATATTCGTCCGCCCATTGCCTTAAAGTCCTAGATGACTTCAAGACAGTAGCGTTGGGGGTTATGCCATCTGAATATGCATCTACGTTGGTGATCCAGGGCGGCAGACCTCGAGCGGTGCGATCTTCCACCCAGCCTTTGAATAGCTTAATCTCGGCGCGCGTGGCTTTCCGTTTTCCTTCGGGAGAATCAACTTCGCGCACCATTCCACCGCGGTAGGCAGGTTCAGAGTCATCCACACTCCAATGTACCGGACCTGAAAAGTGACTGGCATCGATATAGAAGTCGAAGTCGACGACCGTCTCGGTATAGCTTTCATTCCGCGTCCGTGTCCTTCCGTCCGAATGACGCGAAGTTACATGACGGTACCGTGTCTCGGTGTGGGTTCCGCGACAATGAAGACGGAATGTGGGATGGATGGTCGACTGAGAGAGGAGGAATCGATATAGAGCCTCTGTCTGAGATGAATACTGGTTCAATATTTTCGGACACGAATGAACACGTACCCCCATCTGAGTTGAGATGTGGGTCATGCGAGACGATGTTTCCGGAGCCAGTGTTGAAGCATTCTGCTTCATACGGTGTAAAGACAGGCGGCGGCTCCTCCCCGCCTGGCTTGGCTAAGAGACAGCTCGAATTTAATGAAGCAAGGGGCGCACCAGGAATAGCGCCCGGGCTATCGGAAAAGTCGACGAGGATGCCAGTGGCTGGGTCATCCTCAAAGGGCGGCGGGGCGATAGAACTGGAGGGCTCCCCGAGCAAAAGTTGTTCCTCTGGCTGCTGTTTGTATGCCGGTAAAATCATGGTTTGAAGTAAGTAAAGGAATGGCTTAACGGCGCTAAGGACTCGCTAACATCACGTCAATTTGAAATGTCACGCGTTTGGAGCATTTGGCAAAACGCTCTTTTGTGCTCAACTTTCATCTCGCGCAAAAGTTGTGCTTTATACCTCCGCAGCGTCTGGCGCCATGCGATGAACACGCCCAGACAGCTTCAAGGTATTTTATTCTCATCCCTTTCTTCGACTTCCGGCCATGCCCATCTCCAGCATATTATGCTCATGTCTCTTCAGCCTTATAATTCTGACCATATTTTTCTTTTCTCGTCATGTCTTCCTCTAATTCCACCTCGCTGCCCTTATCTTCGCTATCCTCGTCTGTGTCTACGATCTCCTCCTCTGCACTCGATTCTGTGTCCACTCCCACGCCGTGAGCTAGTCTCCGCATTTCTAAATAAAGCTATCCTGACATTTGTCTGCCATCAGTACTTCAACAGAGAGTCTCTCCTCTTCGGCCTCGCTCTCAGCCGCTGCTTCCTCCTCCATGACCTCCTCCGCGTCTTCCTTGCCGCCCTCCTCGATAGACTCCTCCGCTCCGAGCTCTTCCTCAAATCCGGCATCTTCGATTTCGATTTCGAACAGTGCTTCCTCCTCATCCACGACTAGTTCAACGTCCAGTTCCAGTTCGACGACCTCTACCACGACACCTATCTCCATATCTTCCACGACCACTACCACCGCTTCGTCCTCGACCTCCTCCTCAAACGTGAATCCGAGTTCATTGCCCCCTTCCTCAACCGCCTCACAGTCCAACCCACCGGCAATACAGTCTGACGCACCGTGGATCGTTTTCTTGTCTTTTGTCGCGACTTTCTGACCTCCGTCGCAGGGAGACCCTGCCTACCACTGTGTTCGTGACGACAACAGACAGCCTCGGTCATACCACGATTACCGCACCGTCAGCGATTACATCCACCGTAACATTTACCAGCAATGGAGTACCTGTGACCACGACGGAGATTAAATTTAATCCAACTCTTGTTCCTGACGGTCACTCCTCCGGTGGTTCATCGTCAGTTTCTTTGCTAAAAATTAATCAGTAGGCTCATTTTCGTCATAGTTTCTTCAAAAACACCGGTGCTGTCGCTGGTGTATTCGTTCTCGTGGGTCTTGCTGCAGCTGCCATAGTCCTATGGGTTCTGTTCGGCCTCCGACGTCGGCGTCGTAATCGTCGAATAGAGCACGACACGGCAGTCTCAGCCACATTGGCTGCCGCTGGTTTCAACCGAGCGCCGCTGGACGATGATGAACTACAAGGAAACGACTCCAGGCACTCGAGAGCATTCGCGTCTCAAGACATGGAAATGCGAGCAAGCTCCGCGTTGGCGCTCGGAACCGGTTCTTTACCCAGCGGGGCACGGACGTCGGGCTATCAGGATTCATCGGGACCCGATGAATCATTCAATCCTTACAATGAATACGATGTTGCCGCCCCGAGGGAGGGTTACATTCCCGCCCGGACCTCTAGTCCACCTCCCACCGCGTTTTTGGAACCTTACCGCGACAAGACCGAGAATGGGCCTGGTCACTCAATTCACCATTCTGCATCTCAAAGCGGCGGAAGCACTGAGCCGTTGCTTGCTGCGTTCAACCGAACCGACCCTGTTTCACCTACTCCCTCGGGCGCACGCCTGGAACCCCCTACCCCTCCGCCCAGAAACCCAAAACGAGTTTCAGATAGACCTCCCAGCCCGCCTCCAGAAAATCGCCACAGCAGCGCATCTTCGGTCTACTCTGATGATAACTCCAGTGACGAGCGTTTAAACCCGGATCTTCGCAATAGTCGGGTTCTTGGGGTAGGTACAAGCGAGCCCTCTAATATTCTGTTCTCACCTATAGTTACAGGTTCGAAATGGTATCCCTGATGGAGTGAGCCAGATCTCTGGGGAATCATAGAACTTTGTATTTTCGCGGATTATTGCTTCACGGCCCAGGACTTTTGTATTTATCGCAAAACACGATGGACCATCTATATAGACGCAATGTACTTATCCACCAATATTTTATATTACGCTAATCGCTCCCGGAACGATGTAAACATGCGTAGTTGTTCGTTTGATGGTGAGTACCAGTAGCTAAAGAAGGAAATTGTTGATACCTTCTCCTAGATAACGGTGGGACGGGGACCCGCCGCCGCGAATACTTATACAGGCAAGGCTTCTCTTGTTTTCCCTCGCCTGCTTTCCTTCATAACTCATGCCCCCTTTGCACGATACGCCAATCTTAGGAATGGTTGATCGCCCTCGTGTTGAAGTTCCAATTCAATATGGGAGCGACGCGACGCCGCAAGGTTTCTGGACCGAATGGCCTTCAGGTTTAATAGATGTGTCTCGGACCAGCCATATTCCAGCTGAAGCATCGGATGCCAAAGTGGAACCTCCTCCTTTGACTTCGGCACTGCTCGACATCCCTGTGGATGGCGACCGCACAGTACGCGTTAAGAGAGAATCCACTGCGTTGGTGGTTATCGACATGCAAAAGTCAGAGCAATCAAATCTGCTGTCTTATCTTCCCGCCGTCTGACTGATGTTGGAAGCTTCTTTCTCCACCCAGAATTACGTGTACACACAACTGGTCTGAAATGCGTCGACCCTCTGATGAAGGTTGTCCCTGTGCTCCGAGATGCAGGACTCAAGATCCTCTGGGTGTAGGCATCCACATCTCCGTGACCCGAATTCGCGCTTAACTAGTCTTGCAGAAATTGGGGTTTGACGGACCATGAGCTCCAAACGATCCCTCCGTCTCTTGTTCGCGGTTTCATGAAGAATGGACGAGGAGGATTTGGTTCCGAACTTCCAGGAGGGTTTGGCAGGCTGCTCATGCGTGATGCTAAAAATTCGGAGCTATATGGGCCTTTACAAAGCGAATGGTTGAAGGGCAAAGACGCTGGGACTGATTTTTGGATCCACAAAAATCGGTATATATGCTCCGCTTTCATACGACGAACGCAAGGGCTCACTACCCTTTCCCAGCATGAGTGGTCTGTGGGGATACCAGAGCTCATTGGATTTGTTCCTCCAAGAAAATGGAGTAACCACTCTCTTGTTCGCCGGGGTCAATGCTGACCAGGTGACTTGTACTGCGCATTCCAAAATGTCTGCTTTTTGCTGATTACTTGTAGTGTGTTTCTGGTACACTGGTGGACGCGTACTTCAGGGGTTATGACTGTTTACTTGTTGAGGACTGTACAGCAACCACAAGTCCAGCGGGAGGGCTTGAAAATGTGGTCGAAAATGCGCGCAACGCATACGGTGCGCCACACTACATACGCTCCGCCTCCTGCAATTCTGATCTCACCCTGAACACAGGGTTTGTTACCGACTCGGCTCGGCTTTCGACTCTCCAGTGACTGTAAGTACCAAGGCGCGCAGCGTGTAAAGACGAATCGTGAAATCGTAATTGTATCCAGTATGTGGTTTTACAGAGTGGTTGATACATAAGCGCAATATGGCGGATCGACGAGAGCAACTATCTTTACACTCGCTGGTGGGTCATTTTCCCGCTGACGGTGGCGACACTGTCCTGGCTTCGAGGTCGGATCTGGAAATGAAACAGGCGTCAGATTTGTGGTTCTATCACTCATGATGCGTACATACATCTAAAAGGGTTCGCCGTCCGATAATCTCGTTCAGGCGCGATTGGCCTTGTTGAGCTGGCGACAGTTCCTCCGCAGACGTGAAACCGAAAGGGCTCCCAAATTCAGAGATCGGACTGGGATCGTGGGAGGAAACCGACGACGGTGGAGTTGCAAGTTGAGCTTTGGGCGAGGCAACTCGGAGATGCGACCGACGTGGTCGAGGAGGCGCAGCTGACGCGTCGCTAATTCGCCGGGGTTGCGGTTGCGAGTACGTTTCCTCGAATATATGCTCTTCATCATTCGTTGGAGGCAAAGAGGGAGGATAAATGGAAGGACTCGACTGCGCCAAGGAGGGTTTAGATTCATTGGTCGTGATAGCGAGCCCAATCTCGTTGCGATCCATTGCATGATAATGCTGTTGTTCCTCCACGTGTTCGTTCTGGTGCATCTGTGGAACACCGTACAGTCCTAGACCACTGGGAGCCATCTGATGCGGTGCAGGAACCTGGGTGTCCCACGTGTACGCGTGGGGGACAACACGCATGGGGGGACTCGGAGAAATGCGAGGGTCTTCGAACGGGTCCTGAGATCCATCTGCCACAGGACGTGGGCGATTAACGCTGACAAGCCAACGTCGATGGCGCTCCCGTCGGCGCCGTCTTCGGCGACACAGAATAAATATGCCAAACGCGGCGGCGGCAGTTAAAAGTGCCCCCACCACAAGGAATACACCGGCAACAGCACCGGCATTATGGAAAAAACTGAGATGCAGGGTAAGGCAAAGCAAAGGCATAGACGGAAATCTTGGCTCACGAAGCGCGACCGCCAGCGATGGCCTGACCGAACCCAGTTGGATTGGCGACAACATGGGTGAATGTTACAAATGATCCGTTGCTTTCCTGAGATGTCGAAAGAATAGTGACAAGAGGAGGAGCAGTGAATGATGTTTTCCCGTTCGAATCCACGGAAGGGATGAAGCTTGGTTTAGCGAGTGTCGACTCCGGGGCATCGGTGATTGTGCTCGTAGTGGTCCCGGTGAAAGATACTGGTGGAGCATGGGCGATCGTAGGAGGAACTGGGGATGAGGCATGGCCAGTGGGGTTAGTGGGGTTAATGGGTGATGCCTTCGTGGATCCTGGACTTGCGCTCGTTTCTACGACGGAGCTCGTTCTACTGCTGGAGCTGGGCTTGGCGACGGAACTGGGTTTCACAACGTCCGAAAGCGAAGTAGGAGGAGGGACGGAAGATGGCTTTGAAGAGGCATCCAGGTGGCTAGAAGGTGAGCTGCCAAAAAAATAAGCACGATAAGACGGACTGTCCATTTCTAAGTACTTACGAAACCACTGGAGCATCTGGTTCCGTGGAATTCGGCGAGCCGCTGGGAGTTGGTCCATGAGCATGCCGAGAAATGTTTTAATTTTTGGAAAACGCACGAAGGCATTGGAGGATTGGGTCCAGTTTTCACGTGCGACAAGCTTGTTGGCGTAGATCCACTGGGGGCACTATCGGGAGCTGTGGTGTCGTTATTCGGCGTCGACCTCACGGATGAAGTCGTGTGCGAAGACGAGTTGGACGGCTGAATTGAGGGGCCCGATGCCGAACTGGGCATCGACAGAATCGATGAGCTGGAGATCGCAGTCGGGGTACCAGAAATAATGGTGCTGGATGCCGCAATCTAGCAATGAATGAGCACCAGCTGAAATCGAATATAACAACGAGATAGTGTACCGTCTGAGCGGAAACGCTGATCGAGACCGAGGAATTAGAAGACACCTGGAAGAGATCGTATTTCGTTAGTCGGGTACTAGGAGTGAGCACAAGGATGTCTCTGACTGAGGTGGAAGACCCAAGGGATGCTACGTCTGAGCCTGGTCAGGTACGGGGAAACCAGAGTCAGTCTCCCGATATAAAGCCGCATCGGAAGGAGGACAGGTAAGCAACTGACCTGAAGACACGACACCATTCATCATTGCCCAGCGACAGCCATGAACAGATCCCTCTAGGGGTCAGGGAGGAAGAGCAATGCGGATAAGCTGAGAATGCCACATAGCGAAGTTGCCTCCATTATAACAATCGGCCAGGACGATACGCATGGGAAGGAAAACATCTCGGGCGAATTCGACGAATCGGAATGCTTCTCGGTCAGTTGATGGAGGCACGTCGTCCGTGGACCGGCGCAGGTACGCAGGTACATACCGTAAAGCGAGGGAAGGTGCAACATGCTCGGGCCTGTTGTCCTGCGATGCCCTTATCGGATATTATTTTCGGAAACAATTCGGCAGCAACGTGACCGTGTTCCGATGATCAGATGTTATCCGCCATACGATTCAAGGCTTCCAATGTCATGACGAGGACTTACTGAATGGATGATTGTGGAGTCGTAAACATGTAGGATACATAAGTCCATGGGTGGTACAAATTATCCGTAATTATCGAGGGCGGATTAAGGATATGAAGCAAGCGAGTGGATAGGCACGTATACTGAAAGTACATAGCCGAGCGTGAGATTCAACACACGCACACAGTGGAGTGAGAAGACGCACAAAGGTATAACAGATATATGGGTATGGCTTGGTAAAGCCCTGCACGATACTGGAGGAATGAGCACAAGCCAGCGAAAGGATCGAGGAGAAAATACTCACAGTATTCAACCAAGTGGAGTAGATGCTCGTAGCTAGCAGCATCGGTTAGTTCCAGGGATCCAGCTTTTCGCCTTTAGTTTGATTGTCCCCGTCGCCTTCTTGCGTCCATGGCTCAGACTCCCGAAGCTCAGGCGGCTAGAGCTGTTTACTCTCCTCAGAGCTCTGTCGCCGTAGCTGACGCCACTTCCAGCCTTCTCTGGATCAAGAGCCCCAGATTCGATTGAGAGCAAGATGGAGCGAGCCGCCAATAAGAACGGTGCCTCAACGTTGTCGCCAGTCAACGACGACGCTTCAAGGAAGTGCACATCTAATACGAGAGTTATGGTTTCGAAATTTTAGAGTGATAGAAACATACCATTCTCAGCGGCCCATCGGCTGGCTTCGGCCCACTCCACTTCCCGTTCGTCGTCTTTATCAGCCTTGTTGCCGACAAGAACCGCAACTAAATGTGGACTTGCTAAAGCCCTCGCATCGGCAAGCCACCGGGAAAGATTCGTAAAAGAATCACGACTGAGGCACTGTAAATTGAAGGAGATATATATAGGAAGCAGACCCACTTTGTTATATCGTAAACAAGAAGTGCACCAGCTGCGCCACGATAATAGCTGCGCGTCACAGATCTTTCAAGAGGGTAAGGCGCGGCTGTGTGTCCACAGTGAAAACACACCTAAAACGCTCCTGACCGGCAGTATCCCATAGCTACCCAACATGAGAGTTTCTTCCGAGGGGCAACAGAATAGTCACCTGAAGCTTTATCCTCTTTTCACCCAGCTTAACCGTGCGGCTGGAGAATTCGACACCAATCGTGTGTTGTGAATGATCTTTGACTGGATTCGGGGTCAACAACGGCAGGATTTTTATCGGACGATCGACCAACAAGAGTTGTGGGTGAAATGGTGGAGCAGGCATGACTTTCCCGACCCGGCCTCGCCTGTTTGCAGTCTAAGGAGGCAAGTTGCAGACGGTAGAGGGTCGTACCGATGATGATGTACTTCATGAGGAAGTCTGAAGGCGGGAATGAGCTGCTGCCACTAGAAGAGAGGAAACGTACCATAAGTCTCTAGTAACTCGGTCGCTTCTGCCTCGTAGTCGTCGGATGGCATGCTTGGGCAATGAAGTCCACAATGGACAGCCGTTCACCACAGGGATCACAGTGACGCCGGAACACTCTCGATTAGGCACATTTGTTCACACGCGTTTCGGCCTCCTATTTCATCGCAACTTGACAAGCTTTTTTGTTTCATTGGGGTTACATCTGTTCTGTACTACTCTCTCTCAGGTCGCAGCTATGGCCTCGATTTCAACATCGACGCCATTGGGTAGCTTCGCTGCCTGAATGCAGGTCCTTGCAGGCTTGGGGTTAGGCAGAAGCTGAAATAATTCTATGTCAGCCGTGCTGGGATCGAGAGAGGCCATGAGACACCTTTTCATACACTTCATTCATGGCAGAAAAATTTGACATGTCATCCAAGTAGACTGCGAATCTGGTGCAAATTCGGTCAGAAACCCACAAGAACGACGACGAGCCAGGATGTTCCACTTACAGGTAAGTAAAACGCGATCAATGGTGCAGTTCACGATACTTGCCGTTGACCTGAATGAAGAAGCGGAACGTCCAATCTCAGATCGATCGAGGTTATGAACAGTTCAAATCGACCACCTTGACCACTTTCTCCCAAGAAGATCCAGCGGCGGCGAGTACATGGCCGAGGTTCGAGATGCATTGGGCCTGTCAGAGAACCATGAGACGGTGGGCGATCTGAGGAGAAAGACGTGTTACGCACGGTATGTTCTTTAATACCTCCCTCGACAACTTTTCCGGTCTTGTCGGTGGGCGTTTGGCCGCTGAGGAAAATCAAGCCGGGGACCTTGGTTGCATGAGAGAGAATGTGAGAGAACGACGAGAGCTCGGGCGAGTTGAGTTTTTCAATAGACATGGTTCAATCTGAAAGAGAGTTTGCGCGGGTGGCCGGACCGACGTTGTTGACTTATATATAACTCGGCAAGGCTTATCGCGGTGTTTTCCGTTTTGGGACCTATGTCCGCGCGGATAAACGATCGCGTTCGGCAAATCGACGATGGCGCACTCGTTGACAAGTTGAGCTCCTGCAATCAAACGCCGTACGCGAAAATCCTGCAGCTGCAGTGAATATCCTGTACAGTCTGAATATCCTCAGATGCAAGTCCCGCCCGGATCACTGCGGTTCTCTCGGTCCGTTACGCGCGTCTTATCACTTCTATCCCAGTTAGTCCCGGTGGCCGCGGGGTAAGTGGTGCACAAGTGGTTTTGTATCGTGTTTCTTCCCTCAATGTCGTTGGATATGAAAGAGATTGAGCCCAAGACCTCCACCTCGGATCGCAACTCGGAAATCCTGGAATTCACGCGCGATGAAGAGCTAAAGCTTCTCAGAAAGTTCGACTTCTTGATTTTGCCCCCCTTGGCCTTTATGTGAGCTGGAGCAGCCCATTACTGTTGTCATCTCATAGCCCTCCTCCCCAGGTATCTATGTAATGCGCTGGATAAAGGTAACGTAGGAAACGCGAAAACGGCTGGATGGGACAAAGTACGCGACCTACATTTTCGCCGCCGGTGCCGTCCATCTAAACCGGAAATTAATCAGGACATAAACCTCAAGGGAAATCAGGTATACAATGACCATTTATAGCTCGTCATTGACTGGTCTAATATTTACCAAAGTACTACCTATTGGTCATGATTTTTTATGTGCGTTTTTAGATTCCCATTCAAATTGAATCCTAAACCCCCCTTAGGTGCCGTTCTGTCTGTAAGGCGTATGCTATAACTTTCTACGCTGTCTCACCTTCCTTCAGCTTTGGAACACCGATCAGCCTTTTCGTGAAGCGGTTTTCTGCCGCGCGGGTCCTCCCACTCATGATGATAGGCTTTGTGAGCTTACTCGTCACGGCCGTCCTGCACCTTCACTCACTTTACATTTTTTTTTCGCAGGGTTCAATGTATGTGATGATCGGCCAAGTTCCGATGAGAACTAGATGTATTTTGTTACAAGGGCTCTTTTCGCTGGGGCAGCGAAGAATTTTTCTCGTACGTCCCTTTCCCCTGTCGTGCTTCGTTTCGTGCTCAGTTAAATTGAACAGAAATCTTCGCCATACGCTTCTTCTTGGGAATATTCGAAAGTCCGATGCTACCCGCAGTGGTATAGATCTTTGCGTCACCCAATGCCTCATCCCGCTTATTCGCAGTCCAGGTTTATTACCTCTCGACTTTCTACAAGAGGAACGAATTGGCCTCCCGAGTTGGTTTATTTTATGCGGCAGCGTCCATCGCGGGCGCTTTCTCAGGATTGATTGCATATGGGGTTTTCCATATTCAGAATTCAAAATATCACTCATGGCAGGTCAGTTCGGTCCCTTGACAACTTTATTCAGACCTTGATTCTCTCCAGTTTCTGTTCTGGATTGAAGGTGCTGGAACAGTTGTGTTCGCCACCTTCGCCTGGTTCTGGCTTCCCCGCGCACCAGCAACATGGTCGATTTTAACCCCTCGCGAGAAGGAGATAGCGCGAAGTCGCATACTTGCCGATTCTTCCGTTGTGATTGACGAAAAAATCGACATAACTGATGCTTTCAGCCCTTTCAAGAGCGTACTTTACTGGGTTTGGATCCTCATCAGTGAGTTGAAAGCGCGTCCCTTCCATTCCTCAGAAACTTATTTCCGACGTACAGGCATTTCTCTTGGTGTGTTTCTTCTCTTTAAACCGTTTTATGGGCAACTGATGTCCTTTCCCGCAGGAGTGCCGCTGGCGTCGGTTAACAACTTCCTCCCGCAGGTCAAGGCTCGAAATCATCAGCTATGACAATTCAACTCACCTTGTATAGATCATTGCCAGTCTTCACTATAGCACTGTGAAGACAAATCTGTATACAGTCGCACCCAATATTGTGGGCACTGTAGCGCTCCTCTTGTTGACATTTTCTTCCGATTATTTCAGAGAGAGGTCGATTCGTGAGTATCGCTGGCGTGTTGTGTGAAGCTGAGCTGACATGATTTCCAACAGACATGTTAGTTTATCCATACGCGCTCATCCAGTGACTTGACCAAAGCTTGCAGATGTATTCCGCTCGTCACGGGAATTATCGGATTCTTGATCCTTCGTTTCATCGATGTACTGGAACATCTGCACGTCGCCTACTTTGCCTGCTTCTTGATAACTATGGGGGTACACCAATCTCAGTGCAACATTTTTCGTCAACCAGCTGATTTAATTTTCAAGGCTTTTGCGCCGTCCGTCTTGGTCGCGACTTGGTACTCGTCAGTAAACTGTGCTCGGAAAAAAATACAGCTCAGGGTGCTAAACCTTTTTTTTCAAGGAACAACACAAATCAGGAAAGCCGCCGTGCTGTGGTCGCGGCAGTCATGGGTACGTATAGTTGTTCGTTTCCTACTCCTGCAAAGCTCAATTTTCCTATCAGTTGCCTTTGCCAACAGCGCCGGTTAGCTCCTTTTATCCTTGATTCCAACCCGTTTCCCGGTCCGACCCATTTTTCAAGGTTTGATTAGTACCAATGTTTTCCGTGCTCAAGACGAGGTGCATACGGTCGTCTTTGACTTGCAGCTGCTGTTACTGAATAATCCCTCAGCCGCGCTATATCCCAGCATTGGCAACGTCAGGTCGGTCCAAGCGCTCTATCGCTGATGACATCATATTGATCGCTATTAATAGCCGCATTCGGTGGCTTTTGTTTTATTCTCGTGGCCGGAACAGGGATTTGGATGCGCTGGGAAAACGCCAAACGAAACCGGGCGCAAGGGGTCAACATTTCAGCCAAGGATGTGGATACATCCACTCTCGCAGAAGGTCCAGCATCGCCATCATTCCGTTACATGTATTAGGATGATCCTCATGCTCTTACGAATTTTTGCACGATGTTTATGAGCCTGTATTAGTTAACAAGGGACGGGCTGTCGCCTGTGTTTCTTATAAATTTTACATGGAGAATTTACTTACTACGCGCCCTTAGCAAGAATAGGGAGACCTGCAGAAAAAATGATAGTCGAACTAATTATTCTCCAGTTAGCGTCCCACCCGGCAAGAGTCTGGAATGCTACCTCCAGTCCAAGCAGAGCTCGCTGTCTGTATCTCTCAGTGTCGCAGGGGGGTTGATGAAAAGGATGGCATGTCATTCGTTGTAAGAATCTAACACAGAAAATGGTTATTTTGTCAAGAAGGGAACCTGCCTACGTCTGCCAATTCTGAGCCGAGGAAAGGCAAGACCTGCGCATCACATCGTCTTTAGAATACCAAAACATCAGGAAGAAAAAGTAGCGCAATCAAACAAAACCAATTTGGGGTGTCTGTTCGTGAAACAATATTTAGTCAAGCGAATGCAAGCTACTGGTGAGCCTGCATGATCGCGTCGGATATGAAAGCCGCCGAGACCTGGTTTCCGCCAAACCAGCGACCGTTCAGACCTTGGATAGCTTTCTTGGCGGATTCGATCGTATCAAACTTGACGTAGATTTCACCCTGCAAAACGTTCAATGGTAAACTCTCAGTATGTATATAGGTATAGAAGGTACCTGAGTTTCTCTCTCGACTTTGATGGCTTCAACTTTGCCGTACTTTTCTTGACATTCGCCTTTAACATCATCAGCAAGGTCTTTATCCCAGTCAAGTTCAGTTTCTCTGTAATCAGCAATGATTAGGTTTGCCAATCGGAATCTGTGAGTTAACTGGCGCACTCTTCAGGATTGAACATGTTTTTCAGGAGAACAGAACGAGACTGCATTGATTGAGGAATGTTGGGTCGCGATCTACAAAACCGGTTAGTGTAAAGGTATAGAACGGTTGGGAAAAAACACACATTGGCTCTGGCTGATGAGCTGGCTCAATTCTAGCAAGTTTCTGCATTAGCGCCTGACGAGATGCGGCATTCAAGTTACCGCCTGCAACATAATCAGTGTGACGAAAACAGAAGTACTCATATACTCACCGCCTGAATCATCGAGGGAGTCGGTCTGGGTATATCTGGCGGTCCCTTTCTCATGGACAGTATTAACACGAAGCTGTCAAGGGAAAGTCAGGACGAGCTTGAGATCAGGAAAAAGTCACGAACCTGACGTCCCGCAAGTTCGAAGCCTTCCATTTGCTCTAGTGCCATCTTAGCGTCTTCTGACCGTTTGTACTGGACAAAAGCATAGCCTTTGCTTCGGCCAGTCATCGGGTCCTTGTGAAGATCAACAAATTCTAGGTCACCAAATGGTTCAAAGACCTGCTTGATATCGGATTCCGTGAGATTGAAATGTAACGAGCCAACATAAAGTCTAGAGCGAGATGAGGTAAAGTTCTTCATAAGGTAGCGCGTACGTACTGCATAGCACCGCCGTGAGGAGCGGTAACACCAGGAGGTAGATTGAGATTTCTGTCAAGAAAGTGTTAGCGGAAAGTACTGGAAAGTAGGGAGAACCGCACCCATCCCCGGGGTGAAGTTTGTTCCTTTCCGACTCTGTCAGTTGGATGTGGATTGGACGCCCCATTACGACGGTCCCTGTCAGATCAATAGCTTTTTCTACCAAATCGACGGAGCGGAACTCGACGTAAGCGATGCTGAACATGAAGGATCGTTAACAGGCTTTAGCAAGCAGTTAGCCCGGAACTCACCCCTTTGACCGACGCGACATTCTGTCAGTCACAATTCTAGAGTCCATGACCGTTCCTTCCCCAAGCTTTTCTTCGAAAAAGTATCCTAGATCGCGAGCGGTGAGACGGGCAGCGAGCTGTGACACAAATACGGATCGAGCTTCAGAGTCGTCCTCTTTAGGTTCGTCAGGGTTGTAATCCTCGGGGGGTGGCTCGTAAGTTGGGGAGGGGCGCCTTGAATAAATGATTTAAAACCAAGGGCACAGAGAAGAAAAAGGTGACAAACTTGATTGGAGGAGGCAGAGGGCTGCTCATACGGCGATGGCCGTCTCTGCCATCTCGCCTCCCGTTTCGTAAGTCGGGTGAGCGCTCTCTGCGACGAGGACTGTCCCTGGGTAGCGGAGGCAAGGCGCCTGGCGGTGGGGGTGTGTCGTCGCGGTCTCCCGATTTCTTTCTCTTTGAATCCCGGCCATCCAGGTCTTCTTCGTCGCCTCTCTTCCTACGACGATCAGAGTCTCTGTCCCTGTCACGGTCCCGATCGCGGTGTCTCTCTCCGCCCTCCCGCCTGTCGCCACGATGACGGGGCTCTGAATCGCGATGCCTATCTCGGTCTCGGTGCCTATCGCGAGACCTGTCACGGTCGCGGTACCCTCTATCGCTTCCCCTATCGCGGCTGCGACTACGGCGTCTTTTTTCGTCATCTTTTCGGCGGTCTCGCTTTTCTCTGGAGGGCGATCTGTGAGATCGACGTGTCCGGAGAGTGTCAGTCGAGTGATTGCGGGACCTTGTAAGAGGTCAGTAGATGCACTTTGGAGAGAAATACGGCACATACGACTTGTGGTTTGGGGACTTTTCGACGTCCATATCGACGTTTGAATCAGAGGATGTCGTAGCCGACAAACAGAGTGATGCCAATTAGGAACAAACTGAAACAAACCTAGTAGCTTTCGGACATCGAAATTCAAGTTCAAGCCATGTCTCCAGCACTCAGGCACAGGATATCTGAGCCTCATTCTTGGCTCAGCCTCACCTTCCGCAAACTCAATTTTGGTTTGGCAAGCCAGTGCTATTGAATTTCTACGCCATCTTGGAAGTCCTGCAAGCCTGACAGTCACTGTTGCCTAGAAGTTCATGGGTAACACCAATATTTTGCGGCGCCAACCAAAGCCAATGAGATGCGACCTGACGCGACGTGTTTCAATGTGCCAGTGGTACTGGGCTCTCGGAAAGTCATGAGCGCTGGCGGCCCGATTCCCGGCCCGGCTTCCTGCCTTTGGGATAATAGTCGAGAGCATTCCTGCCTCTTTCCTGGATCATGGCCCTCGTATCTGGCAAGATAGTCTGCATAACTGGGGCGTCTAGAGGAATTGGACGTGGCTGGTATGTTTCCAATCATTCCCCGAACAGATCTTTAACATTGTCCAGTGCACTCGAGTTTGCTAAACATGGTGCATCCGGCTTAGTGCTACACTATTTTGGGGACGAAGAAACGGAGCAGGAAATCGCCTCTCTGAAAACCGAGATTGAGAATTCTTCGACGTATCCTCATAACCCCAAGGTGGTTGTAGTACCCGGCGACATTGCCGACCCTGCGACGTCCACGAAGGTCAATAGAAACTGGACCTAGCCAGAAGTATTTCTGATATTTTCTGGCCTCTACAGATCGTTGAGATCGGCGTTAGTACCTTTGGGCGAATTGATGTCCTCGTCTCCAATGCAGGAATATGCCCGTTTGCTGAATTCTTGACAATGCCTCACGCAACTTGGGAACGAACACGCCAAGTGAACCTTGATGGATCGTTCTTCGTGGTCCAAGGTTTGGATACTGTATTTCTAATTCCACAGGAGACCGACCCTTCATCTAGCCGTCGCAAATCAGATGAAAAACCAGACCCCACAGGGCGGGTCCATCGTCGGAATTTCTTCCATTTCTGCCCTGGTTGGAGGAGAAATGCAATGTCATTATACCCCAACAAAGGCAGGTATCCTTTCGTTGATGCAAAGTTGTGCGGTGGCGCTGGGAAAGTACAACATCCGCGCGAATGCGATCCTTCCAGGCACTATCGCGACCGATATAAATAAGGAGGATCTCGCAGACGTGACAAAACGCGAGAATATGGAAAAGAGAACGGTGCTAGGTCGGCTGGGAGGTACGTACACCTTTTGGTATACCTGAACTCACGCTCATCTCGTCTGTCAGTGCCTTCCGATATTGCGGGCCCCGTCGTTTTTATGGCCAGCGATTTGGCGAAATATGTCACAGGGGCATCTTTACTGGTGGACGGCGGTCTATTCGTCAATCTGCAGTAAACAGAAACGGTCGTAAATTGTATTATATGAATTATATCCTTGACATATCCTTCGCATGTCCTCAACGTCCTTAACAGCCGCACGGATTTGAACACATGCTTTCGAATTCCTTCTTAGCTCAGGGCTTTCGAACAGTTTGAACGTTCGTTCAACCTTGTATGTCCCATTATTTCCCGGTTGGCAGGCGCGTGTACATAGGAAGTATACATTAACTTGTTTGCAATCCGATACATACATTAGTTAGTACGAAACGTCGTCAGTAGTCTTGACCTGCCCGTCCCAGACATACCCATGAAAGACATTGCCCCAAAAACGGACCTCAGCGCCACCGCCCTTGATCGCACACGCCTCGTCGTCGCGGCAGATGTCCCCGTCCGCCTCGACCGCGCCGATCATCTCCGCCGCAAGCCCGACAGCCACATGCTCCTCGCGCGCGACCTCCGTCGTTGTTTTCGGCCCTGCGAGCGCAAGAAGTCCAGAGAGCCGCGCAGCGAAGGCGACGTGCGAGTATGGTGGTGTGTGCAGGACGCTCAGCCCCGACGGGAACGTGCGCATGCGGATCGTGGGTGTGGTGCACGCCGCAAGGTGTGGAATGACCTGCAGGAGTGTCGCCGGTGGAATCAGTGCTGTATGGAAAGGAAAGAAAGTGTGGTGAGTAAATAAACGTATAAGCAAGAGGTAGAAAACGCGCTTACCGACACCGCGCGCGCGGTTCCAGCCGCCCCAGACTTCGTCGAGTGCGATGATTCCACGCTCCTTCATCATGCCGCGCGCGTCCTTACCTGAGTTTGACGAGCCTTGGAGGACAGAAGCGAGCTCTCGTGCGAGCTGATCTATCCACCGCCGTTCGTCCTTCATCATGTCTAAAGTCACAGGCGCGTTCGGCATTTCCAACCCAAGCTGGGAAAGCGATGACCGTATAAAGGTCGCTTCCTCGGGCTCGGTGGATGGAACAAGCGTGTCACCCGCCAATGACGAAGCAGCTGCAGCAGTAGTCGACGACGCCGTCAGGCGTTCATTGAGATCTGCCGCCAACCGCACCATATCCTTCGCTTTGACCATGAGTGCTTCTAAGTCTTGGAAGGCATCGCTCATATCGGTCGCTCGCCCCTGCGCGGAGTTCTCGACATTCCGGAGGATGCCGGCTGTGAAAAAAAGGCTTCATTGAAGATAGTTCCTTCGAATGGCGGGTCACACTTACTGATACCAGAGCGATTAGCATCGGTCGCAGATAGATCACCCGGTGCTGCGGCGGTGTTGCTCCCCACGCCAACCTGAGAGCGAAAAGGCAAATAAGAATTAGGGTGCTGTCATTGCATTTGAAGATTAGAATAAACACACCGCCCAGCCTTTGCTCTTGAGAGCCCGGCGGAGCACAGCGTAAAAGGCTTTATCGCCGCCCTTGCGAAAGCTGATCTTGATGATGCGGGAGGAAGGCTCTGTGTCGTCGTCGCTGAGGTCGGGAGATGCTGGACGGGAAGACGGTGCAGACTTCATAGAAATTGAGGCAGGCACCAGGGGCAGGTCCGTCGAGCACATCTCACACGACCGCAGCGAAGGATGGTTCAGGAACGTGCATGCTGGGCATGCGATTGCGCTTGGCGTTCGACGATGAGTTCCCGACTTTGACGGCGGGAGTAAAGACGGCAATGAAGTGCTTGCAGGAAGTGATGATGAGAGCTGGTGCGGCGAAGTGGCCGCGGGAACGGAGTCGCGGGAGATTCCACAGAGCCCGCAGACGCGAGCAGCCGCTGGGCTAAGTCCAGGCGGATTTCGGTACCCACAGACCTGGCATTCCCAACTCTCAAAGGGTGTTTCCGGCCCATCACTTGAACCCGAATCGGCGGATGCGGGAAAAGGGACCGAAATATACAAAGTTACTTTTGCAGACGACTTGAATAGCCCTGCGTAGTAGTCCGTCTGGCTTACGTAGGAAAGGTCCAAAGCAAAGGAGTGCCTTGAGTCATGTTGGTCAGAGATGTAGAATAATCGGTGTGTCGTCGCATGGACCGTTCCAGACTGGTGGTTTGGAGATTTTTGGGCACTGATAAAAATGTTCAGGTGACGGAATTCCAGGGGTAGGTGAGAGATACACACCCATCGTATATTCCCACTCCATCTTGGCTGGATAATAGTTCCTCGTCATTGTAAAGTAGTGCTGGGATTGGTATGGTGCCATCTACTAATTTGGTGAAACGGCGGATAGTCATAGCCTGCTGTACTGCAGCGAGAGAAATCGGGTTTGACACCTAAGAATTCAGTGGCATCGATGCTGTCGCACGAGTTGCAAGGAAGAGGCGAAGAAGTGATAAGAGGTATAAGGCAGCAATAGAGAGTAGCAGATACCACGCCGCGGTCAAGGTAGCTGTCTAGATGCAAGGGTTAACGTAGCTCGGATAGACGCGTGAAGCCAGTGAAGTGATTACCGGAATGAATAGGAAGGCAAAAGACTCCCACGCGACACACATTTGTGCCTTCACACCGCCACCACCAAGCGAACGGCTACTTGTTCACCGCCAATTCCGAGTCTTCTGCGTGTCTCTCGACGAAAATGTGGCCTATTAATGGAAGCCCCAAATCCCCCATCTCACGTTTCCCCACATCCTTGCGTCTGGCCCTCGTCTCGCCCCGCCGTCCTCAACTCTATCATATTGCAGATTGAAGCGCGATATCTTCCTTGCATTAATGCCGGAAAACCACAGGCGTCATTCCTTGCTTGCTATCTACTTCCTGCTGCTGTGGTCCGCTCGGGGAGCCCAAGTAAATATCACCGTAGATGATTTCGATCCATCCATCATCTACACGCCTGCAGAATCTTGGAACTCGAGTCAAGTAGCGTGTTCCTCTTGCGACAACCCCCCAGTTCTGCTCGCATTGAAGCAGACGTATCACAAGGGAGTGCATGTGGTGGTCATGGATGAAGACGATTTTCCACCCTCCTCATCCGTAACGGTGCCGCCCTCCTCATCGGTAGCCCTGCCGAAATCTTCTGTCGGTGCAAGTGATCCTTCGCCACCACCTTCGCCGCCTCCCCCTCCTCCACCGCCCCCACCGCCTCCTACTGGAGGCGGCGCAAAAGAGGCAAACCCGCCCACAACTACTACCACGAACGCAGTTGCCACACCGCCATCCCCGTCAGCCGCTCCTGATGACGACAAGGGCGGCGGTGGCGATGACAAGGGAGGTGGAGGCGGGGGTGGGGGAAGCGGAAAGACGACCAATGACAATGATAACGACGCTGACGACAAATCCGGGAAAACCCCAGATAGACGCGGTATTCGTCTCCCGCGCCGCGACCTTGATGATATCGGTTTTGTTGACACGCCAGTTTTTGCCCAATATAATTTCACGGGTGATTTTTTTCTCTTTCTTCAGGACCAAATTCACCGTTATTTACGGATTTTCCAGGCATAGCAGTCTACATATTCTGTATACAGCCGCTCGGCTCGACGACAGCCCCGACGCTCCCATCGCTAATGAACATTACCTTCTCGCTAGACAATGATCCCCCGACGACCTTTTTCCACCAGGGATCGCCCTCTGCCTCTGGATTTGCATCCGGAGTGAATGTCTTTGCAAAACAAGGGTTAGCGGAAGGGCCCCACGTGTTGAAGGTCAATCTTGCCCCGAATTCGGTGTTGATATTGGACTATATACTGGTTACAAAAAATGTGGCAGACGCTTCGTCAGTGATATTTAAAAATCTTTCCTGTGTTATCGAACTAATTCACTCCACAGATCAACGAGCGTACAGGTACAGTCCGAATTATCGACTCCAAGTGCTGCATCGGACGGCAGGTACGTACCTTCTCTCTTAATCACACGTCATCTCACCGATTTATCGTAGAACAACGAAAAAGGGGCGCGCGTCTTTTGCTGGTGCGGTCGCAGGGAGTCTCGGCGTTCTCGGCATCCTCTGCTTTGGAACCGCTTTCAGCATCTACAGACGGCGTAAATTAGCTGCGCGGCGAGATCGGCTGGAGCGTGGTAATTTGCCCCCACCGGCTCCCATGTCAGGCCCGGCAGGCTTTATCCCGAGATACTTTCCTGGAACAGTCGTCGCGTCAAGCACCCCGCCGCCCTACGCCCCCTCCGATGCCTCCTCCTCCACCAGCTCGCACATCGCGGCGTCGTCCGAGCCGCTGCTGGCGACACATCCGGAGCAGACGTACGCGGATGTCCCTCCGCCACTGGACGACCTCGCGCCACCGTCGTTCGGTGTCGCGATCACGACGCCCGCGGTGACGCTCCTGAGCAGCAACGACATCGCGACGCCGCCACCACGGCCATTGAGCTGGGGTGCGGTTCCCGCGCCTCACATGATCGCGCTGCCCCCTAGCATCGCGCCCGCCTCGCGCACGACGTCGCTATTCTCTACTGAGGAGGATCATGTGTGATTGGACAATTTCGTTGAATACAAGCTACTCGAATCATTCGTTAAATAGCCTTCGCGGTATGCGGGTACTTAGTTAGAGCAAGAAATTGATGTCATTGATGCAGAGGAATTAACCCCTCTTTCTGGTTTCGAGTCGAGCAAGAATCCGAAGCCAGACAACGTTCAGTACATTATTTTGTTTTAACTGTATTTATTGTTTCGGCTTCCAATATGTTCCCTTCAACAACAGCGGGCTCTGCTGCGATGACTGCGCACATCCAGCGGGCCCATTCTGTAGATGGGTTGCGCCAGGCGTGCATTGTCCCCTTTTGGATGACCGTATCCCCCGGATTTTTCAGGTGGGTCTCAGAACCGTCGTCCGTCACCATAATAAGTTCCCCCTGAACTGAACAGAGTGCTCGATGAGGGTGTTGTGCAGTGGACTTGACCTCGTGGATACTCACGGAGTATATTGTAGTCCAAAGAGCTTGTACGGTGCTTTATTTGCGGAATTAGAGGCAAGACTTGGGTTCGTTGTGTTCAGAATTACCATTGGTGTTTCTGCACCAGGGGCAAGGTCTGTGCATCGCAAGTTCGTCCCGTTTGGCTGAACGATACCATTAACTATTCTGTCAGCCCCATCCTCACTTTTTACCCCTAAATCAGAATGGAAAGGGACGGCCCAAGTTTGCGGAGCGACCTCTTATTGTTATCGTTGGTTGGCAGACCATCGGACGTGACCCAGACGGCTGCAGCCCTCGCACCATCCATGCCTGGAATGTCCTTCCGGCCCGTCAGTGCAATGTTCATCAACCGACCGAATCATACTTCGAAACGCAATGTCGAGTCAGTCTGGATGGTAGCCAAGCCCTGGTCATCGTGGCTCGTCACAATTCGACGCACTTCTGGAAGCGGTCTTGGGCTGGACATTGTGGATGAAATCAAGAGGTGAACGATCACATGGTTGTTATCCGATCACAAATCGCAAAGATCATAGCATTTAGAATACACCTGGAATACCCGAAAGCTACAAACGAGACGAGACGGCAGTACACTCAAGGAGCAGTGTCTAGGGTTCAGTTAGCACAGGCCAATGAAGCGGGGATAAGACTGACAATAATAATATTCGTCAATCAGAGGCACCCAATCTTTAACCAAGGCTCCAAACAAGCCCAATAGAGGAGTTTGTGCAGCCATGTCGGCGACAGACTCGAGTTTAGGTCTGTAACAGGATGTTTTTGTAAAAAGAGAAGGATGATGCAAAGAGATTCTTTACCTTGTGTAGGATTCCCAAATGGAGCCGCGCAAGAGATACCAGATCATGTCGCGGTCTCTGCGAGCGTATTCGGAGCGCTCAAGAGAAGCGGAGGGCGGCGGCGTTCGACGCAAGTTGCGGGAGATAAACTCCAAAATTAAAGCACTGACCAATGGCCGGCTGGAACGTTTATTGTCTGACACCAATAGTGAAACTGGGGAAAGCACATGAATTCACGTGTTAACCGGGGGAAAAGCCGACTTGCCGTAAACTAGAGGACGGAGAATGTACAACGCCTCTGCGAGCCAATCTCGGTGAGAGGACAAGGGCTTGAGGAGCGAATGTGATGGCTTCACGGAGGAAGTCGTAAGGGCTTTTGGCAGAAGATAATCCTCCGCTAACGTCTCGGCTGGGTGGGGAGGCGAGGTGAGCAGCGGGTGGGGAGGTAATGGTACGCGATTGTTTTGCAGATGTGAAGGGGTTGCTGGAGGAGAAGAAGAGACGGACGATGGGACAACGGTAGGGGAGGCCGTCTCAGAAGATGCGGGTAGGGTAGAGGGATCAAAGTCGCGTTCGGGGATGGGGGGAGAAAGGAGGGGCCGTCGCGTGATACGCAAAAGGATAAAGCGAAGGAGAGCTCTGCAGAAGAGGATCGGTGGTTGGTTGGAGGAGGACGAACAACTCCAAAAAAACGCACTTGATCATCTCGAGCAAAACTACACTTCTCCATCGGGTGCGTGGAGAAACCTTGCGACGGAGGGACATCTCAAGTACAAGCTCTGTGAATCGGATGAGCTCGAGTGCTCGAGCAGCCCACTTGTAGCGAGTGTTCTTGTCGGACCACGCGCGCGTGAAGCGAGTGTGCAACGAGGAAGGAATGAGCGGACGATATTTTGGGTCTCGCTGGACGACCTTTGCGAGAAGAGTGTCGTGGTACATGCTGACGAGATTGAGGGACGCCGCGACTAGTGAAAACATGAGGGAGAATCGAGGGCTTGTGGAAGAAACTGACGCGCTTCCGAGGCCAACTCGGCATCCTTGAAGCGGCCGGGAAGAAACCAGGTGAGGGAGCGGAGAGAGCTCTCGAATGTGGACACAACAGAGATGTTGGAGAGCAGCCACGACTCGTAGCCGGACTCTGTCTTGGGCAGCGAGGCCAATGCCATGGCGGAGAAGAGACAAGCAATCACGTGCGTCACCGAGGAACTCCAATAAGCGTCCAAGGCTCACAGCGCTCAGGCGGCCAGTCCACGAGCTGCATGCAATGACCACCGCCTATAGGCACAAGGCCGCGGCGTCGATCCCCCCTCCATCCCCCGCGCGCTTCCTTCCCACCCGTGCCTCCACCTCCGCTCCCGCTCCTCCCTCTCAACTCACGACCTCTGCAACGCTATTTGACGACCATTCACGACACCCAGACTCCGATTCCGACGAAGAAACTGTCCTCCATAAGCCGCCTCCGGGCTACCCTCCGCTCTCGCATTCTGCCCTCCATCGTCGTACAACAACCGCTGCACACACTCCTATACCCGCAACTGTCGTCTTTGCCCGCAATGCCCCTCCCCTGTCGCTTCCCAAGCTTGATGAGCATCTATCCAAACTCACTCCTCCCTCCTTTACCGCGAGGTCCGCCAAGCAACCCATCAGGTTTCCTCCCATGGAAGACCTCGCAAAGTCTGGGAGCTCGATCGAAGATTTAGAATATAATTTCAAGATTGCACCTTGGTATAGGAATCGCAATACTCTCCTCGGTTCCGCCGTCAACCTCATCATTGGGACAACCGTACGCCCAAACTGCTGTGATCTGCATAACGTTTGTAACGTTTAGACACAGGGATCAAGCGCTGTCGCCACATTTTACAGTCTCCAAGGCCTCAGCAACACCGTTCAGGTGTTCGCCCTTATACTGACCACGATAGTTCCCGTCGGCCACGATTTGGGCAACAAATGGTGGAATTTGTTTCTCGGCACAGTGTTGGCATCTTCCCGTTCTCTGTGACGTATCTGATATCTTCATAGACCCAATATATTGGCACTCAACTTCACATCGACTCTGAACCAGTCGCTACTGTTTTTGCTTTTGTTTCTAACGATTGCCATGGTGTTGCTCTACCTCTTTCGTCGCGCGTCCGCAAATTATGACCGCTATCGTGTTGTCGAGGGGCTACAGCAGTCGGATTCCCCAGGGAACCGAAGGGGCCTTGTAACCATTACTTTTCTCCTCACTGTCATATACCTTCCGCTCAGCACCATGGCTGTCCATGTCCTTGTATGGTCTTCAGATCTATGGGCCGTACCCAATCCTTATACAAATGCAACCACCTTTCCTCCCGTGGTTCCCCCGCTCGGTCCATCGAGCGAATACCGGGACCCGTTGGATTTTTGTTGGACAACGACAATGAAGCGGAACGAGGTCAACTACGCCCCGATCCTCGTAATATTGTCTGTCTTTGTGCTTGCAGCTGTAAGTCTGCGCCGTGACTAGCCCAAGAGCTGGACTGACAGCAATATAGCTGACAGTCTGGTTTCCTTTGGCATTGCGCCAGATCATCAAGCAGTCGGTCCCTGACGTCGACCGCTATTCCGAACTTGGACGTCTTCGGAATAGCCAGGAAATGGACAGCGAATATCACAGACTGTTGTCTCGCGATCGTAATCCATTCGCGTTCTTGTATAGCGGTTCGTGCACGTGATGTATCTATTTCCATCTTTCCGACTCATTTTCGATAGGATTTCGCCGTAATTGGGCAACATACGAGGCGATCTATCTCTTCGCTAAACTGAGTGCCCTGTTAACGGTGGCGGTCATCGACTCCAATAATTGCTTTTTTCGCACGCTTTCACGATCGGCCGTACCTATCGCTCGACAGGTCATTCTTCTACTGCTAACCTTGGGATTTTTCATCGCCCAATGTGTGCTGGGCCCCTTCCTTGACCCCGTTAATAATGCCAGTGAATGGGTCTCGAGACTAAACTATGTAACGACAGCGGCATTGGCTCTGGCTGTGGCTCTCGATATACCGGGGAAGTCTGTCCTCGAGACATACGTACTCTATCTGTTGGTCTTCGCTCCCATCATCAAACTATTGAGTGCTAACCAGAGCGTAGTATCTATATCATAACTTATGGATTCAGTTTTTGTAACTTTGTTCTTTCGCCATCAAACCAGTTGACTGCGCTGACAATTTTTCAGATTTTACTCTAATCAACACCGGCCTAATACAGAGAGCTGTCAAGCGTATGTCCATCCAAAGGATAATTTTATCAACTCACACTTCATATGACAGGACTCACTCGGCGCATTGACTTTAGTTGCGTTCAATTTTGTTTCTATCCGTTGTTTATTAATGCGAATCTCAGGCATCGATATTTTCTCTCCTCGGTTTGTCCGTTGCGCTTTAGAGAGAACCAAAGCTGACCATATGCAGACTGGATATATCCGCCAACTCCATGCATACAAAGAGGCGAATATGGCAGGAATCAATTACCACCCTATTTCTCACAAGCCCAGAATGTCGCATCCCGGCTGATCAACCTATGGAGTTTGCGCAAGCAAGAGATTCGGAATATCCACCATATCTCCTCGAGTTTTCTGGAACCCCTGCTGAACGGCACATCGAAAACATCAAGGCGAGTACTACACGAACAAGTTCTGCGATCGCCTTCTTAAACGTTCGCAGATCCTTCGGGAGATTGGCTCTTTGAATTACCACAAAGCTGTGGCCCTGATAACTGGCCCAGATTACGAGTGGTTCAAGTACCTGGAAGGGGAGATCCAACAGCACTTTGTTGGTCCAGACTGTTACTGGAGGGGCCATAATATGCCGGAAGGAGTGACCAGCTCTTTCGGTAACGCCTGGTGGATCCCCTTCCCCCCCACGCTCGTTCGTTGGTTCCCTTATTACACGAGTACTGGCTCACGTGTCAACTAGGTCATTCGCTATGACGACAGACCACTGGTCGTTCTTCAAGATGTGTCCGATCTAGAGGTCTATATCAAGCAGAATTCATCTCACAGGGTTCAGCGAAAGCGTGAAATCCGTATGGCTCTCCGTGCTCTGGAAGGCCAGATAGTTGTGTGGCCTTATGTGCACATTACGGTTAGTCTCCAATTTATTCTGTGCACTCCTCTCCTCAGCACTACGCTCAGCCCATTGGATCGCATTCAATGTGGTGCTGCGACAGACGCTACAAAGCGGATAACACGGTATCTTACCACTCATGTGTTTTGCGCATCAAGCGCCACGGCCACCTAGAGTGGAAGGGCTTGCAACTCGGGAGCGGCTTCGGTATAGAGCTTAATTATGCGAAGAACGTCCAAGTTGATGGGGATATTATCGGGCTTACCGACGGTTATGAGCTAACCCCTGATTTGGCCCGATTCATCTCCTTGAATCAGGACCTTATTCCCCAGAGGCTTCAAGGTATAGAGGAAACACTTGCTAGCTACCGCCGCCACCACCGGAAAGAGTGTCACTGGAAATCCCACGTGTTGACATATCGCTTTTTAACTCATGTCTACGATCGTCCCCGGCAGTCGTCCGGGCTTGCCGAAAGCTCAATCCGGTTCGAACGAGACCTGAGAGTCAGGGAATTAATGGTCGGTAACGAACCCGTATTTGAGACTGCCTACGAGCGACTGGAGGCGGTCTCGTCCTCGCCAACTACCGCCTGGTGGTACCTATTCTGGGTCAGTTGCACACACTCGCGAATTTATTGTTCCTCATAATCGATTCTTAAGGATGACTTGTGGAGACGTAACAACGACACCATACGAGGCCTCTCGCTGCACGCCCCGGATTTCGATCCCCATTATCCAACATCCATTGCCTATAGGCCTTTGCCCCGCGCAGTATTGGAAACGTTTCTCATCCAGCGCGGACTTGTATCCAAGCAGGCATTTTTCCACTCTGGCTTTCTGAACAAGCTGTACTTGCGGCTGAACGAAACGGTATTCCGTGGATCTAGTCGGGTAAGTCCGAGCTTTGCAAACGTTTACCTTGTTGGCCAATCTCTTTATTTCTAGGCCATTATGTTCCACCTTGGGGATCATATTTCCGAGCTGGAGATGGAAGAAGTGGACATGGAAACACAGGGTCAATCGTCAACGCTAGGTACAGGCGTTGGGACAGACCATGATGCCTCGTCGATAATTCCGCGGCCCACATATCGTTGGGAGGGTGAGATTAGCCAATGGTCTTGTTCCAATTGTCTAATCAACCGCTGGTTCTTCAGGGCTTCTCCGAGATCCGTACCACAGTGGCAAACCCCACCGTCGGTTCTTTTCGAAGCTTGGTGCATGGTTGGGCGTCACACCTTTGTGGAGATCAGGTACACCCTCCAATGGGATTTCACTCGACCTACGGTTAGAGGGAGGTCGTTTTGTCGCTATAGAGCCGGACAGTAGTACTCCGTGGACACCGAAATCGTAGTAACGGACGCTTTTATCGATTCTACATTGTATTTTTCGCGTTCGCAGCGGAAGCCTCCGAGTCGATCGAAATGGGGATGATGTCACGTGTGAAAATATTTTGTTTCCGAATTTGGACTTGTCCTCGACTCCCAAGAATGCCTCGCCGCCCTCGTTCTGCTTCCCGAGCCGCTCCCCGGAAAAATGCCGCTGTCGCGACGCGCGTATCTCCCAAACACAAGGTTGCTTCGAACTCCTCTGAATCGAAAAGGGCACCTGTATCAAGCTCGGAGGATGATGAAAGTGACGACGAAGAGGAATTCGACGAAGCATCTGCAACTAGTGCCGAAGAGTCTATACATGGCGGCGATGACGACGAAGACGTCGACGCCCCCAGAGTATCTCAATGGGTAGACGACGACGACGAACTAGATCCCAATTCTTACCGCAGTGAGGAGGATGAATTTATACAAACTACTGGTGCTGGACCTTCGCAATTGGTGAATACCTATTCCCCACGTTTATTCTATCCGTAACTATTTTTTTCTTTCGTTAGAAATCCCTTGAAGACGGTACGTTCCGCGTTGTTCACTGGGTGATATGTTTTAAACCTTTTTAGATCTGTCCAATTTACCCCTCGGCGCCTTACTCCGAGCGCAGCGTGCCCTCAAACAGGCGAATGCCAGTGACTCTGACTCGGAAGGTTCAGCCGAAAATGAGCCGGAAAGGACAACGTCCAAAGGGAAGGAAAAGGAAAAGCCGGAATGGAGCATACAACCCCGACATGACATTGCTAAACGATCCAATAAACACGCGTTCGTCCTACACTTTATGGCCTGCAGCTGTCTTATATGCACTTAGGCCGATGGAAGTCACTTCCAAACGACCCGTTACCCGAAGAAGGACGGTGGTGGAAGTGAAAACAATTGTGCATTTACATTTTCTTTTACGTCTCTCTTGTCACTCGTCAACTGATGTTTGTTGGGCAGCAACCACGCGACCCTCGGTTTCTCCCTCTGGCGGGCGAGTTTTCAACGCAAAAGTTTCAAGAGCATTATGGTTTTCTTACGGACGCACATAAGACCGAACTCCGGACTTTGCGCGAGAACCTGAAAGCGGCACGGAAACTTCTGGCGTCATCTCCTAGAGATCTGCGACCTGAGCGAGAAGCTGAAGTCGGTCGGCTGGAGATGGCCGTCAAGAGAGCCGAAAGTATGGTCAATAAAGATCGCAGAGCCAAGGTCGATCAAGAGGCCTTGACAAGATTGAATGAAGCTGAGAGGGCGAAGCGAAAGGAAGGCAAAAGAGAGTGGTGGATGAAAGACTGTATGCTTCCTGTTTCACTGGACATCGTCATATTGATATATTTTCATCGCAGCGGAGAAGAAGGATTTCCTGGTGCGAGCCCGGTACGACGCGTTGGCCGCCGAAGGGGGGAAGCGTGCGGTTAAAAAGGCGATCGAGAAGAAACAAAAGAAAATTGGGCAGAAGGAGAAGAAGTCGCGGCCCTTTGCAAAGGGCAGCGGCTCGAAACGCAAGGCCGGAGACAGCGAGGGAGAGCCTCCACAGAAAAGACGTAGATCGTAGCATCATCATCATGTTTACGAGTATTGACCTAAACCTTTCACTTCATTTCTCGAAGTTTATTCTCGGATGTAAGTAGCAGGGGCAGCTGCCGTGAGCCACTCCAGGGCCAGCGTTGCGAATGTCAAACGCTCATGCTGACTCTTCGAGTGGTCCTTGGGACGACTCCGATATCTTCAGAGGCGAACCTCCACCCCCGCCTCGCTCTCCAAGTCCCAGCCATAAATCCGCTGTCTCAAGCTCGTCCTCGGGGTCCTATCTTGGTGGACGGCTTGGAGCCATCGCTGCTATAGTAGAGCTTGCGATCAGTAAATGGGCAGGAAATGAATCCTCGGACTCTTCTTCAAGTTCTTCGAGCACCTCCGACTCCGACGCACGCCGATCTCGCCGCAACAAGTCTGAGCATGATATTTCCAGCCGCATCAGCCGGATGCAAGCACGCGAAGAGTCCAGGCAGATTCCGCGCCAGTTTGCGCTCTACCTGCCTCCATCGCTTGCTTCACCAGATGCAAATAGTCAACGCGTCACGCACACCTCCGATTTGCCTTCAATTTTGGGGCAGCTGGATACAGCTCTGAAGAGATCTACCAAAGCTAGGCGTCAACAGGAACGGGATCGTTCACCGCGACCAGAATTGGATCCTCCCAAACCTCGACATCTTCATTTCATGCTCCCGGATGTTGTCAAAACTCCGAGTCGAGCCGCATCCTTCACAGATCTCGCCGCGCTTGGAGAGGCTCAGAGAAAGGGGAAATTCAAGGAAGGGCAGGTGCCGCACAGCACAAATCGGTCGACTGCCATGCCCAAAGCTTGGTTTCTGGATGTCTCCTCACCAACGTATGCACGTCATACTAAATGTTGAGGAGCTAAACTGATCATACTTAGGTGGGACGATATGCGTGCGATTGGGAGGGTATGTTACTCCTGAATAAGCTCCGCTAGCTGTTAATCCACGACAATATCTAGCTCCTTCACCTTCACCCTTTGACCCTGGAAGATATCTTAATGAAGGATCCTCGCGAAAAGCTTGAACGCTTTCCGAAGCTGGGCTATTACTTCATTTCCTTCCGAGCCATAGAGTCCTGGGATAACCGCGAAAAATGCTGGAATCAGGATGGTGACGGTCGCGACCAGGGACTCGTGGGCGAGGCCAATGTCTATCTCGTCGTCTTCAACGAAGGAGTCTGCAGCTTTCATTTCACCGACATAGCAGGTGACTCAGTTTAGTTTGGCTAGACGGCTCTCAGAACTCATGGAGAGGAAAAGATCACATAGATCGGATCAGAAACCGTCTCATGTTGCTCGAAAAGGTCGCCAACATGAGTTCAGGAAAGTGATCAAGTCAGAGTCATCCACTTTGTCTCAACCTATTTTCAGACTGGATAGCACATGGGATTTTGGACTCCATAGTGGATTCCTTCTTCCCGTTCCTTCAGGGTAGGTCTTTTTGGCAGCCTTTCTCGAGTCGACTAAACTGTTGTGCAAAAGGGCTCGAGAGAGAAGTGATGGCCATCGAAGACATTGTCTTCTCCGGCGCCAACGACACGCGTGCCTCCGATTCTGTCAACTCTGAGCCTCCTGCATCAACCACATCCAGACCGATGAACCTCGAGAAGACGAGAACCCAATGGCCAGTTGAACTGAGTGAGAAGAATGTTCTCAGCCTCGATCCAACACGGACCCATTTCTCCCTCCCGTGGCCTTCCTTCATCGGGAAGTGGAAGATTCATATACCGAAACGTCGGAAGGCAGCCTCGTCCGCTACCACTATTACAAGTCCAACCGCTTCCACCTTGCACCGTATGGCTAGAGCCCGACGACTCGTGACGTCATTGTCTAGACTACTGGCCACCAAAAGCGAAGTGAGGCTGATTTTCTGCTCATCTACGAGAGTCGTTGACAGTACATTCAAGGTCGTAGCACAATTGCGCAAGCGCCTACTGACGTCCGTACAATCCGGATCTAGTAGCGGCGACGTTGAACGTGCTGAAGTTGCCATTTACTTGGGAGACGTTCAAGGTACTTTCAAATTCTCGTTCTCGGAAATATCTGGAATCAGTTGCATTTAGATCACATCTTAACCCTGGAAAATGCCCTCAGTCACTACGAGCGGATGCTCAGCCAGTCCCATCCTCTCTACATATCCCATATCCGGACGACCATCGCGATTACTAAAGGCGGAAGCGACAAAGCGCTTATCTTCCTCTCTTCCGTCAGTATTGGGGTTTTGTGCATCCAAACCTTGATTGGTATGTCGCCCTTTCAAGTGGTGAAAATTCGCTCTCACGAATGAGAAGGTTTATGTTCCATCAATGTTAATGTTCCGCACAACACAATTGATGAAGGGCGATTCGTGAGTCCATTTGTTCAGCGCATGGCGTGGCATTTATGCGTTAGCGCTTCGCCTAGAATGCTTTCGGTATTGTAATTGCAATTGCTCTCGCGATACTTGTCTCGTACCTGAAACTGGTACTCCACTGGTGGAGAAGTGCCAAGCGGAGAACCTCTGCCGCACTCTGACGGTTCCGAATATTTTGTTGCTCTGCATTTAATATAATTTATACAAGCATATGTAGCAAACGCTTAGTTAATGACATTCACGTCGAGCCTCAGATATCTAGTTTGTCGATAGAAGTCTTGATCTCATGGGCGATTTTTCCAAGCCAATTCTTCTCGCGCACGCGTTTCCCTGCTTCCGTGGTCAAACCAGTATCTTTGTGCGTAGCTTCATCCATTGTGCCACCCAACGTTCCACCCAACGGTACACTTGGATCGTGGACCGTGGAGGTCAAGACCGGCCAGTGGCTACGAAGGGCATCCTCAAGGGGTAAAAGCGGGGCAACGAGTTCTTGGTTCTGAGAAAGATCGCCGGCCAGCGGCTCCGCGAGCGATCTTTGGTGAAGGACAGAGGAATGTATGGTTTCATGAGTCACGTTATCGGTCTCGCTGGGCAAAGTACGCTTTATCTTGTGTGCAAGCGCATAGACGCCCGTACCCGGACTAAAAGACCAATCAGTATGGTGACGAGGTGGGCTTCAATTACCGACTCGTGCGGAGACTGCGCGCCCCATGGAGCGTTTGGACGCGGCAGAGACCCTAAGTACGCGTAGTCCAGAGACAGATGCTCTTCCAGATTAGCCTGAATAACCGGGATGAAGATGATTCTCAATTAACAAATGCCCTTACAGCCATCCAGAAGCTTCGTTCAATGTCAGTCAAAATTCTCTGGATCAAGGAAAGAAACCCACAGGGTAAGATCGGCAAGATCGTGAGCCTTGTAGCCCCCACCTGTGGCACAAGATTAATCGCAAGGCGAGAGTTTACACGATCTGAAACTGACCAATGTCGGCATGACATCCTGGCGAACGTGAGCTTGATGGTTATGCAAAGAAAATAGCAAGTCGTACCAGTGAACCAGCACTGACGCAATACTTGGCCCTTCCGGAGCCCGCCTGGACTTTGCTCAAACTTGCAGCAGTTCTTTGCGGATGTTAGGGTAGATTTCAACGATTACTGATAACTTACAAAGTCAGCTCTGGGCTCATTCAGAGCAAGAGCATGGTAGGCATATTGAACGTGCTCTCTAAGCATAGGCACGTTAATTCAGCAAACAAGAATGGTCTGAAAAACAAACCCTAAAACCCGATCATTGAAACCAAAAAGATTTCTTATATGAGGGGATTTGTGTGTGAGTTCCTCGGGAAGACCGAGGCTACCGACGGTCTCGTAAACGCCGATAAACCTAACCTTCATTAGCAACAAGCAGAAATGAGGTTAAATCAAATCGCCGACTTCACGGAAAAGCTGTCGTCTCCCGAATCCGCACGTTTCTTCCCTGGGGAGTCATGACTGGTCCAGGGCGCGAGTTGTTCATTGAGACTCTGAATCTCTACCGGGAAGTGAATGACTTGATAAATCTCAGACATTGACTCGCGATCACATACCTGCTTCATCCTTGCTTTTGCCGAGCTTTTGGTAGGCTAAGAAAATGCCCGCAAAGTGGTCCATGTCGGCGCGGTCAAGCACACCGATTTTTCCCTGTGTGCTTCTCGTCAGCGGGATTACAGAAGGATTCTGGACAGGAACCATACAATGAACATTGCGGTCATTCTGGCGGTGTATCCGCCGCGCGAGAAACCAAAGAGAAAAATCTTGATATGCATTCTCAGAGTCGTGTATTGAAAATCTAGAGTAAATTCTACCTCATCTCCTGGAAAATAATTGCTGTGCGGCATGAGAATGAAGCATAATTCCAGGCGCATCCACTCACTGTGCAATGAAGGCATACGCCTATCCTACGGTTAAAATCCAACCGATCGTCTGTAGACTATCGCTCTTACCTCTTCAACTTTGTCAGCTATTGAATGGTGTGAGTGTGTTACGAGTAACGACAGGGTAAATGAACAATACCCAATGTGCCTCCGGTGGTGCCTACGATGTATTCAGAGTAGAAATTCTTCTCGGACCCTATTCCGCTTTGATAGAAGACCTGAATGCATCATGAATGGGGCCCGCAATTCCAAACGAAAGAAAGAAAAATACAATTTGTGGGATTGCAGGCTGGCTCCGATTGTCTTCGTGATTAATGGTCCTCGCGAGGCGCTGCCAAGAAAGGTGGCATTTGAACAAGGAAACCCGTCGCTAATATTTATTGCTCACGAGAATATTCGTGTAGCTCTGGCGATTCTCGGTCGATACGCCTGATAGAAATCAGCAATTCTACAGATCAAGGTTAAGAAATAGGTCAACCATCCTGCCAAGTCCTTGTAAAGTAACGCGTTAGTTAGGGTCTATACGGAAGAGCTGAAGATATAAGAAAGTTGGCTGAACAACCAGTCGTATGTAATTCGAGCAGTACTTCCGCCGAGCCATACCCGAGCCGCTGCAATAAATGGGGTTACGCACCCATCGCAACATACGATGATCCTCTTCTTGACTCTGGCCAGAGATCCGCCGTTCGAGCCATTTGAGTTGTCAGTAAGATGTTGAGTCGACATGAAGTTGTGGTGAGGTGTAGAACAACGTGCGAAGAGATGGATCTGGACGCTGACAGAATTTCAACGGCCTGTTTTAATACCAGCCCCTCACACAGCCCATGAATGATGTTTACCGGTGCACGACGTCTGATTCGAATGGCGGGTTCTAACAAAATCATATGCAGGGAGGTCTGATCCTTTAATTAGTGCAGTTATGACAGCAGCATTTTTATGTACACGCTCTATTAAAGTAGTCCGCGGCGCTAAATATGCAGTGTCGGGGGCACGGACTCCGGAGTCGGTCTGTGCGGCGTCTATTTTCCAAACCTCATCTCCGCTCCGGCATATTCATCCAATGCCGCTCGAAAATCTAGCTCCGTCAATAATTGAGGCGCGTCCTCGAATGTTTCCCTTCTAAAGCTAAGCCGTTCGCGGAGTGGTCGCTGTTTGCAAGAGTGGCTGCAATGAATGATTAAGAAAATGCAAACCGAGAAGCAGCTACACCAACTGTATTTCCGTGAGTCGGACTTGCCAGGGGGGGAACCCGTGTAGTTCTAGAGGGAGAGTTTGATCGGACCGACGGAGATGGTGAACAATTAGAAAATCTGGCGCCGAAACGCAATGTGGTCCTGCAAAACGGTCAGCAAGCACAGAATACACTTTTTTAGAGGTTCTTCTAGCCTTCTATAATGGTATTCAAGCTCTCGACAGTCAATTCTGGTTGTTCTTCATCAGTTGTGTGAGCTCGTCTGCGAGCCAGAAAAGTAGCAGCAGCAGCAACAGCAGGCTTGGAGGATTGCCGGGATGCAATACACAAGGCCAGGGGCGGCTTGTAAACATCCGATTTTTGTCCTGCGCAGAATTACAGGCGCGATACACAAAATCGCCGACAATACTCACTGTCCGAGTGGCGTCGTTTGAGACCATACCTGCTGGACTTTTTGCGAATGACTTCGGGGAGGCGGACAGTAATTACTGAAGCTTCTTTCTGAAAGCGATCCTCTGGTGACAGTGGTCGTGAATCGGAGCAGTCGGAAGAGGGTGGTGTTAGCGGGTATTCGATGTCAGACCCAGACGATTCGTAGCCGTTCGGTTCAGAAGCGACAGATGCGCGTTGTGAGATTTGGTCGGCGCAGTCCACAAGTACGCCTGGATTATAACGGCGCATTTGAACACCAGAAAATGTATCCGCAGTGACCTGACGCACCTTCACTGTCATACAGAGTGAGTTTTTCGATTCCTACGGTACGACACCAGCCGACGGTGAGGCTGACAGTTTCCAGCAGAGATTCCCGGGTGGCCGCTGGGTCATGAACGGAATCGGGCACGAGAAGGAGGGCAAGATGGCGGGGCATGCGTCTACGTGTAACTTGAAGAGGGAGTGGAGGAGACCATTGGAGACGACGCCAGGACGCGGACAGGAGTGTTATTAAGGAATAAAAGGAATGTACGACGCGCAAGAAGACGAGTGCCAAGAGTGCCATCGACGCGCCGAAGTTCAGTTTTCTGTTTTCGGACTCGGATATACGTGTCGGAAATAGCCGAACATCGCCCATACGTGTATTTCTCTAACTTATGGATTGTGACAATGTCCGAATTAGAATACATATATTCATACAGTTGCGCAGTTCACATAATGCCCGCGTCTGTTTCACCGTCCTGCAGTGCTCGTTTGATCTTGAGCAGCATCCCCGTCTTCCAGTTGTCCAGCTTCGTCACTTGATCAAACTCTACCACTGCCCCAGTGAATGCCTCCTGGTCACCAGCTTCCACCGCCTCAATCAAGGCTTGGATAAATTTGGCCTCCCTTGTACTTGCATAGGACGGGTCCTGATTAGAGTACTTTGTGAGGTTTCGTTTCGCGGAAACGGTGTCCTGTTCTCTTGTGAGTATATTGAAGGAATAAGGAATAAAGGAATTACATTCTTCATGGCGAGAGAGCACAGGCCCGATCTCAGCCAGTACTCCTTGACACTGTACTTGGTCAAAGCCGACGACAGAGAATGGTCGGCAACCTGCTCATAGCGAGCGATTGCCTGGGGATATTCCTCCAAGTCGGCATGAAGATCAGCGGCATCCTTGTAACATGCGTTGGCAGTACTGCGGACGGTTCAGCAATTGGTAAACGTGGAAATTAGGCGTCAAAAGTAATTTACGCAGTGGCGTCTTCTTGAGCATACCAATCCCCAGCTCTCTCGTAGCTTTCGCATGCCTTGCGCAGATCGTTGTTCTCCTGGAGGTGTATTTGACCGATCTCCTTCTCTCGGTCTGCGGCCTGGCGGAAGCGGCCGGCTTGCGTGAGATGGACAATGGTCTGAGTCAAGGCCTGTATAGCGACTTTGAAGGGCTGTGAGATCGAGGGGTGGGGGGATGGAGCAGCTCACGTTGGGGAAAGCCTCTCTTATATGCCTTTGCGGCATTCCACCAGGCATTCGCGGCCTCATTCTGCTCCTTGCAGTTCTCGCGACATTCTGCTTCGCGTGCAAATGCATCGCCGGCCTCCTTGAAGTTCTTCTCGATCTTGAACGAGTTGGCAGCCTGCTGATAGAGGTCGCCCGCCTCCTCGAACTTGGACGTGGCCGAGGAGAACCAGCCGGAGGAGGATGCAGCCTTCTTGTCTGCCTTGTCGAGGAGAGCCTGCGCAGGGGACTTGGACATGGTGTATGTAGTAGAGGATCGATTCGTTAAAGCGGCTGTGCCATCAAAGTTACGACATTCGTACTTTCTCTCCCTCTTGATCATGGCCCTCAATATCGACTCTATTCGCGCGCTCGTCGACCTGCACCCCAAGCCCTCTAACATCCGTTTCCAGTATGGAACCGCTGGTTTCCGCACTGTGTACGCAGCTCTGTCCCTCAGTCTCGCGCCGCTCTCATTCCTCTGTAGCGCGAACGTTCTCGACTCTGTGCTCTTCAGGGTGGGTATTCTCGCTGGGCTCCGCAGCAAGAAGCTGGATGGAAAGACCATCGGCGTCATGGTGACCGCATCGCACAATCCTGAGCAGGTGCCTTTCGCGTGTTCAGCTGTCGTTTCCATTTCTCAGGTAGTTGCCAGGATAATGGGGTCAAGCTGGTCGATCCTCGTGGGGAAATGCTCGATACATCCTGGGAGATTTATGCCACAGCGCTCTCCAACGCGCAAACAACCGACGAGTTCATCAGCGAATTGGAAAAGGTCATCCAGACTCTCAAGATTGACTTGTCCAAACCCGCCCGCGTCGTTTACGCACGCGACACTCGTCCATCAGGCGCCGCGCTGGTATCATCCCTGGAGGACGGTATCAAAGCAATCGGAGCCGAAGGGCGAAACGCCGGTGTTACGACAACCCCGGTACTGCATTACCTCGTTCGCGCAATCAACACCAAAGGCACCAAAGAAAGCTACGGCGAGGACTCTGAAGAAGGTTACTTCCTCAAACTCGCCAATGCATACAAGAAACTTGTGGTCTGTATTATTCGTCAGTTATGCGGCCCAGCGCTAATTCAGTTTTTGGCAGTCGACGCGCCAAACCCCCCAGCCATTGACAATCGACTGTGCGAACGGCGTCGGTGCGCCGATTGCCGCGAGACTGGCCGAGTATCTCGGAGCCAGTTTGCCTTTGGTTCTGGAAAATGCGTCAATCACAACACCTGGAGCCCTGAACAATTCCTGCGGAGCAGATTATGTCAAAACTTCTCAGAAATTACCTCCATCTTTAGCCGGGCGTCTGCAACCAGGCCAACGAGGGTGCAGTCTCGATGGTGATGCTGACCGGTTAATGTATTTCTATCTCGACGAGCGCAGTCAATTTCATATGCTCGACGGTGATAAAATTGCGGCCCTTGTCGCAGCCTTCATCGTCGAGCTTGTGAAGACTTCAGGACTGGACAGCCAGATTAAAGTGGGCGTTGTTCAGACCGCATACGCTAATGGAGCTTCCACAAAATATCTGAGCGAGGTCGGTCTTAACAAACCCTTCTCGTTACGCCCGTATTCAACATGTCTGGCAGCGTCTACCGGTCAAGTGTGTGCAAACTGGTGTCAAGCACCTTCACCACGCGGCCGAACACTACAATATCGGTGTTTATTTCGAAGCGAATGGACACGGTACCGTCTTGTTCTCGCCATCCACCCAAGACATACTGCAAACATACCAACCCTCCACGCCCGCTCAGTCGACTGCTCTTGAACACCTCCGGAACTTGAATCAATTGATCAATCAGACAGTTGGAGACGCGTTGTCCGACATGCTTCTCGTGGAAGTCGTTCTCGCTCATAAAGCGTACAGCGGCATCGAATGGGACTCCCTGTATGTCGACCTCCCTAACAGGCTCGTGAAAGTAGTCGTGGCGGACAGGAATCAATTCAAAACTGAAGATGCAGAGCGGCAACTTGTTAGTCCTGTTGGACTGCAGCAGAAGATCAACGATCTAGTCCGCCGGTACGATGGTGGGCGGTCTTTTGTGAGACCCAGTGGTACCGAGGACGTGGTTCGCGTATACGCGGAGGCGAGCATCAAAGCCCAAGCCGATGGTATGCCAACTCTACTTTTGTAGAATTTTTTAACTCATTGCAACCACCAGAATTGGCGTTCCGTGTTGCAGGTCTTGTGTACGATGAATGCGGTGGAAATCCGGCGACGCGGCCGAAGGAGTTCTTGTAAACGAAAGAGAAAGAATTGCTATGTGTAACACGAGACGGACTCCACTGTACGTAGACATCTACTAGAGAGCTGTAAGAAACGGAATATTGTGCAACGATTGCATCTTTTCGGACAATTTTACGTCATTCATACAACCTTCAGCTGTGCAACAGCTGTGACTCACGGATGTATGCCAGCTTTTGGCCTCTATCCTTTCACCATCCTATCCTCTGACTGAGCTTGTAAAATGTGTCGCTTCGTGATTTACAAAGGTTGAGCGGCACACGACTCGCGCGCTTAATACACTGACGATCCATCAATTCGAAAAGGAACCTCTCCCGTCCAGCTTTCCCATCTGCTGACAAGACCATGCCATAGTATCATAAACCAAGGTAGTGAATAACTATCCGTTATCGACGCGTGATCGAGCCGTGCTTTATCTAGCTTTTGACTCTCGTCTCCGTCTGGACCGCCGACGACCGATGAATGGAGATGGCTTCGGCGTTGGTGCGTCATGGTTGTTTGACCTTCCTCTATTTTCTTGACAAAGGTTAGGGTGGTACGACTCTGTTTATGACGAAGAGCTCGGCACACAGCCGTGTATCTTTACAAGTGTAACTCCTGTGGGTAGACGGTCGGAATTAATTGTTTCCCAATTTACGAATCGAGTCTCCAGGCGTGGAACAATATTAACTTGACGCGACTGGCCGAGAAGATCAAGTCGCCGCTGGTATTGTGAGTCGAGTTTTTTGTGCGCTCAGTTTTCTATTAACGTTGGAGTTCCAAGCGGTCATGTACGAGCAACAACAGCAGGTTCCCTTAGTTTGGACAATTGTCATCCATTTGTACATGGAAAATTAATGGTAACGTCTGATATGCCCTCGAGTCGGCGCTGCTTACACGAAATCGCAGTTTATGCACAACGGAGGTATTGCGCAATGGGAACTCATCAAGAGAAGTGTGCAGAAGGACTTGCCCGACGTCGCTTTCAACATGGTGCAGGGAAACACAGGTCGCACCTCGATATCCAGAAGTCTCGTTCGCTCATAATGTTTTCCGCAGACTCCGAATGGGCATTTGCACTCTTTCTCTCAAAGGTTCGTCCATCCTCAGTTTTTGCCCGTTTTTCCTTATTGAATGTGAGGTTGCAGCTTCCTGATCCAAACGCACGAACGTTTACGCCCGACATTCTACGCAGAGCCATGCTCGAGACGATAGCCTCTCTGAACGCTTTCGCTGAAGCTGCTGGCATAACTGAGGTGCATACAGTCTAATCCGTCCAATACTGACGACTGATCTGCACTCAGCCGAGCCTGATGAATTTTTGTGTCACCGATGGCGATACCGTCGTAGCGACAAGGTACATCTCTTCTGACAAAGATGAGGCGGCGTCTTTGGTATGTCGAACAATAATACATCGACTTGGAGTCTAATACCGTGTAGTGGTTTTCTTCCGGTACAACGTTCAGCGAAGACGCCGAGGGTGGTCACTATAAGATGTCCAAAGCTGACAAGAGGGAAAATATTATTATGGTCGCCTCAGAGCCTCTAACGTTCGAAAGAGGTGCCGTTTCATTCCATTGGGAGTGGGATTTTACTGACGTTCCGCGTTAGCTGACTGGATGGAAATCAAGACGAATACCGTAAGGCATCCGTTTCCTTCGTGCTATGTGAATGCTTACACTAGCCTTTAGCTGGTGGTGATAACTCCTCGCTTTAACCTTTTACAAATCCCGATCGTGGACAAGTTCTCGGCGCCAGGCACTGTCAGAGGCATCGAGTTTGCGCAAGAAAAGGGTTTCTTGAACCCTCGAAAAGCACTATCTAGTCTTGTAAATATCCCTGATGTCGCAGACCCTCTTCGACATTAGAATGTAGTACATTATTCTGAACGGATCGCGTGCTGGCAGAGGCCTCGGACATCGCATTTAAGAGAGTCGAGACGCGTTACTTAATGTCACACTGGAATATACTCGCATTCGCAGCTACTTGGAGGACGGTGAATGGGGTGACCAAGGGCGACTACACTTAGGTTGCGCGGAGTGCAAGGAGAATAATAAAAAAGTGTATTGTCTTCTAGTAGGGAAATGAAGCTGGGGACATAAACTAATACCCGGTATATACCATCCATTAGTCGAGAAACTAGTTAACCGGATCCTAGAAGACACCATGAGCATGGGATCAAGTAGGTTAGATAACGCAGGAGAGGAACGTACCACCAGAGTAGACCTTGCCGAACATGAGCTGTGGAAATCGAGTGGTTAGTCAAGGAGTGATCGGATCGGCTCGAAAATCTACTCGCTTTCTTGCAGTTTATCGTAGAGCGAAAGTATACTACACGGGCAGCAGATGTTGCGGCCGTTTGAGAGGTATGCGACGCAGGGGAAAGCCTTCCGATAAGATTCTGACAGGCTGCGGGTTGTCTAGATGGGTTGTGGATATCGAGTAGACAGTCGGAGTAGTGTGTTGTAAGGGTATGATGAAATGCTGGGGGCGAATGGAGCTCACCGGGAGGATAGTCGGTACCAACCATGTAAAAAAGTGCCATACCGAAATGGCTGCAGCGATGGTAAGATGGCGAGATGCTCACTATCTGCGCTGCATGTTTCCTCTGCGACGGTCGTACCGTTGCCAGCCCCGAAGAAGAAGAGGTTCGTGTGGCCGTCGAGGGGCTCGTAGGTGTAGTGTTCCGGCACGAGCCTAAAATGATGGGTAAGGCTGTTTGACAGTCTACTTCCGAGGATGGACCAGGCCACAGTGTAACCAAACCTCCCTGCTCCCTGTTGACACCACGACCGGCGTCTCTCTTCCTGGATATCGTCTTAAAAGCGTCGTTATTGCATTAGCCTCATGAATGCGCGCATCTACCTTGTGGAATGGTACATTTATCGTGAGCATGCATGAGTTTCCGCTGCTTAGAATAACCTCGACCAAGGCCTATTCTCCATGCGATACCGGCACATATGGTATCTGCTCGCTCAATTATTGCTGTTTGCAAAATAGTTGGCGGTCACGCGTTTTGATCGAACAAACGCCACTCGAACATCCCAGCTCGCGCGAGCTATAAATCAATGAATACTGCTCAGAACCCTATGGTTGTATAGGCAAATCGAACCGTCTCAACAAGCTCTAGAGCGTCCCGGGGTCAGTGTTGCGATATGGCGACCTCCTCGTCGACCTCGCTGGTGGGGCTCTTTCTGGAGTGTGTGCGGCACAACGATGGAGAATGCGGGTTTTCGGGTGGTTTGAGTGCTCGGTAAGGGTCTTATGGATGTCAGGGAGGGCGCCCCATGTGTTCTGGTCCCCGATATGCTCCTTGAGCGTGAGGTAAATGATGCAACTTATTTCAGTTCTTTGCACGGCTGCTTTGTGCTCAAACCTGACACACAGACAACTCCAGAATCAATTTTCATACTCTCAGGATATAATTTATATCAATTGAAACATTCCATGTTATATAGTGAGCATTATCAGGCGGAATAAATATAATAAAATGGAATATCATGGGACACCCATTCTCTCGCAATAATTGTACTGCGCCCATCTCACACGTTTCCTCGGCCAAGGGGCAAGCCTATTGTTGTCATCTGAGCACGAATTTCGACTGGAGAGGCAAGAGAGGCGAGAAACTGACAGTGCATAAGCTGGGAGTTGAGTGAGTACGAGATGGTGGCCCAGTACGGGTGTCTGACTTGAGGATATACCTCAAAAGTCTTGGGGCGCCCTCCCTAGCATCCATAAGACCCCTACCGAACACTCAAACCACTCGAAAACCCGCATTCTCCATCGTTGTGCCGCACACACTCCAGAAAGAGCCCCACCAACGAGGTCGACGAGGAGGTCGCCATATCGCAACACTGACCCCGGGGCGCTCTAGAGCTTGTTGAGACGGTTCAATTTGCCTATACAACCATAGGGTTCTGAGCAGTATTCATTGATTTATAGCTCGCGCGAGCTGGGATGTTCGAGTGGTGTTTGTTCGATCAAAACGCGTGACCGCCAACTATTTTGCAAACAGCAATAAGATCAGGAGGGCTCCGGATAGTGATTAAAAAAGCTATCTTGCCTACTGCAGAGTTTGGGCCCTGCAACTGGAAACTGTTCGGGAATCTGTCGACGGCAGGCAACCTTGGATAGGGCTGTACTTTTCGGAAAGCTGGGCGCCGATCCTGGGAAAGCCCAGCTTGTATGACGCGTCAATATGTCTGCACAAACATAGCGAGGGAGTGAAAATCCAATGATGTCCGCAGTCTTGATTTGGTCGGGCAAAGTTCAAATCAATACGAAGTGGGAAAGAGCTATACTTACGTTGTCCTCACACAGCGCGCTTCGAGCAGGAGTCATTTGTCGACAGCCAACGGCGAAATTGGGGATGCTAGAAGGCATGAACATACTGAATAACAACGCACGACGTTCAGCGATTGCTGGTTTCGATGCAAGACGCTGTAACATGTCTGCTTTGAACGACCCTCTTGGACAGGGTGATGTTCGAGCTTCAAAGACAAGTTGCGCGGTGCGATCAACGCTATTGTGTTATATTATCATCCAAAGGCTTTCGAATTTTATTCGCCAACATTCATGGTTGATACCGCCCCACCCACGCACCTCTACGTGCATTCACATCAACGGACACCTCCACCGGCTGTGTCACCGCTTAGGCGGAGCAGATCGTCGCCACCGTCTTCGACACCAACCAAAGCTCGCGCTTCGGTCGCTCCGATCCCTCCGCGCAAGGTGCGGGACTGGTCCTGCAGTCAATTGCAAAATCCCCCGTCCCAGATACGATCGGAGCCGCCGTCCGAGAATCGATGGAGCGAGGGTATCCCGAATCAAAAGCCCGCGGACGCCATCCTTGTCGGTCCATACCAGGATGTTGTCCTTGAAGGGGGACTATATTCCGTCCTACGCAACATTCAGAGCCGCCGCGACCTACAAGTCATCCCTAGCCTTCGTGCGTCCGTCGTACTTTGCCAAAGACATGTTGCTGATAAACATATTTCAGTCAACATGGAAACAGTGTTTCCCGCAGTATTCGGCCCAACTTGGAGCAACCGAATACTGCAGTATTACCAACAACTCAGGTGCAACCATGAAATATGCCCGAGTTTTGGGGATCTTTTCTTGGGTGACATATGCGTGAAATTACTCTCGTGTATTACTGGAAACCTTGTGGATGGTGACGGGACCGAGGGTGGGAGGGGGGTGGAGCGGGGAGGGGAGGGAGAAGGGAAGGTGGAGGGAAAAGGGAAGGTGGAGGGAGAAGGGAAGGTGGAGGGAGCGGCACAGGAGGAGGACCAGGACGAGGAGCAGGAGGAGGGCAAGGAGGAGGAGGGCAAGGAGCAGGAGAAGGAGCAGGAGGCGGTCAAGAAGCTTTTGATGCCCGAGGATGCACACACCGTCCCTGCAACAAATTTGCGACTATTCCCGCCACCTTAGTGACAGTTCCGCTGCGAAAGACCCCGCCCAAACCACAAAACGATGGTGTGCGAAAGCAAGATCGCAAGCAAGCCTGCCACCAGCAGGCACTGGCATTTGCGGAGGCGATCACTGCTTTATCTATCTCTCCGCTCCAGGATTCTGACAACACCGGCTGCACTTTCCTGTACCACGGTACTCGCTATCAAGAACTTATCTATTTCAAGGAAAATGGTGTGAACCCTATGCAGCACCGACGACAAAATTACTTTTCGCCGGGGCCATCCTTCAACTGTACCAACACCACGGATCAAGCAGCGTCTCATGTCCTTCATGGAGCAGGAGTGCACCGCGACCCACACACATCAGTCTCCAAAAACCCACTCATGGTTCTTCAGTTTCGGATAGATCTCCCCGATATCATCCAGTCAAGTACGACGAAGATGTTGCATGCCACACCCAGTAAAGGAAAATATCGACCTATATACAAAGGACTCCCGAAACCCTCCGAAATTTTTCCCATTGGTCCGGCATCTCGATACTTTCCTCTACCCGGTGTGTGCAGACTGACGGGACGGTATTAAATGACGCTGATACCGAAGTTCATCTTTACTTGATGATACTCGCAAAAATTGACCATCTATTACAGTGGATCAAAGGGAATCTCCGTCACCAGGGCCACCTACCCATGGATGACATCTCACACGATTGGGTTATCGGACCCTTCCTTGTGGTAGGCCGCTTATCTGTCAATTCGGGCAGTGCTGATTGCGTTTCACAGCTGTATGGCGAAACATATGGCATACCGCCAAACTGGACAAGAGGCAGGACCAAATCCCTCCATATCGCGGCCACATCTTGGGCCAGCTTTGACCAGCTGACAAGTTCACTTACGGGGGCAAGCAATGCACTCTAATACTCTGGCATTTTGGATTTCTGACATATATGGGCAGATTTTTGTGGAAAGCGAAACATCTGTGCTGACTGCGCCGCCCACCAACCATGGACTGGCTCCAACTGCAGGCGCAGGTAGCTCAGTACAGCAAGATAAAGGTCTAGCCCCATCCACATTCGCCAGCAACACCGGCGCAGGCAGAGCCGATATTCCCACAGTCAGCTCCGGTCCCGTCCCGAGGCCGCCCCCAGCCATGACTGCCGGGCCTATGCCTAGCGCCCCTGCCGCGCTGCGCAAACCCCAAGCTGCTTCTGCTGGCACAGGTGGCGGAACCATGTCCGCTAGTCATACAGGCGCAGGTACAGCCAAGGTTGCCACGGTCAGCAGTGCATCGACTCCCAGTGGCCCTTGCCAACCCCACGTCGGCCTGAACGCCGGCAACACCGGCCCCAACATTATCATCCCAAGGCCGCCCCCAGCCACGACCGCCAAGCCTATGCCTGGTGCCCCTGCCGCACCGCGCAAACCCCCAGCTGCTTCCGCTAGCAACACGAGCACAGGCGATGGAACTGTGTCCGCCAGCAGCACGGGCGCAGGCACAGCCAAGGCTGCCGCGGTCGGCACTGACCCCCCTTCCATTCTCAGTGCATCCCTTCCCTCTGGCCCCGGCCCCAGCCAACCCCACATCGGCCCCAGCGCTTCAGCCACGACCGCCGGAACGCCGCGCAGACACATCGTCATTGTAAGGGCAACCCTGGCGGCCCGAGGTATCTCAAGAGTCCTGGCAGGGGGGATCCAAAGAGGAGAAAGTCTAAGGATTCCCCAGCCAGGTGCGTGCCTATATACCAGCTAGGGCTAACTATGGGTTGCGCATGGTCTGTTGATGGCGTAGTGAACGGCAGTGATCCCGGGCACGATCACATGTGGAGTGCCATGCAGAGTGCTGGGATTCGTCCAGATGGGGTTTGGCTCGGCGGGGGGAACGTCGGAGGATAGCGGAGGTCCGACCAGAGGTTGGATCAGAGGATCGGGGGTTCCCCTGACAGTCATATCGCGTTCGTTCGCCTCCGCGGTGAGAGGGGAGTCAGAACCTAACTTAAAATAATAATACTCAAAAATACTATATTAATGTGTAGAGGGGTCTGTGCTAGATTTTCTGGTGTACTTTCGCCCTACGATAACCCCGCTTTAACCTTTTACAAATCCCGATCGTGGACAAGTTCATCGAGTTTGCACAAGAAAAGAGTTTCTTGAACCCTTGAAAAGCACTATCTAGTCTTGTAAATATCCCTGACACCGCAGACCCTCTCAGACATTAGAATGTAGTATTCTTATGCATGTATAAGTATCACTGGGTGCAAGCCATGATATGCTGGCCCTGGAAATGTAGTGCAAATTGGAAGGAAATTGATTATTTGCTCAGAATATTTTTATTATTTACAGGCTATGGAAATAATATATATTCTCATTATTTTCTTATTATATACTCACTATTTACAGGCACTGTAAATTTAAAATTTGCAGGCCCCGGAAATTTGAATACCAAACATATGAAAACATTACATATAAGGAAACATTTCTTCTTGCTATAAATGGTAATAAAATATCATTTTGACTTGATTACTAATCTGACACATCCGTGAATTGATTGCTAATCTAACACTTGACATGTGTCATTTGACTTGATTGCTATACCAAGTAAGATTAGTAATCAATTCACGGATGTGTCAGATTAGTAATCAAGTCAAAATGATATTTTATTACCATTTATAGCAAGAAGAAATGTTTCCTTATATGTAATGTTTTCATATGTTTGGTATTCAAAATTCCGGGGCCTGCAAATTTTAAATTTACAGTGCCTGTAAATAGTGAGTATATAATAAGAAAATAATGAGAATATATATTATTTCCATAGCCTGTAAATAATAAAAATATTCTGAGCAAATAATCAATTTCCTTCCAATTTGCACTACATTTCCAGGGCCGGCATTTCATGGCTTGCACCCAGTGTATATTAGTCCGTGCCAGTAGAGGCCGCATTTAAGAGAGTCGAGATGGGTTACTTAATGTCACACTGGAATGTACTCGCAGTCGCAGCCTCGCAGTCACAGCTACTCGGAGGACGGTGAATGGGCCGACTACACTTAGGTTGCGCAGAGTATAATAAAAAAAGGGTATTGTCTACTAGAGGGGAACGAAGCTGGGGACATAAACTAATACCCGGTGTGTACCATCCATTAGTCAAAAAACTAATTAACCGGATCCTAGAAGACACCATGAGCATGGGATCAAGTAGGTTAGATAACGCAGGAGAGGAACGTAAGTACCACCAGTAGACCTTGCCGAACATTAACTGCGCCAAACAAGGTCAGATCACGCCCAATCGGGAAAATTACGTAATAAATCATATCCTGAAGCTTATCGTAGAGCGAAAAACTCTAAATATCCCTGATCCTGCAGACTCTCTCCTACATAAAATGTAGTGCTTTTACGCGTGTATATCAAGAGGTGGGCGGCCGAAAGAGCCGTGATATCATGCTCCCTCCGGCGATCGGACCGGTCTTCCAGTATTTTCGATTTTCCTGGCTCTCCAGACCCCAGGGAAGCCCACTGACATCTTAGACCCCCCATTCGTGCAGGCTCCCGAGCTGCCCATGTACTTTTTATGGCGAAAAACGGCCGCGTTGCCGTGTCAGACCGATAATGATCGCATTGATGATTATTACCATAATTTTGATGTGAACCTTGTAGCTCTGGAGGGAGAGACACTGAAGGGCCAAAAATATGCCAGGCCCCCCCATAAGATAGGTAGAGCTATGCACTGGATTTTACCCCGCATTTTTACGATGCCTGACAGTTGAGATAAAGGTCGAATAAGGGTTTCATCACTCACCCAGAGACAACCACCGGACAAAAAAAAATAGTTTTTTCAGAAAACACGTTTAGGGCATAGAAGACTTCATTTGGAGCATGATATCACTTTTTTCTCTTCCGCCCACCTCTTGGTGTATATTATTCTCAACGGTGTCGCGTCGCGAGTGGCATCATCATCATCACGCAGAGTCACGAGTCACATCGCGCCCTCTTGACCTCGCGTGCCATCTCGCGACTGTCCCCGCTCGCTGACGATGACTTTTGTGCTATACGTCTCTTCGCACTTTGCCAGGCTTTCAACGGCCGTCCAAATTCTCATATTCCTCCCTCTGACTCTCGCAACTTTGTCAACCAGAGCCTTTCTGCTGCTCTCCCTCCTCCTTTCAATTCACTCCCTCATCCATGGGACTTGTATAAGTGCGGTTGTTTATCTATTCCCAGTTCAAGTCTAATTGAGGACTGCCGTCAGTACTGTGGCCGGGCTCCAAAGCTTTGTCCTTTCTCCAAGGTTCATATCTCTTGCCGATTTCTTGCCCGTCTAACATTATGTTTCTCGAATTAAAGTTCCCATGCACTCTTTCCTGCTCCTGGGTGCTGTAATACCTGCTTCTGCTCCCTACTGGTGCTAAAGTGTATACTTCTTTTAGTTGTCTTTAACATATTCTCTGCGCCTGCCAATCCTTGGCTGCTCACAGCCGCCGATGCATGGGGGAAAATGTTGGCTTTCTCAGGGCCTCTTTTTATCCTATTGGAAGGTGTCTCGAGCCTCCTCGTCGCGCAGAAAGCTGGGCACCTAGCAAAGGAACTCGTCGCTGAGGGCGAATCCTACCAACTTGCTTTGCTCGTTGGTACCGCTGTGGCCTATGTGTCTTCAGCCTGGTGGATCGTCGTCTCGTATTCTGCGGCAGCGTCATCACCATTGGCTTCAACGCTCTTGGGGGCGGCGATCTGCTCTTGGTTTTTCCTTTCATGCATTGGCTTTGTGCTACGCAGGTATGTCCAAATTGCATCTGTTGCCAAGATGTTCATCCCTTCCGTTTAGAACCAATGTTGTCGAATCGTCCGGAATGGCGCTCTTTATCGCGTACAATGTCTGGCTGTGCGGCTTAGGATCCGACGAGAAATCAGTGTTCGATTCGGCGTTATCATAGTAGGTTTGCTGTTAACGTATAAAAGTCTCTTCTAATTCCAGGTTTTCCAGTGCGCCGCTTCTACCCAATATCATGCCTCACTTTGAAGCGCTTTTCAATTTTATTCGACATACGTTGCCCAAGCCAGTTCTTTTCGCCCTGTTATATCGTCTGACAATCCTCCAACTGGCTTCCCGCATTCTACCCACAATCGGCACGGACAGTTTTGACGACACTTATGGCGTTGACGACACTTGGGAGGATCGGCCGGTATGTATAGCTAGTTGCCTTCACCATCCTCGGAAATTTAGATTCTCTAAAGACTTCAGCTTTGACCCGTCTCCTGCTTACTTATAGGCAGTCGATTTTCGTGACCGTCTATTCACACCTGCTTCGTGAGTCACCTCCTCGGCCGAAATAACTCTTGTTAATATCATTTTCAGTCCTAGACCCTTCATCACAAGTGTGGTCAAGGTGGATGCTCATATTTTTCACTCTTCTCATATGGGCGGTGGAATTACTGGTTAGCTCCGCGGAGGATGATGTTGGAAAACGGTTGGATTGATCGAGATGGCTGCCTACTGGTTAGCTTTCCATTCTGCTGTTTCGTCGCTCTCGTTCTCATAGTACTCTCTCTTCCATATTGGAACCTTCGCCTTTATGTCCTCCAGGATACGTTCGCACGCGAGAAAGGCTTCCTTACGATGCGGTGCCGATACTGCTATGACTATTGATGGTTCGCCGACCGGAACGACCCCAAGACGATGATGTACCGCGCAGCGGATGGTCGGCTGAGCCGCGACCGAGTCGCCAGAGGATATCGATGCCTGCACGTCGCGTACTATGTTGGCCATGGTTTTGATCGCTAGCGTAGAATATGCTGAGTTGAACGATGAGACACTACCGCTTCTCAACATCGAATCGACGACCTTGATATTCTAGACGCGTCACAACCTTGTCTGCGGAGTAATATAAGTGTGGTTCACAGCGCAACCGCCCGTACCTTTGAACGAGTTTCGAGTTGTCCCAATGAACACTGCGGTCGCGCCTGCCCCATCATGGCCGACCGAATCGATAATCTCCTGGACATTGAGAGAGGATAAAGACAAGGCGCAGACTGCGTTCGCAAGTTCTTGGCTGGCTGCCACAGAGGCGGCAGAATCCATATCTGAGTAGTTTGGTTGGGGTCAACTTCCCGTTCGGAGTTCGGCCCGAGTCGCGGCCTGTCCTCGATCACAAAGGCTTGAAGTTGCAATGCTCGCTCGACGGGCTTTTGGTCGTGTACCTTTTCGGTGTGCTTCGCGTCTGAGTACAGCACTTCAAAAAGGTGCTCCTATTCGTCTCCGCCTCGTCTCTCGGTTCACATTCTTTCCGCGTCCAAGGTGCCCCCATTGATGTACATCCTGAGGTCTCCATCTCTCCTTCCAACTCGCGTGCTTAAACTTAGGGAAAAAAAAAAACAAGTAGGTCGAACATGCTCTGGCGACAGGGACGCCTGTGGTGGCTCTAGAAACGGTCCATCCTCCTTTCAACTCCCCTGCTTCGACTTAGAAAATTTAATTATACATAGGCCTTAACGACTCACGGCCTCCCACCGCCTATTAATCTTCAAGTGACAAAAGGTCTCGAGACTGTCGTCAGAACGACTGGATGTATACCTGCTACAATAGGTACCCTCAATTCTCATTCAGACGGGGTTCAGTTCTGATTTTAAATGATACTCGAGGTATCGTGGCGGGGCGAGTCAAAATCGGTTTGCAGAATTCGGACCTGGAGAGGCTGGCCGATGTTCATCGCCAACCTCGTTCTGTGAAAATTTCGCGGCGTGACATCGCTCCAGCCCTTGCTCTGAAAGCTGACGGAGGCATGTCCATTTTGCATCAAACGACATGCGCGTATAATTCCATTCAGGTACTACTATTTGTGCCACCTTAATTTTTGCGGCTCTGGCCGGAATCAAGGTGATACTCATGGCTCATAAACACCGGAGTCATTCTCACCGTTCCAATGTAGGTCTTTGCAACGGGTGGGTGAGTAAACGGTGCCTCTAGTTTTTCAGGCTCTCATGCAAATTAGTCTTGGAGGTGTTCATCGTGGAGGAGAAACCTGTGAATACTTATATCGTTTTCTCCGACTGGCTCGCTAACTTGAAGCCAAATTCCTGCAGCTATGGACGTTTCAGCCGACCTCCATGAACTAACAAGGTGTCCTGTGGGCCTCGTGTCTGCCGGAGTCAAATCAATTCTAGATATCGGCAGGTAATAGTTGCCTCTCGTGATGCGTCCTGGGTAATTGATCATTTTCCTCAGAACCCTTGAATATCTTGTGAGCTATCTTTCCATCAATTTCCACCGGCCTATTCACCCTCGTAGGAAACCTTGGGGGTGCCGGTCATACCTTATGCCCTTTCCAAAGACTTCCCGGCTTTCTTCAGTCCCCGCAGCGGGTTTCAGGTCCGAAATTTCTACCACTTTCCCCCCAACATCCATTCATCGGTCCGGTCAGACTCCATGGAATGTCAATGATCCCGCAACGGCGGCTAAGATGCTATGTTCGCCCATGCAGTTTCGGCCCCATCTGTTTCTGATCTTTTCTCCTTCTCAGACAGTCAATGGCAGTTGGGGATGGACAACGGGGCATTGATTGCTGTCCCCATTCCAGAGGAGTATGCCGAGAAAGGAGAAATAATCCAGCGCGCAGTCAACCAGGCTGTACTCGAATCCGAGGAAAATGGTATGAGCGCGCGCGGAAAAGATGTGACGCCGTGGCTGCTGTCGCGGGTTGCAGAGTTGACAAAACACGACTCGATTGATTCTAATATCGCGTTGCTGAAGAATACCGCCCTCATAGGTTTGGCGCTTTTTCATGCTGTTTGTTGACTTCCTCATACTTTCTCAGGTGGGCAAATCGCAGCCCAGTATCAAATACTCGCCAACCAAGTAAGAGAATGAACGATATGTGTAGTCCTATGGTATAAATTATATTTCATCAGACTAGTCCCTCTGGCAAGACGTACGCGGCCACTAAAGTTGCTCTCGAGATTGAAGAAAGCAACCAGACTCTCGTTCCTGCGAAAGAACAGTGTGGCGTCATCGTCGTAGGTGCTGCTGCACTTGATATCTCAGCGCAGACCGAAGACATGGTTAACACTGTTGGCTTGCATTCGACTAGTCCCGGCACTGTCACCGTCGGTTTAGGGGGTGTAGCACGCAACATTGCTGAGAGCTGCCACAGAATGGGCACGCCCGCTCTCTTGATTGCTGGGCTCGGTACAGACACTTGGGGACGGCTCTTATACGATGAAACCAAAGCGATTGGGATGAGAACCGATGGATTTATCAAGAGCGACGAACAACGAACCGCGGTGTGCAACCTATTCCTCGATGGCAAAGGAAACCTTGTTGGCGGAGTTGCCGATATGGACAGCGCTCAGAAACTCGATGTCGACCAGATCCTCCGACAAATGGCAAAGCATAGTCCGAAGATAGTTTGCCTCGACGGGAACCTATCTTCCCAAACTATCCAAAAAATCATCGACTATTGTGTTCCGCGAAACATTCAAAGTTCGTATTTTTCTGGGCTCGGTTTCTTTCAGCTAACCTACAACCCGTAGTTTTATTGTAAGCCGCCAAGGTTGCTTTCCGATCCATCTACTCAACATTCATCAGTGAACCCACTTCAATCACCAAATCTGAGAAAATCTTGCCCGTTCTTGAACAGTCGACCAAGGAGGGGCGTGACGCCGTTGTGTCAATTTTCACTCCGAATTTGCTGGAGTTGCGGCATGTCCATCGCAAGACCAGCGAGGACTGGGGATTGACCTCGTCACCATTCTGGTGGTCAACTGTGGACCGGCTCTCCATAGGAGAAGTCTTTCGGATGGACATGGCCCAACTTGCTCGGAAGCGAGTCCACGATGGCCGCACAGAAGATGGCGGCACGCTTGCATTTCTTGTGGAAGAAGGCATTGCACAAATGGCGATCACTCTGACTCCCTTTTTTCGGAACCAGTTTATCAAGTGTGGAGACAGAGGCGTTGTGGGTGTTATCCGACTCTCCGGGAAGGACGCCCAGACGTCAGGGTGGGCAAACGAGCGAAGCAATCCTGGGCGTCGCTATGTTATCGCGCATGGCGATTCAGGAAATGAGATCCTGGTTTTACAGCATTTTCCACCGCACCCAACCACAGTGCTGAATTCCACTGGTGCTGGTGACTCCTTCGTTGGCGCTCTACTTGCTTCCTTGCAAGCTCAGTCGGATCCGTTCAGCAATCCAACGACTCTGACTCAGCTCGTTGACACTTGCCAGAAAGCAGCTTCTCTCACCCTCCAAACGCATTCCTCAGTATCCCCTTTATTAAATACTCTAGTAAAATAATAAACTACAGTGTCGTCGGGAGGGGACCGACTCTGACGTCCTCTCTGGCACGACGGATAACTTCCTTTTCTGACTTTTGTGCCGTCTTTGTTGCGACTTTGACCTTTTTCTCATAGCGCGCTTGCGCGCCATGCTTCAGGCGTGTAATGATATTAGCGGCCTCCCCTTTCGTCAGCGTCGCGATCTTCTCAGCTCTGCTCTCAGCGTCCGAGTCTGAATCAAACTTCCTTTTACCCCAGCGTTTGGCAACGAAATTCTTCTGTGTCTCTGAAGCTGGAGCCATTCTCCATCGCGCAGATCTGAGGAGGCTGAGAAGAACAACATGAGGTAGGACTCCGTCCATGACTAGACAACACTTACCCCAACGCCATTTGCCCGAAAACCACCTTGGCCTTGACGTACGTATCACACCCCCGAACAGCATCGCTCAGGTCAGTCGCTGTTAGTATTTCTCGTTTCCGCAAGAACGGGCCGATTTTGAGGGAAGCAGCGGTAGCGCCGTCGATGGCAGGAGTATAATATGCCTGGAAATGTGTTCCGTCTTCATCTGTTCGTCCCATTAGCGGAGTTTGATCACGAGAGGCTACAACCACCTTCGACTGGCTCTATGCGAACATAGCCTTTTCCAAGACACTCCAAGACATAAACATCCCCGCCACAGCCAACCCAGGCATGTCTGCTGATTTTTGAAATCTGCGGTGCTCCCGAGGCTTGGCTTACGAGCGAAAATGGATCGTCGTAGTCTTTATACGTCACTAACGTAGGCTCCGGAATATCGTCAGTGCTATCGAGGGCAATTGATTCTGAGGCGAGCCTTTCGAGAGACTCGGTCGTTTCGTCTGTAGATATATTCGTCACCGGGGTCATTATTGTAAAAGTGCAGCTAACCGTCGATGGAAATTGCGTCGGGGTCCAGACCGAACAGAGTTGGAACTGACACAGACACAATTCCGGAAACCCGACTTGCGCTGTCAACGAAATCGATGATCCGACAGTCAGTCTTGTTGGTGTCAGGAGAAAGCCTCATTCCACGTCCGATCTAAGAGTCGAGTGGGAAGATGGTCAATTGCGAGAACAAATACACGTACCATTTGCGCAAAGACATTCCGAGAACGAGTTGGTCGTGCGACAATGACACAATCAATATTCGGTATATCGGCGCCTTCTGTCAAAATAGCTGCATTCCCGTAAATTTCGACCAACGCTAGAGGATAGATAGTATTTACCACAGTTGATCAAGACAGGGTATTTGCCCGCTTTAAAGGATGCAATCAGAGCCTGGCGCTCACTCATCTGCATGGAATGGTCCAGCGATTGAATGAACGATGGCTAGACAACGCACTGGCGTGCCTGAAAAGACATATCGAGCATCAATCCCAAAGGCACGAAACGTCTGAGTCAAGGCTCGGACATGAGCTATGTTGACACAGAATATCAAGGTAGATTTGCGTGTTAGCCCTAAGGCATTACTCGATACACCGGACGGGCAGAAATAGAGAAGAAATACCTGCTTTATCCAACCAAGTTTTGACAACCATTTGATTTATGGTCTCGGTATTCACCACTTGGGCAAGGCTGGTGGGATTGAAGTCACCAGTTCGCGTACTGATTGTGACATTCTTCAAATCGAGGTTTGCATGCACAGTTGTAAACCGCACATCACAAAGCCTGTGAATACGAGTTAATCATCGTCCGTCCTTCCTCGTCTGTGTGCCCACCATTGCTCTTTGATCATTTCGAGAAAGTGTCTGTGATACACTATACGCTGAAACACCGAACCAAGCGCTAGCCCGTCATGACGGCTGAATGTAGCAGAAAAACCAATGATAGGAATTTTATGTGCAAGAACAGGGGGCTTGAAGTCTGTATCTGGATGCTTGATTTCATTATCGAAGTTGGCCAACAGTCGCCGATATCTGCGCCGAGTGACGTTTACAACAGGGGGGACCGGAAAGAGAGCTTACGAGGGAGCGGCGGCATGGTGAGCTTCGTCAATCACAATTGCCTTTAAGGTTGCGGGATCGAACTTTTTGACTCGCTCAGCTCGGCAGAGTGTCTGATACGTTGCAACAGTGCTTTATCAGATATATAAAAACGGACTTTAGTAATGGAGTTTGTATGGTCCCCGGAAATACGAACACATCGGCCAAGCCCGACGCCTGGTGTTTGGTCCCCTGCTCAATTTCCACCGTCCAATCCGGGAAGAGCCGACCAACTTGTTCAGCAGACTGCCGTGCAAGCTCAATACTGTTCACGACAATGAGGGATCGTGAAGCACGGGGGTTGGAAGTGGGTGGGGTAATACGAGACAGCAGAGAAATGAAAACCGTCGTTTTTCCTGAACCAGTTGGCAGAGAGACACCTATACGTGAAGCACCACTCTCAAGAGCCTCGGTGCATGCAAGCAAGCATTGCTCTTGATATGGGCGAAGCACGACATCCGATAGACTAGAGAAACGTCGAAAGGGAAGTCGCAGATGCCTCAGACATCGCATTTAAGACCAGAGAGTCGAGACGCGACCAGTCACGCGTTACTTATGTCACACTGGAAGCAGTCGCAGCTACTCGGAGGACGGTGAATGGGGCGACTAAACTCAGGTTCCGCGGAGTGCAAGGAGAATAATAAAAAAAGTGTATTGTCTACTAGTAGGGAAATGAAGCTGGGGCCATAAACTAATACCCGGTGTGTACCATCCATTAGTCGAAAAACTAATTAACCGGATCCTAGAAAACACCATGAGCATGGGATCAAGTGGGTTAGATAACGCAGGAGAGGAACGTACCACCAGAGTAGACCTTGCCGAACATTAACTGCGCCAAACAAGGTCAAATCACGCCCAATCGGAAAGATTACGTAAAATTACCTCCTGAAGCTTATCGTAGAGCGAAAGCACACCCGCGCCAGCCACACCACGCAAAATGTTCGCACCGGCGCCCTTGAAGAGGGACTTGACACCTTCCTTGGCAACAATCTACGAGCAGTCGTGAGCAGAAAGAAGAAAAAAAAGAAGAAAAAAAAGTACCTGAGATCCAGCGTCGAACATGGACTTGTAGTTAACACCGGAGCCGGAAGTCATCATCATGCGACGACTAAGAGCATCAGTTAGCCACAAATCCAGGAAGAAAGAGAGCAAGAACAACAAAAACATACCGGATGGTGTCCAGAGGGTACGAGGCAAGACCGGCACCGGTGGTAACACCCCAACCAAGAGCGAAGGAGGCCAAGAAGGAACCCTCAAGAGGACCAACGAGGACGACAGGCTCTGTATAAACGTTAGTGTCCGGAGTCAGTGCGAGAAAAAAAGGGAAACTGACTGAGCGAATCGTAGACACCAAAGTAAAGACCGCGGTAGACGATGATTCCAACAACAGACGGGACGAATCCGCGGTAGAGACCGGCAATACCATCAGATGCGAGGGTCTTTTTGTAGACGTCGACGAGACCGTTGAATTGACGAGCTCCTCCACCCTTGGAGGATTTGGCATCGTTCGCAAGACGGGTACGGGCAAAGTCGAGGGAGTAGACGAAGAGCAGCGACGTGGCACCGGCACCGGCACCAGAAGCGATGTTGCCAGCGAACCACTTCCAGTAGCCCTCGCTCTTCTTGAAACCGAACAGGGACTTGAAGTAGTCCTCTGGAAAGATGTCAGAGGCTGCAAGGGGGCATAGGGGAAAAAAAAACGAACTGAAGGCAAAGTTGAGTGCCTGTGTCGGGAAGTACCGGATGACGTTGGCGGTGTTGCCTCTCCACAAGGAAACCAGACCCTCTTCCTTGTACGTGCGGGAGAAGGCGTCGCCGATGCCTTTGTAAGGGGTGGCCAGACGCCCTTGCTTGATCTGCTCATGACGTGTCAGAGATGGAAATGCGACGAACAACGACGACCTGACCATCTCATCCTGATTCTGGACCAGGAGCTTGATGCGCTCAATAGGTGCGGCACTGGTTTTGGCGACGGCCTGGCGGAGGATTGAACAAACAAAGAAAAAAAAGTCAAGAAAAAAAACTGACGGCGGAGACACCGCCCATCATGAAATCGACTGGACAGCAAAGGCTGAGCGGAGGACGATAAGGACATAGGGCTACGCACTGGCAAAGTCCTTCGGGGACTTGGTCTTCTTGGCGTCGGCCATTTTTTATGAGAGTGAGTGGAGGGTTTTGGAAGAGTGGGAGCGGACAAGAGCTGGAAAAAAATCCTTATGGCCTCTCGGATATATGCGGAATAGAATTGATCCGATGATCCGGCACAGCATTCACACGTGCAAACCACAGTGTTGCAGTCGTCTCTTCCTTCATCCACTGTGTACTGGGTTGACCTCCGCGTCTCATCCCGTCCCGATTCGCAGCCCCGCCCGTTGTTGGTGCGTTGGCGGCCTTGACCACAGCTCTGTATCCATTGAGCCGTTATTCATTTCTCGAGCATCCTTGTGAATATTCCTTTATCATATACAGCAGACACTGGATGTCTTCCTTATATTAATCTCCCTGTGTACGGTACAAGATAATCCCTAGGCAGTGTACAGCCCTAATACTACCACCGATAATTCGGCGGCGGCAGCTGCACACTATGGCTCGAGCTCTGTCGTGTCATGTTATACACTGGCGGCAACACCGGGCCCGAGTACCCGGCAGGCGGATAGGCCGCGGGCACGGGCACGGTGGAGCGCGCCGTCACGGCGTAAACCCCATCATTGGACGTGCTCGTCGTCGATCGCGCCACTGTAATGGGTATGTTGCGATCCGAATCAAGGCGTCCCTTCTTCCAAATCTGTTCTGTGGGAGAGGCGATGCCCGCCTCGGAAGCTGTGCGTTTCGCCGCTGGTCGAGGGGGAGGTTCATCATCGTCCGAGTCCAGAGTCAGGTCAATGACGTCGTCGGCCTGCGAGGCGGACACCGTCTCGCCAGGGACACTCCCAAACGACCGGTTGACCGAGGACGAGCTCGCAAACGACGGGGATAATTCACGTTTGACTCGTCCCTCGTCTTCATCGTCTGAATCCAGCACCACAATCTCAGTGGCTTTGCGTTTGCCGTTCGGATCCCCGTTCACACCCCTGGAGGGAGTATGCGACGGGCTCTTGGCGGGCACGAACTTGCGAGGGGGCGCCGCAGCCTTCGGGATCACAGCGGGTGCGTGTGACGCCTTCCATGCTGGGGATCCGTATTTATTGTCTGACGTGTGCCACTCGCCGTCCGCCTCCACCACTACATCCTCTACGCTTTCTGGACTTTGTTTCAAGATTTCGTCAAAGTATCTGAGAAACTATATATCAGACAATCCAAAGCAGCGAAGAGTAGACGAACCCGTCAATTATCAGATCTTTTGAATCCAAGGTTCGTTCACAAACGGGGCAAAGCCATGTCGTAGTCTGCTCCATTACAGAAAACCACGATGTTGCATCAAAACATTGTGAATGTGTGCACTTGCGAGACCGACAAGGGGTATTGACGCGCATGTAACTCAGCTGAAGAAAGCAAGTTAGGGCAGGGTCTTTAATATGGAGTGTGTGCACGCACGGGGCACTTGAGCGACATTTTCTGAGGTCCGGCTACAATATCCTCATCAACGGTCATGCTGGAAATCACTAAAGATAAAAAGTCAGCAAGACCATCGAGGATTAATCTACGTCGCACTGACTTTCTCGACGGATATCGTTGCTGCTTTTATACCCCGTCTTTCTCAGTTCTTGGACTAGAAATTCCACATTCACAGTCTCTACGAGCTGCACCAACAAAAAGAACTTCTACTCAACGTGGGTGAGAATAAAGTCACGCCAAGGTGATTGGATCGCACTTTTGGCTGAACAGGTTGCTGGCTGTTTACATAGATCATTTCAACCTTGTTGCTTGCCTTGCTGTTGTTTGTCGTGCTGAGTCGTATGTATTTGCTGATATCAGGGGGCGGAGCCGTGCCCGGTTTCTTCTTGAGTCCCTTGAGGTTGGCGCCGAGTTGAACGTTATTGACTCGAACTTCGCATGTAGGAGGGAATTCGATGAGACAAGGGCCAGCGTTCGGCCGAAAGGAGCTAAGAGTGGGCGAATAGAATGCGGACGATGTGCAAAAGAGCCGAAGCTGATATTTTGAACTAGAGAACAAGCTCAGTATACGAGCATGAGGATGCAGAAGCCACTCAACCTATCAGACTTCAACTTGGCGATATGCTCATCGGTAAGGTTGAATGTGAGAAGTTGTTGGCGACGATCGGTTGCGCCGGACGATTCTAAAGAAATGCTCAGAAAGGCGTGGAAGAAAACACAGCATCATCAGACCTGGACATTCTTGAACGGTAGATACCGTCTGCAGTACTCGGAAGAAGGGGGATTCTTTGAAACGCACAGCTAGATGCTTTCAGCGTCAGACGGGCATATATAGGTTTCAAACGCCGCCTTACCTGCTCTTGTGCTGGGCCCACTACTCGCGGTCGCAGCAGGCTTGCGTGGCGGCGCATAGGGATCGTAACGCCCAAAGGTACTTGTGCTTGCTCCGGCTGAGCTAAGGACAGGAGCCTTTCCAAGAGTGGGAGCGGTGGAGTAGGAAGGGCTCTGAGGGACGATTGCGGGGACAAGTGGGGTAGAATTGGTATTTGTGTAACTGAGCAGAGAAATGGAGTCAGAGAGAACGCGTATCGCGTCCGGCGGAGCTCACCTTCCATGGAATCGTACTTGTGTAACCACTGCTTTCGCTTTGATCCACTTTTCAGTCATACTGCTTGTTCGCCAATGATCTAACGTCGAGACAATCCGGTCTATAATTTCCTGCTTTTTGCCGGACTTGGAGAAACCGGTTCCACACTCGTCGTTGAGACCCGATAGGATTTGCTTCAGTTTATCGACGGTGTTGTGCTTTATGTTATGCCTGATCGTCTTTGGCGACTCGGTAAGCGCGTGCATGGTGGCAAAAGGGAAGGGCAGACTAACATCAAAGTCACTCCAGACGTCGTTGGTACTAGCCATTAGATTCGAACGAGGTCGCCGTGCACAAACGGCGGAGAGAGTCGCCGAAACTAAAAGCACACACGAAGCGAGCGCTTTGGCTTTTGTTTGGCAAGCCAAAGGTGACAAACTGTCACACTCGTTCCGACGGTCCGACTCTCAGTTTCGAACGACAACCTCTGCAGCGGCCGTTTTAAATTAACCCTAGTACTTGAGCATGTCGACCTCGGATGATTACGACTCTCTCTCCCCGGAGCAACGCGAACTCAGGGATAAACAGGACAGAGCAAGGGAAATGGCAGAGCAAGCTGGTATGATCGATCGATTCGATTTTGAGCATCTATGCATCTCACCTCTGCAGCCCTGCCTTACAAATGGACACAAGAGTTGGGAGAACTTGACATTGTTGTTCCTGTTCCTAAAGGGACGCGTGGAAAAGACCTCGTTGTTGTCATTCAGAAAAAGAAGCTCAGTGTTGGCCTCAAAGGGCAAGACAAAATTCTGGACGGCGAACTTTGTCAAGAAATCAAAATGGAAGACAGCACCTGGACTCTGGGTTCGTATTTCAATCAGCCTTATTCCATATTTCATCGCTGTTGAGACCTGGCCGTTAGAAGACAACGAGTCGGTGCTCATTCACCTGGAGAAAATAAACCAGCAACAATGGTGGGAGAATGTCCTCACACACCATCCCAAGATCGACACTCGAAAGATAGAACCTGGGAACAGTAAACTCAGCGATCTCGATGGGGAGACAAGGTTGGAATACGTGCCTCCGAGGTTGTTTAACTGATGTATATCCCAGGGGCATGGTTGAGAAAATGATGGTGCGTTTTTATTGTCACTCATTGCAGGCGCTAATACATCATATCCATAGTTCGATAACCAGCAGAAAGTAAGTGTCTACTGGCGGGTTCAACTTTCTTTGACCTCATCACGGTTCACAGCAAATGGGGAAGCCCACATCGGACGAATTAAAGAAACAAGAGGTAACCTTCCCAGTCCAATATTGTTCAAAAGGTTGAACTCGTGCAGGCGCTCAGGAGATTCCAAGAAGCGCATCCCGAAATGGATTTTTCAAAGGCCAAAATCTCGTAATCTTCAGACTTCGTCTCTTTTATGTCCCAAATCTCAATGTAGCATCACAATGTATTATCTTGAACAATTTGAAGCTCTCGATTAGAAAAATGCCGATTACCAAATCGGGACTCGAAATGATTCGCTTTGACCATTCGCTAATCTTGGAGTCGGCGACGTTTACCACTAGTTGTAACCATGGCGCTACTCTTCCTTTTCACACTCTCAACCAGATTCTGTAAAGACCGACCGCCGTCGTCCCGCGGTTGCTTCACGTCGCTGACAAGGTCTCGCTTGTGTCTTTGACGCTTGGAGCGCTCCTCCAAAAGAGCATTCATTCCTTTGGTTTTTTTGAAACTGAGAAGCATATCAGATGGTTGAAAAGCACAGCGATTCACGAAACGCTCACTGTGGATTGCTAGGGTCAATAGCATATGCGTGGTCGTCGTGCAGAACTTGGAACCGCGAATCATTGACATCGATTGTAAAATCTCCCTGCATTTCATCTGCGTCGTCTCCAGCTTTCTTGTGCTTTTTCCCTTTCCGTTTCGCCTGCTTCTCCGCCTTGAGAATAGCTTTCATGTCGAAATGCCGAGGTTCTACAGCAGGCTTATCCGAAGAAACAAGAAGGGACAATTCTTCTGCGGTAGAGAGGGATCGGGATGGTTTGTCCGCGTCCGTGACAGTGCTGTGTTTTGAAGGACCCATTGAGTTCTTTTTTGTGGGGGCTGGAAGAGCATCTTCTTTGTCGAAGAAATCGTCTGCTTCGTCCACAGGTTTATCCTCCGTTTTCTTCTTCTTCCGCTTTTCCTTCGATTTTCGCTGATACTTGGCTAACGAGGTCTCATCCTCGAGACCTTTAGACTCAGTCAACCCAGGCGTAAACGTGATTTCCATGTCAACATCTCTGTCACCATCGTCATCGCGATCCCAGCCCTCTGGGAGGTCATCCCCTCCACCTGACAATAACAGGGAACGGAGCTTGTCACGAGAAGCGTCCTTGCGCTTTGGTTTGTTGTTCGCGTTTGGTTCATCACCTGAATCATCCTCAGACGACGAAGAGGCGAGGTAAGCCCTGAAGTCGGCTTCTTCAATTTCTTTCCGAGAAAGTGTACGACGAGTAACTTGGTTCCGTTCTGGGTCGTCGTCATCCCAAGTGAGTTTAACTTTGGAATGACGCAGAGCCTATTTATGCATGATTTAGGAAAGGAGGAATGGTAAAACTTGGGCCACTTACATCCGTAACAAAGTCGACACCCTTGTGACTTATACTCGTATCTTCAGTAGCCTCGTCCCTGAAAGAGATCAGAATCGCGATATTGAATACGACTATGTGAACTTACCTGCAGTCCTGATGGAAACTCATATCATTTGGAACGAAACTAAGATCGAAAATGTTCGCAGATCTTTCCAGTTCCGTTCCCTCGAGTTCGGAGTAGATATGGGCGGCTGCTTCCGTAGTATCGCAGGTGATGATGGCATAGTAATATCTTGAGCGTGGTTGAGAATTACAGAGCAGGGAAAGAGGCGCAGATTACATACCGCAGTCGTTCGAGCTGATATTTCCGAAGAGCGTCTTCGTCGTACTCATTTTCATCCCCAACTTCGTATATATTTTTTTCGTCAACTTCATCTTCATCCACCGTCGACGATTTTTTAAATATCTCGGCTGGTGGGCCCTCTTTCTCTTCGCGCGCTAACCGTTCTTTCCCAAATTCACTCGGATATATTCGAACGCTCAGCACCTTGCCGCGAATAGGATGACTTGGAACCCCGTTAGGAGCCTGCTCCGAAGTTTTCTTCCTGGGAGCTCGGACAAGAGAGGTAGCAGACGGCGAAACGAGAGACGAGCATATTTTGAAAAGATGCATCGCACGAACATGATCCCAATCGAGGTTTACTGCGGCTAGACGGTTTGTTTGGGAGCCTTCGGAAAGGGCTTCTTCCGCGTGCGACTTGGAGTACTCGGCAGCCTGGGCATCGAGGTCTGCAAAGTTGTCCTCGTCCAAGTCGACATCCGTGTCAGGATCTTTCTCAGTAAGATTGATAGGGAGTGTGGAATGGCGTCCAGGTGTGTTTGAGTCGCTCTCATCGTCAGACGCATCCTCTTCATCTGAGGACTCGAGCAAGGCTTGACCACGCGCGTAGTCAGGCGCAGGTGCGGGAACAGCACTTTCATCCTCTAGGCGATAAAAACGCCGCAAATTTTCGTGTTCGTGCTTTTCTGAGATGGGGCGCCCGTACTTGTCGACACGACCTGTATATCTGTTTCAGAAACAATGTGTGTCGCGCCAGAAAATGAACGACCTTTCTTGGTTTGAGGAGCGAAAACACCCTTGAAGCGGTCGTCGACGACGACCTTGGATTTCTCTTTGCGGGGGCGACGGAAGCGAGGGTCCGACCTAAGCCTGGCAAAGCGCGAGTCCATGGATGAACAGCTCGGAGAGTGCGGTGAGTAAAGATTGAATGCCGGGAATCCTCAAAGAATCTTTTTCGGTTTTGCACAACAAGTACAAATTACGCTTACTTTCCACCGCCACCCCTTTCCTTCATCTCTTCGGCCGCAGGACGCCCTTTCTTAACTTCTTTCACTAATCTGCACTTGGCACATATCCTCTCTTTTACCATGCTTTCTCAATTCTATGTCCTTGTCTCTGTGCTTGTCCTCATGTTGGGGCAGGCGGCGGCCAGCCCGATCCCCATGCCGGTCTGGCAGTTCGATCTCTATTTGTGTATCAACTGCTCACATCCACCAAGCGTGCATTGGCGCTCCGAAAGGCTCAGCCTCTTGTCCAACCTCTTGACACTATCCCGGCCTATGTTAAACGCGCGGTGAACCAGGTCCCGGAAGACGAGCCTAGTACGGCTCCAAATGGAGTCATTGTCGCAATAAAGGGTCGCGCGGTGAACCAGGTTCCCGAAGACGAGCCCAGTACGGCCCCAAATGGAGTCGTTGTCGCAATAAAGGGTCGCGCGGTGAACCAGGTCCCCGAAGACGAGCCCAGTACAGCTCCAAATGGAGTCGTTGTCGCAATAAAGGGTCGCGCGGTGAACCAGGTCCCCGAAGACGAGCCCAGTACAGCTCCAAATGGAGTCGTTGTCGCAATAAAGGGTCGCGCGGTGAACCAGGTCCCCGAAGACGAGCCTAGTACAGCTCCGAATGGAGTCGTTGTCGCCATAAATGCGCGCGCCTGAGGTATGTCGCAAGATATATTTAACAAATAGCTTCTAATTCCCACCAGAGGCTACATCGACCTGTGATGGATTTTTGAGAATTTTTGTGTTTACAAGTGCCGACATGCTGAAAGATGATGGCTTCATGCGCGGACACTTTAGTGGTCTGATACTTCGTAGACCGTAGTATTTTGTTTGCCATGCTTTCCGAGAATGAATCGATTTCAAAGGAGGAAACATATAATTCTATCGACTCAAATTTTCAAAGTTCTGGGCCCGGACACTGACTCTGCGCAGCTATCACTGTCTTCTGGCAACGAGACTGGAGATGGTAATCGCAGAAAGCTCAGGAGTGCGGCGAATTTCCTATCTCGTTCATTGATTGATATTGGCGTCGCTCGCTCAAGTTTATTAGCCCACAAGACCCCTGCAAGTTGTACATATATCGAAGCTGCCTGCTAAAAGGATGCTGGCTGTCTGCCATCCTCTAAATGAATTTTCATAGTTTTATCTACGAAGCGCGTTGGTCAAGAAACCAGATCGTTCCCTTGGAGCTTAAAATGATAACAGCCCCAGAAGGTGCCAGTGCACACGCCGCGATTTGAAAGTCTGACTCCAAGTCGGCATCAAACAATTGCGTTGCCGGTGGCGTCCCTCGCGCGCTGGTGCTCGGAGAAGAAAATCTCGGTTCCGCAGACTCGTCTAAACGAATCCGTTTTGTCATTTCGACGATATTGTCGCTGCTAATGTTTGAGGGGAGTGTTCTTGCTTTTAAATCTGAGATATTCAAAAGAACGATCTCCATCGAATGCGGATGCACCAGCAGGAAACGGCCATGCAGCCCAGGCGTCTGGGGCTGGGAAATATTGGATATGGGTTCAGGTGGCGTTTGAGGCAAAGGGCGTGTCGACAACAAGGTGTATGATTCTATTGAGAGCACATAAGCCTCCACAGCAGGATTCAGCTGATAATCCTTACTGCTTTCCTGGTAATCCTGTTGCAAAGTACGCATGTTGGAATCGGATCATAAGAAATCAAGAAGACGCACAGATATCCCACCCTGTAATGCAGGATCGGGAGTATGCTCGTTTGTCGGAAAAAACCTTCTGAACCCAAGCCACTGGAAGACATCAATCGTCCCAGGCTCAATGTCGGATGACGGCTCATCTGGATCGTCTTCTTCATCTGCATCTGGATGGTCCGTGCCATTTCGTATGGGTGTGCAGGTCGTCGCAGTGTGCATCAACAAAACATCCTCCCCCAACCTAGACATTAGTTTAGGCCCAACATGTTGATACACGTCATATAAAAAACTCACCAAGCGATGGATAATACTCGCGACGTCGTGATTCGAGCGCTAAACAGGGGTTTATCGTCACGTACAACAGTCCCCGTCCTGTTGGAGAGTATACGCCATATTTTGACAGATCTGTCCGCCTTGAACGACCATGAGTGAACGACGATGATATCCGGCAGATTACATACTCCGCAGGTCGCGATGAGGGGCAGGTGAGGATGAAATGCCTGCGTCAAAGTTCAAGTCTGGAGCCATAGAATCAGAGCTTTCGTCTTACCGCGCCGAGAACATCCCATGAATGTCCACCAGATCGACCGCCAACGAGAATTTGCACACAGCGACCAAACCCAGACCCTGTTGAATCAGAACCGTCCGTGCCGTGGGCGGCGCTCCCGTGAGAGGGCCCATCCCAAGGCGGCCACGCAGGATTTTCGGCAGGATCTCCTACACTGTGTACCTTGAGGTCAAGGTTATATATTCTACGGTTTCTGAATGAGACCGCATAAGTGACCACCGGACGTGCTGTACCTAGTCGTGAAATCTGACGATGTGGTGGCGAAAATGTTGGGAGACGTAGGATGGACCGCAATTGAAGTAATTCGCTAAGGATTATTAGTGAAAGCAAGGGAAAGGCGGAACAATTCTTACCCCTCCGTGTCCGCGAAGGTAGCCGAGAAACTTTCTGTGTCGGATATCCAAGACAAAAATTCGCCGATTGTCGGCTGCAACTGCCTCGGTGGTCGGCTGACCGACGTGGAAGAGGTGAGAGATATTCTTGTACCTACTAGCGGGTCGAAAGGCCGAGCTGTTCTCAGAGCAAATGCGATTTGAGGTTTGTCTTCCGAAAAGGTGCTGTTGAGGCGGAAAGAAAGAGGGGGTTTTGGGTTTGTATGAAGAATATACAAACTTTGGCCATCGGCGACGGCGAGAACATCTGAGAATTCAGCGACCATCGATGCCCAGTGCTCCGATGCGCGCCATTTAGCATTGAACAGTTGTTCAGCGGAATCGGTTGTCCAAGGAAACAATTGCATCGAGCTTCGCCTGTGCGTTGAGCCAAAACTAGGCAAACATATTCGTTTCGTTGGCTCATAACGGGCAGGTGTGGTGGTGGTCATGACTGATTTGGTTCAAACCTCGCGATGTTTGGACAAGTTTGTCCGCGCTCTACGTTAACCACTACCATGTCCGAAGGAGGTCCTGCGGCTCAACTCCAGCGAATTTTCTCGAATGCCTTGAAAACCAAGCCGAGAACAGAGGCATCCTCCTCTTCTGGACAGTACCAGCAAAAGCCTTGGCTTCAGAACACATTTCTTATGGGAGGGCAGTCCGCAATTGCTGGAGCTATCTTCGCGGGACTTCGAAATGCACTCTCTGGGAAGAGTGTGGGGTTCCTTTCACCCGTCGGCATCTTCGGTGCGTTGCCAACGGTCCTGGTACGTTACACCTGGACTAACATTCGCGAAGCGGCCGTTGGCGCCACATTCGCCCTGACGGAGTCGGTAGTTGCAAATCAACGTCAAATAGACGACGCAATAAACCCAGCCTCAGGTGAATCTACCCTTGGGGTGTATTTATTCATGCTCATCCGCCTGTTCCAGGTGCATGCGCTGCTGGTTTCCTGCTCGGTATCGGCAGTAAGCGTCACAAATTTTCGAACTCGGTTATATCATTGATTTCAATAAATTGCAGCGCGGTCCCTACCAATGGCAATCGGTACCTGCAGCATCATGGGCGGATTGACGGGGATGTACAAGTATACCGACGGGATGGGAGCGCGGATTTCGAAATCAACCGCTGAAAAGTCCTTCTTTAAACCAACCGCTGTTGTAGAGGCCGCAAAGCAGGAATAATGGTATTGTGTGCAAGATCGTTGGGTATGTGGAAACTATCTACTGGGCAGTGCTGCCGGGCCCGTCCTGTGCCGCAAGGAGTATCTCATACAGTTCCATGACTTTGGTATGGTGCTTATTGTAAAAGACCTCCCAGGAGACTTCAGTTTTGCAAGCTGTCTGAACCCGCAGAATGAGAACGGCGTGCGATGGATATGTCAAGGTCAAGCTTTCACCTTAGCAGTCAGTTTCTGCCAAACGCGTGCATCCTTGGCACTTTGGTCTTCTTCTCCTTCTCCTTGATCCTCGTCCCCGCCATTCGCGAAGAAGTGTGCAACCGCACTAAGGTCTTGCTCCACGTCATCCTCCGCGACCACCTGCTGGCTAGTATCCGCACTTTCACCAAGTTTCGCCCGTTTCGTTGGCGGTTCTTCTGCATTGGTTTGCTGAGATTGGTGCTGTTCCTTGCGGTATGCTATGATGGCCCTCTTCCTGATATCTTCGATATCATCACGCAAAGTCCTCGCGATTCGATGACTCCAGGCTTTTTCAGAGTGGTGCGGCATCTATCAATAACAAATAATTATTTTAAAAACCGTTTCGCCGACTTGATTAACAAACAGACGAACGGGACCACTCACTTTAGCGTGGAGTTTGGCGGACAAGGTGGTGTACGACATTTGCCGATCTCTGTCGAACAAGATCGCAGTGTAGCTCTTGACATAGTCGTCTTCCACTTCGGGGTAACGGTACTTGTCACCGTTCTACAGCAGATTAACAAACTGTAGATTCGGACCTAAAATTATAGCTTACCAAAAGTACTCGGGTGTGGGCGGGCGGCGGAGAGGGCGAAGGAATGCGAGGGCGGGAGAGATCAGGACTAGCCCTCTCATCCTTGACAGCGGCCTCCTTCTTGACTTTGCGAGCATTTGCTTTGCGCAACTTTGCTGCTTCTTTCTTTTCCGCGTCTGTTTTTATTGGGGAACGAGGAGCAGATTTTTGGACTTTGCGCAAGAGTTTTGGGGGCACCTCGTATTGATACTGATTATGATCCAGCAGCATGTTCTGCTGAACCGATTCCAAAACAAATGCCGGTTTAACAGCGGTGCCGTTGGACGAGAGGACAGTTTCAAGAAGAGTTTCAAAATCTTTGGAGCGGAACGCAAGGATGGCGAAGTCGGCTGTGGTCTGAGTCGAAATTTGGCCACCGTTGTTCTGCGTCAATTCAATGAGCATGGTCTGGATCGAGTCTAGGACTATTACATACCTTGATATGGCTCACAATATAGGTCCGCCGGTCAACGTCGATTTGGACGTAGAAGGTTAACGGTTCACCCGAGTCCGATGTAAAGATCTTATCTGCGGATGCAGAAGAGCCCGCAACTGGTCTAAAGGAGCCCGATGGGCCACGAGACACATAGGAAGTGGCTTTGGCTTTCCCCTTCAAATCAACAGATGATCTACGACTGAGGGACGGGGATGGGGAAAGTCGGTCAGATACTGAAGGGGATGCCGAGTGATTGTGCGCCGAAGGTATTAAACCAGGAGGCTGGAAGTGAGTTTGCGGATTTTGCATCATAGGATTTACGCCAACGCCTTGGGGAAGTAAGAAGCCAGGAGGCATGCCGTTCTGCATGCCTGGAGGACCGCCCCAGGCCGGCAGTAACCCATGCTGAATAATATCCATAACCACCATACCATAAACATTGGGGTCAATGGCAAAGCCGCCAGGGAATTGTTGGTGACCTTGGAAGTTTAAGAACGGAGGCTGTTGCACACCCGGTTGCGGAGGAAATTGCGGTATCTGATTGTGGAGAACTGGCTGTTGATGTTGAAGAGGAATCGCAGGACCATTATTATTGGGGTATGAGTGGCCATTCATCAGCGGGTGGGGCGGTTGGGGAGGATAGCTATCAAGGGGTGGAATTGGGGTATTGGAGGGCCGAATATTGGATCCAAATCCTACCGGAGTGATTCGGGGTGTTGGCAGAGAACTTAATAACCGTTAGCATCGATGCTTTCGATTACATGCTGCAGCCCTACTTTTTGTCAAGATCTTCGAGAGCGACGGAAAGATCCTCGACCGCTAAACAGCCTCCCCATTGGTCCTGAAACGATTTTAATTCAGGCTATTTTGGGCGGTAAGCTGAGGACTCACGGATTCCTTCAGGGGTCTCCCAGCAGATATGGATTTAGCCACCCAAGTAGTCTGAAGTCCGTTTTATTGTCACTGCAGGTGTGGAATACAAGTTTGTTTTTACCTCCAGCACTATTTTGTCGGCCCTCCATACGCGAACAAAGTCTTGGCCACTGGGAGTATCGGATTGCACAAGGATGAAATCCGCAGTCTTCAACAATCTTCAGTGAAAAGAAAACGTTCTGTGCACAGAAGGTTACGTACCTTGGGATCGGTAACGATTGAGGCGCCGGCGTTCTAGAATTAGCTCTCAGAGATAGAGGTTTTACAGCGAAAAGAAACCAGCCTGGAGCGTCCGGATTAGCTTGGGCCGACCAAGAACGTCGGGATCAACAAAGAAGTTAATCTGTGCCCCAGCCTCCACGAATACCTGCGGATGTGCGACCACGGCATCGGCATCCATCATCATAGAATAGAAAGACAAGCGCCCGCGTATGTTGGCGGGTGCGGACAAGCCAAATTTGACCCAAATAGTGCACACGCGAAATTCAAAAGCCGCTTCTAGGCCCGCCACTCAAAGTTAGACACAAAGCTTCGTCGGGTTTCAAAATTGTTCAGACAGTTATAGTTTTTCATTTGTTTTTTCAACCTCATTCAATTGGACTGAATTGTACTGCGGGCTCAGCGCTGAAAGTTCTGGATATGGCACGTCATACTGCATATTATCATAGAGCCTAAGTACGACGACAACGCGAGTACAGAGACAAAGGTACCGATTAACGGTAACTGTAGGCCGGAATGGTCAAGAAACGGGACAAAACCAGAGAGGGAGGATGAAACACACCTCTTTTGCCTGCGGGCACGGGCACCTCCACCGCCGAATTTCTTGGGCTCCATCCGTCTAGGATCAGCGATCAAGAGGGTTCTGTCGTAGTCGACCAGTGTTTTCTTGAGGCTCATGGCGTGTGCCGCGTCGATGTATTTGGCGTGGTATGCGACGAGCGCCTTGGCAATAGCCTGACGGATCGCATACACCTGGGACGTGTGCCCTCCACCCTTGACGCGGACACGGATGTCGAGGGGCGCGTACTCGTCCTCGCCGACGACGAGAATGGGCTCGTAGATTTTGAGACGGAGGATCTCGGGCTGGACGAGGTTTATGGGGGAGCCGTTGATACGGATGAGACCACGGCCCTCCCGGGCGTGTGCGACGGCGGTTGCGGTCTGGACAAGGATGAGATGGCGAGTATTTTTTCAAAAAAGGCCAGCTTGCCTTCTTTTTGCCGAAAGTCTGGACGGCCTTGACTGATGAGGCCATTTTGAGGAGAGGGCTGGGGAGTGTGTGAGGGAGGGATGAAACGACGAGGACGGCGAGCTGGACGCACCTGGTCTTGAGGGAGAACGATTTGAACGTGAGAACCTGCAATGTAGTTTCAATGTGACCAGTCCCGTGCGACACAGCCACGGTGACCAGCGTGACAGCTCTCCATCTCAAATGCTCAGGCGGGCAGCAGCCGCGGCAAGGACCAGACGGTCCCTCCGACGCGTCGAGCCCAAACAACGCGCGCCTCGCGCAATACAGCCTCCACAACCATCTCATTTGCCGGCGGTGACCGGTACGTCGCGCTTTTCCGTCTCGACCCATTCGTTCCTCACAAAAAAATTTCAGCCACCCCCGTTGCCGCCCCAATCTATCTCACCCTCACGACTCCCTTCAAATGTTCAAAGAGTGACCCGTCTCCCGATTCCAATCTGGTCGTTCTCGACCCGACCGTCTTCGATCACCCCATTCGTCGTGACATTCTTCACCTCTGCGTAACACACTACCGCGACTCTTTGCGCCAAGGATCCGCCAACACAAAGACCCGCAGCGAACGTGCTGGAACCGGCAGGAAACCGTTCAACCAAAAGGGCGGTGGTGTGGCCCGCGCGGGAGACCTCCGCAGTCCGATACAGCACGGTGGTGGTGTTGCCTTTGGTCCAAAGCCGCGCGACTTTTCCACCAAACTGCCCCGGAAAGTCATCCAGATGGGCATGCGCGTGGCTTTCAGTCTCAAGGTGAAGGAGTCTCTCCTTGGCGTCATGGCGTCCATGGACTGGCCGAACGGCAAGACAAAGCACCTTTCCCAGAAGATCGACACCTTGGGTTTGCGCCGCACTCTCTTTGTAACCGGAGAGTCACCGCCAGTGGCTCTAGAAAGGGCCATGCGAAACATTCCCTTGACCAAACTTACAACTCTCGACCAGCTCACCGTCTACGAAATTCTCAAATGGCAGAGAGTGGTTATGGACATAAAGGCGATAGATATCATCGAGCAGACCCTCGGGAAGGATGTTCCAATTGCTTCCATAGCGTTGAAAGAATCATAACAGGCAGTTTGGAACGCACGTCTTTGTATTGACTCAGAACCATCCAACTACATCTTCCAAGCCATCGTCGTCGTCGTCGTCGTCAAAGTAATCGTCTACCTCATCCTCCATGGCGTCATACTCAAAGTCATAATTGTCGTTGTCTTGAAAGAGGTCCGTCTGATCTGAGAAGTCCGAATCCGAAAAGTTTTCCTCGTCTTCAAATTCTGCACGTCCGAAATCCTCTGCTCTGATTAGGCCCGAGGGCTCATCAGAGAAGAACCGCACGACGTGACTGCCGCTAATTGCCATAACGTCGTCCTTGCGTTGCATTGGAACTTCGAGCGTGAGTTGTGGCCGGCGATCCAACAGTCGTTCCAGCCATGAGCAGCTGTCCAGGAATCTGCACCGAAGGGTTTCAAGGTGCGGCCAAGGTATTGCACCATTTTCTTCCGGTGCCGCCAGTAATTCTATGCCCTCGACGTTATTTAGCTCCAGGGAAGTAATTTTTGTAAAGGAGCGATAGAGCGCCGCATCAGATGCTGGAAAATTCATATCGCAGAGACATAGAGTTGTCAGCTCAGAGAACGGTTTTCCAGACAACTCTCCGTAATCAGCTCTCGACCCGACGACCTCTAGATATTCAAGATTTGGCATGGAGAGGAACGCAAGAAGAGGCTGGTTCAGAATCAGCTCATGCGGGGACCGTTGTTGTGTGGGCACTTACACGATCTTCAAAAAGCGTGAGGTCCGTGTTCGTGAAACCCACGGCAAAAATTCTCAAAGAGGGCGCCTCGATCAAAGGTCGGTGCGAAACGATAGGTCCCGCAAAGGTCTCAATTTCGAAATGATCCAACAGCTCGCCCAGAATGAGAGTAGTCAGATTTGGCGAACCTTTGAATGTCATTTTTTAAAGGTGTTTCGTAAAAGGAAAAGAGGGGACAGACCTTGGATAAGATCGCGGAATTCCGTATACGTACAAAACAAACGAGAGATGTTGAGTTTCGTGAGATGTGGGAACGGCGCGAGGCAGCCAACGCAGCCGCGCATCGTGAGGGTGCGTAACGCGTCAGACGCGCCGGAAAGAAGGGGTACGTGGTCTCCGCCGCAGGACAACTGCTCGCGGGGAAACAATCGAACCTCCGTCAAATTGGGTGTTGGGGTGTCGATGATTGCTTTCAAAAAGTCTACGATTTCGCTGGACAAACCATGTATGGTTAATCTGCGCCATCGCGCAACGCCGTAGCTGCGAATGATCTCGGGTGCAAGGTGGTCCACAAAGTCAAAGTAAACGGACATTTCCAGCAGACAGTCTTGTGAGCGCGCAACGAAGAGGTTTGCCCAATGATCCATGTCGTGGGGAAACCAGCGGAGACGGATGCGGGACCAAAGGATGGGGGAACTGACGACGAGTTCGCGCAGAGATTTACAGATACTGCAGAAAGAGCGTTAACCTACGCCTGCATTCAATGCCACAAGCCGTGCATACGAGGATAAATGCAGGATGACGGGTTCTGGGGGAGCATCGCCTAAATCCTCGATGAGGGTTGAAAAGATGTGAATAATTATTTCTCCGGGGAGAGTGAGCAGCGACATTCTGAGCGGATTCCTGAAGATAATCGTTCAGAATCGTATACTGCAGAGGGTCGGCGTTGGAAAGAATGGCGCGTATGTTACATAAGCATCACGCTACGCTCACGTGATTTGAGGAAACGCGTTGATTAGTGATTTTCCCACGACTTTTGTCCCAAATCCTCACCATGTCCCAATCCTCGCAGCAAGACATCGAAGAGGAGCAGCAGTTCTCGGGTCCCATCCTCGTCAACAAGCTGCAGGAGGCCGGCATAAACGCCAACGACATCAAGAAGCTCATCGAAGCCGGTCTCAACACCGTCGAATCCGTTGTCTTCACACCCCGCAAGCATCTCATCGCCATTAAAGGCATATCTGAGCAAAAGGCCGACAAAATAATTGCAGAAGGTAAGCTCTCATCTCAACCCCTACCGATTTTTACGCTCATGCCATCACCAGCGTCAAAGATCGTTCCCTTAGGCTTCCAGACCGCGACCGAGGTACATGCCCACCGCTCAGAGCTCGTCCACATCACCACCGGCTCGAAACAGCTCGATGCGCTTCTCGGAGGTGCGATTTTCGCGTCCTTTGCTTTGCCTCACTGAGCTGACTCATGCAACGCAGGTGGAATCGAGACGGGCGCGATCACCGAGATGTTTGGCGAGTTCCGCACGGGCAAGTCGCAGCTCTGCCACACGCTCGCCGTCACCTGCCAGCTGCCCGTGAGCATGGGTGGTGGCGAGGGCAAGTGCCTCTACATCGATACAGAGGGCACGTTCCGCCCCGTTCGGTTGCTGGCTGTCGCAGAGCGCTTCGGGCTCAACGGCGAAGAGGTTCTCGACAACGTGGCGTATGCGCGCGCCTACAACGCGGACCACCAGAACACACTTCTGACCGCCGCGAGCGCGCTCATGGCTGAATCCAGGCATGTCTTCCTTTAACCAAATGACTGAGTATATGCGCGTTTTTAAGCGTGTTTGCCCCCAGATTTTGTCTCCTGATTGTCGACTCGTGCACTGCGCTCTACCGGACCGATTTCAGCGGACGGGGCGAACTGTCTAACCGCCAGAACCACCTCGGCAAGTTCCTGCACACGCTGCAGCGTCTAGCAGACGAGGTGCGTGTTTTGAAAAACTTTGTCCCCCGCTATCTTATGTTCCGTCGAGTTCGGCATCGCTGTCGTCGTTACGAACCAGGTCATGTCCAGCCCCGACGCCGCTCCCGGAGCCTATGGCAATGAAAAGAAGCCGATCGGGGGGAACATCATGGCGCATGCGTCCACTACTCGGTATGTGTGCACACCCTCGAACCTTGTTCGCCTCTTGACGTTTGACGCGTCGCAGATTGCAACTCAAGAAAGGACGCGGGAACAACCGTACTTGCAAAATTTACGATTCACCGTGTCTCCCCGAGATGGAAACGACGTTTGCGATCCTCAATAGCGGTATAAATGACCCAGAGGAAGAGACCTAGTTGAAAGCCATTGACTCTACCGTAAAATTGTACACTAGGTAATCGGATCGCGCAATGTAATATACACACATGCTATTTCTATGTAGGAATCCAGTTGAATGGTAGTAGTGGACGCCCAGTTGAGTGGACGCCTATATGCGATACACAAAGTAACCGTCCGTTGTCGGTATTTTTTTACAGCCCGGCGCAGCTCAGGCTAGGAAGCGAGTGAGGATGTTCGCAGACGTGCTACTAATGAGTTCCCTGAGCTTGGCGACCTCTTCGATGCTAACGTCCGCAATGTCTGCCATGAGATACGCGACCTCGCCCTTGGAGTCCGAGTATTGCTTCTCGACATTGTACGGCGAGAGGGCCTCGTTGACCTGCTTGAGCACACCAGGCTGGTTCTTGTGCACGTGGCAGACGCGGATATGGTCACCCTGTTCCTGTGTCATGGCGCGCAGGTCGACCTCGGGGAAATTGACGGCGCCGACGGTGGAGCCATAGTCGAGGTAGCGGGTCAGAGACTGCGCGACCTCTTCTCCAATCAGCCGCTGGGCTTCCTCGGTCGAGCCGCCAATGTGCGGAGTGAGAATGACGTTCGGCAGGGCACGGAGAGCACTGGCCCACGGGTTGAGCTGGTCGTCGAATGGTGAGCCGTTGGAGCCGGGCTCCGAGGGGTAGACGTCGAGGGCCGCGCCCGCAAGATGCTTGGACTTGACGGCGTCAATGAGTGCGGGGATATCGACGACCTTGCCGCGGGAGTTATTGATGAGATATGCACCCTTTTTCATGAGGGCGAGCTGCGGCTCTGAGATCATGTTGATCGTTTCCGGGAGCTCTGGGACGTGGAGGGTCACAAAGTCGGCTTCTGTGAGCAGGACGGAGAGTGAATCGACCTGGCGCGCTGAACCCAGGGCCATGATATTGAGGATATCGTAGAAAATGACGCGCATGCCAAACGCCTCGGCGAGGACAGAGAGCTGGGAGCCAATGTGGCCGTAGCCCACGATGCCGAGAGTCTTTCCGCGGACTTCCCAGCAGCCCTTTGACTGCTTGTTCCAGACGCCATGGCGCAGCTCGTGAGCGCGCTCGAAGAGCTGGCGCGAGAGTGCGACGAGCTCGCCCATGACGAGCTCTGCGACGGAGCGCGAGTTGGAGAAGGGCGAGTTGAAGACGGGGATGCCTGCCTGTGCTGCGGCGGGGAGATCGACCTGGTTCGTGCCAATGCAAAAGCAGCCGATGACAAGCAGCTTGAGGCAGGACATGAGGTCGAGACGGCGAGGTCAGGGCGGTGGTACTAACCTTGGTAGCGGCCTTAATTACGCGGGCCGTGATTTTTGTCTTACTGCGAATACCAATTGCATGGTAGTTGGGGAGTGCAGCGATGAGCTCGTCCTCCGACATGGCCTTTGTGTGATGGTCGACATGGAAGCCCTGTGCCCGGAACGCGGCGACGGCGTCCTGGCTGATGTTTTCGAGGAGCAGGAGACGGAGGTCAACGTTTTCGACGGGGTGCAGGACCTTTACCTTCATCTGGGGCGAGGCGAAGGACGAGGTGGGCGACGCGGACGCAGCAACAGCATTGCTGGAGCGGGCGGGGATTGCAATGGGCGAAGACATGGCTGTGCGGAAGAACGAGGTGCCTGCATTATTGCGTGCGTTTAGAATAGCTTTTGGGGTTTGTTTGCCGGCCAAAACAAAAAATTTGAACTTGACTCATCTTGGTGCGATTGGCTGCTTTGTTAAAACGCCGCAGACTCCATTCAGGCGACCCCAATTCTGCACAGTGCTGGCAGAAATCAAAGGTATTTTCCCTTGGCTTAGGAGCTCGACTGCAACAGTTTCAACTTGATCTCAAGTCACCTTGGTTCAACTTCAAGTTGAATTCGAACTTATTCGAACGCGACCCTGGTAAGTGCAGAAAATCACACGACTCGACAAATATTCCCTACGCGTGAGTCAGAACTACCCCCCTCGATGCTCTTCCTACTCGACTATGGTGCCGGGAATGTCACCAGTCTCGCAAACTCGATCCGCCAGCTGGGCCATAATTTCCGGTGGATAGAGACCCCCGCTGACTTTGCTCAGGCGACAGTTAGTGGTCCTCTACTCTCACCGACATGAATGTCATTTCTCGCGACAGAGTCTTATTTTCCCTGGTGTCGGCGCATTCGAGTCCGCCATCCAGCATTTAACGCGTCGCGGTCTCCTGGAGCCCTTGCGCGAATACATCCACTCTGGCAGACCCTACTTTGGCATATGCATTGGCATGCAAGTCCTCTTCCAATCCTCCGACGAGTCTCCTTCCCCAGGCCTTGGCATAATCCCATGCTCCATCCAGCGCTTCTCTGACCACGACAAGTCTGTCCCCCACATCGGCTGGAACTCGGCAGATCTCTTCGATGCGCCGCTCATAGACCCCGCGTATTACTACTTTGTCCACTCCTACTGCGCGAAGTACAGCCCGGAAAAGTACCCCGACGCCGCCGAGTGGGCCCACGCGACGACCCAGTATGGCCAAGAACTCTTCGTCTCTTCCGTGCGCAAGGGAAACGTCTTTGGCACCCAGTTTCACCCCGAAAAATCTGGCGCCGTGGGCCTGGCGCTTCTCGATACTTGGCTCCGTGCTCCCGACGCCGTTCACGCGCCTGCGGGGCCCCGTGTTGCGCGTGCACTCAACCCAAAACATGGCCTCACGAAGCGCATCGTCGCGTGCATGGACGTGCGCGCCAACGATGCGGGCGACCTCGTCGTGACTAAAGGCGATCAGTACGATGTCCGTGAGAAAGACGCGTCCCTCGCAGCCACCACCGCAGGCGCCGTGCGCAACCTCGGCAAGCCCGTCGCCCTCGCCGCCCGCTACTACGAGGCCGGCGCCGACGAGCTGTGCCTGCTCAATATCACGTCGTTCCGCCACTCGCCGCTGCAGGATCAGCCCATGCTCGCTGTTGTCCGCGCGGCCGCAGAACGCCTCTTCGTCCCGCTCACCATCGGCGGCGGGATCAAGGACTCCGTCGACCCCGACGGCACGGCGCGCAGCGCCCTCGAGGTCGCGTCCGCGTACTTTCGCGCCGGTGCGGACAAGGTCAGCATCGGCTCAGAGGCCGTGTACGCCGTCGAGCGCCTGCGCGCGCGCGATGGGGTTCCGGACGGAATGAGCGCGATCGAGACGATCGCGCACGCGTACGGACGCCAAGCTGTCGTCGTGTCGATCGACCCGCGCCGCGCGTACGTCGATGCAGACTACGCGGGCCCGCACGCGGCCGAGCTCGTGCGCGGAGCAGATGGTACTGTGTGGTGGTACCAGTGCACCGTGTCGGGCGGGCGTGAGGCGCGCGAGCTGTCGGTAGTCGAGCTCGCGCAGGGCGTAGATGTCCTCGGCGCGGGCGAGATTCTGCTTAATAGCATCGACCGCGACGGAACCGGGCTCGGGTTTGACCTTGATCTGCTCGCACTCGTGAAGCGCAGTGTACGGATCCCAGTCGTCGCGAGCAGTGGCGCGGGCAAGGCGGCACATTTTGTCGAGGCATTTACACAGACGGGTGTCGAGGCGGCGCTCGCTGCTGGTATCTTTCACCGTGAAGAGGTGGGCATTGGCGAGGTCAAGGACGCGTTACGTGCAGCAGAGATTAATGTCCGACGGTAGAGGTATTCGATTGTCACTAAACTACACTTTGATGTAAGGTAAAGGTATCCTCCATCCGAGGGGGGTAAATGGGAGTAGATACAAGGGGGATCAGTTCAAGGGGAATATGGTCCACGGATATACAAGCGAGGCGTAATCTACACCCAAAGTGGAAGGCGCAATCAAGGGCATTAGAAGGGAACGAAAGGAAATGGGCATAAATGATACAAGCACTCGTTCACCTTGTCCCCCGCACGACCCGTCCCACTTTCTTCATGAGACTGGTCTTTCGGCCAAGACCGCCACCACCATTGCTTGTGGGGGCCCCCTCTGACTCGTCAAAGTAGCCATTGGTGCCGTTGGCTTGCTCGACTGGACTGGTCGGCGTGCCTGGGGTCGGCGGGAGATCTTTGGGGTCTTTCGCGCCCGTCTTGGGCTCGATAAAGACGTAAGACTCTGAGGTCTCGGAGGTGGGGGACATGCTGGTGGTGGTGCGGCCGTTATTGCCAAAACGACCAAGGAACGAGTTCTGGGAGCGGTGGGTGGGCCGCTCGCCGTTGGCGGCGGACGAGTCTGTGGCAGGGTCGTCGTCGTTGACGGGGACGTTGGGGGCGTCGCGCATCTTGCGGATGCGATGCATGAGAGATTTGTTGCGCTTGGGATAGCTGCCTGGGGAGCCGGGACTATCTGGGGCGACGGGAGCGTCCGCTGCATCCGGAACGAAGATGGGCATCGGGGGCGGGAGCTGGGAGCGACGGGCCTGGGCACGGGGACGGGACGACTCTGCGGGCTTGCGGGACGACTCTTTCCCGTTGTAGATGGAACTGGCGGGTGTGTTTCCAGTCGTTCCGCCACCGCCGCCGGCAAAGAACTCCTCGTACGGCTCTGGCTCGTGGATGCCCCATGCCTCTGCGATGGCGTCGACCTTTTTCTTCGGAGGGTCGTATTCGGTCGGGGAAAAGGCCGAGTACGCGTTGGGGGACGGGTAGGGGTTGTCGTTGTATTCCCTGGGGGAGGCCGGATCTTCCGGACGGGCACTCCAGGCCATCATGGGGGCACGGTTCTTCTGGCGGTTGCGAGATGGGGCGCATGCGTCAAAGGGGCCGTCGTGGTGGAACACTGTGTGGGACGATAGTGATGATCAGATGACCGCACGACGACGACGACGCAGACGTACTGGGGCCGACGCCGGTGTAATCAAGCCTATCGATCACGTCGGCGTGCTTGGAACCCTTCTTGTTGGGCTTTTTGGACTTGTCAACAGGGACAGAGTCCTGCGAGAGCGATCGGGGCCCGAGCTGCGGGGCATTCCGGGGAGAGTTGGATTGTGTGTTTCTGGATAAATATAAGCGGGGTAAAAGCGAGACCGTAAGATAGACCGACGTCTGGCTGCGAGCGACGCGGTTGGGAGAGCCGCGGACCACAACAGTGTCGCGGACCTCTTCTACGATGTCCTTGGGTTTTGTGGGCTGCCTTGACTTCTTGGGGGGCGGCGGGGGCGAGCGGGGAGTGGGTGCGCTCTTGTCGTCGCCAAAGGGGTCGTCTGAGGCGCGGGGAAGGGAGTGGACTGCAGCGGACATGGTGGTGCAGGTCTGACTGGTAAACAACCCCAAGCCCATTACCGTCATCCGAGGTCGGCCCGGCTGATGTAACAGCAAGCGCTGATTCCACCACTTGAATTCATCTGTCGCACTTAATGACTGTGCTACGTCTATGTGCCCGCTTTACAAGCCAGGCTTTCGCGCGACTCTCTCGGGCGACATGTCAAACATTTCCCGCGAAATCGGATTTCTCCCAGCCGATATAAGGTTCAGAACTACAGTCTACATATACCGCACTGTAAATAAGCCGTGTTTTTTAGTACTGTAAATAATTTTTAAAATTGTGCGCCGTGATTCGAACTGTCCAAGTCCGAAGCGACGCAGCGCTGAGTGTCTGGCCTGACTTCGTACTGCACTCTGTGTAAAGAAACGCGGGGAAGCGATGATAGCCGCGAAGCCGCGGCAGAACGGTTGTCTTGTCGGATAAAAAGTCGTTCGTGAACCTTGCCTTTGCCGCGGCGCGAACGTGCATTGAATCTTAGCGCTTAACCGCTCGTCTACTTGTCTTATATTCTACGACCACAAGATATATTCGAGCGAAGACTTGTTTATGACCACAACGACGTGGACGCGCGAGGCAGTCGCCGCAGAAATCCTCGCTGGCGCACACCTGGTCATCTACCACGACCTCCTTCTGCGCATCCCGCCCAAATGGCTTGACCAGCACCCCGGCGGCGCCCTCTCCATCCTCCACTTTGTTGGCAGAGACGCAACAGACGAGATCGACTCGTACCACCCCGACCATGTCCTCCAGCTTGTCCGCCGCTACAAGGTTGGCAATGTGGCCCTTCCCTGGCGGCCCCTGGTGCCCCCAGTCATGTCCGGCTGGGTAAGGACGAGCAGCAACGCCTGGCTCAAGGAGGCCGACGCCGTCCGCAGCGCCAGCAGTACCCAAATTCTGCTAGTCCCGAAGCGCCCTGACGCCCCTGACGCACCCACCCGTGAAGCCCTCGAGCCCGCCCCGTCTACCCTCTCCGCCGAGGACCAGGCCCGCCACTCCGCCGCGTACAAGGTCCTGCACAAACGCGTACGCGACGCCGGCCTCTACGACACTCGCTACATCACCGGCTACGGCCCCGAGGTCGTCCGTTACACCCTTCTGGCGTCTCTCTCGGCGTACGCGTACTGGCATTCTTGGTTTATTACCAGCGCCCTGTTTCTCGGTCTCTTTTGGCAGCAGCTCACGTTCGTCGCCCACGACCTCGGCCATGTCAGCGTCACCCACAACTGGGCCATTGACCGCCTCCTCGGCATTCTCATCGCCGACTGGATTGGCGGCCTCAGCATCGGGTGGTGGGTCAATGTGAGCCTTCTCTGTTCTCTTTTTGTTCCTTGCTCACGTTTTGCAGAACCACAATGTCCACCACCGTAAGTCGCGTCTCTGTAATCTATTCCGCTGCGTACTGACACTCTCCTAGTCGTCCCCAACCATCCAACCCAGTGCGTCTGTCTGTCTCCGCTACCCTTCGCTCTAATTAACACGTTTGCAGCGACCCCGACATCGAGCACCTCCCTTTCATCGCCATCTCGCCCGTCTTCTTCGACTCCATATGGTCCTCCTACTACAAGCGCACGCTGCATTTTGACCGCTTCGCCCAATTTTTCGTGCAGCTGCAGCACCGCCTCTTCTACATCGTCCTCCTCCTTGCGCGCTTCAATCTATACGCCAACTCGTATCCGTTCATCTTGCGCAAAGCGTTCGACACCAAGCGTGTGCGCGGCGGCCGTTGGGCGTGGGGCCTCGAGGTTGCAGGCATCGTCTTTTTCTGGTGCTGGTTCGGCAGCGTCCTCGCCAACTGCGGCTCCTGGAAGACGAGCCTCGCGTACCTGCTCGTCAGCCATATCGCCGCCGCGCCCGTTCACATCCAGGTCTGTTTTCATTTCGACGTTCATTTTTTTATTCGACTCACGCATCCCGCAGATCGTGCTGTCGCACTTTTCCATGTCGACCGCGGACCTGGGCCCGACCGAGTCGTTCGCGGACCGCCAGCTGCGCACGACGACGGATGTGATATGCCACGAGTCGATCGGGTGGATCCACGGTGGGCTGCAACTGCAGGTCACGCACCACCTCTTCCCGCGCCTCCCGCGTCACAACCTCAAGGCCGCGAGCCTGCTCGTCAAAGAGTTTGCCGCGGAGCAGGGGCTCGTGTACGCCGAGTTTGGCTGGATCAGCGGGAACCAGGACGTGCTCGGCGTGCTCAAGAGCGTCGCTGACCAGGTTAAAATCATTGGCACTGTGGCGGAGGCGGAGGCCAAGGAGGCGGTAGACAAGAAGCTTGGGCTGCACACGGACAAAAAGGCGTAGAGTATTGCGGGTCTATAGAATAGAGACATTTAAATGGACGCGATTTTCGGCCATCTCTTATTGTCGAAAGCAAGCTTGCTCCCAGAAAATGTAGCGCGCATAATATTGACTGCATAGTATCGTACGGCATGGAAGGCAATATAACTCGCGTGATATTTTGGGCATACAAGGAGAAGAGAATGACGAGCAACCGTGCCAGTTTACTGAAAATAAAACATAAGCGTATTGAGCATCAAAGTACGAATGGGATCGTACCTTCTTCTTGTTTGCTTCCTCCTCGTCTTTCTAGAGGGACGGTTAGAAAGAAAAATGCAAGCAAGCACGAAAGACGAACCTTGGCCTGGCGCACTTTGCGGGCGCCCTCGTGTCTCTGGTTGGCACGGGCAGTACGGAGAGTGCGGAATGCTTTGAACTCGCGTTCTTCGGCGGTGATTTTGCGGGGTGCCTCGGCCGGGTATGCGTCGGGCAGGGGGACGGCGGCGCGGGTGGTGGGGGCAGTGAGGTCGTCGCCCTAAAAAAGTTGAATATGAATACAACAGAGCACCGTACAACCGCAAGGATACGCACAGTCGAGTCACCCTTCTTGGGCTTGCCAGCCTTGCGGGGGAAGACGATCAACTTGGACTTGTACGCCAACAGCCGCTCCACGTTGATTTTTTTGCCCTCCTCGCTCAGATTCCGCCGTCTGTGGTCAACGACGATGCCGACACCCCGGGCCTCCTTGCGGCCAATACCCGCCTCCTTGAGCTCAGCGAGAGTGAAGCCACGGCCCTCGCGGACCTTGCGGTTGTAGCGGACGGTCTGCGCGCGCACAGCGGGGCGCAGGGGCTCGATGGGGCGGACGCCAAGGGTGGCAGCCTTGGTCTTGCGGGCAGTGCGGCGGCGGAGCTTGCGTCCGGGCTGGTCGAACCAGGTGCGGACGCGTCGCTGCCAGTCCTTCCGGAAGTGGTTGGCGTGGAGGACTAATTTTTTTCAATCGCGAAAATGAGCAAGAGAAGCAGAGACGCGGGTGTGTGTGCTCACCGTTGTTGTGCGCAAAACCCATTGCTGAGGACGATGAGCTGGGAGGCTAGCAGAGATGCTGGTGGACGCACCGAGGTCTTGAGGATGCTTGAGGAAAGTCTTGAGGTGTGTGGCTGTGAACGACCGTGAGAAACGACTGTTCAGCACCACAGCGGCTGCTGCTATACACGGACAAACACTCGCCAAAATTACCATCAGATGCACTCGGTGTTTGCCGAGCGCTAATTGGCGCGTCGGCGCGTCTGAGCGCTAAACCGACCTATGCTCCGTTCTGCCTCACTAGAATCTAAATTAGCGGACAAGAACTGGAAATGCCGCGTCGCGACTCGCGCAGTCTCACTTCTGTGGCTGTGTACTGGCACTTGTTCTCTACTCCCTCCAGCAAAGCCGCGAGTCCCAAGGGCGTTCTCAGAGGTTCTCAGGATCAGCGGTGCGGCTTGCCCGTTCAATTTGGAGCCTGTCGAACCTCTTGACTTGGAACAACTTCGCCAACACCGGTATCCCAGGAAATCAAGACAGCACGTAACTGGCTGCTAGTTGTTGTCCTTGTTCTGTGCGCCAAAAGTGCGGCTTAGGCTTCCGCGTTGAGCACGGTACGGGACGAACCCAGCAATATTAAATAATTGAGTGCCTTTGCTCAACGTTGTGCGCGTTCTTACCGGCAGTCGTGGGCGTTGTCGTTCGTTTGCGCCACATCTCCGCGGCCACTGCCGAATATTCCGATCCAACCGCGTCTCACAGCGTCCTATTTAGGTCGGTACCACTTCAAGCGCGTGAAACACGCCTTCATTTCAAACGTCGCAAGGGACTTTCTCTCGTTTATCATGACAATGTTCTCTGCAACCCTGCCCACATCTTCCGAGCAGAAGCCATTCCCGCTTCGCTCCCATGCCGCATTGGGCCTGCACCCGCATTTGCCATTTATACTTTAATGTGTTCCTGCTGTGAATATAAGCCCGTCTTCATCTCTGTCTCTTTGCGATATGTCTACTCTCAAGCTGCGCCCTCCCTTTCGCGTCGAGCATATCGGCTCCCTCGTTCGGCCCAAGGAGCTCTATGATTTGCGCGCCTTGCTTGAACAGGGCAAGTGCGCACGCGAGGATCTTCTCCCTGCAGAGGATGCGGCAGTTAAGCACGTCGTCAAGCTTCAACGCGACCTTGGCCTCGGCAGTATCACCGACGGCGAGATGCGAAAGTGGGGCTCGCTCTCGTCCCGCGCATTCCTTTATTGACCGCGACACAGGGAAGTGTTCTTCGAGGGCGTGTTTGAGAAACTGGAGGGAATGACCGATCTTCCACACCGTAAACCGCCTTCTCTCGTCTTCTATGATTGCGCCTATTAACGATGACTGCACCCGCCAGGGCCCATGACCGAGTTCAAGGTACGCGACTCCTCGTTATCGCTCGAATCGCCCGCCGACTTGGCTCTCGGCAGAACTACATCCCCCACGTCAAAATGATGAGCGCGATGGGTGTCACAGAACTCCCATCCTTTTACTGCTCGGTATGCACGCGCTGCAGGTCCCTTCTGCAGTTTTAATGAACTCGCGATGCTCAGGGGAAGATCAAGCGGACAGAGCCCTTTTACGTTGACCACTTTAAAGCACTAAAGAGTGTTGTGGCCCCAGAGGTAATTGTATCTGTGGAGTTTCTTGTCGAGATCTTACCGTCATGACTCAGGATGTCAGCCGAATCAAAGTCAACATGTGCCCCCGACTTGGATCCATCAAAGACATGGGTCGGACTGGACATACGACCCAGCTGTATACAAGTCCGACGGTAAGTTTGTCTGTGGCGCGTAATTTCCGTGTCTGACGCGTTGCAGACGAATATTTCGACGATTTAGGGATTGCATACCGTGCTGAAATTAAAGAGCTCTATGAACTGGGATGTCGTAAGCTTTCAACATGTTGCATCATTCAGTGGTTGCAGACGTTAACAATATGAATCTTGACAGGGAATATCCAGCTGGACGACCCCACCTTCTGTTATTTCTGTAACGAAGGTATGCAACTGTAAGGTCGAAGAAATTAAATTCATCAGCGCAAATATAGACATGATCAAGGGGATGGAGGAGGCCGGTGTAGACCACGAAGGGTGAGTGCTCACCCATAGATATGCAGATTGCTTGACTCAAAAAAAAAAAAATCAGATTGCTAGACACTTATATCCGGGCAATCAATCTTTGCACCGTCGACCGTCCACAGGATTTAAATATAGGTTTGCATATGTGCAGAGGAAATTTCAGGGTATGTTACTTCATCTCTTCACCTCGTCACAGCATTGTTTATTTTTCAGGGCGGTATACATTTTTCGGAAGTGAGTTTCTTTTCCGTTAACTCTCTTGAATCCTAAATAAAGGACGCTTGAAAAGGGAGGCTACCATCGCATCGCTGTTAAATTATTCAACTCGATGGACGTGGATACATTCTATGTTTGTTTTCCCTTTTTGTTTTCGGTTTTTCTTTTCATTTTAACTGTTGCTGCGCAGTTGGAATACGACAATGAGCGCTCCGGGGATTTCTCGCCGCTCAGGCACCTTCCTCCCAACAAGGTTGCTGTTCTGGGGATCGTGACGACCAAGAGTCCACAGGCAAGTACTTCGCAGACTTTCCTAATGATTTACCGACCGTATGCGCAGCTGGAAGACGCTCAAATGCTCAAGGCCCGAATTCACGAAGCGGCGGAAGTGGTAGCAACAGGGGTGCAGCCTCGATCCAAGGAGGCAGCACTGAATCAGTCAGTTGTTCCTTTGGATTTTCTTACCTATTGCTGATTCTCTTCTGCGAATAGGCTTTGCATTAGGTTAGTCTTTTACGTCGGATTTTCCCCTTCGCTCTGCTACACCCCTCCCCTCCCTTTCACCTTTATACTAATCGGATCCTTTCTACCTCGAAAGCCCGCAATGTGGCTTTGCTTCGGTATGGCAGGGGAACCCTGTAACAGAAGAGGTGAGTATTACGGACACATTCCAGACGTCACTCTAACTCGCGGCAGGATGAGAAGCGGAAGTTGCAGCTACTGTTAGAAGTTGCGAAAGAAATTTGGCAGTAGATATGATTTTTGCATGTACAAACGGTTGACGACCCACGGAGTGGGCCGTCAGATTTCTCCCTCGCTCTCCGATTCTTTCACCCTTACTCACCTGCGTACGCGGGTTCAGTCGTGCCCTCCGGCTTTTGCCGCTGCATCACAAATCCGACTTGAACACCAACAATCACAAAAATTCCTCCCTCCCTATACGCGTACTAACGCTAGCTCTCCGATTCTGAAATGGAGTCGATGCAAAGAAGCGTTAGATCCATCTCAAGAGTTCACCACCCATGACCATTACGAACATCAACCTTTATTATGCGTTTCCAGCGTGTGTTGAGTGGGCCTTATTCTACAGCGTGTACTATAGTCTTCTACAATACAAATTGCTAACGCAACTTTGCAATTGAACCATTACCGAGGAAACTTTCTAATCGTCCTGAATGGATGGTTCAGTCCTCTCGGCCGCCCTGCAAGTCCATTGGATCGTCGAAGGCAAACGGTAGCTTCTGGGAAGGAGACGAGCATGCGTATGGTGCGGGGGAGAGTGCGAGAGGTGCGACTGTATGGCGGGGAAGGGCGCCTACGGAATTGATCAACTTTCTTTCTCTTGGTTCCATGTCCCTCTCCATTCTTTTCTTTCTCTGCCTCGCGCTCCCATTGCTTGCAGCCGGCACACAGATCATATTCTTCATGGTCAGGCTCCCGTTCTCCTCTTGTTCCTCAGTCTAACGTCGCGTCGAAGGTCGATGCCAAGGGGCAGCAAGGTGGGAGTGTCCTTACCACTGTGCAATTATCGGGCGATTCCTCTTGCATAAATGACCAGTCGCCGTCTTCGACCGTCGCCCCTTCATCCACTTCCACACCTAGCGCTCTCCATGGTTTTGCTTCGGTATGGCAGGGGAACTCTGTAACAGACGAGGTGAGCGTTACGGACACATTCCAGACGCCACTCTAACTGGCGAGAAGCGGAAGTTGCAGTTTCTGCTAGAAATTGAGAAGGAAATTTGACAGTAGTAGAGCATATGTCTTTTTTTTGCATGTATTACGACCGCGTATCAAATAGTATCCATCTCCTATGGCTGTGACGGAATTGATCGACTTCTTCTTTCTTGGTTCCACTCTACATGTCCCTCTTCGCTCTTTTCCTTCTCTGCTTCGCGCTCCCATTGCTTGCGGCCGGCGAATTCTCCTTTACCTCGACTGCAGCGTCCCAGTGCGATGATCTGTCAGTTTCTTGGACAGGTGCGGCATACTACTCCCGTGCACCACATTTGAGTATTTACACCTTCTCAGGGGGCTCGGGAGCAGGCTATTACCTCTTCATCATACCAGTAGGTGCCCTCCATAGCGTACTGCGCGAGGAACAAATCCCTTTATCCAGGAATTCGGTGTACCGCGGAATATAAGCATACCATCTACAGACGTCGATGGGTCATTTAAAACGACACTAACCTTGAACGCGACTGATAAGTTCGTGCTCACCCTTTCCGACTCGACCGGCTTTGGTGCAGGAGGCTCGAGTTCCCTATTAACTGTTGGCAACTCCCTTGGCGGAAGTTGCGATACCACACCCCCGCCCCTGCCTTTCACGTACTCGTCTGGTCAAGCTCTGCAGCAATGCCAGTGAGGACATTCTCCTTGTCTATATAAGGCATCACTTATATTTTGCCAGGACCTTTCCGTTCACTGACTATGGTGCTGCTGTACCACCAGTCACTATCATGGGCGTTATCCCCGGGGGAGATTCCTTCGTTCTGAATGTACCAGCGGCGCAAACGAGCTTCGACTGGACCGCGAATGTTTACAACAGCACACAGATCATATTCTTCATGGTCAGGCTCCCGTTCTCCTCCTGTTCCTCAAGCTAACGTCGCGCCAAAGGCCGATGCCAAGGGGCAGCAAGGTGGGAGTGTTCTCAACACTGTGGGATTATCGAGCAATTCCTCTTGCATAAATGACCAGTCGCCGTCTTCGACCATCGCCCCTTCATCCACTTCCACACCTCCTAGCTCCACTCCCTCCTCGGGGCCAAGCACGTCATCCTCTTCTGTTCCGGCCACCCCTCGGTCGAACATAGGCGCCGTTGCGGGGTCCATACTAGGGGCGCTCATTTTCCTAGCGGTGCTCATCACGCTAGGTCTATTTTTCCTCCGACAGCGGCAGGAAAAAAAGAACGCGAGAATGGCAGGCGGCTCCGAGTTCCGTCGCACGTCGCGGCCCATGGACTCGGAGCTGGATCTGACCTACGACGCTCATCAGACCCCTTACATGTCCGCCTCTGCTACCCCCAGTACTTCCGCGTTCAATCAGCACCCGTCGTTCCAGCAGGGACCCTCAGGCCCCCCTGCCCACTACCAGCCCCATTCCGGATACCTGCTGCCAGAGAACGAAAACCCATTTAACCCGTCATCACAAACTACTTCTCCCACTACTCATACGCATAACACGGGTGTCGATCCGTTCATGGAACGCGGGGGGTCTGATTCGCTATCGGCTGGCCGACGAAAATCTGGAATGTCAGGGTTCAGTGGTTACAAGCCTTCGCGCTATGTTATCCACACCGACGCTGAAGACGACGATCTTCCTCCCAATGCGGATGGCGTCATCGAACTTCCCCCCCAGTATTCCGCGTCGCGGGGGCCTTCTAAAGGCCTACCGCGGTCCGATCCGTTCGGCCCCCCACCGTTATGAGACACGGCAGGCACTATCTGTATTACCACTGTCATTTATAACGCGTGCCTGGACGAGCACTTTCGTCCACTGACATTTTATTTATGTATATCCATTATTATAATACTGTCTCCGGTATCAGCTCTGTCGTCTGAAAGCCGAGAGACGCGTAGATGAATCCATACAGGTCATGGTCGTGAATTGGAAGTGTAACAGTGCAAGACAAATCTACTAAAATACATAATGGGTCCATATTCGAAAGCGACGATCTAGCAGTTACAATAGGGAACCTTTCCTACACACGATGAATCCGACTAGAATGGTGGCCCTGCCTCCGCAGATCCAGGTCCATTGTCAATGGTTTGCTTCGAAAACGCGTCGATCATGGCGTCCTGGTCTTTCCTCCTTCTGTGACGACGTCGTCGGTCATCTTTAATGACGCGCTCGATGCGACGGCGGGATTTGGTGTGCAAGCGTGGATCCGCGAGGGCCTGCTTACATTTATAGCAAGCAAGCTCGATGCTCGCGAGAAGTCGCAGTGTCTCCGAGTTGTTGAGTGCCTATGGAGTGTGAGGGTATGCACCTTTGCATGGCGGATGCTCACGTTCAAGGACCAGGAAACGACGCGTGAACCTTCCACACATCCGATGACGACAAAGTTGCCTCTTTTTTCGGCTTGGAGCTCGGATCCCTTGTAGAATGAGCCAAAATCGGGCGTCGGGCTTGAGTATGAAGGGGCGGACACTCACCTCGTTGAATAAGCAGATGATTTTTCCAGTAGAGACAGCCCGAACCACTGTACAACGTCAGGTGCGTTCTAATGCCTCGGGCGACAACACAAACCGACGCGGGACGAATGGCCATTGATATCTTGAGATACAACGCCTCTTCCCATATAAACCCACGAATCTCTGTCGGGTCGTCGAATATGAACCTTCACTTGGATGTCTCTGAAGTTGTCACGAGGTGCAGGGGCCGGAGATGTCGCTGAGACGGAGAGTCGTGTGAGCATCGGGAAGCGTGAATTCTTGAGTCTACATACACTGGGTGTTGGATATGTCGGAGTGTACGATGGGCATGGAGGTATGGCTCTGGGACGTCTGCGGAATGCCACTACCCATGGCATCATCGACTTCCATTTCGGACTGGAATAAGGTATGAGCGTGAGACGGAGACAGAAGCGTTCCTCTTGACTTACCATGCTGAAAATGAGAAAGTGCAGAAATCTCTGGAACGAGTCTTGTGGAGAGAGAAGAGACGCGAAGCGGGTTTGTCGCTTGACTCGTGACCAAGTGCCAGTTCCATTTTGGGCAACGCGACAAGCGCTTTACTTTGTCTACTTTCTATCTCCTTGAATTCAACGCATTGACACGGCTGAATAATATTAGCCGCTCCTACGATGCAACGCCCATAAAATCCAGTGTGAACGGTGAGAATACAAGGATTTACATGAAGTCGTGTGACAACATTTTGCATTAAAACTGAGGTTCGCACCAGGTTTTACGCGTTCGATAGATGAAGCACAAAAGCAAATACTACTAGTATACAGTTGAGCTGAAATACAGATGGTGCATCATCGCAACTCTGGGGAAAGATAGCTGCCAGATACTAGGCAGAGGTTGCGCGGAGTAAACTGTACATTCGTTATTGGTGTCCGTTTTGTGGGAAATGTCGCAAGTAGGTCAACTCTGGGAGACGTTCCGGGCATATAAGTTTGCAGAAAAACGCGAATTCACGGAAAAAACGTACGTCTCCATGCTTTCTTCATCCTCGTGGCTGAGGGGTGCTGCAGATTCACCAGTCGCCAGACCCATCGGTGTGTACGACGCGTTTCCATTCTCTCGCGGCTTGCGGCGAGACCCACCCGCACCTTTCACGTCCCAGCAGCGTACGGTCCAATCTGCACCACCGCTGACGAGTAATGATGATTCGGCGCTGAACGCTAAAGAATAGACCGAAGCCGTGTGACCAGTCATTTTCTTTATTCTCTTGCCAGAGCCAAGGTCCCACAGATTTATAGCGAGGTCCTCCCCTGACAAGAGTTGAAACGCATATTACAGCGTGCAAAGGTCGACGTACCAGCACTAGCTAGATAGCGACCATCGGGACTCAGGGCCAAAGACGAGACCGCGCCCTGGTGGCCGATGAAGACCCGGACACATGAACCGCGTTGAACGTCCCACAGCCGTGCAGTCCAGTCACTAGACCCCGTCGCAAGATACAAAGAGTTTGGATGAAATTGCACACACTAGGCAAGTGAGATTAAGAAAACTGTAACAGCGAAGAGGCTTACATCAACGTCGCTCAAATGTCCGGCGTAGACTCTCAAGCAAGAGATTCTGTCTGTTGACCACAGTCTAGCAGTCCGGTCACGACTACCAGTAGCGAAGTAAATGCCGAGAGGACTCCATTTGACATCCCATATGGGGTTCTCGTGGCCACGGAAAGCGACAAGATTGGTCAAAGTCTCCATCGACCATAACCGGGTGGTAGCGTCCGCGGAACACGAAAGGAGATATTTCGGAGCAGCAGCAGATCCGCTCAAGGGATCGAATGCAACAGAGTATACAGGCCCACTGTGCCCGATGAGTTTCCGTGTGGTACTGCCGCCCTTTTCTCGAATTTTACGGAGAGATGAAGCTGAAGGAGGCGTTAATAGCATCATTCACCGGCTAAACAGACGCACCTACAATCTCGTATCGATGCTGAGGTGAAGTCGCTTCTTAAACCCCGCAGTTTTTCGCCCTTCAGACTCCACAGTCGAACATAGCTCTCAGCAAACCCAGCGGCCATCAACGAAGTATCTGGGGAAAATGTAGAACATGGGGCACTTGGGTAGACGAACTCAGAAGGAGGCAAACAAGAGGAACTATAACACATACCCTTCAGGGACGTCATGCAACGTATATGCGCATATGCTAGGTAAAGCGCGTGCCCGAACAGCGGCACCCTGAGCAGAGTTTAGATCGGCACTGGCAAGGAGGGTAGGCTCTAGTCGAATGCGTTTCCTGGCGTCTCGGACGTGATTTGCCTCGCGTTCCACGTCCATGGTCCGAAATGTGGGCGGATGAGGAAGGAGGTCGGATTCGGTTGGGGACAAAACTCCAGGGATGGCTTGTCTAGTGCTCTGTACATCGTACGCAGTCGGGTCTCGATCAACCAGTGCCTGATCCCTCAACACACGCTGGGTTTCATTTCGAAGTTCGTCGGAAATCGGGGCAGGCCCGAGCTTAAGATCTCCTCTGATCATATTAAATGCCTGGGCGTTGTTTACGCTTGTCGTACTCCCATTCGCGCGTGGAACAAGAGACGAAAGCAGCCCCGTCGACTCTTCCCAAGAATTTGGCGAGACGGAAGTCGTGTTGGAGGTCGTGACTGCATTACCGGTGGTCATGGGCGAAAAAAAAAAGATACATGGCAGAATTAACTTACCATCGAATCGCAAGTGGTTGTTGACCACGCGCATAACTGATACTCGGCCGCGCTTTCCCATTTCACCCGTAAAGCCGTCGCCCGCACCGAATGCCTCTCCTCCGACACCTTCTGTCAACCAGCCGACAAGGAGACCGAAGCCTGAGCGGCTCATGCGCACGACATATTTTTCGTCTCTGAATCGCTGCGCCACTTCATCGGTTTGAACATGCGCGGGAAGAAGAAGTGTAGATATGTGGTGTAATGTTGTACTATGCGATGGGGCGAGGGACGAGGCGAAAGAGGAATAGAATTTTACGGCTAATAATCTTGAGCACTTGTGCAGAGTGACCACCAGTTCACGTACCAGCCTCTTTCAGACCGCGTTGAATCAGATCTAGATAGAAATGGACGAATATTGGGAAGAGTATCGGTCGAAATTCAGGCTGAATGGGCGTCAAGCAACGCGTCTTTGTACATATTCCGTTTCACGTACTCGATACATATCAAGAGACCCGTCCACCCAAGCCTCCAGTTCTCGGAAGCCTTCCTGCTTGTCGGTTGGGTCGAGAGAGAGAATGTCCTCGGCGCCGACAGAGCCAATGCTGGCAAGAAGATTTTGGATGTTGCTGGGATTACCCATGGCGGTCAATTCTTGCACGACATTCGCGGACTCTTTGAAAACGTTTTCTCCTGGTCGCGAAGGCTTCTGCACATACACGGCCAGAGCCTTGATCAGGTCATCGGGAGGGATTGTTTCTGGTGTGGCTTTGTCCGACTCCTTGCCTTCAATGTCGTCAAGCAAGCCCTTTTCAGCGGCGGAATAGCCGCGCGAGCGAAAGAATTCGAGCATCAGCCGTTCGTCCGCCGACGCATTTTGGACGGGGTCGCGTGGAGATGAACTCTCCGACATGGCTGGCGGGCGCAGGAGGGCGCGCGATACTTTGAGCGCTCACGTGAGTCGCGTTATGTAATGCTCCTGGCCTCCCATTGGCTGCTGCTCTGTCTTGATCACTTTCCTCCCAACCCGACCGCCATTCCCTTCGTCAGAACAAGTCTCGTCACAGAATTCTTAAATGCATGCGCGGTCAATGTCTCGCATCTCGCGAGCTTGATTCTCAACGCGAGTACTGTATGCGCTTTCATACATTCGAAGAATGCATTGGAACTGTCTTGGAAGTTACATATCTATCCGCTTGGCGTCAACTCGCCATGGTTGCGAGTGGCACTGCTACCCCGCTACCCGCTCGTTCCCGCTTGACGCTAGCGGTGGCGCAAGGAGTGGCTACATACTGTACGATTGTTAACTGACTTGTTATCCTTGCGAAAGATACGCAACGGTGAGCAATGGCTTTTGATGGCAAGCCAAGGACAAGACTCGTGGAAACCTCCTGCACAACTTTATATTCGGCGCTTTTTTCCCAAAGTGGCAAGCCCGAGGCAGAGGTCCAATCAGAAACGAGGAGTCGGTCCAATCAGAAATTCGGGCAATTAAGATCGTTTCAATGGTGACGTTCATACCGGAGGGTTCAACAGCTTGGCGTGCCGTTGGACTGCCTGCAGTGCGTGAGTGGGTAGCCATCGCAGCAAGTTTTAGCAAGCACTGGCAGTTCAGCACCATTGAGGCAACATTGAGGAGAATAATTCAGAGTCGACTCCTTATTTGTATCAGACATTTCTGTTTCACCCGGACTGATGGACGTTGTACGACGGTGATCCCGAGCAGCAGTTCCCGAGTCGCAGCATGATAGGACGGTGATACGAGTCGCCATTACAGGCCGGGCCACCCGGGACCCAGGGCATTGGACGAGGGGCTGGATTGTCATGGAGACTTTCTATAAGCAGACTCGCGCTGGCTGTTCCCGCATCTTTTGATCACCCCTTCCTTCATTACTTTACCGTCAGGCCACGCCTTTCGTTCTCTAACGCCCATCTCCCCCCTCCCTCCTTTGTCTGGCCGGGCCACACATTTATTATTCTCAAGAGCATCGCAGTAGTCAACGTTTACAATGGGCGAGAGTTGGTTCCACAGAGAGTTTTTGGCGCCACGCAGGCTTGCCTTTAACGTCATTTTCTATGGTCTGCACTTCTTCTTCTTTGGCTATGGGTGGCACAGTCAGGCAGGTTCCTTGCTTTTCTGTCGTTTTCTTGAGCTTATCCCATCCCCAGGCCACCAACACGAAACTTGCTGCTCTCAACGGGCTCAAGTTCTCCGTATGGACGTCTCGCGGTGCCGGTCTGGTCCTCGCATTCGACGGTGGTCTTATCCTCATCCCCATGTTGCGCAACGTTATCAAGGTCGTCCGCCCCAAGGTCACCTGGCTTTTCCCGGCCGATGAGAACATCTGGTTCCACAGGCAAGTCGCCTACTCTATGGCCTTCTGGGCGATGGTCCACACCACGGCGCACTATGTCAACTTCATAAACGTCGAGCGCACCCGTAAGTGTATCGCCTTAATTTTTCGACCTGATCTTTGACCCCCCTTTGCAGAGGTCCGCAAGCAGCTTGCCCTCCAGATCCACTACACTCAACCCGGTGGCATCACGGGTCATTTCATGCTCCTCATCATGCTGCTCATGTACACCACCGCCAGCGCCAAGGTCCGTAACCAGTGCTTCGAAGCGTTTTGGTACACGCACCATCTCGCCTTCTTCTTCATGATCGGCCTCTACACCCACGCTACTGGATGCTTCGTCCGCGACTCGGTCAACCCCGACTACATCCCGACCTTCCCTTTCTACTCGACTGAGCACTGTCTCGGCTACCTCAGCTGGCGGTACACGATCTGGCCCGGTATCATCTACTTCGGAGAGCGCGCGTACAGAGAGTACCGCGCCCGTCGGTCCACCAAGCTGTCCAAGGTCCTTGTCCACCCCAGTGGTAAGTCGTCTTCTGCCTGTTAACACGAGACGAGCTTAATCATGGGATGTGCAGGTGCGATGGAATTGCGCATCATCAAACCCAGCTTCAAGTACACTGCTGGCCAATGGCTTTTCATCCAGGTTCCCGAAATCTCCAGCTTCCAATGGCACCCGGTAGGATCTTTACATTTTTCCTCTCTTTTGATCCTGATCTGTTTCTAGTTCACCATCACATCCGCTCCCAAGGATCCCTATGTTTCTGTCCACATCAGACAAGTTGGTGACTTCACCCGTGCTCTTGGCGACCGTCTCGGTGTCGGCCCATCTGTCGTCGCCGCGATGACCTCGGCTGCAATCAAGGGCACGGAGAAGAGCGAGAAAGTTGGTTCGACTCGTGGAGACTTTGTCGAGCTCGACTCTGGCAGCGGAGTTTCCCTCCCCCAGGTGCGCATCGACGGTCCTTTCGGTGCGCCCGCGGAGGACGTGTTCGACGTTGAGGTTGCCATGTTGGTCGGTGCTGGTATCGGTAAGTAACGCCGCCTGTGATAGCATTTATCTGTGTCTTGACATTTGGGCGGATAGGTGTCACTCCTTTCGCTTCCATCCTCAAGGATATCTGGTATCGCCAGAGATCAGGCAACTGCGGAACCCTCCGTCGCGTTGAATTCTTCTGGATTTGTCGTGATGCTCCCTCGTTCGGTTGGTTCCAGAGTCTTTTGTCGGAAATTGAGGCTGCACAGGCCGATCGTGCGTGTCTTTATTGTTTGAATTCATCAACCCATGCTAACAACTGTATCAGCCAACTTCTTGCGTATCAACGTCTACCTCACGCAAAAGATCAACGAAGACATGCTTTGGAACATTGCTGTCAACGATGCCGGTGCCGAGTACGACCCTCTCACCCTTCTTCGCACGCGCACCATGTTCGGACGCCCCGATTGGATGACCATCTACGGCCAAGTTAGACAGGCCATCGAGACGGGCCAATACATCCCGGGCAGCACGTCTCAGCTCAAGACAAAAGTCGGGGTACGTATTATCCAAAATAACCCGCTTTGATTTTTTTGCTTATCTTGACCCAGACCTACTACTGTGGTCCTGGTGCCATCGCGAAAGCCCTCAAGGAGGCGACGCTTCACCACAGCTGCTCGACGGTGGAGTTCACTTTCGCCAAGGTACGAATATTCGTGTCTTTCATTGTGTTTCTCTGACTGATTTTTATTATCCAGGAACATTTCTGAGGCTGCTTTGACGCGGAGGAATGGATTTCTGGGCCCTTCGATTTCATACCCTATTTTATTGTAAACAACTACTCCCACATGTCGATCGCTATTGTCTGAATCAGTGGATTGAGGGGTTTTCATTGTGAACGATATCGAATTCGCACACCGACCATTGCCGAGTTTCGGCAGGCTCGAGGTGCGCCTTGAAGGTCGAAATTTCGACCTATGTAAGCTACTGAAACTATGACACCGAAATTGGGAGAAGTTCATACGCTGAAATTAATAGTTCCAGTCCGATTCCAGTCCAACTTAAAATCGACAACCTGATACCTGTACCAAAACTTGGCTCAGGATATATATTTATTAATTTCTATTAAGAGTTACATTATGATTGTGCTTGCGATTGTCCTTTCAGTGGGTGACCTCCTCGACCCTATGACCCCAAAGCTTTGTGGTGGCTGCCCTCCGAAGACCGGAATTATCTAGATTCGTACGGTTGAGTTCCGCAACCATTCGAATACTTTTCGTCCTCCGTTGTCGGTCCGAAATGATGGGTTTGTCCAGATCTACGCGAGGGAAGAAACCCTGCAAATTTGAGTAAACGACCTGTAAACCCGGTCTCGGCGCCCAGGTGGACTGTCGTTTAGTCTCAATTATGCTTCGGCGATTCTGTCTGCTTGGTTGTTTATTCGGCAAAGGCGTCTTCTGCAGTTCCACCGGTGGTTTCTTCCAAAGGCCCGTCCCGGCGTTACTGTCGCTATCGCTGTCGGAATAGTATTCGCTGGGTCGAGATGTCGACTGCCGAGAAGTGGAACCCCCCACGCGACCTGCGAGCTGCTGCATGGAAGATTTACGCCGTTCCTCCGCTTTGAAATCGGCCATGGATCGTCTTTGCAATAGCTGCGGAGGCGAAGGACGAAGTGTTGCTTCGCCTGCCGGAAGCGGAGGGGGGTTGAATACAAACTCTGTCCTCCGTTGATCACTAGGCTCCGGGTCAGGATTCACCACATAGAACGATTTCCGAGGTCGAAGCGACCCTGATGTTCTAGTGCTCTCGGAGGTGGCTGGGGACATCGAGTTGCGGGACGAGGTTCGGACGGGGGAGCTAGGGGGTGTAATGTAGACGATGGGGGGCGGATCGTTAGATGGTGGCCGAGACCTTGATCTGGACGGGGGACGTCTGTGCGAACCATCGGGACGCAAGGTGGAGGTGTCGATTGAGGGTGGTTGCAAATAATCACTAGCCCGGGCTGTCGGGAGTGGCGGGGCGTCGGTGGTGGTGGTCGCTGAACGTCGATGCCGCGGCGCAGGCGCAGACGAGTTCCGATGTCTGTTGCTGCCTTGGCCCCTTTTCAGACCAGACAGCCGCGCAGAAGATCTTTCTATGTCCGACAACTGAAAGACCCAACCGGGAGGCAGCTCGAGATAAGCATGTTGGCGCAAGACAGCTGCAGGGGGCCGTGCTTTTGGATTCCTGGGAAAATATGAAGTTGATTAAATTTTAAAAACGACATGACGTACATAGCAAAACATTCGCGACGAAAGTCTAATGCAACGTCGGAAAGACCTGCTAGAATGTCTGGTGGTACCGGCGGGGGTTGTTTCTCATTATATAGCTACAGAAAAGTCGCGGTGAGTTAGTAGAATCTCAGGAGACGGAAGTGCTACCTTCATCATGACTGGTATTATTTCTTCCCCTGCCCATGGTCTTACTCCGGTCCACATCTCTAACACCACACACCCTACCGACCAAATGTCAACCTTGGAGTCATATCCCCGCTTACTGTTCGAGTCGAGTACTTCCGGAGCCCTGTGGATGTGCCCTAAGATATTATTGGTTTAAAAAAGACGAGAGCGACTTGCATCCAGAATCCTGTTCCCTTCATCTGAGTGTGGGCTTGGCCCTGCACATCTTGCTTCTTTGATATTCCAAAGTCAGAAATCTTGCAAGTTCCTGAAGGCTCGACGAGGATATTGTCGCCTTTCAAATCGCGATGAAGGATGCCAGTGGAGTGGAGGTACTCCAGGCCGGCGAGGATTTGCTCCGTGAACCACTTGGTGACCTCTTGGTTAAACTTCCCATGCTTGGAGAGGCAGCTTCCGATGGTTCCACCAGGAACATATTCCAGGAAACTAACAGGGCGATTAGATAGCCGGCTGTGCGAGAACGATGTTGAAACGCACATATTGAGGGTTTCGGGTGTCTCTTCGAATCCTAAATATTGGACGATGTTTGGGTGTTCGAGATACTTTAGGGAAATTTAGAGGTGAGAGTCGTGGCAATACGGCAGATAATACCTTCAAAGTTTCACTTTCAAATTTCAGCGCCTCCACCACTTCCAGTTGACGCGAATCAACACGGTCACTGGCGGTTTGTGGCGTCTCTACTCGCTTCACAGCCATAAGCTCCCCGTTATTTGCATTCATGGCCTAGAAATAAAATAATGGGTGATTCATCTCTCGGCGTTGCAGAGCCATACCAGGTAGACACGGGCATAACTGCCTTTGCCAATCAGTTCTCCAAGGACGTATTTGAAAAGATCTGTTGTGCTTGGTGCTCAGAACCGAAGACAGAACCAGGATGGTATGCACGACGCACTTGGTCTGGAAACGGCATTGTCTTCGGCAGCCATAGACCGGGATGAACGCGGTGTGGAATAGACCTCGGGGGTCTTATTCCAGATGTAGCTCCGGTAATATAGAGTGGATTGAGAGGTCGACCGAATGGCCCGCGCCTGAGACTGGGTGTGGGTCGTGGTCATAGAGAACGGTAGCGACGACGGACGCTGCGAAGCTCAGACGGAATATTCAAGGTTTGCGCCTGCCCCGTGCTCAACGTTTCACAGTATCAAGTCGACATGTGCTGAGAGCGGGACTGAAAGGAAGGTTGTCAGGTCAGTTACAAGGATGATCAGGTCTACGGACGATTTACGTTGAGTCGGAGATGGTGCGGTACCCGGCATCTGCGACTGCGTGAGATGGGAATGATGATCATGACTATGCTTACTCGCTTTTGGATTCGAAGCTGTTGTGTTCAACACCGGCAAACAACGCGCTTTCCTTAACGCTCAAGTGGATAGAAAACGCGCTTCCTATCCATAATGCAACACGCGAAAACAGCGTTGAAAGTGAATTCACGTCTCTGTTCCGCGAATTTACTCGTTTAACATGATCCAGGAGACATTTGGCTTCGAGTCATTCCGCTTGTTCGTGCTTTTTTCTGCTTCCACCCCAATCACATCACGCTGACCTCGACCACAGAACCCAAGAACATGTGAGGAATCCTGAATTCTGGCGTAAATCCGGTCTGCAGCAAATTTGACGCGTCTTGACACCAGGTTATATCTAGATTGATTGAACACGACGAGAACGCGCTCGTCGTATATCCCACTGGAGGTGGAAAGTCTCTCTGTTATCAGGTACAGTATTTTTGGCGCATCCGTCGCGTTAAAGTCACTGCTGAACCTCTCGTTTCTGAGATCCCTGCCTTGTGTCTGGACTCGGGAATCACACTCGTAATTTCGCCGCTCATCTCGTTGATGAAGGACCAGGTCTGCTGTTGTTTTTTCATTCTTCTTCAGCGTTTTTGACGAGTCCCTAGGTCGATGTACTCGTGAAGCGCAACGTGAAGGCCGCGAGTCTCGATAGTACTTTGTCTATGGACACAGCGTCGTGGGTCAAGTCGGAAGTCTTGTCAGGTGTGTGATTGAATTGCACTGGTGCCTCTATCTTGTCCCTCAATATCCAGCATCAAATGCAGGATCAATGAAAATCCTTTATGTTGCTCCTGAACGTCTCAACAATGAAGGATTTGTGCAGATGATGAGCCAAGTGAAAATAGCCTTACTCGCGGTAGATGAAGCGCACTGCATCTCACAAGTACGCTATCGTCGGCCAGTCCTCTTGCTCCACTGTATTGACCCAATAAAAGTGGGGAGCCAGTTTTCGGCCAGAATATCTCAAGATAGCTCGGTTTTGTGAAGAGCAGGATGTTGAGCGTGTCCTATGCCTGACTGCGACGGCGACACCAAATGTGAGAGTTCTGATCACTGACCGCGAGACAAGGTTAACTTGTCTCTCAGGTGGTTGAAGATATTTGTAAATCCTTTCTCATCAAGAAAGAAGGCGTGTTCCGCACGCCTGTCTTTCGCCCCAAGTACGTTAATTGTGAGAGCAACACACATCTGTCTCACTTTGCCTAGCCTTTCCCTACGCGTCGAGGTTGCGGAGACCTTGGAGAAAAAACTGGACATCCTAGTACCACTCCTCAAGTCACGCACCGGACCTTCGATCATCTACGTTACATTGCAAAAGCATGCAGAGGATGTCGCGAAGTCGCTGGGTTCTCGAGGGTTCCCGGACGTTTTGGTGTATCATGCAGGACTGCCGGCGCCGCAACGCCAGGAAGTTCAAGTCATTACTTGTTTCTTTCTTGACATTCTTTATCCTTACCATCCTACTTCAGGAAACATTTATGACGGCTGCCGATCGCATCGTCGTCTGCACCATTGCTTTCGGGATGGGTATAGATCGACACAATATTCGACAGGTGAATTATCTTTCAACCCTCTCGATTATTTTACCAACGCCATTCAGGTCATTCACCTCTTCATGCCCAAGACATTGGAAAACTACAGCCAAGAAGTTGGCAGAGCCGGGAGAGATGGCTTGCGTTCCACGTGTGTTATGTTCCTTGCTGCGGCGGATATTCCGATTCTTGAAGGATTTTGTCGTGGCGACACTTGCACCAAGCGGGACTTGCAACTGTGGTTGCAGGAAGTAGCATTGAAAACACCATCCAGTGATCGGACCATTGACTTCAACTTGTACGAACAGAGTAAAAGGTAATCAATTCAGCTATGGGAGCGATGTCTTTCTCACTTCTTCGCTGCAGTTATGACATTCGGGTATGTAACATTTGAAAAGGATTTCTACATCGGAATTGACTATGCTCAGTCCAATGTCCTAAACCTGTGTTATGCTCAACTTGAGCTTGACTATGGGTTCATCCGAGCTGTTACACCGTTTTATTCGGTATACGAGATCACTCCACGGGGAAGCGCCGAGCGGGCCAGCCTATTCAATGACAAGAGCAAAGAAGCAGCGACCATCCGCACGAATTGGCGGGATAAAGGGAGTAAATTCGAGGTTGGTCATTCATACGCATGCTACACTTTTGACTTTGATCTTATTCCTCCCAGATCAACGTCGTCGATACCGCTATTCGGACTGGGGCAGATCGAAACGAGCTCGCACGGAAAATCAATAGATGGGAATTCGATGGTCTCTCATCGACCCTTTGTTATTGTGTTAAACTCATATTCGCTTTAGGCTTCATTCAAACACGGCCTTCACAAGTCAGAGCAGTAAGTGTTCATGTTCTTATTCCTACTTAACTTATCTCGGGCACAGAGATATGCAGTACTGGATAATCCTCTTCCCAAAACCGCCGAGGGCATAGAAAAAATTGTCGACCTGTTGTTTGCTGGCATGCGGAAACGAGAAGAAGAAGGTCTGTGAAACTTCCAGCTGTGTGGGTGGGGCTTCAATAATCCTTCCAACAGGGATAGCGAAGCTAAAGGAAGTACTTGAACTTGCCACAGATGACGAATGTACCCTCTTTTATCTGGTCTATAGGTTGTTGGCTGACTCTCAGCAGGCATCCCCCGTAATCTCTCGAAATATTTCGGCAGCGAGGACACTATACCCGAGGATGGTTGCGGTTCCTGCACTTTCTGCACGACGGGCCAGGGCGCAACGTTTTCTCCGAACCCGGTCCTTAATATTGACAAAAAGCAAATAACCGCTATCCTCAACGCCTGCCATGAACGAGATGATCCTCGGCTTTTGGCGCGGATGGCTTTTGGAATGTGAGTCTTCGACTGCTCAACATGTGGGCAAGCAAGCCTAACCTTTCGCAGCACATCTCCTCGGCTCACTGCATTGAAATGCTCCACCAGCCATCCCCTCTTTGGAAGCATGGTCAATGCCGACTTCGATGCACTGGTGAGGATCAAAACAACTTTCTGCGGATACAAGCAAACGACTGACCTGTTTCAGGTAAAGGCCTTCGATGAGGAATGCGCGAAAGCTGAATACCGCTCGACGACGCCGCCGCCGGTGGTAACCAAAAAGAGAACATTTTCCCAAACTACCTCAGGGAGAGGTGGGCGAGGCAGTAAACGCGGTCGGTATTGAGTTGAACCAAGCAGGATACCATATAGTCGGCTATTTTTATTTTACGAAGCCCACTAGTATATATCTTCCTATAGTCTTACATGTCATCCCTATTTACCTCCGCTCCTTTTTTCTTTCTGTGGCTGTGTCCGGGCTCGATTGTGCGACACGTGACATTTCCGGGGTTGGACTCGGAACGCGTACAGATGCGTCAAGTCGATCTTACTGGCCTGCAGAATGCGGCCAATGTCCTCAACTCCCAGTTCACGAAAGACGCCCAAATCATCCCAGACCTCGGGGACACTTTGACCGCTCGTACGCCCTAGTCTGGCCTATAAAACCCAGTCTAAACTTCAGAATGTAGCTGGCGGTCAGGCATCCGCGTCATACAGCGTGTTCCCGGATGATATACGAGTTCCCTTCCAGAAACGGAAGCTCATTGGCATTCCAGAGGCCTTGTTCCAGTTTTACAATAGTGAGTTGCTGTTCATTGTCTACCCAGTGGCTAACTTTTTGAGGCAGGCGCCAGTGTTAATTCTCACATGGGACTAATGCCAGAGATAGAGCGGGCTTGGATATCCATCGACCACAAACTTTTCTTGTGGGACTACATCGAAGGGTGCGCATTTTTCAAGTTTCTACCTCCCAAATAGATATTGACCGCTCGCAGTCAAGAAATTAGTTCTTTTGTGGATCAGCCAGACGTGATCACCAACGTTGCCGTCGTGAAACCAAAGCAGGGGCTATTCATCGAGGAAATAAGCTCTCTTCTTGTCATCTGCACACCGGTGTCCGTCCTTCTCATCGCTCTGTCTTCGTCTCCAGTTCCCGGGGCCAAGCGAAAAGAGATCAAGCTATACGCTACCGACTTCACAGTGGCTACCGACGTTGAAATGACGTCGGTCGTTGGGACGGCAGAGGGCCGAATATTTATGGCCGGTTCCCAGGACGGTAACTTGTATGAACTCCACTACCAAGAAAATGAATCTTGGTTTGGAAAACGAGTTCAGCTCATTAACCACTCTGTTGGAGGCGTGCAAAGTCTCCTTCCTCGATTCGCTTCTTCCAATGTAGATGGTAAGCTCATCTTTCCATCCTGCCAAGAGGTACTCAATATTATGTCTAGAGCGTATCTTATCGGTTGTTTCCGATCTTTCAAGAAATTGCGTTTATACCCTCAACACAAAAAATAGCATTTCTATATACCGTCCTGACGGGGAAAAATCTCTGCAGCACGTTCAGACAATTACCAACCTTTACAAAGCGGCCCAGGATAAAGCTCCTGGATCCCCTGCCCTTACACCTAAAACCTTTCAAATTGTGGCACTCCACGTCGTGGATCAATCCGAGTCGCGAACAGGAATCCAGCTCCTTGCCATTACGAGCAATGGCGTTCGTCTGTATTTCTCTCCTTCGATGGGCTACAGTTACTCGTATGGCGGCGCCGGCAGTCAAGCATCTGGCTCCCGGACACTTCAACTCATGCATGTCCGATTACCTCCACCCAATTTACTCCATCCAGATGAGCAGGCGCATCCATATCGACCGCCGGTTGCTTCATATGGTGCTTCCCATGCCCCTCCTCCGCAGTCCCGGCCTTACATTGTCTCTGCCCTGGAAAGCTCTTGCTACGTCGATGGTTTGACTATTGCGGCGCAGCCGGGCGATACTGACGGCACCGACTATATTCTGTGCATGTCCCCCGACCTCACACGAATTGGCACTCTCGGCCAGCTTAACCTGCCGCAGCTGCCCCCTATCCAACAGCCGCAATATACCAATACGCCCTTAGCTAATCGCCCACCCCTGACGGAGTACGCTACGTTACTCGCTATTCCTGGGAGGACATGGGCCATGGCTCCGGTACCTCTCACCGGAAACGCCTCTAGCTCCTCTGGCGCCCCAGTTCCAGCTGTTACGAATGAATTGGCCACCCAATTCAGCGCTAGCCCGCGTCAATTCATGATTTTGACAAATGTTGGTTTGACTTTCTTGGTCAAGAGACGCGCGTTGGATTATCTGAAGGCGGTGATCGAGGAACTGCAATCAGAAGGAAATGTCCAGCCCATAATCGAATTCCGGGATAGGTGCGAAGATCTAAATCTAATCATGGAAGGTTAATAGACTCAAGGTATCTTTCACAGTTTCGGAAGGGATCAGACGTGCGCGATGCTTTTGGGCCTTGCTAGCGGCAATACCTTCTTGGATTCGACGGATGATTCAACGTCTGGAACAATCAGCATGATCAGTCCTGACGTGGCGGCTGTCGCGAAACAGGCGTTTTATGATTTCGGTGAACGGCCCATGTGGACCGAGAGAGTAACATATGGAACCAGTAACCTTCCATTCTTCGTCTCATGAATCTTTCTAACCGGTTTCCTCAAAGCGGATAGTCAAGGGACTGCCATCTTCAGCGGACGAAGGGAAGGACTCGCACTGTACTTGGCTCGCTTGGTACGCCCGTTGTGGAAATCCAAGTTGACAAAAACTGGGTAACGATTCTCTGCCTTTTTTCCGCATCACCCTAATAGAGCGTAGGCCTTCAGGAATGCAACAATCTGCAATCCCTGATAAAACTCTGGTCATCGTCCAGAAAAATGTATATGCTCTGAAGGATTTCTTAGACAAGAATCCTCATCTATTTCATTCTTCTCCTGGCGATGCTGGTAACACTCGAGCTGCCGTAAGCGAGCAGGAGGCCTGGAAGGTGTGTTCTCTATCCTGTTATTTTTGTTCTTGCCAATTCATGCTCGATTAGGCAGAGCAAACTTCGGTGTCAGAGCTCCTGGCCCTGTCGACCAGAATAATCGAGGCTCTTTCGTTCGTTCTTCTATTGAATGATTACAAACTCGGCGAACTCGTGGCAAGGTGGGTCACATTTGCTGTGTTCATGTTCTTTCCTAAATCCTAATCAAGATGCGACGCCGAAACTCAGAAGATCATCACCTCCCTCACATACCAGGATCTGATCACGACGCAAAACGGAATGACAATCTCCAGAGCGCTTGTAAATGTGATCATAGACCAACAGATCGGGCAGCAGATTAGTGTGAGAGTGATCCCAAAAGGCTGTTCTATGCGTTGACTGTTGCAATCCAGGTGGACACAATTAGCGAGGTTCTACAACATAGATGCGGCTCATTCTGCAGTACGGATGACGTAATGCTATATAAAGTACGCCAACTTTGATTTTTGAAAGAGAAATTCTCAAGTTCGTACAAAGGCCAAGGAAAATATCCGTAAAGCAGTTGAAACCAGGAGTCCTACAGAACGGCAGAACTGGCTTGCGGAATCGTTGCGGCAAGTTGAACCCTTTGATGACATCGTTCCCAATTGAGATACTCTGCAGACTGTTCATCAAAGGTGCACGAATCCTGGAATTCGATAAACTGCGTGAGATCTGTGGCGACTACCAACAATTAAATTACGCCAAAGGTCGATATATACTTGCCCTCATCTCACGCGACGACTCAATTGTTTGTAGGTGCTGTTGAACTTCCTCTAACATGCGCTCGCCTAGTGGACGCAGACAACATCGGACTTCAGTGCTGGGCATCAGGCCAACCTCCTAACGAACTTTATGAGTACAGAACTCGGTGTTATGCCCTAGTGCTGGACTCGTTGACTGTCTTCGAGGAAAGGGAGTCGGCGCCTGCCGGAAATACCGTATCTAGCGAAGACCCCGAAGTGGTGCGGAACCATGCTTATGAGCTGTCCTTCTCGAGCGAGGATGAAATGTTCCATTCGACTTTATACGACTGGCTCATTCATCGTCAATTGGCGGATGAACTGCTTGAGGTATGTATTTGCTCGACTTCATTAAATGTTCCATTTCTGATTATCCTTTTATTTCTGTATTCAAGATGCGACCTGCGTTTCTGGAAGCTCATCTACGGCGCGAACCTGTCACGGTTCAAAAATACCAGCTGTTATGGCAATTCTATGTCAAAAATGGCCAGCCTTTGCGCGCTGCCGAAGTATTGGGGACTCTAGCAGAATCTACCCAGTGCGTAGCGCTTACTCTTGTTTGGTGTCTGCAGAACGAACTGATATGATATTTAGATTTGAACTTCCCCTGGAGTCTAGACTCGAATATCTGACCTTGGCTGTTGGGAACGCTAAAGCACACCCAATCTCTATTGGGGGGAAACACGAAACCGCTATTGCATTCCTGACGGACCTGGAGGAGAAGCTTGAAGTCGCTCAAGTGCAGTTAGAGATCTTCAACGCGTTGGCACCTCATATCAGCGATGCGCCCGCGGTTGGGGAGAGAATAACAGCACTTTCAACGCGCCTATTTACTATGTCAGAGGTGTGGCGTTTCGTGGACCACCGTTTTCCTCGTATTTAATCGCCGACACAGCTGTATCAAGACTATGCACAGCCATTCGACCTTCCTACAATAAAGCTGTTATGTCTGCATGTTTCTGAACATCGGGATGACACTGTTGTCCGGCCGATCTGGAATAGAATATTCCAAGATAGTACGTTCATTTTACATACTGGTTCTTCCCCGCTTATGTGGGTGACCGTAGTCCTGGAAGGAGAAGATGATACACTCACCACAGCGGACCAGATTATAGCCAAAGTGGTGCCGTTGGGTCAACGATTTTACCCGTCAGAAAGTGCATTTCCACTGCGTAAGTTCTTTTCCTTTTTTTTTCTTACTGGAGTAACTTGACTGAGCGAATTGCCAGGGCACATTGCGACTCTTCTGGTGAAATTTTCGCTGGCCAATAAGGGCGCGTTACCATTCGGTTGGGCTCCCCGGATCTTGGTGCAGTGTGGCGTCCCATTCCCGGAGGTATGGGACGTCTTGCATGAGATGTATGAATCCCATGTATGTTATTTCTCCCCTCTTGTGTAGATTTAATTCGAGCTCTTATTGTAGGTTCCGCCATTTAACGACCAAAACAATGTCCAGGCTGTATCTTCTGATATTGCGGTCCTTCTGAGCGACTGGATTGAAGACGCCAAACGACCGCAGTCATCAACCGGCCGCCGAGTCGACGAATTTCCGGTGGGTCGAATACATCTCGCAGTGGAACAGTACCTGGCGGAGTTGGAGGCCTCCCGGACAGAGACCAAGGAGGCCTTTGAGAACATTAAACGGCAGCTGCGGCGGAATTGGTAGAAAACCCGCTGTTTTTTATTAATTTACATAACGTGTATGATACATTGTTGGTGAGATTCGACCTGATAGTCGCCTATTTGACCTCCAAAATTGCGTCTTCCGCACGAAGCAACAAACGCTTCGTCAGTGATTGTGTGAATTCGTAAACCTTGAGCAACGCCCTGTCGGGACGTCAAGCAAGTCCATTGAGAGGTTACTTACTGGTCAACGAACCTTGCAGCACCAACCAAGATTAGACCGATAATAATCAAGCTAGCGATATCTCGCGACGACTCTCTTCTTTGGCTGCTAGACCGGTAGCGAGCGAGAAATTGAACGGGGAGCAGAGGGGCCGACAATAGCATGTGGACAATCGACGAAGCGCCGACAATTGGGAGGCCAAGCAAGAACCGGCGGATGAAGGACATAAGAAGCCTTGGTTTCGAAGGTGGGCTGCCGGGCTGGGTGTCTCCATTATGGCCAAAGATTGGGCCGTCTTCGCCACCACCTGCATCCCGCAAGATACGGAGTGCAGCACGGATGATATCTTGTGCAATGGCGATGGGAGAGACACCGAAGGAGAAGCTGTTGTAGCGATAGTAATCGGATTCTTCCGAGGGCTCCTCAAACCAGGACATAAAGAAGGTGGTAACAAAGGACGAGAGCAAGACGAGTATTGTGAAGAGAATGGAGGATATTGCACCCACGACAACTGGGCAGATGTTTCAGCTTTGAGCGTCAGTGGTGCAGTGAGCAATACCAGGGTTCGTCGCAATGCCCACTATTCGGGTTCGGGCGAACCTGTACTGATAATGGCATTGCGGGCACGAGAAGAAGGCGGTCTGTGACACCGCAGTATTTCTCCACCGTTGCAAGCACTTTCGACGGCCGGTCAGGGACTAGATAGAGGACACAGAGAAGTGGGTGCATACTTTAATATGGACAAATGAAATAGACCCTGTTATTTTGTTATAGCAATGGATAACAAAAAGATCTTGACTCTAGCCTTTGCAAAGACATGGTTTTATCTAGTTTCAGTTTCAGTTAATTGACTCGATAAGCGTGAAAATGGGAGAAAACATATGCGTACAAGTCGCCCGAGAGCTGCTACTTCTTCAGATCCCGCCAAGCAAATTCTACATTGGCGATCGTCGACAGTCGGAGGCATGATAGAGAGTTTATATTATACGTGAATCTGAACGACGGTCGTCAAATTTCACGCCCGAGGCTGAAACGAGGTAGAGGTACTTACAGAGTGAGCGTGGAAGTGAGCCGGACTCGGAGGATGCCGCTGATGCGATGGCTTGACTAAATGGCCTGACTAAGACGCGCGTCGCTTTATGCCGCATGAGTGTCGCGTCGGGGGGCTGAGAGAACACCTTTATCCCGCTGGCCTCGTGGCTGGATTTGCCTCTGGCCTCACAAAGGTCCTCTCAGAATTTTCTGATCTCCAAAGGCTAACTCTTATACCCTCAGGTCGCAGTCGGTCATGGCTTCGATACAGTCAGCGAGAGCACCTACAACCTGACTTCGCTTCCTAATTTAAATGGTACAGGTTAAGACAAGGGTCCAGCTCAGCCCCGTCTTCCAAGGCCACAGTGCTGTCCATGTTTTGATGACCACCATCAAGCGAGAGGGATTTGCTGCATTATACAAGGGTGTAACACCTCCGGCCCTCGGCTGGGCTGCAATAGACTCGGTTGGTGGACAAGCTTATAGCGAGACTCTAGTCTCACTTTTTGAAGGCGCTACTGGGCTCGCTTCACACCTACCGACTCTTCCTGCTGCACAATGGCATCATGACAGAGGACCCCACCGGAACGCGCCCACGACTAACTCTTTTTGCTCATGGCACTGCCGGTCTATTTGCAGGTATCACCAGGTAGCCACCAGAGCTGAACCTGGAAGGCGACTCTAACTATAGGCCTGTTTCAGTGCACCACTGGCTACACCCATCGAGCTTCTCAAAGGTTTGGCTCGTCTTGCTTCTTATCTCGATCCCCAACGCACATCTTTCAGTTAGACTCCAGCTGCAAATGCAGAAATCTGTTACGGATCGTCAATTCAAGGGTCCTATTGATTGCGCCCAACAGCTCGTGCGCTCGCAAGGAATATCTGGTTTGTGGAGTGAGTTGATGTTTCAACTAATACATTTTCGCAGTCCACTCATTGTACATTTCAGCAGGATTCTCAGGTGGACTGCTATTTCGAGCGAATTTCTTTTACATGTTCTTAGCCTTCGAGGTCGGTCCATCTCAACCATACCGCCATCATTCCTGATATCCTACGCTAGGCTTGCATGCGGGGATTATCAAGACTGAAAAATACCCCTTACGAGGTCCGCACCCCTCGTTATCTACCTGCTCCTTGCTGATGCTTTGGACAAAGCCCAGTGTTGGCGTAGCGAATCTGGCTTCGGGAGGTGTTGCATCAATATGGTTTTGGCTTATGGCCATCCCATTTGATCGAACAAAAAAGTCAGTTTAGATTGGCCTCGGCGGTACCGTTCTTTGCCCACTAATCATCATTCTAGCCAGATGATGTCGCATCCCTATCCATTACCTTACCCAGAAAACTCAACTATTAACCGTCCATCTTTCGTATCAGTCGCGCGCCAAATTCACGCCCGCGAAGGTCTAAGAGGTTTTTACCGTGGGCTAGCACCATCTTGCATTCGGGCCCTTCCCGCCAACGCTTGTGCCTTTTTTGTATACGAAGGTCTGTGTTTGTCTCAACCTTTTTCAAAATTTGTTGACCCGATTATGAAGGAATTCTCAGAGCACTCGGAGCAGAACAGGTTTGATATTTCAAGCTTTTTAAAAATTACTGACCCGAACGAACAGACCCGCCACTGACGTCACCCTTACTCAAAACGGCAAAATCTTTACCATATAAGGATCTATTTAATTATCGCCCCAACTCAACCAAATGTAAAATTAGACATTAATACCTAGAGTATCATTGACTTCCAACCACGTTCATGAATAACATCTGGAAAAAGTGCTCGGAGGAAGGCCACAAGGCCAGTTGCCCTTCGTAATGGTGCTTTCCCACTCGCTGGAGTGTGAACGGTACAAATCCATGGCTGCGCGCGCGTTCTCGGCCTGCGAACTCACTCAGCCCTTCCTCGCGGAATTACGAAATATAGTCACGGACGGGATCGATGAGACCTTCTTGGCAACGTCGACGCATAAGCTGCCAGCACAAGGTCTGCAGACCGATTACTTGATGCGGAGAACGCAGGGCGTTTCTGAACGGCTGCACACGGTGTCAATAATGGTGCCTTCGGTCCGAGGGCACTCACTTGGTACAAGGCGACGTCTCGAGTGTTTACAGCGGGGTGTGGTATGCCCAGTACTGCAAAAACCGTCAAATTGGCGAGAAAAAAGTTGGCACGAGATTCACCAGACAGGTCGTTCCAGATACTGTGTCCAACGATAATCTTGCCTCTTATCAAGTTCGCGACATGTTGTTGCAGGACGTTAAATTGTACGGCTTCCTCTACAGCGGAACCGGGGAGAAGTCCAGTGAACACTTGAGGATGTATAAGAAGCAGAGGGGCATGGACGTACTCGAGAAGAGCTGCCAGCTTTTGATCCCGGTTGTCGCTTCGCGGTAGTCCACGACCTCCATGGTTGGCCGAACAAATGTATCAAAGATGGGCTCGCCCTGAAAATGTGGTGAATATCTGCGTGCGCAAAAGACAAGTCGGAGGACACACGTGAAAATTGATCACTAGGAATCGTATCTTGACTAAGACGCGTCGTGGACCAATGCGCGAGACATGAGACATACCAACGATCCGCCTGCGTACACGGTCAACTCGAGCAAAAGCAAAAACAAAAAAGCGTACGCCAGCATCGAGGTCGTGCCCCCAGGCCCGACGCCTACGCAGACGGTAGACAAGGAGATAATCTTTTCAGGGGATGGATATCGGGACATTGGAGGAAATGCTAACGAAAGACGATTTTGTTCGAGAGGGAGAGAGAGGCGGAATGAAAGTGACGGGCGAGAAGCTTTTAAAGAGCTCGCAAAACCTGAGATGGATCTAGTTAATTATTTGATTTGTTAGTCGCGGACAGTCGAAAACGGGCCGGGGATACTGTTGCCGTTAGTCGGGTGCGAGCGGAGGAAGGTTGTCATCGAATGGAAAGAGACATGTTTGGGCCGAATCCTTCGATCAACGTGGCTAACCCAGGGCTGGTCCCTCGAACGCGCCTGAACGCTCGGGACATCCGGGCTGATCGCGCGAAATGGAAGTTGCTAAGCTGGAACGCTGAAATAGTTTGAGACGCGGGGTACCCAATGTTTCTTAAGGTCCAACTCGTTGGGAGATCTGGTGCCGAGGTAGCATCGAAAACCCGTCTCGGGGGAGCAGATCACCCCCTGGTGGGCTGGATCACGATAGGAGCGGGCCTATGGACAGGTATTAGACAGACTGGTTTGGCAGTTGACTGAAAATTTTCTTCATCTTGACGAGTGTTTGGCTGCGTAGCGCCGGTATTGCTTCTACTTTCCTTGGTGATTTTCTGGTTGGCACACGAGGGATAATGCTGGTGTTCAGGCGACGGGTACATTGAAAGGGTTAGTGTGTTGAGTAGTGGTTATACCGACGCGATTCGGCCCTGCCCTGGTTGTCACACGTTAAAAAATACTGGCTTCTATCGCTTCGTGATCGTCGTAGCGGCCTTGTCATTTATTGATTTGCGAGGCCCGAATAAAATCAGTAGTTATAATGCCACGTCGCGGTACCGTGCACGCCTCTTCCCGATGATCGTCCGCATTCAACTGTGTGGCTATTTACTGGCATCAGATAACTCTATCGCTGTCCTTTTTTTTGTTCCCCGATTGCAATTTGACCTTGAGGGCCCGAATCGCCAGCATTTTCCATAGACTTTCCTCGTAACCCTGTCGAGGAAAAATCTCCCGGAAAGGCGCCTGTCTCCACGGCACCAGTCGTGTTCGCTGCTCCGAAGTTCCCGCTTTGTGCAGCATCCGAGATCGCCGCTCAGCGTCAAAAACCTTGTCGAAAATGTCGAGTCGCCGCTCGATGATGGCGTACGATGCCACGCGCCGTCTAACACGCCGATTCTCCACCTGCGGACCCCATCGTGTTTTGAATTTGGTCAAGGTCTGCCAAGACACCGTTCCGCATTGCTTTGCCTGCCGAAGAGTGCCTAGTAGGAGGTATAGTGTCTTCGGGGTGGGTCGAAATGAGGAATGAATTGCTAGTAGCGAGTTCAATTTCCTCCGCGCCGTGAAAAAGTCGAGTAACCCCCTCTTCCTGGCTTCAAACGCAACGAGCGAGTCAATTATGGTGACACATTGCTCTGCCCATTGAACACCGACGTGCCGCGGAAGAGCGTTGAAATACCGGGTTGCGAGTGTCAACGCGGACTGCGGCCTGTCGAGAGACAGCATCGCGCGGACGACAATATCGACTGCTCTGACAGACGCTTTGACTTCATTCGGCAGGAATGCGGGAAGGTTTTGCATCAGAAGTTGGAAACGCGCTTGCGGTGAATTAGCACGCGGCGCGTTGAGGCGATTTGCCAGAGGACCGGCTTTCGTCCCGTGAAAAAACTCCAACCACAAGGCTAATGGGATGAGCTTCGGATGGGATGCGGTAACCTGCAGCCACGCGTGCTCCCAGCGACCTGACCGCACCAGCCACCGAACCTTCAGCTTCTCTGTGTCGGGATCGCCAGAGATTTGGTCGGCGGTCATGCCCTTGAAGAGGAATTGAACGGTTCCATAAGCGACGTGTCGAATGGCAAGTGAGAGGAGGAGATTATATGATGCGACTGAACGGAGGCCCTCGTGCAGTTCATGGTAGTCTAGCAGGATTGGAAGAGTCGCAGTGCGCGGGGATGACAGAAGGCGTAAGAGGTTTTTGTATAAGGATTTTGGACTGTCGGCCCGCTCCATGGTCGTTGAGCTGAAAGGAACCGTATTTTTCAAGGAAGTGAGGGGGGAAGAACTGCAATTGGCTCCTGACGGCGCTGAACCGTCGACGGAACGCGCTGACACAGACTTTGCATTTCGCGGGCCACGATGTTTCGGACTAAATGAACATGGTTGTTAAAACTAGCACCAAAGGAGGAGGATGCGACGTACATTCTGGGCACCAATTTTCGATGAAACGAAGAATTATCGCGAACCAGATGCGCGGGCAAAAAATGAACACGAAGGTGTCCCGGACGCGTAAATTTGTGGACTGAACGTGCAGGAATCGACACCGCAGAACAGACACGATGAAGCATCCATCCTGCTTGGTGCATGCATGGGAATGAAACAGAGGGAACGACCGCCACGCCGCGACCTACGATTTCGCTGAGACTCTTGCCAAACAGCGTCAATCATTTGACGCGAATTCGGGACCAAAACGATGCAACAAATCTCGCGTTTCCCGCTCGAATTTCTTTCCGATCCGACGCTTTGAATTGCAAGGACAACAGACAGTGGGTAGGTAAAAGCACAAACTAAAAACGTCTTCTAGAGTTCCTCCATTGGCTGGCGGCCCACCAACCACCCTACTCGCAAGATCCACAGATCCCTCACAGCACGCATCACGTCCGCTCCTTCACTCCGAGAGTCAGCAAAGGTATCCAGACCACGTTCCCATGTCCCCACAACATCGCCTGCGAACATCCCGCCCTGTTGGTTCACTGTCAAGTCCAGCTTGTGCACCCATGCTTTCCATTCCTCGGATAGGCGGGGGAGGAGGAGCGGCGCCAGCGAAGACTGAGTCAACGGAGGCTGTGAGAACAGATGCTCCGTGAGCGCCGCGAGGAATAAGTACGTCTCCGAGGGATGAATTTGCTCCCTGTGTATGGATTGGAGTGTCGTGGAATGTGACTGCGAGGTAGTCGACGTGGATTGGGATGCGGGAGCCACGTATGAGAAATATGGCATATACGACATGCACGCGGCTACGAATTCGGTTATGTGCGGCCGGAGACGGGACAGGATATAAGAGTCGCGCATGCCACCATTGTTATTGTTTTGAGGAAATCCAGATTGTGGCTGTGGTTTCCCGAACGTGCCAAAAACTGGCCGAGTGTTGCCAAATCCGAAGCCTACTGGTGAACCAGGCTGGGGAGGCGATGAAGTAGTGGAATACGGGTATGCATCGCGCAGCTTTCGAGCCGAGAGCGCCAGTGCCTGTAAGGCGGTATCCAGGGTTGGACGGGGAATCAAAGGGAGAATGACTGATTTGAGCGATGGTTGAGCAGAAAGAAGGGACGTCAGTAGGGGTAGCAGCGATTGCGTAGGCAGGCTGGCTGAATTGAGAGTGAGCGGGCGTGTTAGGCCACGCAAGGAAGTGGCTCACCAAGCAGGACGCCGACATCGACGTCGTTGTCCTCAGTGCCATTGGGTGCCTTGTTCTCCTTTGCATCCTTTTCGTCCTTGGAGCCCGATTCATTTGACGGAGAAACCCGGGCGCGCTTGGGGGCAGCACGTTTAGGGCGCTCGGGGTGGGGCTGCGGTCCATCGAGTGGTCGCGAGAGAGGGCCTGCTCATCGTCCTCATGCCTCCTCTTCTGGACTCTGATGGGAGAAGGCTGGCTGAAAGAGGAGGAGAGCTGGTGGAAAGCGGAGGTGGGGTTGAGGGCAGCCTGCCATGCGGGAGCGACGACGACCGAGCCGCCTAAGCCAAAGCCGAAACCGAACTGGGAGGGAGCATGGTTTACGGGGCGAGGAAGAAAATCAATCGAGTTGGCCATGAACGAGAGAGTGGCTGAGAGAGAACTCGCTGAAAGGGCCGAGCGCTTTGCCCCACGTGCAGGAACCAAACATGGCACGCCCGGCGATCATAAAAAGACGACGCCGGTTTTTATGGCGTTCAGACCTCAACCACCATGTACGTCCCTCTTCTCTCCCCTCTTCTGACGAGACAAACGAATCGCTACTTCGAGGCCTTTGAGCCAATGAACGTCATTCATTATACCCAAATTTCTGACCTCTTCTCATCATCCACTTCCGTCTGCTCTTACTCATAACTTTTTGTTTTCAGACGTCCCTGCCCTCTGCAAGCACCCTTTCAAGTGAGTATTGCTTTCTTTCCCCTCTCCTAGGATGCCACAATAGAAGTCAAGCACTGACGCTTTACGCGGATGTCGATCCAAAATTTTCATGCTAATTCTGACTCTTCCCCTCCGTAACCCGTGTACACAAGCCTTTACTGACCTATTTCCTTCTAGTCCGTGAGCATCCATTTCTTCTTCAACGAGATGATTATTCCATTTGGGTAATTCTGATTGCTGGCTTGACCTTCATGACGACCAAAATTTGCATTTATTGTCTTCAACCTAATGATTTTTCTCTTTCGTTTCGGCCACTTTTTTTTGCCAGCAACTGACTTTGTTCTCTCAGGTTACCGTGGTTATTGTATCTACTGTATAATCGTAGTGTTTGATGTGTATTTGTCCAATCCAATTGCAAGCTCGCTTTGCCGTCTTTTTGACCCAAAAAAATGAGAAACATCTTGATTTCAATGACAGCTTCCTTCTACTTGATTGCAAATCCTATAAATACATGCAAGAACGATGTCCATGATGTCCGTGTTAATTAAATATGCAATCCTCTTCCGTCGAGCATTAAACCGAGGTTGTGGTGGTCAAGCCTGAGCATTTAATTTAGCAACTGCAACGAAGGAAAAAGGGGAAACCAACCAGTTCCCTTGCAGTAACCGTTCGAACTTGTTGGGAAGCACGATAGGTACCGGCATCCTTCGCAAGCTGGGGAAGCCTCAGATATCGATCGGGCTAGGATAAAGCAGACTACTCACCTGCATAGGGATCCGACGTATAAAAGTTTCGCGTCAAAAGCACGAACAAAATGACTGCCACGGGAATGGCAGCAATGCGGGCGCTGGTCATCAAGATCCGATGTCTTTTGGTGACACTTATAACAGGGTAAAAAATGGTTCCGACGAATAACGCCATCACGAAACCCCCGAGATGCGCAAAATTGTCGACGTAGGGGATGTACCCTGAATAGAGCATTTCATTACTGGCGGTTATGCAAAACGAAACGGACATACCGACAGCCACGCCGATAATGAGTTCGATTGTCATGAACACGAGCTAGCGAACGTTGAGAACGGGAGAATATTTTTTCGCATAGAGTGTCACCTTTCGAACAGGCCGATAGTGATAAGCCCAATGCGCAAACAGATCTACCCATGTTACCGCAACGGTGCCAAAGATGGCACCACTTGCCCCAACCGATGGTCGCCCAACAAGCGCGAAATTAGCGCCCAATACATTGCTGCCGCAGTGAGCCTCGAGGTCATTCGAGGAGCCAAGCAACTTACCCGAAGATACCAGCAGCGAAATATGTAATGATAAAACCTCCGGACCCCATTTCACGCTCGACCTGGACATGCGTCAGCAACACAATTGCAAGGCAAGCGAAAAATAATAATTACTTGAGCCGAAACCGTCAACTGTGCCAGCATATTCAAGATAATGTGAACGAAACCGGCATGAAGAAAAATTGGCGTGATGAATCTGCAAAGCTGTTAATCAATTTGCCAAGTGCAGTGACTGGAAAACAAACCGGAACCACTGATTAGGGTCTTTATCGTGGAATCCGCCAAACCCACAAATATCTTCGATTGAGCATATCTCAGTTGCTGGGTTGGCGGTATTGTTCAGACCTAAATCAACACAGTCACACGACACCATGGGCCCGAAAGAAAATTGGACCCACATCCTATTTGAGTCGTAGGTGGGACTGATTCGACCAACTTCATACATGGGGGAAACCGGGCGCCGACATTAATCAGGGTGGTACTTGAAGGTCCAAGCATATAGTTGACAACGGGTTTGAAGGAAACTGGCGTCCCTTGAGCCTTGTCGTTGGCTACTAGCTCATATATGAACACCGCAACCATTGCAACAGTTAAGATCCACACTGTTCCAGTTTGATTTAACATTTAGAGGATCCTTTGGGAAGGTCAGAAGAACGCACCAACGAAAGGATACTGTTGGCGGCCCACGCCGCGTCTCTTCATGTCTATTCGTTGCTGCACCGTGCTTTTACCCTCGCGCACGCCTAAAAACTGAGCCAGGGGTGACGCCTTCTCTGCGACAGGCTTTGCACGATCCGCATTATAGGGATCTGCGTATTCTGAAAAAAAAATAAGGACCACGTATACGAGCGCTCATGCGAAAAGGACGGACCTAGGTCTTGGTAATTTCTGCCACCTACGTCTGCAGCATTGTGAACGAGAGACGTATTGGAATCGTCTAAACCTCCGAGAGACTTGTTGTTCGCGTGAAAACTCCCTTCTGCGGCGTGTTCGTTCATAGGATACCCTTGTTCCCGGTCACTGTATCGATTGACAGGCATCTCATCATATGCCTTAGACTTTTCAGGAATTGATGCGGGATTGAAGCCCTCGTCCTCCGGAATATGCTCGTTATAGGAGTGAGGGTGGGCGTCAAAGTCGGTTGTATGTGCGGCCGAATAATTGTAGTGGTCGTAAGGTGCAGCCATAGAGGTCGTGGTGGTTCAGAAAGGGTATTTTCTTCGTGCGGGCTTGAGAATGCCGCAAATGCGATGCAAGTAACCCGTCCGCAGTCTGACAACCCAGACAACGTCTCGACATGAAGCAGCACAGCATTACATCATCCAAAGAATTCTCTTGGCGGTCCTTCGCTGAGTCTGGTCGAAAACGAGAGTCTATGAAATGCAAGGACGAAAAATAATGCACAGATGTGTAGTAGTATGCTATGTGTGTTCTACAGGCGTTATCTCTTCTGCCTCTCCCCCTTGGCTTGGTCTGCCCCTGCTTCTCCCTGAAGGCTTTCTCGTGAGAGGTGTGATGTGCGTGTCCACAGTCAGTACTCCCTCCTCCAGCTCCGCGTCGTCGTCGTCGTCGTCCGGATTCGTCAGCCGCCCCCAGCGTGCCGCGGATCGAACACCATCAACCCACTGCAGGGTTCCAGCACCCACCTGCCGCAGTGTCCGATCCCTCGATCTCCACGGCATGGCACCACGGCTGCCTTCGCTTGCGCGACTAGAGCTCCGCGAATCGGGTGTCGGGAGCGGTGTATGAGGCGGCTTGTCGTCCGGGAATATGAGCTTCGCTGGCAGCGCAGAGAGCATCCGGGGATCAGAAGGAAAAACCAACGGGAGCATGTGTCGTGAATCCAACAGCTCTCCGAGGACTTGTGGAGGCTTGACAGGCTCCCAGGAAGATTTTTCCTGCGTTTTCTCAAAGAGCATGTCAATTCCGTGCTGGCCATTAGAGCCCTCAGAGGAAGCGATGGAAGGCGTAGACGCGGGCCCGTGGATGCTTTGGGACTCGGTCGCGAACGACGAAACACTTTCGTGGTCCGTGTCGCGCTGTAGAATCTATGCATGAATTTAGAGTGAATATAAAGGAAGTTGCGGGAAATGTAACCTCTTTCCGCAAAGCCTCAACACCCAGCTTTACCCGATGTCTTTCCCAGTCCTTCTGGAGCTGTGTAAGATACTGGACGCACTCGTCCGTCATCCGACCCTCGTTGACTTCGTATCTGTACTCTCGTACAGCGCGACGCATCTATTAAGGATTTAGAACGGCTGAGAGACGCACAAGACCTCACTGACCTGCAGAGGATTGATGTGACTCATCGTTTGGATGGTCGCGACCAGGTTAGCGAAATCGGTGATCGAGGAAAGACACTGGAATGATACGTCAGAAAAGGACAGTGGATCTGTAACAGGCGTACCTGAAGCCAATTCACAAGATCCCGGACCGGATTGAAATGCGACTGTACACCGCGGGGAAGGCCCATCTGACCAACCCATTCTTCCAGCGTGCCCAAATTCATGCCAATCTGCATCGCCCTCGACCTGTCGAGCGAATCAATATAGTCGCAAAGAAGGAGCATATGAGGTAAGGCACCGGCAAAGGTATTTCTTGCGTGTTAGGATGCGGTTAAACATCTCGCCTGGGCTACGTTAATCGTGCACAGATGAGATGAGCGCTAGGGCTCACACGACGTCCAGTACATCACTTGCGACCACAGCTGAGTTGTAAGCACAGGATTCACGTCTGACAGGGTCAGTAGGGTGTGCAGGGCAGTAAGGAACGACGTGATGTCCGCTGGAGAGGTTGGCGGAGGTCCATCTGAAAAGAGTGATTGGATGGGTGTTGCTGCAGATCCAGCCCGTGCCCGCGAGAAACTCTGTTTCAGGGAAGAAAAACCTCTCGAGGTGGAGGCGGATAGGCTTCCAGAGGGCGACGCTGGGCGGATGGGGGATGGCGGAGGTATTGTAATCGAATGATTAGGAGGCGGAGGCACCTTCTTCTTTCCGGTTAAAGAGCGAAGAAACGACCACTCCGACTCGAACTGAATCGATTCGAATTCTGACGCAAGGGGTATGTAGTCGAGCAGAGCAGCATCGAGGAGCTGGTCTATCCGTCGTTCGGCGAAACGTATAATAAAGACTGGGAGAATTGAGATATTGCCCAAACAGCCGACTTGCAGGACGTACCAAAGACGGAATTTATGACTTCCTCTATGAGCTCGAACGAGCCCAGCATTTCGCAAGCCTCATTTATTGAGTTGTCACAGCTGCAGATTGTTTGATTGGTGACACAAATATACGCCACCAGAACACGGACCGTAAAAGATGCAGCCACAGGGTCGTATTTCTCAGCCAAAAGACGAGGCAAGTGACATCGTCTGACCGTTCCTACGCCCATTTGTTGAAAGGAAACCACGAACGATCGACGGGCACTTACGAAAAAGGTTTCCTCTATGGCATCCGTAGCACCAATAATGAGATCCTCTAGCCACGTGTGGTCGCAGGTCAGGCAGGCAAATCGGGCGAGCATATATAATGTATTCGCCGGTTGTGAGTCTCGGAAAGATGGTTGAAAGTTAGTAATTAAAGACTCGAAGATTTGGGGGAGGGATGGCGGGGAGAAGACAAGCATCGAGGAATAATCTGGAGGCGGGGTCTTGAGGAAGATGAGCGATCCGTTCGATGCAATATCGATGAAGGTGCTCACATAAACGTCGTCGTCTACTTCCTCATCGCCCGACTCGGAGTCGGACGACGACAAATCCGAGTCGCTGCCCCACCACTTCGAATTTACCCCCAGCGTCCTCCCGACGGTGTCCCTAACAGCGCGCTGCTTCTCTCGCCGCCTCCGTCGTTCATCCAATAATCTGCGTCGCGCCTCCATCTTCCCGCCAGTCCACCCTTCGCCGCGCATCGCCTCTTCGAGCAACAACGCCACATCTTCTCTGCCGGGCAGAACAGAATGCGCGGTGACGATATCGAGCGGTGTTAGGTTCCGGCGCGTCACCGCGAACGGGGAGCAGCCATGGGTCATCAGATGTGAGATCAAAGTCGGTGGCGACAGCAGCGCCGCGTGGTGCAGGGGCGTCCATCCAGCTGCCGAAACACGCCGCGCGCGAATAAGCAACCAAGGATGCATTGGATTCAAACGAGGGAGGCCACATACCCTTGTCCGCAGCGAGGTCTGCGCCCTGCGCGATCAGCAGCCGGACGCACTCCTCGCGCTCGACGTCGCGCTCTGATTCTGCGCCAAAGCCGTGGATCGCGAGGCTGACGAGGCCGACGCCGTCCTCGTCTCGCACGCCGAGGTCGATGTACGTCTGCGCCTGTTGGTCGGCGAGCAGGTACTGCATGACCACGAGCTCGCCAAAGACGCACGCGCGGGCCATGCAGTGGGCGACGAGCTCTGCGCGCTGGTCCGGGGCGAGCCCCGAGTTAGAAGAGAGAAGCTCCGCGATGTAGGTGATGGTCGGGTACAGCGGGTGGAGATCTGGCTCCGGGGAGAGGTCGAGAGAAGTGCGGAGGGACGAGGACGCCATAGTGCCAGCACCAGATGAGAGCTGCGCCGGGCTCAGTGAGCCGGGGATTGTAGACGACGACGGAGGCGGCGCGAAGACGTATTATGTGCTAGAACTGTACGGGCTACTAAGTACTTCAAAGCCAAGAGTATGAGCTACAAGGTGTTTGGCTCAGCCAAACAACACCTTTATGCCTCCGCTAAAACGCCAAAAACTCTCTGAAGAGCGCGACGACGAGCCGGAGCCGGAGCAGTCCAATGCCTCCGGCGACGACAGCGATGCCTCGGGCGGCTTTTCTGGCAGCGACTCGGACGATAACTCGGACGACATCGAGGGTCTGAAGCCTCAAAAGTCGCGGCAGACCAAGAAACGGAAAATCAGGGCTTCTGGGACGTCGACGTTTGGGGCAACGCTGCAGTCGCTGCTGAACACCGATGCACCCTCGACGCTGCCGCTATCTCTCAAGCCCTCGGTTGGCAGAAAACGGAACGACGAGAAGCTAGAGCTGCGCGCGAAAAAAGTGCTGCAAGTAGAGCGGAAGGAAAAGGAAGACAAGGGCCGAATAGTGGATGTCATTGGCGGCTGGGGAGGGGAGAGCGAGCGGGCTCTGCGAAAAGTTGCGCAGCGCGGCGGTACGTCAAAATTTTTAGTAGCCGCAATTATAGTGGAATTAAATATCTCTTGTCAGTGGTCAAGTTGTTTAATGTCATACAGCAATCGCAGGCATCTGCTACTGTTGCAGCCGAAGAGACCAAGGCGGCTAGAGGCAGCGGCAAGCCTACGCTGCCCGCGCCTGTCATGAGCGACGCGAAAACGAAGAAGGGGAAAAAGAAGGACAACGTTCTCGGGCGGGCTAAAGAGGGTGCGTCTCGTTCGACTTGATTGCTTTCGTGCTGATTCGGGTTCTCGTAGCTGCTGTCGAGAAGGACGAGTTCTTCGATATGATTCGGTCGGGCGGGATTGTGTCTAAAGTGTAAAATAGGCATGGTACCGCGAGCTTCGCGCTTGAAGCATACGAGGTGTTCCATCGAGGTTAATAGCTTGCAGCACCTGAGAATACTACTTGAAAGCCCAGTTGGAACCCTAATTAGACGCGTTCATTGCGCGTTAACTGCAGCACGTGGTTATTTGCACATATTTGGATCGGTTAGCGTCGGAGTTTAAAAACGACTTTTTTTTCTCCAGCCCTCATGGTTCGTTTCTACCACCATATGTCGTCAGTCTGCCCGCGGTTTACAAACATGTGTTCCCCTTGTCCTTCTCGTGCAGGCCACACACCCCCACTCGAGCTCCACCCCCGGTCGCAGAAGATCTCGATCCGGACAGAGGAGTGGGACCGGCGCCTACATGAAGTTCAAGTCACGAAGCAGTGAGTGTCGTCTCTTTTGCCTGCATCCTAGGATGATAAAACAAATGGGAATCTCTCTGAACTCTCTGATGAGTAAACTTTTTGCATGTATTATCTGAACTCTCTTCGCGCCCTTCTACCTGTTTTGGACCTCGTGCTGACGATGCCCTCTGCAGCGACCTCAACCGGCTGATCATGGACTACCTCGTGATCGAGGGCTACAAGTCTGCGGCGGAAGAGTTTTGCCAGGAGGCGAACCTGACGCCGCCGGTGGACTTTGACAGCATCGAGAGCCGGATGAACATCCGCGACGCGCTGCAGCGCGGGGATGTGGAGGATGCCATCGCGCGCGTGAACGACCTGAACCCCGAGGTGCGTATTTCTTTTCTCAGTCCCCCTGCACCAGAGCGTCGCAGGATTAAACCGTTTCATGCACCACTCTCAGACCTCTGGGTCGGTGATGAGATTCGTAAACACCAAAACTTCAGTCTTCAATATGATTCGATGCTCTTTCCCATATATGTTTTATTGTGACGCTGATGTCGACACAGATCCTGGACACGAACCCGGCGTTGTACTTTCACCTGCAGCAACAGAAGCTGATTGAGTTCATCCGGCACGGCCGGATCGCGGAGGCGCTGCAGTTTGCGCAGGACGAGCTCGCGCCTCGTGGGGAGGAAAGTCCCGAGTTTCTGTCAGAGTTAGAGCGGACGATGGCGTTGCTGGCGTTCGACTCTGCGCCGACGGCGCCGAGTGGGATCGCGGAGCTGCTGTCGCCCGCGCAGCGGATGAAAACGGCGGGGGAGGTGAATGCGGCGATTCTGGAAAGTCTGAGCCAGGGCAAGGAGGTGAAGCTGGTGGGGCTATTGAAGCTGATGAGTTGGGGTGAGTCGATGCTGGAGGAGCGCGCGGATTTCCCGCATGTGGAGAGCAACTTGTAGCATAATTTGGGTATCTTATGTTTGTATTGATGTGGATGTCGCAGTTCCGCGATTTTGTGGTCAGAAATCATGATTCCAAGTTTTGACAGTGCACGAAGATCTACGGCGTCTCTGTTGGGTGCGGGCGTTCTATGAGAAATAGGATACAAAGCATAGAGCATGGACAGTTTTGCGGCCACGTCTCCGCCCGAGATTCATTACGCAGAACGCGGGAATGTACTCTCTTGGCTGACACCAGACATATTTCTGGAAAGTTTTCCCAACAAGAGTTGGAGTTAAGGACTTGGCGACGAAATTGTAGCCGACGCGGCACCGTCTGCGTGCTTAGCGTGTTTCTGTTCCCGCAACGTTCCAGACAAATTTGTTCTCAAATTTTTCCAAGTCCTTAACTACAACGCTTGTAGTTAGGAACTGAGCCAAAAAGAAAATCAGAAAACGTGCCCTCCGACTACCAACTCGTACCCACCGCGCGCACGCCCGCCCTCAACGGTTGTCGTTGCGATGCCTTCGCTCCGCTCGGGCTCACGGCGCCGCACTATTTCGAACGCGCACGACGGGATTTTTTGATTTGTGCTGAAAGCCATGGACTTGATCGATGGTTTCGACGCCGGTTCGAGCTCGTGTGGACACGTTCCGCACTCGCGCGACGAACACCCCGTTAACCTCACCTACCGCCCCCGAGTCGGCGCCGTTGTTCTTCGCTATGGCGCGCCCTGTTTCATAGGGACTTGTGAAATTCTTGAGAAGAAAAGGCCAGAAAAAAACCCTTGTAGTTAGGGACTTGGACACCTAATCGATTTCTGGCTAGAGTCGTTTATTTTACTCATGATGCACACGTCGCGGTTTCGTGGCCAGGAATCATGATTAGAAGTTTTGACAGGGTACGAAGATCTACGGCGCCAGCGTTGGGTGCGGACGTCGTCAAGGGGATGATGAGAAACAGGATACTTTCGAATAATGTGGAGGACATGGGGCCTAGGGAAAGCTGGGCGATTTTGAAATGGGTACCGTAGCAGCCGGGATGAGTTTACAAATTGGGCACACCTTCGGTTGCGGCAACGTCTCCGCTCGGGTTCCAAGTCCGTATTAAAAGTATTCGTGGCTGGTCAGACGCATTACGCAGAACGCGGGAATGTGTGCTCAACGCACGACGCAGTTAGAGTCAGCGCGCGACAGATTAAGCGCCATCCTTGACATATGAGGAAGAGGATGTGTTTGGCAGTGTTTGTCCGGCTCTCTCTCCTCCCTCTCCTACGGCATACTGTAGTGCTTTGCACGACGACTTGCCGTATCGTGCAGAGCTCAGTCTTGCTCTCTCCTACGGCATTCTGTAGAGCCTAGCTCTCTCTCCTTGCGTTCTCCTGGCGTGTTTTTTCCTGCATGTCTGAGGCAGGTCGCAAACCACGCAGGGTGCAGAAGCTGTTCGTGGCCAACCCCGGCTCAGACAGCGACGACGACCCAAAGCCCTACTACAGATACAACCCTCCCCCGCTGCCCCCGGCCCCGGCCCCGCTGTCCACCCGCGTCCCCCGCTATCCCCCGTCCCATCCCTCGTCCCTCTCATCCCCGTCCAGCACCAGCGACCCCGCCCACGACGATTCCACTCAGAGCACCCCACCACCGAGCACCCCAGGCCTTGGCCAGGATGACTTAGGTCCAGATCGCTCAGACATCAGGGCTTTTCCCCGCCCTCGCATCCGTCCCCCGTCTCCCAAGGAGCCCGCCCCAGACCGTCTCCTCATCCTCGTCACCGGAGACTCGGAGCGCTATGTCGGCGTGGACATCACCGACGCACCCAACCCCGCATTTATCCGCGAGTGCGTTTTTACAAAGGTATATCTTGTTTTTGGCCTTTTGCTGGATCTAACTTTGTTGCAGCTGAACATCCACGACGACGACCAGGCGCATTTTTCCATCTACCGCACTGAGATCGGCAGCTTTGCCATCGGTGATGCCCTCTCCGACGACCGCCTCTTCGAACTCTGCCGCGAGCGCGGCGACGACAAGGGATCTCTCAAACTGCTCGTCTCCCACTCCTCCGCCCGCGTCCACGAGCCCCCGCTGCCGCCTCCGGCCCTGTCCCCCACGAGCACCATCCTGCCACCCTTCGTCCCCTTCCACGGCCCGCTTCAGCCCCGTCGCCGCCGCTCCCGCTCTCGCACAGGCTCCGTCTCGTCGACCAGCGAGAACTTGCCCCCGGAGGCCGCCGGCTACGACGCAGACCAGGACGACCGCCCCCGTGCAAATGGCCTCGTGGTTCCCAATGGCCTCCCCCAGACACGCTCTGTCTCCCCCATTCCGTCGCGCTCTAGCTCCCCGCTGCCCCGCCGAGGTCTGCTCTACGACAAGCACGGCAACCTCGTTCCTCCCCCTCCCCCACCACCGCCACTCTCCCCCAACCGCTCCACCTTTTCCGTCACCGACGACAACATCACCCCGCCCGGCACCCAGATCCGTGTCCCTGTCCCCGACACCGAGGAGGAAGAGCCCACCCCCCAACGGCGCAACCGTCCCCAACAGCGCACCCACGTCGACACCTCATCGCGCCGGCCCCGCGCCAAGCCTCCAGCGCAGAGCGACATCGAGGAGAGCCCCAGCGCCGAGTGGGTCATGATCAACGGCTCCCACGACCCCGACCACCCCCCGACTCCCATCGACGTCCGCAGCTCGCCCTCCTCCGCCGCCCGCGCCCGCCAGCAGCTCTCACCGTCCCGTTACAAGGCCTCGTCCCCGTACGGCCGCGCCCTCGCGATACCCGCGCCCCCGCGCAACGCCCCGCCTCCAGTCCCCGCGACATCCCCCGATACCCGCATGCCCCCGCTCCGCCCCGCCGGCCAGCCCGTGCCCTCCAATTTCCCCGTCACCTACAAACGCCCCGACCGCGGCGAGCTCAAGGTCTCGGCCATGCCCACCTCCTCGTCCGCCTCCTGGAGGCGTTTCGCCAACGGCTCCAAGAGCATGGACAACATCCGCGCCTTTGCCCTCAGCTCCCACCCCACCAACCTCCAGCCAGCCGGCGGCCGCCACACCTCCCGCCAGGCCCCGCCCGTCCCCCGCAGAGATCCCTTGCTGTCCGCGGGCACCCCGACGTCCGCCCTGGGCACGCCAAAGTCGTTCGAAAGCCGCCAAATACGGCCCCTCCCAATACAGGGAGGGTCCCATACCACGGTTCACGAGTTTAGCCCTGGCTACGGCACCCGCACACCGGGTGGTCAGTCGGCGACCCTCATGTCACCGAGCCACGACCCCTACCCGCGGCCGCAGTCGACTACGTTTGGTGAACCGATTCCGTCCCCGAACCAGCGGTATCAGCGGCAGTTCCAGACGTCCGGCTTTGGATCAAACCTCGAAACTGACTATGGGCGCTTTCCGCGCGCGCCGTCGCCCACGCATCCCTTCCCTACCTCGCTCCCGTACCGCACCAGCCGCCCCGACGTCCGCTCCTCGGACCGTCACTCGGACCCGCTGCAGAGTCCCGTCAGTCCCCGAAGCCCGCGGTTCGTCACCCGCGATCAGCGGCCGGGCTCGTCTTCGAGCACGAGCGACAACCCCGGCCTGCCGGAAATCACCACCTCTACACTTTCCGAGGACGTTCGGTGGGCTGCCAGCGGTCTCTTCCCCGAGCCCGACTCGGGGACGCTCATGCCCGAGACGCGCACGTTCATACCTCCACAGAACGGCGCGATGATGAACGCGAACGGCACGATGATCAGCACCAGGTCGTTCGACTCTGAGAGCAGCGACGACTCGGGCGGCGGCACGTGGATGGTAGCGCCGACGGCCGAGCCCCCAACGTCCGAGCGGCCAAAGTCGATCCTGCGCCGACCCCCATTGACGGTCCAGACTGACTCGAACGGGTTCAAGCCGCCTTCGCAGCACGCGACGTTCGCCGCGGGGTCGACGCCGGCGTCGCAGCACCGCACGCCGTCGCCGTCGGCTCCTGTGCCGCAGCCGGCGCCAAGGTCGCGCACGACCAAGGCGGGCATGCGCGAGAGCATGTTCACCGCGCGCGAGGAGGACACGTGGGCCCCGCGGCCGCCGCCCGAGGACGTGTACGAGCGGCTCGAGGACTTTTTCCCGAAGCACGACCTCGATAAGCCTGTGATCGAGATGCCATCGGGCGGGACGTCGCCGACGGCGACGAGCGCGGAGGTGCCTGCACCACCGATGCCGCCGCCCTCGGGAGCGCGCGTTCGCGGGAAGAAGTCGATTCGGTTGGTGGCGCAGGAGCGGAAGCGGTATATTGACCGGACGTCGCGCGTCGGTGGGGATGAGCTCACGGCGATCCAGCGCAAGCGGAGTACGAAGCTGTGGGGCAGCCGGGTCGAGGAGGTTGATACGTCGAATTTGCCTGAGTCGCCTTCGACGAGCGAGGGACCCAGTGCGTGTCCTTTGATTTTATTCGGATTCGAGCTAACAATTTCTTTTTTGCAGCGACGTTCAAATGGGTGCGCGGGGAGCTCATCGGGCGAGGGACGTATGGGCGGGTGTATCTCGCGCTCAATGCGACGACAGGCGAGATGATCGCCGTCAAGCAGGTCGAGATACCGCGCACAGCGAGCGACAGGAGCGACTCGCGGCAGGTCACTGTCGTGCAGGCGCTCAAGCTCGAGAGTGAGACGCTAAAGGTGCTCGACCATCCCAACATTGTTCAGTACCTTGGGTTTGAGGAGACGCCGGCCAACCTGAGCATGTGCGTTGTCTTGCCAATATGAGGCGTCGCGTTTCTGACTTTACTAGTTTCTTGGAATATGTGCCGGGCGGTTCAATTGGTAGCTGTCTGCTCAAGCACGGCAGGTTTGACGAGGATGTTACCAAGTCGTTTACCTCGCAGATCCTCGCTGGGCTGGAGTACCTCCACTCCAAGGGGATTCTCCATCGGGTTCGTTATCTTTTTCGTCGAAATCCACACAGAAGCTGACGCCGGTTTTCAGGATCTCAAATCGGACAACATCCTCGTCGAAATGTCCGGTGTGTGCAAGATTTCCGACTTTGGGATCTCGAAGCGTACGGACGACCAGAATGACGCGCACACGGCCATGCAGGGGACCGTCTTTTGGATGGCGCCCGAGGTGATCAACACGCAGAAAAAGGGATACAGCTTCAAGATTGATATATGGAGCATTGGATGCGTGGTCCTCGAGATGTGGGCTGGTACGCGGCCCTGGCTCGGGGACGAGGTCGTCGCCGTCATGTTCAAGCTCTTCCAATCAAAGCAACCGCCGCCCGTTCCGGACGGTCTTGTGTTGACACCGCTGGCGGATGACTTCAGGAAAAAATGCTTTGCCATGTGTGTTCTGCTCTCCTTTACTTCAACTCGTCGCTGATATCTTTGCAGAAACCCGGAGGAACGCCCGTCGGCGGCGGAACTCAGGAGACACCCTTACCTGACACTAAGTCCGGGATGGGTGTTCGATGGCTTTGCGGCCAAGTAGCCGGCCATTTGCTACTTGTTACTCTGTTACTTACTGACTCCCCATCCTGTCTGTGTCATGTTTATTTTCCTCTCTTCATCCCCTTCATTCATCCCCCGCATTTCATCGATCTAAGCACACATCTCTGTTGTTCATTGCGTCTGTCGTCCAGTATAGCCATACGGTAAACCATCTGTAGCAATTTTAATTTTCATGGTCTAATACCCAGTTTGTGTTGTACTACATATTATTTTCGACGCGTGAACTTGGCGAAATCAGCTCAGTGACGTCATTGCTACTTTCTTTCCAGTTCCATGAACTCAACGACCGACGACTCTGAACGCGATCGCGCTGCCCGACGGATACAGCAGGTCTGGCGCGCGAGACGCAAGCAGGCGACCGACTCGGATTCTGAACGCACTCACGCTGCCCGACGGATACAGCGGCTATGGCGCGCGCGGCGCAAGCAGGCGACCGACTCGGATTCTGAACGCACTCGCGCCGCTCGCCGAATACAGCGGCTCTGGCGCGCGAGGCGCAAGCAGGCGACCGACTCGGATTCTGAACGCAATCGCGCAGCTCGACGAATACAGCGGTTCTGGCGCGCGAGGCACAAGCAGGCGACCGACTTTCTCACCACGTCCGTTCGGCTGAACGACGCGAGGGTCCATGCGACGCTTGCAGTATTTGATTCCGCGTTTGTGCTACGATCGAGCTGAATTCTTATACATGCGTCTGTAGGCTGCCAGGGAGGCCGCCGACGCGGGCCATAATACCCCCCGTGCGAGGTAGACATGCGTCACAGTTTGGCTGGCGCTCCAACTTATTCGACATGTAGATGGCGGCGAGCAATTGACTTTGCGGCACGGCTCCAGGACGGGAACACCATGCTCACGCAGAACGGCGTGCCAGACCGCGCGCCTTCAAAGTTTCTCGAAACGCAGCACTGGCTCGAGCTCGTCGATGGGTGCGCCGCGATTCCGGTTCGCGTTTTGAACTTTGCCTTGGCTCACACGACACGTTTTTTCAATATTGCAGTAAGCACCGGTATGGGTCTAACCGTTGAGTGCCATCTCATCTCTCGCGTGCTGGCGGACGATGCTCATTACCCTCCGCGCTAGTCAAGGCAAGTTCGCGCGCCTGGAGCGGGTGTATATTTATTTTTAATCAATTGGGTTCAAGTGGTACCACCGCCGGTGGCAGCGAGAGGACACGACTGAGAATTTCTTCCGGTGGTTGGTCGTGCGCGTTTTGATTTGGCGCCGAAAAGTTAAACACTTGCAGGCTCGATAAAGGCGGCGGAAAGTCGCTGTCGCTTGAAGAGTGTTCGCGGGAGCAGCTGGAAAAAGAGGCAAGTCAAAGTACAGTTCGCGAGAGAAATATCAGCGTTGAGCAATTCTCTCTTCATACAGCGAATCACGTAAGTTTTTTTTTTTCTACAGCTCGCAAATAACGATATATTTTGCGCCAGATACCTTTCCACAGAACAGAGTACGTCAGTGTTGCCGCTTTGGCGGTTCGTCGCTCACATCTCTGCACAGGACTCAATTATCTAGTGGAGATCGACAGCCAAGGACGGCTCCGATGGGCAAGAAATCACGAATTGGTTGATACCACGGCCGGACGCTGGAAGGACTCGGAAGACGGAAAAGGCATTATTCCTGACGAGATCTCTCTAGCGCGTTTAATCCGGGGCGAAAGCGTGGAGTCAACGCCGTCCCGCGATTCGGCGGCCCTCGACGATGCCGCGATGCATTATACGGGTTCTCAGCGGGGAAAATACCGCTGGACGCGAGAGTTGCGCAAACGTTTTACCCTCCATGGCATTGTGGATCGTCTGCTTAGAAAGACGGTGAAACGCAATACTTGGATATATGTTTCCGTAAGATTTGCGTTCTTCGTTCTGGATGCTAATCGTTGACTGGTCTTTCAGGATAAAAATTGTCTGCTTCTCGATTCTCCTTGATGTCAGGCGACTAACACATCACTTTCAGTTAACATGTTTATTGGTATAAAGATGACCGGCACCTTTCAGCATTCATCCTTGCTTTCGGGCGGTGTTGTCACCAGTGCTGGTCTTATATCGGTGAAAGGTAGGTGTACTTGAGGCAAATCGTGGCTCAGTCTCTGACCCGCGCTGAAAGATGGAATTATCCACACGCTTTCTCCACTTTCGGGCCATTATCGAACCTCGATTGATGCACGTATCTTCTCCGCCTTTATCCTCCTCCTCGCTAATTCTTCGTGACTAGCATTTCCGTCAATTCATTGACGTGCTCAATGAACGAAGGGTCGACATGAGGAAAGCCAGGATCAGCAAAGCCGAGATTGCATTATGGGGGTCAGGAAATATGCTCGTTGAAGAACCACAATTAATTTCGTTGCATTTCAGGATCGAGCATATCAAGCGGTTTCAGAAATCGAAACAACGGATAGTTGCAAATGGGAAACAGGGCATAAGTGACACCTTGCACAAGGTTGGAGATGTGGCGAACATCTCATGGAAGCGAGAGGTGCTCGAGGGCCGCCGCAAACCTCCACCCGAGGAAGAATCTAATCAGGACTCTACTAAGGACACCCAAGGACCTTGACTGTACACTGGCTAAATTATTGGGTTAGCGTATACACTTGTAATCTTGTATTCGTCTACATGCAACAGTCTACATGCAACGGAAATATTCAGAGACGCCCCTTCATCTTAGCGCAAGTTGCCGCGAGAACCTCATTCTCCGGCTTCTTCTGCGGCCAATTTTGTTCCCCTATAATCAGACCCTCCGTTTCGTTTGGCTTCGGGATGACATGGAAGTGAACATGCGGAACGTGCTGATTTCACCAGTTGTGATTATTTTGAGAGCCACAGCTTTTATTCACTTGCCTGGAATGCCAATTTCCCATTGTTCTAGGGATACAGGTTCAGGTTCATGTATATCGACATGAAGAACGTGGATGAACCTACCTGTACGATGTTGTATTGTTCGACACCCGTAGCTAGAGCTATCTTCTTGACGACAGGCCCGATATCGCGAAGATATTCGTCGGGAAGATCGCCGAGGGTTTCAGCATGGTCTTCGTTCATTGAATTCAGAGCGATCATAATCAGCTGTCCAGACAACATACACTTGGGAATGACTTGAGTATGCCCCTCAGAAATCGGCATGATGTCCAGGAAGGCGAAACTGGTTGGAGAATCGTCGAATCATGGTCGGGGGAGGTACCAACAGCCTACCTGTGCTCAGTTTCGTATACCTTATGACAAGGGATTGCCCCTGTTGTCTCATTGAACTCTTATGTCGGGGGTGATTTTGACTTTCAGCCTACCTTTCAGAATTCCGCAAAACAAACAGCTACGTGAAGTGAATTTCAGCCCAGCTATACAGATTGGCTGCCTACGATGCATCTTCGTTGGTGGCCATTGCGAGATGGAAGTAAGCAAAGAGCGGTCACCAGCTCCGTGATGCCATCGTGCGCCCACAACCGGCCTTCAAATATATTACAATTGACCCTCTTCAGATAGTAGGTGTACAGGTATGGTCATTATGTGTTCGATTAGACGCTACGCCCGTGTCCACTGACTCCCGAACTCAGAGACTCCTACAGGAAGCGCAGCCTAGAGTGGAATGTTAACTTGAGCGATTGAAAATTATATTGCACACCACACTGACTTTCTCGTCATAGTCGGTCCATTCTGGCTCACTCAAATCAACCTCCGAAAAGACAGTTCCTTTCATTCCCTTGCACTTCCACATACCCTGCTCGATCGGTTAATCAAAGTAGGATTGGGTTTGTTTAGACTCACCCTCGGTTCAAAGTCGATGAATTCAAGACCTGAAGCGAGATGAAGCGCCGGCATATGGGAGACAGTCAATAGGCCTTCTCACCCCGACACTCTATGACCAGGAGTGGACCCCAGTTCGCGTTCTCGACACTGTAAGGTTTGATCGGGGACGACTCCTCGAATTTGGCCGAGCTTTCACGTTTACCTGCATTGGCGCATTGTTGAGAAAGAACTTTCATCTGCACAATAACAATTGCGCACACTCCCCGCATCGCCAGACAAAGTTTGCAGTGTTGCCCTTGCTTCCCGATAGATCGAATGTTTCCTTTCAGCGTTGTTGAGAATCGATAATTATAACAGACAGACAAAATACATGGCGGTTGAGCGACACAAGCTTGGGATGGGTTTCATGGCAACTGTTACATTTTACCTGAACCAAAGAGGTCGTGGTTGATCGGCGACAGTGATTGAAGGGCGCAGCCAACCTTGAAGAAAAAATCGAAGTCGTCGACGGGCTCAAGACTGTTGACATTCTCCAGTTCGGCTTGAATCATGATAAATGCAAAGAGGTCGGAATCAATAAGCCATTTCCACCTTTAATTGAGAGCAGCAGGCGGACCATCGAGAAGATTCAACTTAAAGTGAAAGAGGTTGGTGACCGTGAGTGACAGACAACTGTCACGGTCACACTCCCAAGTCCAAAAATTATAATGTCGCTCTGTCTTGCAAGGAGGGCGATACGGACTGCTTCCTTCCGGCGTGCTCACTTATGTCGTCCCATACTATCTCGTGGCATTGGAACGGAGCCACCTGTTTCTCCTGGCGATGCTATTTCTCGTGGCATAGGCGAGACGGACGAGGATATGAATTATTATACCGACATCCTTGACTCGGAATTCGATGACGATGACACTGCGGCCGCTGGTCATCTCATGCTTCGGGAGCAGCGACAGGTCTTGTACTATCTTCGCTTAATAGAGCACGAAATGCCAAAACTCGTTGGTAAACTTTTTCCTTTTCGTCCGTCGCTGGCCAAGCGCTCACATGCGACAGCGTACCGGAAACCTTTTGTACCGCCTCCCGACTCGCCCTTAGTCGTTCGTTCGATTGACTACGCCGGAGAAGAGCACCCCGCGACCGCCAAGCGCGTCATCGTTGCTGCAGTTGACGACTTGCCGTTGAAAGACAAAGATGCAATCCATCGAATAAAAATCCTTGCTGGCCCGCGATGGACTCCTAACCCGCCGGCAGACGGTGGGATCAGTGGGCTGGACGAATGGAAGAATGGTTACATCAAGATCGCGTGCGAGGACTTCCCCCAGCCTGCCATGAATCTGAAATGGGCCAGTGACACCATGGACCGACTTGTGACCCATGCCAATGTGAGGAACAGGTACCTCTCTGCCCTCATATGCTTACAATGTTTCCAGAATCCCAAACACGACTTGAAGGACGTGCCGGTCGACCTGCGACACGTCTACGCCAAGGCACGAAAAGCCAAAAAGGGAGAACACACACGAAGTCGCGTTTTGGCGCGCCCTTCGATACTTGACTTTCCTCTGGAATGGATACCAGAACGTCGGCGAAAATACGCGTTATCTTAATTGTACGAGACTTGAACGCGTTGTTTCACCCAATTTTGTGCTTGGATTTGTCGACCTTCTGATGTCCACGGATCATATGATCGCTCGCCGGTCCGAACTTCATTCAACCAGAACACCCATCTCAATGGCACCAGACCGAACGATACGAGCATCTGTGGTCCAGACATGCACTCAAGCATATTCTCTAGACGACACATTGAAAAAGCTTGAACAACTAACGCGTCTAGCTCGAGAAAGAGATCAATCCCAGCTCGCCGTATTTCCAGAGGCATTGTTAGTGTAAAATTTGAGCTTCTTCTTCACCTAACAATCGCCAAGTATCGGGGGCTATCCGAAATTTTCTACATTTGGTGCGGTGGTCGGTGAAAGGTCTCCCGAAGGGCGGGAAGAATATCTTCGATATCACACGGCCGCTATCGAAATCCCTTCTCCCACTACAACTCGCATCGAAGCGATAGCCAAGGATACCGGTGTCTTCCTTGTTGTTGGAGTGATTGAGAAAGACGGTGGTACCCTCTACTGCACTGCGTTGTTCGTAGACCCCGTAGTGGGTTTACTAGGCAAACATCGCAAGCTGCTCCCCACCGCATCTGAGGTACCCGCGACATCCGCAATGACTCGATTGATGACCGTTGACCGCATATTATAGCGTCTCATCTGGGGCCAGGGCGATGGTTCAACCTTACCAGTTTTCGAAAGGACTTTCTCTCAATCTGGTGTACCGGATAGTGAATTCACAGCAAAAATATCCGCCGCCATTTGCTGGTAAGTTTGTGCCCTTTTTCTGGCTGGTGGGGTCTAAGTAGACACAGGGAAAATTACATGCCGCTCTGTAGGTTGGATCGCATTTGCGTGCTCAAAGCTGAATACTGGGTTCAGTGCGAAACCATTACTATACTCTAGGGACGCAACTCTATTGTGCACCTACGGTCGGTCTCTCTTGACAGATTGCCCACTCGTAACCTCGCCACACAGGTCGATGCCCGTCCACAATGGCTGAACTCCATGATTCACATCGCACTCGAGGGGTTCGTTCATCTGGCCTACATCATGCTCCTCTTACCCAACGTATCCCTAGTCGCGTCTTTGTCCTTTCTGCTTGCCAGTACGCTCAAGAGAGTCATTACCCCGACTCCCATCCTGTGGGCAATGCTGAAATGCGCAACCCTGCCAATGTGATGATTGCAGGGGGTAGCGTAATTGTTAGCCCACTAGGAAAAGTCCTTGCAGGTCCTCTGCGCGATAAAGAGGACGTGCTAACTGCAGAACTCGACTTGAACGATATTATACGGGGCAAATTTGATCTGGATGTCGTCGGTCCGTTACTCCCACCAGCGTCGCATGTCAGTTACTGATTTTCGAGCCAGGGAATTATGCCAGACCAGACAGTAGGCCAGGTTATTTCTTTCCTTATGCCAATCTGAGCATTTGTTCAGTTTTTAAGGTTCAAGTTAATTTGGAATGATTAGGATAGCTCGTCTTCAGACTGGCTAGGGAGTTTTGAAAAAATCCGAATAGTTCGAGTGTATGTAGGGTCGTGAGCTGGAGCTTAATTGAAAACAGGAGGGCCCGCGGACGCGGATCGGAAATGAAGTTGAATGCAAGGACATAGAACGGCTGAGTCCACGTGCTAATAAGTGGCAAAGATACGCAAACACCGAGCAGTCGCTGTTCTTCCCTCAATCCTCGTCCAGTTTGAGAGGTTACTCCTTAACCCTTCCTTCTCTCCTTCATCTTTTCCCAGATGTCTGACTCGTATTCCTCCCGCAACGGGGACATCACCCCAAATGGCATGGCCAACGCCTCGAACCCTTCCCTCGTTCCAAATAACGGTGTCCCCTCTGTCATTCGTAAAAAATTGATGGGCTACGTCGGTTTCGCCAACCTGCCAAACCAGGTCCACAGGAAAAGCGTTAGGAAGGGTTTCCAGTTCACTGCCATGGTCGTCGGTGCGTTGTCCTCATCGCACCATTTTAACTTTACCTTCTTATCTCCTTTGCTCCTCCCTAGGCGAGTCGGGCTTGGGAAAATCGACCCTCATTAACACCCTCTTCAACACTACTCTTTACCCTCCCAAGGACCATCTCCCTCCTTCGGCGGAGCGGCCAAAAACGGTAGCAATAGAGAGCATTGGCGCGGGCAAGTTTTCGTGTCATACCTCTGCCGTCTTTGGGCTCACCATTTCTTACGTATAGATATCGAGGAGAATGGTGTCCGCCTGCACCTCACGGTCGTAGATACACCCGGCTTTGGGGACTTTGTCAACAACGACGAAAGGTTATTATTCGTTTTGCGTTGGACTGAAAATTTGGGATTGACGTTTTCATTTTTCGCAGTTGGAAGCCCATCGTCGAGAACATTGAATCTCGATTCGATTCCTACTTGGAACAGGAGAACCGTGTCAACCGTATGAAAGTCGTTGACAACCGTGTTCACGCATGTCTCTACTTTATCCAACCGACTGGTCACTCGTACGCCGCGCGTCATGTCTTCTCGCTTCTCTCACTGAGCCTTGCACCTGTAGTTTAAAAGAGATTGACATCGAATTCATGCGCAGACTGCACACCAAAGTCAACCTGATCCCCGTCATTGCCAAGGCCGACACGATGACCGACGAGGAGATTGCGGAGTTCAAAGAACGGGTGGGGCCAATCGCATCCTGCTCTTGGTTATAATTCATCTTATCTTCCAGATTCTCTCCGACATTGCTCACCACAATATCCACATCTTCCAAGCTCCGACATATGAGAACGAGGATGAGGAGACCATTGCGGAGGCGGAAGAGATTGCCAGCAAAATTCCCTTTGCAGTTGTCGGCTCCGACAAAGTTGTCGTCACCCCCAATGGCCGAGAGGTACGCGGGCGTGCGTATCCCTGGGGTGTTGTCGAGGTGGATAACGAGGAGCACTGCGATTTCGTCAAACTGCGGCAAATGCTTGTCCGGACATATATGGAGGAGCTCCGGGAGTACACCAACGACGTTCTCTACGAGAACTGGCGAACGGAGAAGTTGGTCAGCATGGGTGTGGCTCAAGATTCTACGGTCTTCAAGGAGATCAAGTGAGTGTTTATCGCGACACAATTTCATATTACTGACGTGACTTCTGTGCAGCCCTGCTGCGAGGATGCAGGAGGAGCGTGTCCTGCACGAAGCCAAGCTGGCCAAGATGGAGGCCGAGATGAAGATGGTGTTCCAACAAAAGGTGCAAGAGAAAGAGGCCAAGCTCAAGCAGTCAGAGGAGGAGTTGTACGCGCGACACAAGGAGATGAAGGATACTTTGGAGAAGCAGCGTGCCGATCTCGAGGAGAAGAAGAAGAAAATCGAAAGTGGCCGGCCGATCACGCCCGAGAAGAACACCGTGAGCCCATCTCTCTTACCTTTAGTTCAGTCACTCATCGTTTTGCAGACTGGCAGGCGGAAAGGTTTCCTGCGCACTTAAACGTCGCTCCCTCTAATTGTGGGAACATGTGGCTGCACTGCTGTATGTATCTTACATTTTTATTATTGACATTTTCTCGCTACTTCATCCTTGGTCGTTTGCGTTTGTACATATCTCCCAGCGTACTCACTCTTTATCTTGATTCCCTACGAATACCTACGCTCTTTTACGGATCTACTGTCCACTTCTGCAGTTCCTTAGTCTGACCACACGGAGAATTCACATCTCGGATTATACCATATTTCCAAAATTTGATGAGGACAAAGGCGCACAAAGGCTGTGAACAAAACATGTGTAAGCACCAATCTCCAACTTGACTTAGGCGCACCATGGCGGATATCCAAGCCGTGCTCTCTGCCATCGACGTCTTCGGTCGCGCACCGGACAAGGCGTCTCTCGACCAAGCAAATGCGTGGCTCCAAGATTTCCAGCACTCTGTAATTGTCTTTTCGCCTATGGCCACTCCCGACGACACCTCTGACTTGATCCAATCCGCCCTGCCTAGCGTGACGCGTGGGCGACTTGTAATGTCCTCCTCCTCACCCCGGATACTCCTCCGGCTGCCAAGATCTTTGCTGCCCAGACGTTCCGGGCTAAAGTCAGTGTTGTCTAGCTTTTGTGTGAAAGACTGGTTGATCGCCCGGATAGGTCACCTATGATCTGCACCAGGTAGACCCCGCCAATTTACCCAGCTTGCGCGATACGCTCATAGCGGCGTTGCAACGACATCACGCTGGACCTCGGACAATCATAATTCAACTGTGTTTAGCAATTGCTGGCCTCGCATTGCAATTCCCTTCCTGGACGAACGCCGTCCAGTTTATGATTGATTCGTTTGGGAGAAATCCAGTAACAGTGCCAACTCTGTTGGAGTTCCTCACCGTTCTCCCCGAGGAGCTAAACAACAATCACAAAATTCCTATTACTGTAAGGCATCTTTTAGCGCTCTTGTTTGCCTTGACTCACCCTGGCCCAGGATGACGAATATTCAGAACGAGAAGCCTATCTTCTTACTGCAAATTCGAAACAAGTGTTAGAATTGATATCTATGTATATCCAAGCGCCGGGTAGGTTCTTTGTGCCTTGTATTTTCACGGGTCACTCAGGCGTCCTTTTAGGCGTCACGCAAGCTGTTCAATCGCAAGTTTTCAACTGCCTGCGGAGCTGGTTGATTGCAGGGGAGGTCCGCGTCACACAATTAGCGAAGACGCCTTTGTTCGCCTGCGCTTTCGAGGCTCTTGCGTCGGATGGCTTGTTCGACTCGGCCGTTGACGTGATCTGCGAGCTCATTCACGAGACTCAGGAAATAGACGATAACATGCCCGCCATCGAGCTTGTTGTGCCACGTCTCATAGCTCTCAAGCCTCATTTGAAAACGCATCGAGAAGATGCGGAAAGGATCAGAGGATATGCTCGTATCTTCAGCGAAGCAGGGGAAACCTATCGCATGCTTCTGCTACAACATCCCGAGACTTTTTTCCCGATCGTGGAGGCTATCGGAGAATGCTCTGCTTATCCAGACCTCGACATCGTCCCCATCACATTCCCTTTCTGGATGCGACTTGCTCAGACTATCGGGAAAAAACCTTCCGTCTCTCCTCTGTTCCAGGACGCGTATCGAGCGCTCATGCGGGTCATTATCAACCACCTGCATTTCCCCCCAGACTCCACCCCCGTGTCTGGACAAGAAGCCGAGGATTTCCGGTCTTTCAGACATGTCATGGGGGACACTCTCAAAGACTGCTGTCTCGTTCTCCGAACCGACACTTGCTTGCTCACGACATACCAAATGATCACCACAGCTCTTTCTCGTAGCCCGGAAGCGATCTCTTGGCAGGAAATCGAGGCTCCCTTGTTCGCCATGCGATCTATCGGTGCGGAAATAGATCCATCGGACAACGATGCAGTCCCGAAGATCATGGATCTCATCCCTTCCCTTCCCAACCACCCTCGCGTCCGCTACGCGGCTCTTCTCATTATATCCCGTTATACGGAGTGGATCAATGTGCATCCGGATTACATCCCCGCCCAGCTTCAGTATATTTCGGCGGGTTTCGAGGATCCAGATTCCGAAGTATGTGGCGCTGCTGGTCAAGCTCTGAAATATCTATGTCAAGACTGCAAACAGGTAGGCTTAGATAGTCGATTGAACCAAATGAATACTGAAGCGATGTTCAGCACTTGGTGGATTTCCTGCCCCAACTTCATACATTCCTAGGTTCCACTGGTGCAAAACTTGTACAAGACGATAGGCGGCAGGTATACGAAGCGATCGCTTATGTCATATCTGCTATGCCGATGGTGCAAGCTGCTGAATCTCTTCGGACATTCTCGGTAGATATACTTGCCCAAATCCATGCGGTGACAAATAAGCCGGCCATAACCAAAGAAGAGCTGCAGGAGGCTGGCAGTAAGTCTTGTAGATTTTAAATCCATCTCAACTCATCGGCTTCTTAGATGGGTTGGAAAACCTCGAGGTCATGCTTCATGTTATCCAGGGCTTTGGCGAAGAACTTCCTCCAGCTTGCCAAACGAGCTGTAGAGACGCGTGGAATGTCCTCGACGCATTCCTCGTCAAATACGGGGCGGACTACGATATCTCAGAGCGAACAACCCGAGTCCTTAGGCATGGTATCGCACTCTTCGGGGATACCGCCCTTCCCATGGTTCCATTTGTGGTCGCCCGAATGTCGTTTGCTTTCGAGGCCACAGGTTATCCTAGCTATCTGTGGATCGCTGGTAAACTGATTCAGAGGTACGGCAACGAAGGAGATGCGGATCTCAGGGGTTCTTTCCGGGAAGTGTATGAAAGATCCACGAACAGCATAGTGTCGCTCTTGCAATCCAAATCTCCCAATGACATTCCGGATGGTAAGTACCATGTATCACTCTTTCGTTACCGCGCTCAATTATGCGCAGTCTTGGAAGACTACCTTCGGATGTTAACGTCCATGGTCCCCTCCGCCCCTGATATATTTTTCCCGTCCTCGGCTTTCCCCCTTGCCTTCCAGACCTCCATGGCGGCGATGACACTCGTCCACACTGATATCATTTTCGCATCCTTAGATCTATTCCTACTCATTTTGACGCACGACTGCCTCAATCCTGATCATTCGGTCCCCACGCCTCCGAAATTCCCAATCTACACATCGGCCATCCAGGCTGTTGTGGAGAAGGACGGGTTCCAATTTCTCAGTTACCTGCTTAACGGGCTCGTAGGAGATTTTCCCGAAGACTCGATATCCACGGTCGTATCGATATTCCGAGCCATCTCCCTGATATGGGGCTCACAGCTTCTCTCCTGGCTTCCATCTATCCTACAACAGCTCCCAACTTCGGCAGCCCCTCAGCACGCACAAGCCCAGTTCCTTTCTGACGTCTCTAGGTTTGTTCCATCTTCTTTTATCTATCCATCTCTCAATCGTCTACAGGGCCGTCAACGACAAAGAATATGACAAAGTGAAATACGCTATCCTTTCTCTGAATCGGGCTTCGAGAAAGGCCCGTGAGCGACGTAGGACGAGCGGACTGGATCGTTAGTCGATGCGGTAGCAGAGTTGTAAAATTAAAATACTCGTAAGTAAGTAGAAACCAATAAATTGTAAGTATCGAGTTGCAAGTGACTTTACGTACTTGAGAAACGTGCCAAACGAAAACTAGCATCATTTTTTGATCAAAGCAATGATTTGGGAACCAAACAAATCCGCTGGCTGAATTAATAACTTTTCTACCACTATCATGTTTCTCCGTGCTGGACATTCGCTCCATAGTGGTGCGTATTTCTTCGCCGAATCTGTGTTCTTTGGCCAATCGCATTTAGCCGGACGCCGGACGTTCTCTCAGTCTGCAACACGCCGAAGTTACGCAGATACAATCCAGAATCTTCTGATTCAGAAAGACACAAAAGTGCTATGCCAAGGGTTCACCGGAAAGACAGTGAGGTCCTGTCAATACCCTCTGTGCAACCATTCGAACAAATGAGATTAGGGAACGTTCCACGTGAAGGAAGCGCTAGCGTACGGGACCAACATGGTTGGCGGCGTGTCCCCCAAAAAGGCGGGGCAGACGCATCTGGGCCTACCTGTGTTTGGAAGCGTTAGAGAGGTGTGTCGGTGTGGTATTTTACCCGCCCAGCTGACCTGGTTTAGGCAGTGCGCGAAACCCAACCCGATGCTACAGTACTCTACGTGCCTCCCCCGACCGCTGCGGATGCCATTATTGAAGCGATTGAAAATGAAATCAAACTCATTGTCTGCATCACCGAGGGCATTCCACAGGCCGATGAAATTCGCGTTAGCGATTTTTCTGCAATCCCTTCAAAATTTACTCATGATTTATTTTATAGGTCATGAATGCCTTGATGAGCCAATCTCGGTCCCGTCTCGTCGGTCCGAATTGCCCTGGTGGTGCGTTCTGTCTTTCGTGGGTTATCCAAACGTAACGTCCTTTCAGTTATCAACCCGCTTGGTTGCAAAATGGGAATACAACCCGGTCATATCCACAAACCTGGAAAGATCGGTACTATGGTCGTTTTTAATGCTCCCTCTCAGCAATATTGAACAATCGTCTAGGTATCGTGTCTCGTTCCGGGACGTTGACCTACGAGGCTGTCGCACAGACCACCGACGTTGGCCTTGGCCAGTCTCTTTGTGTCGGAATTGGGGGTGATCCTTTCCCTGGCACTCAACATGTCGACGTAATCAAGGTATTCCTCGATGACCCTAATACCGAAGGTAATATGCGACTCGTCGGCCAAGTTTTTCCGTTAAACAATACTCGTTAGGTATCGTGATCATTGGAGAAATCGGGGGTTCTATGGAGGAAGAGGCGGCTGAATATCTCGAGAAATACAACAAAACCCGCAGCCACCCTAAACCCGTTGTCGGATTTATCGCTGGTCGCACTGCACCCCCAGGCCGCCGCATGGGTCACGCCGGAGCCATTATATCCGGAGGCAAAGGCGCTGCTTCCGACAAAGTTGACGCTCTGCAACGAGCAGGTGTCATTGTGACGGACAGCCCCGCCAAGATCGGTGTAGAGATGCTCAAGGCTATGAAAGCGGCGGGATTACATTAATGTAGACTAGAATAGTTATTTATTCGCTCCTTGGCGTAGACCTTACGTAACATATAATGTCGTCCTCCTTCGACGCTGCAGCCGCGTATCTTTCAAAGGCGTCGTCCGTCCCTAGCGTTCCGTCTGCGGTGAAACTCGAGGTCCTTCGTCTCCGAGCTCTCGCTGCGCGCTCCCGGCCCTAACCACCTTGCAGTTGTACGGTCTCTTCAAATATATCACCGTTTCCTCTGTGCCATCTTCTCCACGTCCGTCCATCTTCGATTTCACAGGCCGCGCAAAATGGGATGCATGGACTGCTGCTGGTAACATATATTCGGCTAAGGCCGACGCGGAAAGCAGATATCTAGAGATTGCACGAGGTCTGGGATGGACAGAGGGTATTGTTCTTCCAGAAACTGCCCCCGAATCCGAATCTCAAGACATCTGGGACTCCGATGATGACGACGTGAATCAACCATCTAAAAGCAGTGGTGAAACTGGAGGCTTTGGTACCTCTGTCAGCTCAATGGCGCGACCAGAAGACGAGAGTGATACCAGTCTACACGGGCTAGCCATTTCCGACCATCTGCGAGGATTGGTTTCGCTCCTCCAGGAAGACCCAAATGTAGATTTGAACGCACGGGATGAGTTTGTGCGTACTCAATTTCTCATACTTTGGCGCACCCTAATATTTACTACAGGGTTACACACCCCTTCACCTGGCAGCTGATCGTGGCCACTCCTCCGTCGTACAATTTCTGTTGGAGAACGGCGCTGACAAGACAATCAAGGTTGATATATCCTATAGCCCCGTCTCTAGCGCTCACGTTGTATCCAGGACGAGGATGACATGTCGGCGTCCGAATTGGCGCAAGCAGCCGGCCACGATAGGATTGTTCAGCTACTGAATGCCTCGCCTGGCTAAGGTTGTTCGGTATTATTTCAAGGTGGATGTCTAGATAGAATTATATGTACATGACTTGAACGCTTGTCATCGTTCATCTGTCTCAGCTGTAGTAGCTGCCACTCTTTCGCGGATTTGAGATAATATAGGCGTCGGCTCTGCTTGCGCTGCTGGACGTGCTGAGCTCGAATGATAGATAGAGCCAGGTTTGAGAATATTTCCCTGAAGTTGTACGTTAAAAGAGCAGAAAGGCTGGCCAATACGGCAAAACTCACAAGTTCCAGCAGCTTCACAACAGATTTGCTGGGAACAGCACCGACATGAAGCCAGTACCGTATGCGGTCCACACTCCATTCGATAGTTTTATGGTCGTCGCCCGGGCCGACGTGCGGATTGTATATTCCCAGAATCTCGGCGGGTTTGGCGTCACGACGAGCACGTTGATTGACGGCCACGAGGTGGAATATTCGTCTATGGGCTCGTCCGTGCAGTGCGAGGCGAAGTCGCATGGGCATTGTGGGCAAAGGATTTTTCTGATCACGTGCACGCGTTCTGCTTGACCTCCGAGTTCTTTCGCTTGAAGCACTTGCAATGGCGTCCCAAATTCTACCGCTAGGTACTTGGGCATCTTATCACGCATTTCTTTATCGTAATGGGCACCAGAACTAATCGACAGATGCATTGGTTCGCGCATTTGGGTCATTATGAAGAACGACCGTGAATTCACCGGAACGCTACTGGGTTTTGACGACTTCGTTAGTGAGTGAGCCCCCCACACGATATCATCTGACTAACTGTCCCTGTAGACATGGTTCTCGAGGACGTGACAGAGTAGTGCGTTGTCTCCCATGTCAGTTTTCTTTCAATGGTCGAATTATTGCACAGTGAGACAACGCCTCAAGGCAAGAAGAAGACCAGCCTGGCCCAAACTCTTTTGAACGGGAACAACATATGCATGGCAAGTTTCTCCTCCGTCATTAGCCCCGTATTCATTCTGATCTTCGTTCAGTTAATTCCTGGTAGCGCTGGGCCGGACGAGACATGAATGCTGAGCATGTCCCCTTTTCGGCACGCTTATGGCTAGCTTTCAATGTACAAATGCTGCCACGCTGTCTGTGGGTACTGTATGTATAGATGCACGGCGCTATGTAGGTTGTGCCAACTTGCAAAGAAGTAAATGCTCACTATCGTACTGACCACATTCGCAAAATATATGATTCAAATACAAAATTTTAAAGAAACGTTTCGAGACATGGTAACGACGGCAGCACCGACTTTATCAATCACTTGCCCATTTCATCATCCCCGCCAAAACTGAAGCCACCCTGAGGCGCACTGACGTCGGAATGGAACTAGAGCCAACATTGAATATTTGAAAGATCGATCTAAAAAAGAACTTACTGCAAAGGCGCCCGTAGAGTCGACGGCAGGAGCACTAATAGCAGCATCGAGATCTTCTTCGTCCGGGAAATACTTGTCCATAATATTGAACGCTTTCTTATAGATATCCAAGTTCTCGTGTTGTTGAAGGTTGTGGATGGTGATCATCCCCCCGGCCTCCTCAACGAACACGGCATACTGATTCACCCCAGTAGGGCCCGCCGCGACTTTGTCGGCTTCTCCGATCTTCAGGATGTTATCTAAACCGTCGAGGGCCACTTGAATAATCTTGTTGTCCATCATCGTGAGGAGATCGCAAAGGGGTTTAATGCAGCCCTGAGATACGAGATATCGAATTTGGGCAGGCTCCTGGAGGCCACCGGATGTTGCGTTTGAAATGGCCCAGCATGCCTCCTTCTTAGTTTTGAAGTCGGCGTTCTGGAGGATATTGATGAGGGGGGGTATGATATTGGCGTCAATGATGGCTTGGATCTGAGGAGGAGAGCCGGCGGTAATGTTGGAAATGGTCCAGCAAGCCTCCTTGCGGATCCCGTCTTTCGGAGACGAGAGCAGCGTAAGAAGAGCAGGAAGGGCGCCAGAGGCGATGACAACTTGGGTCTGAAGATCATCGCCAGTGACGATGTTCCCGACAGACCGAAGCGCCGGGGTTTGAACGGACGTGGACGAATGCAAAAGAAGGTCTACCAGTCGCCGACAAACCCCAGATTCAATGACTGCCTGAATCTTGTCATTGGAACCGTCAGATAGATAAGAAATCGCCCAGCAGGCGTCGATGAGGATTTCGTCGTCGAGCGAATAGATCAATTTTGTCAAGACGGTCAGTGCTGGGGATATCTAGAAGTACCTTCAGAAGAGCGGCCCATCACATAAAGAAGAAAACAGACCAAATCCCATTCGGGTTGAGGTGATTTGCCTCGACAAAAGTTGCTCAGCGTCCATGTAGCGTTTCTGAGCATGCTGAGCTTGTGCTGTTCGCTCAGCAGCGTCAACAGCGGCCGCAATGCACCTTGTCGAAGAACGTAGTCCCTGCATTGCGGACTATCTCCCGCGATGTTTCCGAGCGCCCAAACAGCCTGTTCGCGGACATCGAGAGTGGGCGAGGAAAGAAGGTTAATAAACTCCGGAACAGCCCCTGCATTTATGACTACTTGAGTATGCTCCGCAGTGCCAGAGGCAATGTTAGTGAGGGCCCATGCGGCTTCGAACTAAAGATGGTGTTGGTGGCATACGAAAAGAAAGTGCACGAACGCTTACCTGAAGCATAGAGTGGCCTTTTTGAAGGAACTCAACAAAACGAGGAACGACACCGCATTCAATGACGCGTTCGATGGGTGGGTTCTTCTCCTTTGAAAGTAGTTTGCGGAACTTGGTGGTCGCGTCCAACTGGCGATCTGGATCGTCAGAAAAGACGCCAGACATCATATCTTCTGCCAGCTAAATGTCCCTTTCAATCAAGGCGAGATCTGGATAGAACGCTAGAGAACACACCGGCGAATCCCAGCTGCCACCGCCAACCTCTTCATCGGAGTCGGCGCTGCCCGAAGGAAGGAAGTTTCTTCTCTTTGAAATGTTTTCCTCCCTTTTCTGGCGCCTGATTTCGACCTGCTGCTCTTCGCGGCGACGCCTCAAATCATCTTGCTTGAGAGCGCCTTTGCTCTTGTACGCTGTAAGGGGATGAGACACGGTAGTGCAAGAAGATACTAAAGCCACCATCTCTGCGAGCCTTCATAGTGCGAGAATCGGCGTCCATTCTGAATCGTTTGGGACGAAGTGGAAGAGAAAGGCGAAACGATGTCACTCGTCACGGCTACCTTTATGTGACTTATCGCGACAACAAAAAAAGACTGCGCAACAAATTACTTCAAACTTGTGATCTCCCTTCACATCTCGCATTCGTACAAGTGCTATATCATCGCCAAATAAACGTCTCTATATTTACTTTGCCGGGGGTCTACAACGCGGGTATTTTATTTTCCCTCCGTTTCTTATTGTCCGAAACTGAAACCACCTTGAGGAGCATTGACATTGGACTGGAACTGGAGAGAAATAGTATCAATAGCGGGCGCAGAAAAGGAAGTGCGACGTACTGCAAATGAACCGGTGGAATCCACAGCTGGCGCGTTAATCGCAGCATCAAGGTCTTCCTCGTCCGGGAAGTACTTATCCATAATATTGAACGCTTTCTTGTAAATATCCAAATTCTCGTGCTGCTGAAGATTGTGGATGGTGATCATGCCACCCGCCTCTTCAATGAACACCGCATATTGGTTCACAGCGGAGGGACCAGCGGCGACTTTATCCGCTTCCCCGATCTTCAGGATGTTATCCAAACCATCCAACGCGACTTGGATAACCTTATTATCCATCATGGTGAGAAGATCGCAAAGGGGCTTGATGCAGCCCTGCGCTACGAGGTAGCGGATCTGAGCAGGCTCCTGCAATCCCCCAGAGGTCGCGTTCGAGATGGCCCAACAAGCCTCTTTCTTTGTTTTGAAATCGGCATTTTGTAGGACGTTGATGAGCGGCGGGATAACATTGGCGTCGATGACGGCTTGGATTTGGTGGGGAGAGCCCGCCGTGATGTTGGAGATGGTCCAACATGCCTCCTTCCGTATGCCGTCCTTTGGAGACGAAAGTAGGGATAAGAGGGCGGGAAGCACGCCGGAGGCAATCAAAACCTGAGTTTGCAAGTCGTCGCCGGTCACGATGTTGCCAACAGAGCGAAGCGCAGGAGTCTGGACGGATGTCGAGTGGTGCATCAGAAGATCCACCAACCGCCGGCATACTCCTGACTCGATAACCGCTTGGATCTTGTCATTAGTGCCATCCGATAGATAAGAGATGGCCCAGCAGGCGTCGATGAGGATTTCGTCGTCGAGGGAGTATATTAGCTTGGTAAGAACAGTCAGGGCTGGCGAAATCTGAAAGAAGAATCCCTTGTGAGTCCAACAACAAGGGATTTGGCTGAAATTATACCAAGTCCCACTGCGGCTGAGGGGCGCGTCCTCTGCAAAAATTGCTCAATGTCCACGTCGCGTTCCTGAGGAGACTAAGCTTGTGCTGCTCGCTCAACAAAGTCAGCAGAGGCCGCAAGGCACCCTGTCGAAGCACATAGTCCCGGCATTGAGGGCTGTCGCCCGCAATGTTTCCGAGGGCCCACACGGCCTGTTCACGGACATCAAGGGTAGGTGAGGACAGAAGATTGATGAATTCTGGAACGGCTTGTGCACGAATAACAACCTGGGTGTGCTCAGCCGTCCCAGACGCGATGTTGGTGAGAGCCCACGCAGCTTCAAACTGATGGGACATGAATGAATTGAAACCAAAACAATGAAGTGAGATGCCCACCTGAAGCATCGAGTGGCCCTTTTGCAAAAACTCCACAAAACGCGGTACGACACCGCATTCAATTACGCGTTCGATGGGTGGGTTCTTCTCTTTCGAAAGGAGTTTGCGGAATTTGGCGGTCGCATCGAGTTGACGATCCGGATCATCCGAGAACACGCCATCTACCATTTCCTGAGCCAGCTGGTATATGGTAAAATATAGTCCTATGCCAAAGGTAAGAGGAACGCACCGGCGGATCCCACGCGCCACTGCCAACCTCTTCATCGGACTCGGCACCAGCTGAAGGTAGGAAATTGCGACGCTTCGATATGTTCTCATCGCGCTTTTGCCGCCTGATCTCCACCTGCTGTTCATTGCGACGGTTTCTGCGGTCTTCCTCTTTGAAGGCGCCCTTGTTCTTATACGCTGGAGCGTGTGAATAGATGAACAAGCCAGTATGGGGATCTTACCGTCTCTGCGAGCCTTCATAGTGCGAGAATCACTCTCCATCTTTAAGGTCGGTCGGGGTTGGAGTGGTTTTCGGTAAAAGGTAAGAAAGAGACGCGTGACACGCGGCACGCGATTTTGTCACGCTCTGTTCAACACGAACAAATATGTTTTGTATTCCGGTGCCCGGATACGTAAGGGGGAGCTCGCTAATACAGAGTTTTTTTTTTTTTTTCGAGATTCGGAATAAACTGCCGTGGATTTCGGCCGAAACGAACAGCCGCTGCGCGGCAGCGCCATCGTGGGAATCAACTCGTGACTTTCACCACCGCGGTTTTGCACGTGACACGCAAATCGGATCGCCTAATAGAATCGGGGAGCAAGCTCCCCAATCAACCGGACGGCCGGCCCAGGTAGTATAACACGAAAAACACGACCATCTCCTCCGTTGTGGCTTCGCTGAGCCAGAGTTGTGGACATTCACACCACCAGCATGGCGTAAGTGGCTCTATTCAAAGAATTCACGTCCCCGTGTCCTTGGGAAGCCGAATTCGGCGCACCCCTTTACATTGAGAAGCAGCAAATTCACGCGACCTTGTTCAATTTCAAGAAACCCGACGGAGACTTTCTGCATAAAGAAGACTCCCACTTTTAAATAAGAATGGTGGTCCAGCTCTCCCATCGATTCCCTTGTTGCCGTCACCCCCATGTCCACAAGGGCGATATTTTCTGTATTCTGTGCATTTTGTGCATTCGTCATTAGCATTGCCTATAGGCGTATGCGGATGCGAGCTAAATTGCCCCCTGGTCCTCCTGGCCGATTTCTGATAGGAAATCTTCGGGACATACCCCACAATATTCCTCAGTGGTTAATCTACAACGGCTGGGCAAAACAGTTTGGGGATATAGTCTCTATCGAAATTTTTGGAAGCCGGATGGTAACATTTCAAAATCCTCCCGATTTTTATGGTTCTGAGTACTGAGCTCAGATGATACTGAATTCACTTGAAGCAGTCACCGAGCTCTTGGAAAAACGATCTGCGAACTATTCAGATCGGCCTCGTGCGCCATGTATTCACTGGGCCGCATACAAAACCTAACAGTTCTTAAGCAATGCACATGGCTAACGACTTGATGTGCTGGCATTGGGACTGTGAGTCTCGTCAGCTTTGCGATTGGTTATTTATCCGGTGCTTAGTTGTGCACATGCGCTACTCTGACTGGTGGAGGTCTGTTTCCTCGATTTTTCCCGATTCCGACTTGACAGTGATGTTCAAAAATCAGACTGCATAGGTAGGTATCCTCAATGTCGATGTCGATACCATCGAGCATCGACTGTCTTGGCAGGAAAACCTTTCACCAGCACTTCCAACCACGCGCGGTTCCTGCATACTATTCTGTTCAAAGGAAGGCAACTCGTACCCTGCTTCAAAGGCTGTCAAAAGATCCCCCTCGCTTTGCGGATCACATTCGCGAGTATGAAAACCTGCCGACTGCTGTCTTTTTATTTATTTTGCCCTAAACTGTTTATCAGATTTGCGGGAGGCGTGATTTTGCATGTGGTGTATGGCTACGAAATCCGTCCTGAAAATGATCCCTACGTTGCTTTGGCCAAGGAAGCATTGAAGGGTTTGAACCAGGCCGTACACACGGGTACTCCCTTTTACGCAGCGCTGTTGTTAAACTAACACTCTGCCAGGCTCGTTTCTTGTTGACTTTCTTCCCGTCCTCAAATATGTCCCGTGTTCGTCCGTCCTTTCATATCGGGGACCCCTTGGATTCAAACCCTTGTCACAGCCTGGGTTCCTGGAGCAAGTTTCAAACGAAAAGCCGAAGCATGGGCCAAGTCTTCCCTCGCACTGCGGGACATTCCTTTCGAAGACTTGAAGGCATCGATTGTTTGTTGCCAATTTCATCGCAATTCTGTTTGCAATTCTGGAGCTCATTGTAGGCAGCCGGAAATGTGATTCCGTCGTTTACCGCGGACAATCTGGACAAGTTGAGAAAACAAGAGAATTCGTCTTCTCTCGAGGAAGTCATCAAAAATTGCGCTGGAATTGCTTACTTGGGTATGTGTTTTAAATGCATTCCTACTGTGGCTCACTCGCAACATTTAGCTGGCTCCGATACCGTACGAGAACACCTATCTTTTTTCTTCTTCCCTGTCTTAATCTGTTTCTCTGCTCCAGACGATGGCACTGCTACTGGCTTGGATTCTTGGTTTGTTCAGAACTCGTATCCGTAAACAATCTTTTGATTGACATAACTAGCCATGACATTAAACCCCGAAGTTCAAGCCAAGGCGAGAGCAGAAGTAGACGCAATCATAGGAGACAAGCTTCCCGAATTCAGTGACCGTGACCGGGCGTCATTCCCATACGTCGACGCCATGCTGGAGGAAACGCTGCGGTGGGGACCAACTACGCCTTTAGGTACGTTGGATCTTACTCTTTTACACCATCAAACCAACATGAACAGCCATTCCGCATATGAATATTAAGGAAGATGAGTATAATGGTTACTATATTCCAGCTGGTGTGTGTTGAATCTTCTTGTGAACAACTGAGATGGAGCTTCTCCTTGAGGTACAACAATCGTTGGCAATGCATAGCGAGTACCTTCCACACACTCGGAGCATTATATTGATAAAAATCATTCATAGCGCGATTCTACACGATCCGGTCATGTTCCCAGAACCCCATAAATTTATCCCCGAGCGTTTCCTAGATAAAGCGGAGGCTCCTCTGCGCCCAGAAACTGTGGCGTTTGGGTTTGGTCGTCGGTAAGGACCGTGTGAGACATCCTTTCCTGAATTTACATCGCGGTTAGAATATGTCCTGGTCGATTCCTGGCGCTTAACTCTGCCTGGATCGTAATGGTGTCCATCTTGAAGACCTACACTATCAACAAGGCGCTCGATGCAGATGGAAAAAGTATTGTTCCAGAAGTCGACTTTTCAGCCGGCACTGTTTCGTAAGTTGAATTTCCGAGTGACTGGGAGACTACTGAAATGGTGAGAATAGGCACCCGAAACCTTTCAAGTGTTCCTTTACACTAAGATCTTCAGACGCTCTTGCATTGGTCCAATAAGAGAGTACAAACAATTCTGCTACCGAGTCCGCTAAATAGGCTCCATTCCATCTCAATCCAGTACCCTTTTGGGCTCGCCGTCCAGGAAACCTTGAATATTCTCGACGGTTTGTTGGAAAAAAGCCTTTAAGGATCGTCAACTTGAGTTCTTCTCCAGCGATCTCAAGCTTACATTATAACTTGTATCATTGGCGTATCCATTATGCGGGCTCAATGTGACGTTGTTCAGCTCCCTCAACGGATGGTCCAAAGGCAGCTTGAGCGGAGTCAGATAGACACAGGAAATGCTAGATATGAACTGACGGGCTCCTTGTCGAATACGTCGAAACCGCCTCCTGCAATCGACTTGGCCCTCAAGGTTGCTAGCAGCGCATCCTCGTCAATCAGAGGTCCTCGGGACGTGTTAATAATATAAGCCGTAGGTTTCATGAGAGCCAAGTCAGGAGCCTTGATAATGTGGCGGGTGCTGTCTGAGAGCACGATATGCAGAGAAACAATATCACTTTGTTTGAGAAGCTCAGCCTTTGTCGCAGCAAATTCAACCCCAGCTTCCGCAGCACGTTCGGCAGTCAAGTTTGGGGACCAGCCGATTACTCTCATATTGAACACTTTCGCGATCTGCAATATTGATCACCTATTACTGTGTCTGTAATTGAGTAATTGAACAAACCTTGGCAGTTTGCGTGCCGAGTCTTCCGAGACCAATAAGACCCAGTGTTTTGCCAGAGAGGCCAGTGGGCACCAAAGTCTGCCATTGTGGATTCTTGGCCTTGATATTCGCGTCCTCCGTTGCAATATGTCGCACAGTAGCTAGAATCATCTTGCTCAAGTCAAATAGCTTAGGAATTGAAATATGCAAATAGCCAGTGTCTTACCGCCCAAATGTGCTCCAAGGTGGATGCAGATGAAGATGCTGTGCCAGACACAATAATTCCCCGTTTTTTTGCGTGCTGGGTGTCGATTGCAAAATTCCGCATCCCAGTCGTCGCAATCAGTCTGTATTTTCTTGAGAAATGGGTTGAGTAATCGATCTTTCGTATACGCACCGAAGTTTAGGCAAGCGGTCCATTAAAGACGCCGAAAATTTGGTCCTTTCCCGCATCGGACAAATAATGTCGAAGTCAGCCAGCCTTGTCTAGTCAGCGAACCTCTCGCAGCGCGAATGTCCTCGCCGCCAACCTTTTCACAAGCAGGTCCTCATCTGCGATCGTATCCGAAAACACTTCAATAGACACTCTTTGTGTGATCGGAGACCAATCGGCATATTTCAACGCTGCCTCCTGGTAATCGTCAAGGATCGCAACACGCAGAACAGACATCAAGGTCAGCTTGAAGAGGTGTTCCCGCTTATATAATCAGGACATGAGAAAGATTCAATTGGGAACTATAGTACGAATCCGGTATTATTTTATGAATCATTATCGAACGGGTACTGCGTGTTAATGGTCAGTAGTGTGCAGGAATCAAGTGAGGATCACGAACCTCAAAAGCATCTGGAGGGCCAACCTCTGGGCTGGTTTCGTCTAATGCGATATGTGGCCCCGTGGGAAGCACAGGGACATTACCAGAGGCGACAGGTTCAGCCGCGGCGGCAGCCTGCGCGGGGGGCTCAAAGTCTATGAACTCGGCCTCCTCCTCTGGTCGCAGATCCGACAAGATCAGGATACAGCCCCCACCAGCGTACTTTTCCGACACCAAACCCACGGGTGCGGGCGACGATTTGCCTCCAGCGATGCTCGCTTTCGCCCCACGCAGAGGAGCGGGTTTTGCGGACACTGCCCTCACAGGTTGGAAACGCCCTTCAGGCGGGAAGGTAATGTAAGCTAATTGTGCTGGGGTGACGCGGGAAAGGTTGGGTCGTGATTCGAAGGACGGCTCGGCTTTCTTGGTCGACTTTGCGGACGGTTTTCCGTCTTCGGCGAGATTGGAGATCGACCCGTTGATGGGCGAAATGTCCCCAGCATCTTTACCAGAGGATAGTGGCTCCTCGTCGACCTTCATCTCAACATCGCCGTCCGCTTCTTTCTTCTCGTCTGGTTTCTCGTCCTGAATGAAGATGTGAATGACTGGAAGACTTTGTGATAGGCAGACCAACCGTATCCATCGCGTTATCATCCGAGGCGGCCTTTTTCTTCTCCCGTGCCTTGACCTTCGCCGTTGTCGACAAGACGGCAGTGGCTACTTTATGAACGGCCTCTTTCTTCGGCGGTTTGGTGGAAGCGGGGTAGGCGAATAGGCTGGGACGTGCGTTGGATACATACTCGAATTTCGGTGCCTGATACGAGGTCAGTCATTGCCCGGATCAAGATTATATATGATCCACTACCTTGAGGTCAGCATTCAATCCAATAATGCCGGTGGGATCGAAGGACAAGCAGGCACAGTGGGCCAACGGATACCAATACCAAAATTGACAAAACATGACCATGCCGACGATGGCATTAGTATTCCTGCTGCCCGCTCGACTTTGTAAACTGATGGTGACGTTTCGTCCGCCGGCATCGATGAAGCCCTGGCCGAGGGCAGCACCGAAACGAGCCATCGGGTCCTCGTGCTTATCCGAGACCACTTTGGTATAGAGAGCTCGGGTCGAGGCCAGCGACGGGGAAGAGGCCTCGGATTGTTGGACGAGAATCATTCCGAGAGCGATAAACGCCCCTTGCCGAACGAAATCTACGCTGTCCTTGGTCATCGGTTCCAATATCTCGACAGCATCCTGATAATAACGGTCAGAAAGGTTCAATAACATAGATGGAGAATAATGACCTGCAACCCTGTTCCTGCGCAAGCGATGCCCAGAGCAAGAGTGGCGCCGCAGCGAACGTGGGGATTGTAGCTTTCACTCAGAAGCTGAACGATTCTTGGTACTTGGGCGGGGTTTTTGAAAAGAAGGAAAGCCAGAGAAGTGACAGCTGCCCTCCGCACATCATCCGATGTATCAGAAACGGCGATATGCAATAGTTGTCTGACTGCATCGTTGTTGGATGTGCCTGCGTAGGCGAGAGCCAGTGTGTAAACGCCACCATAACGCAAAATAGGGTCCTGAATAAACATTACAGACGACCGTCTTTATACAGTAGAATTGAATCGCACCTTTTCTGCCAGAAGCAATTTAATCGTCTGGTCCGCTTCCTCCTGCCGGCCGTAGTAAATGAACGCTACGCCAATGGCGAGTCCACGAATAATTTTCTCGTGTTGTGTTTCTCGTGCATACACGAGCATTTCCCGCACAGGTTCTGCAGCTGCGGTGCCCAGCATAATCAAACCCATCGAATATCCGCAAGCCTCCCCAGCAACAGCGGAATCCATGAAGAGTGTATTCTTCAGATCATCGAAAGCGTCTACGCTCTTTGACCCCATGGCAGCGACACCAAGTCCGAGAGCTGCTCCGTGCTGTACGACTTCACCTTGAGCCGCTTTCAAGGTATCGCGCAGGTATCCGGTCACTGATCCCCCACAGCCCGCGTTGATGAGACCGAGGGCATAGAGAGCACCTCCTTCGGAGTACGCTGCACCTGGGATATTGCTCTCGCCACCACTTTGAGGAAGGTATGGGCCAACGATTGTCATTCCCTGTTCAAAGTAGCCTTTGTGGATGACACCCAGGCCAGCAGTAGCGGAGAATTTCGACCAATTGGACGCCAAACCGAGCCAGTCCAAATTTTCGTGAAGGAAAATGTCAGACGTCGTCCCAGAATGCATGAAAGCATTTTGGAGAGTAAGTGCAGTGTGGTATATGGAGGAGCGAGGTTCAAGCACATCCTGATTTTCGGTTTTAGTTCCAGCGGCGGGTCCGTGAAAATTAAACGAACCTTGGTGTTCCGGAGAATGAGAAGGTCGACCTGATTGTTCCGCTTGAGGAATTCCAGGTACAACTTTACTGACTCTTGGCCCGTCAGAATGGTCCTCAACTTGTCGTAGATTTCCTTCGTGTTCTAAAAATGATGTCAGCTAACCGAAAATGTGGACGCGGCTTCAACTCACTGAATCACCCTCTGGAAGGTCTGTGCGTACGCTCTCCAAAAAGTCCTGGGATCCACCCTCCACGAGGTCGAAGGCAAACTGGTATGCAAGCAGTTTCTCCTTCGGGACCAGGGAGGTTAAGAATGGCACAGTCAGGGAAGGACTACTCAGGGTGACGAGCAGGCGCGTGAGAGAGTGAACATGCGGTGAGCTGTCGCCAGCCACAGGCTGCGGGAAGAGTGGGAACAAAAACGAAAGGACCTGGTCGCGGTATGAAAGGGAGAATCCGGTGTCGAGGACGCCCTCCATGGCATACGAGAGGAGGGAGGTGTCTTTAGTTTGTGAGTATATTCTGGCAATTACATCCAGCCGGCGAGACTCTAGAGCAATGCCAATAGCCTAAACATGTGAGAAGTGAGCGGAAAAAACGAGTGACGAACACGTACCTGTTTGTACTCCCGCTCGTCAATGCAACGCGCAAAAATGTTCTCGATGACGGTTTGCAAACGGGGGTCGACTTTGTCAGATTTGCCCGTCTGCTCCTCCGAGCGGAGTTCGATATACCGGTCAATAGCTTTCGCTGACGATCGGGGAACGGGTCAGAGGATTTATTGTGAAGGGTGAAAGAGACGCACAGAGGACAGTTTCCACGTATTCTTCGGACCCATAGGCACGAGTTTCTGCCTCGAAGGCGGGCCCTGCGCCTAGAGCAAAGGACAAGGCTTCGTCGTACTCTGCGAGGAAGTAGTAAACTTTGCTGGCGAGAAGGGCAGCCGAATCGCGAGCTTGTTTGGGTAGGTCGTCGTTCTCATGCAGGGACTCGCTGGAGGGCAGAGCTTCAGAATTTTTAAAAAATTAAGAGAAGGAGACGACGAACATGAGAGCTATGTGTTCTGAAATTTCTGCCCAGAATTGTGGCACGAGGGGATTGAGGGCGTCAAGAGCATGTTGTTTAAATACGTGGTCTGGTTCGGAGAGAAGAGCGAGGACGCCAGCGGCAGACGACTGCGAGCGACGAACCATGGTAAGAATAAAGGTGAGTGAGCTTACGCGTCGCGACTGGACCCCGTGCGAAACAGAAGGCCCATGCCAAACAACGACAAGCGTATTCTCATCATGTCTCTTCCACTGCGCCGTGCAGTACTGCGTTATTACCCTGCAACCCGCGCCTACTCAGACACTGCAGTCGAGCAGGCCCGTGCAAAGTGGCTGGCCAACCAGCAGGCTATCGAACACCATGCCCTCCGTACGGCTTCCTCGCTGTCTAACCATTCAAACGACTGAACTGAATATGTCTAGAAACTACGGATTTCTGGCGCAAAATGAGGTAGGTTCTCAACAGCTGGAATCCGCACGCACAACTCATTGCGCGCAGCTACTATGTCTGCATCCCTGCTCGTTCGTGCATTTACCCGTCATCGTGCGGTATCTAATCTTTGCTTATAGTTGCCGTGTTCGGAACGTATGTTTACAACGTTGAAATCGAGCACAAGGCCCACAACGAGCACTTGATGGCCGAGAACGACGGCAAGCTCCCGCAGCCTCCGCGCTTCGAATACCTGAACAGGAGAAACAAGCCCTTCCCTTGGGGTCCCAACTCTCTGTTCTTCAACCCAAAGGTAAGCGGCTGTCTTGGCCACCGCGGTCTATCTGACAAAAATATCTCGCAGGCCCAGCGCGACATGTCGATTGACGATTAATTTGTCAGAGTACTGTGCATTGGCAACAAATACAATTATCGTTTGCGTTCAGGTCAACATTTTTACATAATTCGATTGCCCTATCCCTGCAGGTGTTTAATCTGTCGCTCCTTCCGGAACAACGCCTGAGCAAGAATGACCAGTTGCTGAATCAGTGACTGTTTCGACTCCGTGCTGTGTATCTCCTTGTCCGACCTCTTACGCAGCTCCAGGATGAAGGATTCGACGTCCTCCCCCTGCATCTCCAGTGGCTCATCATATCCCGACACCGGCTGACGTCGGACCAGTGCTTGGTAAGGAACACCGGTCAGCTCTGCCATCTCTTCATCCGCGTCGTTGAGCTGCTTCATGTAAGAAATGTGCATCGTACACAGCTCCGCAGAGCGCATCTGCAAAATTGCTGGCGTCGGACGCCCAAGAACAAGCTGGAAACCCTGTCAGATCTTGGCCGTCCTGTTGGCTCCGTCGTTGCTTACCTCTCGTCGCATCGTTTGCTTTTCAATGATTGTTTCCTCAGCAAACTCATCTTCGCTGCTGAAGGCCGAGTCGTCTGAGACAATGTCGTCTGGGTGGGGTATGTCGATGTCGGACATGGCGGTGGACACCGAGGAAAGCGAAGTCTCCTCCTCAAACTCTCCTTCAGAGTCGCTGTCGCCGCTGGACATTGCTTCGTCGCTGTCCTCGTCCTTCTGGACCTTGGCCATGTATGCGGCCAAGATCTCGGGGTCCCAATTGGCAGCGAGTGCGTTATGTTGTTGGTGGCTCATGGTGAAGCAGACGAAGGAGGTTGAGGCTGCCTCAACCTCATCCTTAAGCCTTTTATACCCTGCCGTCCTTGTCTTTGATTCAAGTTATACATATAGGCCTTGGTTTCACTGCATCAGAATCCATCAGAACAATCAGAAGAGGGGACCAGAATGCCGATAAAATGATGGAGCATCCACCAATGAGGTAGAACTGGGGTGCAAAAGTTTGCCAGATTTAACCTGGATGTTGGATATGAACCCCAAATCTCAGACTGGATCTCGCTTCCCCCTGCCCCTTGGGCTCAGCTGGCACTCGACCTTGTGCGCGCACACAGCCTTGTAATTGCATCCACCAATGAGAACAAAGCAGGGTGCAAGATAGGTGCCAGGGCAGAGTCTCGGTTGGCAGGCGGGACAAACGTGAGGGTGTAAAATGCTATATTCACCCACGCATACACGGCGTATTTTCGCCGTTAACGTATCGCTCAGTCGGAGAATACAGATTCCACCGCCGTTTCGCGCCCATGAGCGAGGTGTTGACGCGACGCGACGTGTTCGTCTCAATACTTACGTCATTGCCATCTCGTAACCTGAACTGAAAGACGTGATGTGCGCAGACGGCGGAGTTTTGTGATGTTGGCGAGGTGCAACCACTGATGACTCGAAGAGCAGAGACAGGCGCCAAGTTCGAACAGTATTGGTATAGTTGCCCTAAAATTTCAATGCATGATACGAGGTTGAAATCTCCCGAATGCGAAATTGAAGACCAAATTTTAAACGGAACCAAAGCTGGGCAGAAATTTACGTCCCCTCTAGGCTCGTTTCAGCCTCTATATCCTTCGTGATTCTCTGAAGATAGTCGTTCAGAATCGCGTATACTGTAGATGGGTCAATTGGGCCTCCGATCATGACATCATCCTTCGCAATTGCTTCAACAAGAATTTGAAATTGCATTCGAATTAACGAGGGTATCATAATATTTGTGCTAAAGTCCATCGACACCAACAGATTATACTGTTATTAAAGCTCCCACACATGCGCCTGCGAGGACCGTCAACAGGCCCGCAAATAATGCGGGCTTCGCCATGGGGGGCACTGCCGATCCGCTGACAATCGTGTACTGCGCGCCCGCGAACGAGGTTACTTTCTCCTGTCCCGCCGACAAGCCCGATCCAGCGAGGGTTATAGCATCTCCGCCCACGGATGTTATAACTGTTACCGCCGTCCCTCCTGCGGCTGGAAAGGCATGAGCTGGAATCCACAGTTTGCGAGCGATGAACATACAAATGACTGTCTGGATCACGCCGTTTGCTACAGAAGTTACGTCGCCGGCCACGCTTCCCGCCCCCCCGGTGACTTGGGTGACTACTGAGCCTGCGCCGCCAGTGACTTGGGTAGCGACTGAGTTGAGATCAGAGGTAATGGTATTGAATATGCTATCCACTGAAGAGATAATGTCAACAGGAGACGGAGGAGAGAGAAGTGCACGCGTACACTGGGGGACTGCATTGACAGCGACGACGGAGAGGACGAGAACGAGGGGTTTCGTGAAAAACATGAGGGGTGAAAATAATGAAACATAGGGTCGCCTTCCACTCAGATTTATACATTTTCTCTGTGGAGCTATTCGTAACGGGTCACTGCATCAATCGTGATTTGAAGACGTCATATAGGAGCTGACAGCGGCTGGCTGCGGGCACCGGAGAGCGGTGTGATGCGGTGGCCCGCTGCGGGCCTGCCGGGTAGCACTGCCACTTGTGATATTTCGCTTTGACCGTGACCGTAACACAAGTATCAGCTCTCATGCCCCGCGCAATTATTTCGCCGTCTGTCCTCGCGTCTGACTTTGGGCAGCTCACTGCAGAATGCAAGCGCATGATAAAGGGCGGCGCAGAATGGCTTCACATGGACGTCATGGACGGCCACTTTGTCCCCAACATCACCATGGGCGAGTCCGCTGTCCCCAGGCCTCGTCCTCGTCCCCGTCTCATGTCCCCCAGGCGCCCCCATTCTCGCCTGCGTCTCTAAAGGCGTCCCCGGCATATTCATGGACTGCCACATGATGGTCGCCGAACCCGAGAAGGTTAATATACACATCTTACACCGCGTCCGATTCCGCTCATTCCCCCAAAGTGGGTCAACGACATCGCCGATGCAGGCGGCGCGCTCTACTGCTTTCATCTCGAGGCCACAAGTAACCGCCTTCTGGTGCTATGAAGCTAAACTGACTTGAGCATTCAGCCGACCCCCTGTCCGTCATCAAGGCAATCCGCGCACGGAACATGAAGGTCGGTGTCGCGATCTCCCCCGATACCCCATCCACCGCGATCACGGACGAAGTCGCGAATGCAGCGGACATGCTGCTCGTCATGACAGTCTATCCCGGTATGCCATCTACAGTAAACGACAGCCCTGTCCCGCCTTTCATACTCTCTTAGGCCGCGGCGGACAAAAGTTCCTCGACCGATGCGTGCCCAAAGTGGCCGCGCTCCGCGCCCGTTTTCCTGACAAAGATATCGAGGTCGACGGCGGCGTGGGACCAAAGACCATCGATGCTTGTGCTCATGCGGGTAAGTGGTTTGTGTTATCCGCTACCAACGTTCACATCCTCCCCGCGATAGGCAGCAACGTCATCGTCGCTGGGACCGCCATCTTCGGTGCGCCCAATCCTGACGAGGTCATCGCCTCGTTAAAGGCAACCGTCGCCACCGCACAAGCCAAGCTTTCATCATAAGGATTAGAGTTAGCTAAAGTCGTGTATGCTAGAGCTGTGAATGCAAAGTGTATTAAGTCCAGAGTGTGTGCGGAGGCGTCTATGTACAATGCAGAGTCCAATGTTGCGTTCTATTAACTAGGAATAAACTAGAATCCAGGATCCTCGCCAATCTTACCACTCTAGCCACTCTCCGTACAAATTGGGCCTCGCATTGTCGTCAAGGTCGCGTAGCACCAAGGAAAGACTGGACACGTACCTCTCCCCTCGGACGTAGGATTCAAATGTCCGTTTTAACACAGTAGACCAATCCAGATCGCGCTGGTCTTCCTTGTCCTCCTCCTCTTCCTCCGTTCCAGGGTTTGCCTCCCCAGGCGTCGCAGTGTTGGCGGCTGCTCGGACACTGGCGCGGGCCGCACGCTCGCCTGCGATGAATCGCGGGCCCAAGTCTGGCCAATTCCGAGCCGGATCAAAGGGCTTCCACCTAAGTTCATCTTAAGTTGGCAAAATAGAAATATGAAGGACCGAAGAACAAACCAGTAATTGTGGAAATGGTACGAATAGGCGCCTTTAAAGAAGCCGTCAAATCCGAGAGCGTGAGGCGCGGCACTGTTCGCGAGTGGGGTGTCGAAAAAGTCCCCGAAACTTGAAGCGCAAGTTGTTAAAAAAAGCGATCAGAGCGAAAGGACCATGACGCACTCGGTGAAAAACGGCTGAGGCGGCCGATCCCACTGATAGTATTCAGTTGACAGCCACGCCGAATCGAACAAGGCATCTGGAAGACGAAGGAGAAGGCCCTCCAAGTGGGCCTCCTTGAGGTACCGGGAAACAGTCATTGGATGAAAGTCTGCGAATTCGGCTTGGGTTACCCCGTTTTTCGTGTTTTGTTAAAAACCTACCCAGGTCGTTTTTCAGCGCTGTGCGGAACAGGAAGGTTCCCAGCGCGGATCCTTTGTTCAAATGTAGAACGGCTGTGTTATATTTCTCGAGTCTGGACCATCGGTACGCAAACGCGCCCTTCCATCCCCACAGCTCTTCCCAGTCTCGAAGGAACAGAGTGTCAGCATCCAAATAGATACCGCCGAACCTCCAAAAAGATTAGTCGGTAGTTGGAAAAGAAAGAGAAAAAATTGTATCACCTATGGCAGAGAATGAACCGCGCCATGTCCGATAAAATAACGGAGAGCCGATCATAAGACGTGGATGATTTCGATCCGGTGCGATTCAACATGTCGTCTTCGTCTGTCTTTGATGTTTCCGTCCCATTTTCGCCACCAGCGGATGCAGAAGAGGTGCCTCCGTCTTTTCTCTTCGGCGGGACACTAATAACATGTCCACCCGAATTAAAAAGCGATTCTCGTGTGCGCCATTCATTCGCGAGCTCTGGGACGCCATCCAGCTGCTCCGTCGTATTCCAAAGTTTGAATTGAATGACATCCTTGAATCGAGGGTGGAGGAACGGAGAAGCCCAGGGAGTTGACTTGAGCTGCGCGAACATGTCGTGGGTCGCCGATGGGTTCGGTACTGCAGCAGCCGGGCCAGGGTTAATCCAAAGCCAAAACTTTGGCCGACAAGCCGCAGTCTCTGCCTGATAATCGTGGAAATGCAGACCGGTATTTTGCGTGAAGAGGAACGAAAGAAGGGCTAAATAGGGCTTGTCTGTTTCATACTATTTCAACTTGTACGGTCTGGAAGGAAATTAAACTAAATTCACCTGTGAACGGTCCCGTCCAAAACATGTGGAAAATTCGGGGGGTTTCGGGGTCGCATGGACTGGAAAGAGAGGGATACGGATGGTACTGCTGCGGCTCAGGCAATGCCATTGGTGGCACTTCCCACTCGACGCCCCTCTTTTTGACCAATCCGTAATCCGGGTCTCCTGCGTCGCGAGTGTCCGTATGCGCCCCGGGGATTGCGTCTTCGGGATCCGCAGCCACCGTTTCATTCCCAGAGTCGAGTTGCTCGAGATAGATGTACTTCCAGTCGTCCATTTTGCCTCGTCTGAGTCGCTTCCCGTTGTCGAGCCCGCCGCCCAAACGTAAAACTTCTAGACAATCTCTGACGTACTTCAGGGGTAGGTGAGCAGGACAGAAACGGCGGAATAGACGATTAAAACCACCTTTTTGTCCGAAAAATCACAGTGCTCCATGACTGCGTAAATTTGAGTTATCCGCGACAGATTGTAGTTCTGAGAAATTTACCTATGTCAAGGTCCGCCACACTTCCCGCCACAGGTCTCGGAGGATATGCGACGTTCGGAGGTCGGCTCTGGATGTCTAAATAGACTCGCCTCGGCCCAACTCCACGTGTTGTGATAGCGTTGGGACCAGGAGGGGCCCGAAATCTGGACGGCAGGGATGCCCGTCTGGGGGGCAGTGACGGATTGTCGAGGACGGATTTTAGCCCCAGCTGTTCGGGAACTGTAGAATTTAGCCACAGTAAATGGCAAGGTTCACCAAATACTCACGGCGTCGACGACTGGGATAATGGCCACTCGCAATCTCCCATGTCCATATTCGCTGAAGATCTTCGCGCCTAAAGACCAGCGTGGGGGGATCACCCGTAAACGCCGGCCACGTCTTCTCCTCCGTCCCAAATCGTTTCGCCAATGCAAAAGTGGTAAACACCTTGATGAACAAACGGGACAAAAGTCAGATCCAATAAAAGACTCTAGAAAGACAGGTGAACACCATAGCTGCGAAAACGAGGACCATGACTGCAAAGCCTCTTTTTCGGCCAAAGCGCGAAACGCTGAATTGATGTATGCGGCGTGGGTTTGGCAACCATATACGCAGTCGACGCGTTCGAAGCCCTGGAACGGCCAGCGGGAAAGTAATAAACCACGGGGTAATGCGGCCATGGTATTTTTCCTCTTGGAACGTAGACGAAAAGTGTGGAAGACTGCGCCCCTTGAGACTTGCGCGTCTTTTAGCGAAAGACATGGGTGCGGCAAGAGAAGAACTACGACTACGTCCTCTGCTGGTCCAGACCAGCGAAGCCCGGACGCGTCGTGGTATTAGTCGAGCTAAGGTAACTCAGTGACGTGATCGTCTCTCTAAAACAATTCCGATTCGGACAACGTGGCAATTCTATTTTACCGCCAAATTTCGGCGTTACAAAGTACAAGAAATTTGTTCTTCACAATACCCGGGTTCAAGAAGAGGCCAACGGCTGCATCTCCAAGTCAGCCTGCGAGTCCGGAACGGTGAGTATGCGCATCGTGTTAGTGTGTCCCAAGCCGCCTTTCCATCCCTGGACGGCGATTATGGTCGTTCCGGCGGCGACAATTTTCATTGCCAGCGCGCTGCGCAATCCAAACCGGATACGATTATCAACCTGCGGTACAATTTAGTTCAGCCCCAGTTTTCGAAAGCTGCACAGCACTCACGTCCGTCTGCCATTGGTGTTCTTGCACACCCCTCGGCTCAGGATACCAGAATGGATAGCAACCGCGGTGCAGGTGGATCTGCCGAGCAGTTTGCTCATTGCGGGTGACTGTGGTTCATTTAGGTCCGTTGTGTACTGCGACAGCGAATGAAAGACGAACCAGTGATAATAGGGATCCTGGGGCGGTACTTGGAAATGAGGCGAGCAGTATTGCCGCTCGTGGAGAGGACAAGGATCGCACTGGCGTTCTGCTCGGAAGCAGCAGCCACCGCGGCAATCGCAACGGTCTCAGCTGTGGCTGTGGGACGGGGTTGGGCGGCGGTAAGCTCTGCGTATAAAGGCGGGTAACAGATGGCAGACTCCGCGAGCAAGCAAGTCTCGGCCATCATGAGAACTGCGTAAAAAAATTAGATATAATCTCTATATTAAGCATTTGCGACTGACCGGATTGGATGGGATACGATCCCTTGGCCGTTTCTCCGGACAACATGACACAGTCTGCGCCATCAAGGACGGCATTGGCGACGTCGCTAACTTCAGCGCGGGTGGGCCTCGGGTTGTACTAGGGACAGAAAGAAAGTCAGAGCAATGGCCTGAATGACTTTGAAGAAATTTACCGTCATGGACTGAGAATACATGGGTTAGCCATCGAATATGAACCCAGTGCTTAACAATGCTCACCTCAAGCATCTGCGTAGCGACGATGACGGGTTTCCCGACGATGTTGCACTTCGCAATCATCATCTTTTGTGCGAGGAACACCTGACTAGCAGGGATCTCGATTCCAAGATCACCGCGCGCGACCATGACGCCATCCGTCTCCCGCAAGATCTCGTCAAAGTTGGCGACACCTTGTTCGTTCTCGATCTTGACGATGATTTTGATGTTGGCGCCGTCGGGGCCAAGAACCGCCCGGATATCCTTGACGTCCTGAGCGCGACGAATAAAAGATGCGAATATCATGTCAACGCCGTTCTTGACGCCAAACTGCAAATCCTTCTTGTCCTTCTCGGAAAGAGCAGGCAAATCGACGGGGGTCTTCGGGAGATTGACGCCCTTGCGCGAGGATATGTTTCCGTTGTTCAAAGTGCGAACGTGGACGTTGGTCCCATCGATGGAAAGGACGAGCAGCGACAAGATACCTGGATCGAGGTCAGCTAAGAACAAAGAGGACATGCATGCTCGCGAACCATCGTCGACGTAGATGAGTTTGCCAGGTGCGGTAACCTTGGGCAAGTTTTGCTGAAAGGATGATTTTAGTTTGCAGCACCGGTGAAAAAGAAAGTTACTGTACGTAGTCAACCCACATGACCTTATCATCGCAACATTCGCTGTATTTTGTGTCCGTCGAGATAATAAACTCATGGCCAGCAGAGATGCTGTACTGAGCACACAGTAAGATTAGTGCTTCGCGTCGATTCATAAAGCAAAACGTACGTCGATGTTATCTCTGGTCAGGCCGGTACGGATCTCTGGGCCTTTCTGTGAGGATAAATATGCTCAGGTTGGATCGAGGAAAGCTACGCGGAAACGCCTTACAGTATCCAAAGCAATGGCCACGGGACGGCCGGTGGGGTCGGCTAAGGGAAATGAGTTGCTTGGCAAACGAAAAGGAAGAGCCAAGTCAAAAACATACCTGCAACCATCTTCCTCGTGTTGTCGATGACGCTCTGGTGGTACTCGTACGAGCCATGAGAAAAGTTCATGCGCACTGCGAGTGGATTTATCAGATTGTTGTATTCTTTATTTTCAAAAAATTGAGAGTTGTACATACCAACATTAACGCCAGCGCGACGGAGTTCACCGAGCTTCTCGACGGTGTTGACTTTGGGTCCTGAAAGACGAGTAAACGACTAGGACATCGAGATAGAGGCCTGGCAAACCGATTGTCGCGATGATGGAAGTCTGTGGAGCATTGGTTGGAGACAATTCGTTGGGGACAAAAAAAATATTGAAATTTTACCTTGCGCAAAAACCTGTTCTCCTCCGTGGCCGAGGGCACGTTTATGGTACTCAAAGTCGACGACCACTCCAACTGAGATCTAATGCCATCCGTAGGGAACATTTTCGAGGTGGTGGTAAGAGAGAGGTAATTACAGCCGCACGTTTGTTGACGCGTCGTTTATATACGAGTACAAAGGGGTGATTGGACGATCTTCTTATCTGCATCGGGCGTAATGCGGCGAATAAGAATTGTGTGGATACAAGAGAAATAAAACAATTTGGGCCATTCAAAGCAAATCGACGGATAATACTACAGAGAGCGAGCCATCAAACCAAAGAAATTGTTACATTACCCTCAGTGTCCAACCATGCAGCCCACCGTCGGCAGCAGCTGCGGCCTGGGCGGCGGCGAGCCAACCAGTGTCCACGTTAGCTCCGGCGTTAGACGGGTTCCCTCCCATGTTCCCCATCTCGATATTTTGAAATACATTCTCGCAAGCAATGGTTCGACCGGAGTGGTAACCCACACCGTCAGTGGGCCGGATAAATAACAGCGGTAGACTGCGCCCCGCGATGGGAGGGGGAAGCCCGTTTGGCTGTGCGTTGTCCGAGGGAGGCGATGGCCGTCCATTGCTGGGGGCGTCATCTGAACCTGGACCCGCTGGCAATGCATCCTCTTCAAGCGCTTTGATAACATCAGCCAACGAAGGCATTTCCACAATCACGATTGCATGCAGAGGTCCAGTGGAGAACCGAGGTGTAACTGGTGACGGCGGAGAGGCCGGTGCAGGTTCTGTATTATCCATGACATTTCCCCCAGTTCGGTTAATGAACGGAGAAATGGTAGTCAAAGGACCCGGGGGCGTTGCCTGGTATACGCGATGCCTAAGTGGGCCGAGATTTCCCAGATACACGTCCAATGGTGTGTGCGCTCCGGTGGCTGGATCCGCATAGAAAAAATTGGCCACCGTCAATTCAATGGTGTTGTTGGTCTGGCGATAAACGGGAGCGGTGAAGAGTGTAGGGAAGGGGGTGATGGGCATATCGGGAATGTTATTGTTCTGGCCAAACGCATCGAAGAATGTATACTGGAATTTTGCTAACGCAAAGGAAGAATTAGTCGAATCGACCAGAGCACAAAAATGGCACGTACATATCCCGACGATCGTCCAGCAGAGATAATCATCGACGTCATCTGTAATGACGCGAACACCATCTTTCATTTCATCCCGCACGCGCGGAGACTGAAACAACAGAGGGTGACTACCAGCCTGGGAGGAGGAACCGGGCGCAGGAGGTGCGACCACACCTTGACTGCCGGGTATCGGGCCAGCAGCCGACAGATAATGCCGTGAACCATCGGGATTCACGCGTTGAAGAGCAATTTTCTGCATTTGACTGACAGGTCCTCCATCATCAGGCGAAACTCGGCCCTTATCCACCTTGCGAATGATGAGCGGAGAAGTCGATATCCCTGAGTGAGTATCAGAGAGAATAATGGAGCAGCCGTATGTGACTGGTTGTGGTCCGCCTAGAAGATATTAGGCCATGTACAATATACGAATTAAACGAGATGTACCGATAGATGGAGGATCTGTTGGACGCGGAACGACGTTGACATTGAATGCCGACCATGCAACGTTGCTGGCGCAAAGTTGCGCGTGGTCAATCGTCATGTATTTCGTGCGCACCGTCTGAGAATTGATGCGATTGAAGAGGGAGACTGGGCCTCCTGCCAGAATGCACGAAGAGATGTTGCGAGTCTTTGCGGTCTTTTTTGACGGTTTGGAAATTATGGTGACAGGGGCGGAATCGAAAGTCGCCCAGATACGGCCGGGTGGGGAGTCGGCACCTTCTGTGGCGGGGGGAGGGGATGGCTCTGCGATTTCCAGCGATAGCTGGAAGCTTTTCGCCTTTGCCGTCCCGGTAACATGAAGAAACTTGAAACTGGAGGTCATGTTGTTGTCCAGCGGAGCCTTCTGCTCGAAGGAACGTTCCCCGATCTCTGATACGACGGTCATTGACAGTTCCTGACGGCGCATTTGCCATACGGGGCCCTCGATGTGGACGACCGGAGGCGGGCACAAAAAGCGCTTTTCACTCCCATAAGACTTTTGGGCGACCGCGGCGTGAAGACAGATGACGGTGGTCATGGGCATGACGCGGCTGGGGTCCTGAGAGACATGGTCGCGCACGATACGGCGGATTTTGGAATGAGGATCGTCGGCGTCCGCGCTGTCGAGTTTACGTTTACTATGAGACGGCTAGACGAGACGCGTTTGAATGGCTACTAAGTTCTGGTGCACAAAAGCAAGTACCTGCGGAGGAGGCGCGCCGTTCTCGTGGGAGGTCGATCCTAGCCATGTTGGTGGGGTTTGAGGGGGAGGGGGCGCCAAAATAGACTGGAGGGATCCACTGGGCGCGGATGGGGCACTATCGGGCGGAGGGTTCTGGTGGATGGTAGGGGGGCTGGGCCGGGGAGACGGCTGCTTCTGTTGGACCTAGGAAGAATTGATTGGTGAGGAGGGAGAGAAAGAGAAATGGGGGGTACCGGGGGACGGGTGGAATCTGCGGCGGGGGACGGGGATTCGGGGGACATGATGGCGGCGCCAGACATGTTGAACTGGAAGCTGAATATGTGTTGTTCAAGCCATTGGCATCATTGAGAAGGACAAGAACCAATCCCGTGGGATGCCGACAATGCCGTCAATATTTATTTGATTATTAATTAATCCATTCATGTGCAATGGAATGTCCAATTTGTTCTCGTCAACAAAACTATGTGAACAAAACTATCTATCGATCCTATGATAATGCTGCTAATGTCCGTGTGCGTGAAAGAATGACTGTGGTCCAAAAAATGCGTCGTGCTATCCTCCCCGCCTCAGCTCGGCGGCTCTCTGCTCTTGCGGCCCCCCGGGAATGGCACCCCAGTGTTGTCCGACCGCAATGCCCGCGAGTCGCGTTTCGATCCAGACCCGGCCGCCTTCGCCCCCACCTCCGTCTCTTGCTGATACCTTTGCCAGTCCTCCACTTTCATCGTCGACAGTCGCTTCGAACTCGACCCGCCCAGCTTGTCTGCGCTCTGCGATCGCGAATGACGCGAAGCTACTAGTGCGGGGTCGTTCAGTGTCAGAGACCGCCGCCCGTTCCGCTCCGCATCGTCTTCGGACCGCTTCCGCCTCTCGAGCAATGCCGCTTTCTCCGCCTGTCTTCGCGTCACAGCCTCCTTCTCCAGTGCCTTGGCCTTCTCCCAGCGCTGCTTCGCAGCCTCAAGATCAGCATCCTCTTTTGCCGCGGTCGTAAGAGGTGCCTGCAGATCCCGCATCTTCTCGCGGTGCCTGTCGTTCAGCTCCTCGAACGTACGCGTACGCGTTGCAGGACGCTGCGGCGTGGGCGCCACAATTGGTTTGCGCTGAGGCGGTAGGATGTTCACTGGCGTCATGTTTCCACCGGACGAACTTCTCTTGCGATAGTTTGGCATCTTCCCGAGAGGCACGTCCTCCGAGGAGTCCGTCCCCGCCTCGCCTGCCCCAAGCGCGCTTTCGCGTCGCTTGCGCTGATTCAGAGCATCGGTAACAGCAGGGGAGATCGCTATTCTGGACCCGACGCCGGTTGGGGTGATGGGAGGTGTCACGCCAGCGGGCGGCTGCAGAAGTTTGCGCTCCTGCACATACAGATCCCAATCGTCGTCCCGGAGAGGAACGCTCGTGGGACGTCCGATGGTCTCGCCGAGACGCGAATGCGCCAGCGTCGACATTTCCATCGAGTGGACTCGGGCTCGTGGATCATGCTCACGAGGTGGGCGAGTATGTGCCGGTGGGGGTAGAAGCGCGCTGCTGGCGTCGACGCTCAGAGTGCGCCTAGAAGTCAGGGATGGCCGCCGAGACTCGGCCGAGGAAGATGGCGCCGGGGTTTCAGATTTGAGTGCATCAATTGACCTGCGAATGGTTTGGATTTCAGCGACAAGTTCTTCCTTGCGTTTGAGTTCCTCCAAATCTGCCCCAGAAGCCTGGCGAGGTGGCTCGTCTTTCGCGATGAAACTGCGGGGAACATCATCCTTGATTCCAAGCCCGAGATCAAGAGCCGGGAGAACACCCGGTGTCTGTAAATTGCGTGTGGCGCGGGCGAGCTCCTCATCAGGCGTGGGAGCAAATAGAAATTCTGAACCGGCTGACTGGTGGCGAGGTCGACCTTCGTTGACGAGAGTGAATGTCGAAGAACGATGCTCTCCAGCCACGGGAGAATTGGAACCATCGTGATCCTTCATTAACGGCATGCTGGAGTAACCGCTTTCCTGCCGTCCGTGTTTGTTCATGGTCGGGTGGTCCTTTTCCCATTCTTCTCGCTCCCGCAAGACCGTCGCAAAGCGCCCGGCAGCTTGAATTTCGGCTTCTTCGTCCCGCTTTTTCTGCTCCTCGGCGATTTCCTGTAGTTTTCGTTGCAGAACCGTGAGAACCCGAAGCTGAACGGCGATGCCCATCAGCATTATGGCACCAATCAGTCCCAGCTCGATTTGCATCGTTTGGGAGACTGGAAACTGAATGCCATTGTTCACGTATTTCGGGAAGAGCGTTCGGAATCCAAGGTTCCAGATGTAGAACTGAAAAGAAAGAGAGAAGAAAGGTTAAAAACGGATGAAACCCGGTAGAATCGGCTACACGCCTCCTTGAGTCCGGCAGTAGTGAAGCAGTCCACGCCCAACATGAAGGCCGAGGAGCCGACCATTGCTGTCGAAATAAGCAATATGTGGTAATGTATCTGGGAAGCCCGGAGCGTGAGCCTAAAAGTTGCCTGCAGGCGAGATCTTTACCTTTGGAATTGTGCAAAGGACGAAGCCAACGACTCCGCAACCTGGAAACAGACTTAGCGATGTGCATGGGGCGGTAACGGGCAAGCGCACCTATGTAGAAGATCCACCTGAAGCCAATAGTGCTTATCACACCACCATTGTGGAAGCATTGAATCCACAATGCTAGAGCAAATCCGCCCCAGCCGCCTATGACTGTTGGAGGCCATTAACACAATGGCCACGCGCGCAGAACAGATGAAGTTGGCTTACAGTATCGGGAAGCCTTCCAGAAAAATATGGAGATACCACCTCCGGCAATGCCCGCGACTGCCGACGCGAGTACGAACATTCCGCGCAGGACATTACTCGGTGGATTAACCGCCGTGAGAATGCCGAACTAGCCTTGCTGAGAAGATTGCCGCGAAATCCAGCTTGCTACTCACCTTGAGTATGAGCACGAAACAGACGAGAGAGAGCGTGTAGAATCCAATTAAAAAGAATGAAGTCCACCTGTCACGGCGTTAACGATTCGCATCGCGTAATATATGACGGAGACATACCTGTTTTTGTGGCCAAAAAACGCGGAGGGGACGCCGGTAAGGATAAGAACAGCTCCCAGAACGCCAAAGGCTGGATCGAGTTTGGTTGAAAGGACATTGTTTGGGCCGGCTGAAGCAGATGGCGAAGCCGAAGCCGATAACGCGGAAGTGGGCGCGATAGTGACGCTGACATTGACCACGGTGGGGAGTACGGTGGACACGGAAACAGAGCCCGAACGCGAGACGGTGGTGAAGGAGCTGGTGGAGAGCGAGAGCGAGACACTTGGCTGGCCGCTTGACTGGCCCGACCCGACGCCTGCCAGCGCAAGGACGGCGGCGAGGGCTGCTAGACGAGGGGACCACATAGATGGACGCGGAAGGATAAGACCAGTGGAGCTAAGCTAAAACTTTGGCCAACACCGAATATATGCAGATATCACAGGATCTATGACGCCGGGCTGGGAAGCCCACACACAAGCGAGTCCTTAGCGAGAGCACCGGCAGCAGTCGAGCAGACGAGCAGACGAGCGATGCGGCCGCCGGAGAGTCGCGCAGGAGCGTGGAGCTACGTACATTCGCTGGCTCACTCGCTGCTATTATACACTTCCGTCCGCTTCGATCGTGTATTCGATCCATCCCGTTTCAGGAGTCACACGCACATTCTAATTCACAAATTATTCTACCTCGAGTCTGACGGCCTCGCAGTTGATCGTCTCAAGCAGCTCGCGTGCCCCCTCCTCTTCGCTGGGCGCCACCACCATCACCACCTTTCCCCTCCCCCGCTTTTTGGGGCCCACCAGCCGGCCAACGCGTCCCGCAATATGCACATACGCGGTGGTCCCGCCATCCGGTATTCCTAGCACAAACACATGCGATAGCTCCCCGACATCGAGTCCACGCGTGTTTGCCCAAGTGGAGACGAGTAGTATGGGATCGCTGCGAACATCGCCACGATCTTTCAACCAGTCCAACCCATGAGCATGGACACCGAGCCCTCGGAGCTCGACGATGGCTCGTTGAACGGGCGAGGTCGAAGGTAACACTAGCAATGCAATGCGAGGCACCTCTGCCGCAAAGATCATTGCAACAGTCTCCAGCGCGAGCTGATTGAACGGCGAAGGTGTTTGAGCGTATTCTAGAAAACCGTTAGAATTATCGACAGTGTTAGAATGCATGCATCTCACTTTGCACGAGATAAGGGTCAATCTCGGGAACTCCGTCGTCGGTCCCTTCATCTGCAGGGGGGAGCTCGTTCAAAGATGAACTGGAAGGAACGGCGCCCGTGATATTGCGGACCATGTCGTCAGACACCACCAAAACCGAGTGCGTGACTCTGGAGGAAGTGCGCCGACGCGAGGACTGAGTCCCCGAGATACTGACCCAGTTGTCGCGATTCAGCCAATCACTTTCCTCGGAAACGTACTCCACTAGATGTCGAGGCAACGTGGCGCTCGAGATGATTAGTTGGGGGCTTCGATCCCGCTCAGTAGGCACGTATTCGTCGTCTACAGGTCGTGGATTATTCCCGTAGACTGCATCAAGGAATTCCCGAGTTTCGCCAGCATGTTGCTTTTTCTTTGGACTGTTACGGGGACGGCGTCGGCTGTAGTCCACTGTCGGAACTAGGTAGTCTGCCTCGTCCACAACGATTGCAGACAGTGTTTTCAAATGTAGCGCACTCGGTTGTTCGCGCCATACATCCATTAGAGCCTGAGGTGTAGCAAACAGAAGATGGGGCGGGTTCTCGTGCAGTAAAGACACACCAGAGCCTCGGCTGTCGCGTACTAGAACTTGTGCAATCGAACTGATGGAAGAGGAGGGAACAGACGCCGCTGGCGCAAACATGCGCTCAACCCAGTGGTGGAACTGATACGCCAAGTCCCGATGGGGGACGATGAAAATCGAGGTTATCGCAGGCTCCTTGGATTTCCATTTCACCGCCCTCGTCCTATTTAACAAAGCCAATACGAGGCCGAAAGACCTGCGAAAAATATCATCGAACTCGGAGCACGTTGCGAGATGCAGGAAGCTTACTTGCCGGAGCCAGTTTGGTCTTGCAAAAATATGTCCTGGCCAGCTAGTACAGCAGGTATAAGCTGTTCTTGGCTTTTCGTCGGTTGCTGGATGCTTGGGTAGGCCATTCGCAGTGCAGACACAATCGGAGGGTGGAGGCCTAGGGATTCAAAGGATCTGGTATGGACCTCTGGTGTCCTTTTGGTTTTGAGAGGGAGTGGAAGCAGCTCCGCAGAATGCTCGGCATCGAGGTTTTCCAACGACACTGCATGGGCCTCATAACTGCGATTACAGCGGGTCAGTAATGCCAATGAGACGAGGGTTCATATGCACCTTAGGGAACATGCAGGTCTAGTTGCAGACAGATGCCTACGGAGGCTCGGTTGTGTGATACATCGGAACCTCCAACAAATTTGAGGCCAAACCATGTACGAGCCATCAATGTTCCGTAATGCCTCTCGAAACCTGGCAAGTCGTCTATACAAAAACTCTAGATTCCGCAACAACGGTGATATCTATACAAAGAGGCATTGTATTAGGGTGCGGAATAGTACTAATTATAGTATGTCCATGCGCCCTTAGAGGACTCTATATTCACTCGTCGTTCGCAACAGGCTGATACGAAGGGCCTGCACTTTCACGCTTGAAAAGACGTCCGAGCCAGCTGCTGTTTCCATGCGAGCCAGGTGAACCTACGGACCGGCGATTAAGAGGTAGGCTGTTCGACATAAGAGACGCTCTCTCAGATTCATTGTCCATCCTCTCCTCTCGTTCGTCTACAAAGAAATTTAGAGGAAGCAGATCCCTCGATAGACTCTGTGCTCACCTTCCCCGAAGACTGCGTCCATCTCTTCAAGTGGCACACCTTTAGTCTCAGGATAAACTGAGGGTATCGGCATCAGCATCCGTCGGCAACGAAATTCGGGATACCTACGGAAGTACACTACAAAACAGATTAGCATCAGTTCCCGCACGGTAAGAATGTATTTACCCAACACGAAGCTGCAGACACAAAAGAAACCGTGCATGGGGTATAGTCGCCATTCAATGAGCTCTTGAAATACTGGAGTTGTCAATCCAACCCAAAAGTTGAATGCCCTGATCGTGTGTTAATCTTCGACTCTCGAAACACCAGCCACGCTTTACCAATTAGTTGCTGCGGATATTGTTAGCATTCGGAAAATGGAGCACAGATTTGAATGTAAATACCAGTAGACAGCGATACGCCCTTGGCACGGATAGTGAGGGGCATGATCTGGAGAATGATCGACGAAAATCATAGGTGTGGATAAGATTCTATCAAACCTCCGGTGGATACAACCAAGGCAAAGGACCCCAACTGTAGCCAAATGCTGCATTGAAGACTATCACGCAGACAACGACCGCTTGGGCAGTTTGAGGGATGTCGAGATACATCCAGTAGCCAGTCGCAACGAGAGCAGACGCCATCTTTCGCAGTCTCAGTAATAATAATCGAGATCAGGCAGAGTTCGACGAACAATGACAGCACCAGAAAGAAGGATCGCTCGCCTACCCCAACGATCAACGAGATACCACCTGTTCGAGGGAGTCAGTTGAGCAAAGGAACAAGGTAAAAAACTCGGACGGAGGAAGAGTGCTAAGGATGTATATGATAGAATTAATGCCAGTCATTAGAATTGCGTCACGTCCTTTCCAACCCGCCTCTGAAAAGAAAAAATCGTGAGAAAGTGTGCAAGACCAAAAATGCGGTTGAATTGTACCTTCAAAAACCCTAGCTGATGAACGAATGCATCGTGAATAGCCATCATCATGAAGACAAATAGAGACGCTCACGAGCGTAGTAGGAGATGACTGCAAAAAGGGACGTCAGTTGAACAGTTTAAGAGTTTAAACCCAGCGAGTTCCCGCACCGTTGATTCCATTCTAGAGACGGGTTAGCAGCGGGTTCAGGAAATGTAACAATTGGACATACAAGTTGGGCGAAGGCCTGAGATGACATGGCAAGGAGTACACGGCGCTTGTACCTTCTCCACATCATCGCATACGACCGAGCTTCGCCAGATTCGCGCTAAAAGAGGTTTAGAAGCGAGGTAGAGCGTTACCTAAGAGAAGCTTACCTCTTCCTGCACCTTTCCTTTAATTTCCTTGAATTCTGCCAGCGCGACGAGATTGTCAAGATCTCCGCCATGTAAGTCTGCAATGACACGCATTCCTTCTTCATCCTTGTCCGTGTCGATGAGCCACCTACGAGGAGTGAGTATACCGAAAAGTAATACATATCAAAAAAATTACCGTGGACTTTCAGGCATAACCAAAGACCCTGCAGCAAGAATGGCTCCAATGACACACTGGATGAAGAGGGGGATGCGCCAAGAAAGGTCGGATTCAATAAAGGAGCAGAAGTAATCCGTCCACTGAGACGCATGTAAAGACACGTTCAACGGCAATTTGGGAAACTTACAACAGATGACGAGTATCCGACGATATTGCCGGTGAATTCCATGCACGCGAGAGCACCCCGCTAGGACGATTGAGCGGGTGAAAATGATCCAGAGATATAATTACATACATGATTTGGAGGAGAAATTTCGCTCTGGTAAATGGGAACGATTGTCCTACGGAGAGGTAAGAAATAATGATAGGCAGTCGAAAAGCGCCGTACGAGAGAAGGCCGACGCCGCAACCACTTATAATCCGCCCGACAAGCATTGTCCAGAAACCGACGGTGAATGTTTGGACGGCTCCTCCAATTGTGAAGACAATCGCGCCGATGAAGAGAGTTCCTCTGCGTCCAATCATGTCCCCGACTCTTCCCGCCGCGATAGAGGTAAAGAATGCTCCAATTTCTAGTACTGAGACCAGAATCCCGATTTCACCTGCGGTGGGATCCTTGAAGTATTTCACGAAGTGCGGTCCGGTAATGATACCGCTCATTACGCTGTCCAATGTTTGGAACACGGACGAAGCGCTGAAGCAAAGGCGACGCACCCTTGATCATATCCAAACTTAAAACTCAATTAGGAGTCGGGTCGAGTGATGAGAGAAATTGAACGCACCAGAAAGACACCTAGACTGGCAAAAATCGAAATGGCGTAGAGAAGGGGCTGGCCCACGAGCCTGCGGTGGGAGGGACCGTTGACCATGATGCATCAAGGTAGTGGAGTAGAGGGAGGAGCGCTTAGGTGTCGATTACCTAACCGGGCTATTCAACGCCAAACGTTGGTTGCTTCCCGCCACATCATGCCGCGTTCAAATCCAGACTCTCTGGACGATGTCTCATCCCAGAACTCCTACGACTCAGACGAGGACTTCCGGTTGGCGCAACAGGAATGGGAGGAGAGTTTACACCAGCTGCAGCAGCTCGTTTCGATAGTTCTCCTTCCGTTTTTTGGCAAATGGCTAGGCAGGCGATGGAGTCAGTGGGGTTAGTCCCTTTTCACAACTTGGTCCTCTCAAATCTCAGGTCACGCTAGCATATTCTAGATACTTGAGACTTGGCTTGAGTAGATCTTTCCTTTGGGGATGAGCGAACGATTATTATAATGTATTTATTATTACTAAGTTATTCTGTTCCATGTTTTCTGATATTACTGACCAGATGCAGTACACTATTTCCTGGCCGAGCACCGGAAGAGAACATCTCATCGGCGATTTCGCGGGCAAGCCGCCACTCTCCGCGGTCGATCAGCCCAGCCAACATAATATACCACGTATCGTCAGTTCGCGGTATTTCGTGACGAGCCATTTCGCTGCAGAATGCGAGGGCGTCCTCCAATCCTTTCGGTTCTCCTGATGTCAAGCACGCCTTGATGAGGATGTTGTACCCGCCCGTTTTCAAACTGATTTTCTTCCTCTTCATTCGTGCCATGATGTCTTGCTTGTACATTTCGATTTGTTCTGCGGACAACCACTTGCCACGGTAGAGTCCCGCGAGAATAGAGGTGTAAGTGATCTCGTTTGGCGTTACGTCCCGGTCCATTTCCATCTCGTTCAGCAAGTGCATAGCGGCTTTGAGATGCGGAACGGATCGTTCTTGCATCTGCGACTGGATAATGGCACTGTAAGTCGCGACGCTAGCCTGCACCCCTTGTCTTCGCATGATGCTCAAGACCATTTGTGGTGCATCGGCTCGTCCGACCTTCAGCAGAGCGGAAAGAATGGTCGAAAAAGTGAACACGTCTCCTGTAACTCCCGCCGACGACATTTGGTTGATGACGGCAGCCATGGCCTTGAAATCAGCCTGACGGCCATGATAGCCCAAAATCGTGTTGTAAGAAACAAGATCAGGTTTCGGGCCCTTGGCCTCCATTTCCCGGAAGATCGAGAACGCCGTTTCTTCGTTCTCTCGGCCAAAGTGGAGGAGACCGTGTAATACGGCGTTGTAGACTGTAAGGTTTTTTTCGACGGAGGAATTCGGTTTGATATCGGTCTCGAATGTCTTGAACCACTGCAGCGCTTCGGTCGACCTCTTTCTCGCAAAGAGGCAAGCGATTAATGCGCGGTAAGTGGTTGCATCTGGCTCGACACCCTGGGACGAGATTGTGTTCCAAGCCCCCAGAACTTCTTTGATCGCCCCGCGGTCGCTAAACACTCCTATCACCATGTTCCATGTCAAGAGTCCAAGACGAATCCCGAACTTTGACACGTCCCCCCATAGCTTTGCAGCACGCTCGTTGTTTTCCCGTCTTAGGAATGCGGCTAGAAAAGATCCCCAAATAAGTTCGGTCATGGCAACCGATTTGGTGGAAGTTATGAACTGTGCGTCTGCGGCAATATAAGCATCCGGCTCGGTCATAGCTTCCAGGATGGAGTCGTATAACTCTTCCAGAATGGGAGTCGATCGACGGGAAAGGTTGTCGACGTGTTTGGAGAGGGAGAGCGGCCGAGCGACTGATTTCGCAATATCGAGACGCTGAACATAGAGTTTCACTTTATTTTGTAGGGCAGGATCATAGGATATGGACCGTAGAAACTCCTCTGTAGTGGGGCGATGGAGTTGTATTTCCAGGTCGAGGAATGCTGTGAGGGCGCCCTGGAAAGAGTTTTCCATGGCATGTGCAGCCACGACTGCGAGCAGGATTTTGACCCGCGCGGGATGCGTGTCTGGCGGGATAATGGTGATGCTTTCCTCGGTAAGGTTCAAATCCGAAACTTCGGGAGTATCCCGTGTCTTTGGGAAGCGTTGGAACTTTTCATAAAGCTCCAAAACAGCCTTGGAATCGCCCCTTCTGAGATAGGCATCAAAGCAGGCATTCAATGCATCTGTTGAATCGGCCGCAGCGGCCGTTAATGCGACCTCCTCCACAAACGACTTCCGGTAAGGGTTCCATCCCGGGGAAGATTTCCGGGGGAGGAACCCTTTGGTCAGTTGACCTATTTTTTTAAGAACATCTCGGGTAAGGATGTGGAGGTGATTCGCTCGACGGAGCTCTTCCCAAGATTCGCGGACAGCATGAATATCCCGCTTTTTCAGACCTTGTCTGATGTTGAAGATGTTTTTATTGACAAGCTGAAGGTGTGGTTCATCCAACTCGACGCTAGAGGGATTGTGCCGCTCGATGATGCGCTGCCGAAGTTGCAGAAAGAGGACGGGATCAACGGTGCCATCGAGTTCTGTGAATGACGCGGGTTTTGTGGATTCCTTGGGGGGGAAAGCTGCGCGAACTTTGTGGCGAACAATGCGTGCTGGGAACGATGCAACGCGAACGGCCAGGCGCGACGAACCAAGCATGAATTGGCATGAAAATGAAAGTTGTGGTTTGTTTACGGGAACCGGGCCGATAAACGTGACATCGCGTCTTGCTTTTTCCTCAACACATCTCATTCTCAGCTTGACGCGGCGCACAACAAGACCCTCGGCATCTTGAGCTCGCATAGGCTCGTTTCCTCTAGGGAGAGCCTGCTGGATTCCGAAGACGCTCGTTTAGAAGTTTGCGACAATGGGTCACGGCAATTCAGGTTCGTTCTAGAAACGCTGTATTCGTGTCTCGCTGACGTTCTCAGATAAATTATACATCACTCATGCCGAGCATGCTGGTCAATTTGGCTCGCATTCCGCGTCCACAGGTTTCAAGCAGTCAGTTCAAAATAGCAGCCTGTGTCCTGCAATCACTCACGACTTGCTACAGAAAGGCTGAAGCACCACATCCCGGCACCATAACTCCCTTCGACTGCTGTGCGCTTTCGTTCCAGCCTTTTACGCATCCCGTATGTGCCCGGTAAGCCGCAATAAATTGTTGGCAGCAAGCGGGTTAACCAAGAGATTCAGCAATTCCGACGGTACTGGCCATGTTTTCGATCTCGTAAACATAATTCCTTGGCTCAAGTATGAGAAATGAGCCCGACTATGGCGCCAAATACTCATTATTTTATAGGCAACATAACAATCTGCATCCCATTACCAAAGAGCCACTGAATCCCACCGATCTCATTACTTTGCACTATTCGCGAAAAGAAGCATCGGGAGAGCTTCACGATCCAATTAGTTTCAAACTTTTCAGCCAGCACTCCCACATAGTCGCAATTGCAACCACAGGCAACGTCTTTTTGGCCGAAAGCATCAAAGGCGGAAGAGACCTTGTCAGTGATGTACCTTTTAAAAAGTGCGTCCCAAGCCCGTAGGATATTTCTTCGTATTTACGTTTTCTAGACAGGACGTCATCACTCTACAAAATCCTCATGGGCTTCCACCAGCTTCGGTCCCCAACGCACCGCCAGTTACTGCTCCAGTGCCTGCGCCGAAGCCCAAGCCCGCTGCTCACGTTTCGACTGTTCCAGTACAGCCAAAGCCGGCTGTTCCTTGTAAGCCTCCAACCTCTTTCATCTAATTGCCTGCGCTCATTTCTTTATCTTCGTGTAGGGAATGTGTCTCCGTACTCCAGTGGTCTTCCCGGAGCTTCCTTGACCTCAACATCTGTCGATCCGCAAACATCGTCCTCCAAATTAGTGTGGGATGAGGTTTGCTTTTCCATATCACCCGTCATTCTTGTCTTTGATGCAGCATGTTCTTGCAGGAAGAACTGATGTTCGAAGATATTTCGAACCCCTTGAAAGGAAAAGGCAAGGAGAAAGATGTTGGCAAACGCCGGGCCTACGTCCGGGTGGTAACAAACCTCGGAGGCAGCAGTCTGAATTTAGAACTCTTTTGTGAAAAAGTTGGTGAATCGACAAAAATCCCCTCACCTTACTCACTCCCACTTAGGCCCCAAAAACTTGTTACAATTTTTTGATGCTTGCCAAAACAGGCAAGATGACAGCTGCCTTTCCATCGGCTTGTTTTAATGCTTGAACAGGCAAATACGATAACTGCCTCTTCCACCGACTCGTTCCAGGATTTATGGTGGGTGTCATGCACAGATACCGGTTCGTTCTCTCACAAGCCGTCTAGATACAAACCGGTGACCCTACGGGAACTGGCGCTGGAGGGGCTTCTTACTGGGAGACCCCATTCCGGGACGAACACGATTTAAAAGGAGCCGCCCGCCACGATAGTCGCGGTACGCTCGCCATGGCTAACAAAGGTCCAGGAACGAATGGGTGGGAATCTCTGTTTATATCTTTGGGCACTCAATTTCCTGACCCCACATAGGTCTCAGTGGTATTTAACTTTCAAAGCGACACCGAATCTCGATAAAAAGCACACCGTATTCGGTAAGCTTGTCGGAGGAGAAGACGTCCTGGATGCATTGGAGAAATTACCACTCAAGGACGGCACTGAACGTCCCGCGAAACCTGTTAGGATAACGGAAATTATCATGTGCGTGTTCATGTCTGAAGGCCTTTCACCGATCTCAATGTTTTGGTAGATATCAAGACCCATTTGAAGAATACAAGACTCGTCTCGCCAAAAAGCTCGCCAGAAGGATGGAGGCAGGTCAGAGCAATCCCGCAGACAAGACTTCACAAAAGAAGGAAGGAGACGACATTAATTGGTTTGGAGTCAAGGTTGGGTCGGGAGACTCCGCGTTCGGCGCAACAACTGGCGGGGGAGTCGGAAAGTACTTGAATCTGAAAAGGCCACAAGAGGCAGTTGTAGATCAGGGCGGGAGCGATAGCAAGAAGAAGAGGAAGACCGGGTTTGGTTCCTTTGACAATTGGTAGTCCTTGTATGTATTACTATGCCGCTAAAGGTACTCGCTCCTTCGTTTCGTTGCGTACGGGCGCTGGGTCTGCGGTGATCGGTTCGTGTGTTGGCACGGACGGTAGTTGCACATCCTTGACCGGTTCTCCTTGCATCTGGGAAGCACAGTTAACGATACTCGAAGCCACAGTGATCGAGACGTACCGCCTCGGCTTGCAGCTGTCTCAACTCATCCTGAACCGCGTCCTCCTCGTCTGCTGTTAGATTGTTTGCCAGCAATTCACCGATTTCCTATTCGAACATGTAGCGCAGTTAGGCGTACATTCGTACGGGGAGCGTACCCGTTGGTATTCTCTGGCTTCTTGAGTTTCGTCCATTAGCTTCTCGACACTTTCGATGTTCATCTCCTTGTGTATTTCCTTCAAAACTTCATTTCCTTGTTTCAGTCCATGAAGTACTGAGACTTCAACCAAGGAGAATTCTATCGTAGATACCTAGGGAGGGCCATTCAAGTAAATGCCAGTCTTGAGTTCCAAAAACGTACAAGCTCCTCCAGCGTCTCGAGTTGACCGTCTGTCTTTAACAGCAGGCTCTGCTGGTACTTACGCCTTCGCAGCGCAATGACAGCACGGTCCTTCTGACCCGTCGCAAGGTGAGCCTTCGCAATCGCGTGTTCGCGCTCCAATACTACTTGAATCTGCGAGGTGGTCAACTGCGAGGCCTGGTATTTCGCCGTCCCAGACATGCCTTCTTCTGGTACTGTTTCAGCTTATCTCGTTGCAGCTTAAGACTATGTATCAAAGAGGGTGTCAAAGTGCATGCACTGCACGTAGGATAGCACAAACTCTAAGATTGCGCGGTCTTGAGGGGTGATCTTGGGAATGGATTGGTTTGCGCCCATCCGTACATAAGCGTCCGGGAAGAGAGTGGGCCAAAAATAGGATTGATGCCAGGCATCGCGTGGAAGCGACGTTGCTTCCGAGCGCGTCAACTTGAACTTGTTCACCGCGCACTGCACATACTTTCGGCCCTCATGTTATAATACCGTCAATGCTTTCGTGTCTTACCCAACGCGTCTCTCGGACGTCCCCTTACTGGAGAAAATATTACCACGACTATGTCCGAGCCTTTAGCCCAGGCAGCGGCGTTGTCCGCATACCTCTGGTCTCTCCCAAGGCATCTATCTCGCTTGTAGCTCGGCCATTTCCCCTGACGTCTCGCAGGTAATCGGTATCATGAATTCGCGTGGAACCCGGAGGTGAGAACCGCGCGCATATTTTGAACGCGACCAATAACATTCATTCGGAAGTCACCAAGAAGACTTCTATTCTTTCGCAACTCTTTCCCTAGATCCAGAAGAACTACGCTTAAGCGTTAAGAAAGCCCACGGCGTGGATTGGGATCCTTCGCAGGTTGGAGACGTCCTCTCGAGACAAGCCGTATTTATTGGCATCTATGACGGGTCAGTCTCCCAGCGCTGCGCACCGGACTTTTATTTACTTGTTAAATAGACATGGTGGATCCGCTGTGTCGCAGTATCTTCGTCAAGAACTGCATGGCTTGGTCGAGTCGGCAAACAAGTCGATGATTCCGGAACTTTATGCTTGGATACAAGAGCTAGGAGGCTATTTCAAGCGCTTCAAAGGCGGCGCCTTGACGCCCTGGATTAAAGGCACGGAAACTGCGCCTCTCGATCTCGAGGCCCGTATGACTCTAGCGTTTTTCGACGTAAGTCTAATTGTGGATGTTCTCTAATGATTCTTCACACATATCAGGTGGACCGACACCTCTCCGCAGATAGCGGGGCTCAGAGTTGCGGTGCCACTGCTTCCGTTGCTATCCTCCATTCGTTAGATTCCCCAGCCACCCCATTTTTTTCGTCTCAAAAATTGGCTTTAACGTATGTAATTCATGCTTTTTCCTCAACCAATTTAACGATATTTTAGCATTGCGCATTGTGGGTAAGAGTGACTCTCTGTCCAGCTGGGCTGTCAGCTAATGTGCTTAGGGATACGCGGGTGTTGCTATGTTCAACCGACGGTGGTAAAGTTTGGTGAGTCGTAAGCGCATTGCAAAGGCACTCGGGCTGAAATACGGACAAAGTCCGATGACGGAAAATCACCACGCCGATGCTCGTGTTGAAGCCATTCGATTGCGTCGAATGATGGGAAGCTCGCTGATTACGGACTCGTTCGGTGAATCTCGGTGAGTATTTTCCTTGGCATGATCCACGGTACTCTTTTCTAAACCTTGCCATAGCTGGATGGGTGCGCTTGCCAATACAAGATGGTGACTTGAGCATATCACTGAATTAACTGGACGGCTTACACAACTTCCAGTCTTGGCGATTTGCGTTATAAGAAATTTGGGGTTACTCCAGAACCAGAAGTCCGGACGAAACTCTTGGAAGGTTCGTCAAGACTGAACACAATCTGCGTCTCTTACCTCATCATCAACTACAGGCTCAGAATGGGCCTATCTTGTGCTGTTATCAGATGGTATTTCATCGATGTTGTCTGATAATGAGGTGGTGGATCTCGCGCGGAATGCACCGGATCCAAAAACCGCGGCGCAGCGCATACTTTCGTTTGCAGAAGAGCTTGGCGGAGAGGACAATGCCACCGCTATTGTCGTGCCTCTCGCAGGATGGGGCAAGGTAGTGAAATCAGTGACTTGTCTATCATTTCCTCAGATAGTTGTTTACAGATACAAGGGCCGGACTCTACACGAGAACTCCGAGAGTACAGGCGAATGCAGGCAGGTGTGGCCCATTTCAACTCGTTCCTTTATTATCTTGTAATGATTCATGGTTCACAGTTGGTAGCGAGCGACAACGGCGAATGTAATTTGCGGTCGAGAGGTTGCAAGTATACAAGGACGCATTTGTAGATACAGATAACTTCATTAAATTTGTGGAGATGCGTGTCCGTCAGCGCGCAAGTCGGAACCGGCTGCCCAAACGAAGCGCCCAGACGGATCTGTGAGCTTTTGGATGACTTGTCCCCTACCCAACATCGCTCGTCGAAATCCAGTTGCTTGACGAGCGTCGTGACCCATTTCTGAACTGAATGAGTTGCGGATCGCAGCAAACGTAGTGTTGCACTCGCCTCGCAGTTTATCGATCGTCTCCAATGGGATGCCTTCTTCAAGGTACACTTCGCTATTGATATCACCTACTATCATGAGTCTTGTGGAATCTGACTGGGGAGAAAGATATATCACCTGCGGTTCCGCTGTCCTTGGTTTGCGTGTCGACGGTACCCGCTGATATACAGAAGCGCGGGGAATCAAGGGCAGCTTGTGGGGTATACCCTCGTAACATGCCCTGCAGAACCTGTATATGACCTTGTGGCTGAGAGGGGGAAAAACTGAGCTGGCGCGATGTAATACGTTTTTCAACACGCACTTGCATAAACCCTCCCATGACGCCGTAACTGAGAAAGAGCTCGTCGCCACGAGTCGCGATGGCCGGAATTATCGTATGATAAGGGCGTTTGCCGCCCTTCAGTCCATTGGGATGATTTTCTTTTAGCACAAAACCAGCACCTCTGTTTTGAAGGGTGAAGCCGCATCCTTTGGGAATTGCTGGTGGAAAATGAACGACAATACGTGTGGTGATATGAAAAATACCCACCGCCAGTTCCGAAACCTGCAAGTAATATTCATAAAATGACTGGAAAAAGTTTCTGGCGCCTACCAGCATAGTTGCTCTGAATATAACTGCACGCATTGCCCCATTGATCGGCCACTACATTGCAAATCAACATCGATGGGGCTGCATCATACTGGGAGAGCAACCTGTAAAGTACACGGTGTCTGAGGAGTTCGTGGGATTCCCCTGAGGATATGTTAGATGCAAACGTCGTCACTGCACGAGGAAAATACAAACATGAACGACTTTGGGGTTCGTTTTGAGTGGATCTATGAGTTTCGCCCGAGAAGCCAAGTACTCCTGGGATATATGATGAGAATTGGTCGGAATACTTGGATGAACTGAACCTTGCTGAGCAGTTTTTCGACCGGCGCAGGTTCAACCTCGGGATCTGCAACATACCACTGAGCATCTGATACAAGATGAGTGAGGAGTTTAGGCACTGAGCAGCATAGACTATACCGGCGAAAGCAAGCCTAAGAGGTCCAAGTGTTAGAAAAAGGCATACGAACGATCGGGCACAAACCGCAGAGCCTCGATTAAGACGTGCAGATATTCAGCAGAGTTGTGTTCCATTTCAAGCAGTGGCTTTATGGTACCCTGCTCCTGGAGGTGCTCGAGAATTCCGAGGGCGATTAGAGCCGTCAGTCCTTCGGAACATAAGGTCGATATAAACAGAAGTATTCGGCGATCGCTCACCCTGCCCATTCGGAGGACACTTGTGGAATTTTTAAGCCGCAAATAAATGGAACTGGTTGAACGCAGACACCGACCTCGTAGAGAGTAACCTCATTCGCGTATGTGTACTTGATGGGGTCCACAAAAGTGGTCTCGTGCTTAGCGAGATCCTCTAGCTCCATTACACCGCCCTTGCTTTGGATAAGTTCGACGATGGCCTGGGCTACTCGTCCTTTGTAGAAGCCGTCCTTTCCATGCGTTGCAACTTCCCTGAAAGTCTGGGCCAGATTCGGGAGCTTGATTATTTGCCCCTGAAGGGGTGCTTTGCCGTTGAGAAGCATTTCATCGCCATTGGGAGAAGCATTTTTTATGAGGTTCTTAAAGAAATTAAGAGGGAGACAGCTACGGTGGAATTGCATTTCAAGCCCACCTCCGAATTTTGCCACGAGAGGCTATGGATCTCTGATACCGGAACACTGCAGGGATTTGAGCCATTGTTTGAGATGGAGCACGTCTCTCATACCCTTCTTCTGCCAGTCTGATAGCTGGTTCCAAAACGTCTGCGACGCTAACCTTCCCGCTACCGAATCGTTCGACAGTATCGACCCAGGCAGCGGCAGCCCCTACGCGCCAACATTATTTCCTGAACTGGTTATACGGAAGGCGGAGACGAGCGGACCTGGCACAGTGACAGAATTCAGGTCTGTAAAGGGAATGGAGGACCCGGTTATTCCACGTTCTCTCAGATACTCCAAAGTCAATTTCTGCGGAGAATGGCCCGATCTATGCCGAAATAAGCAGAGGCGCAAAATGATCCACAAAAACCGACCCATTCAATGCCTTTACAGTCTTGGTTTTCGCGTCAAAGAATAGACAGAATGCGTCGCTGTCACAAAATATTTAATGACCGTAGAAGAAATGAAAATACACAAGTACCCGCCGATGCCGCAGCAACTTGGTTCTGTCACATTCAGAGCGGCGGATGTTCTGTGGGCGCACACTAAGAGAAGGAGCTCAAGGATTAAGTAGAGACATACGCAACCGCTGCATCAGCTTCGAGCGGAAAATCGAGGTCGGAACTGAGAAACTGAAGACCCAAGCGCACGAACCTGCGTTTCCTCCTTTCCTTAGAATCTCAAGGCCAGCTTCGACTGCGAGCGGCTGAGATGCAGACACTATTCCCTTGGTGCTGTATACAACGGAACGGCGACTCGGGAAGCGCGTCAAGACAGGCTCGGGGTTCGCAATCTTGTCCCAATCGATACCAAATTTCGACATGGTTGAGATGGGTCTTTCCAAGAGTAAGGGAGTCGTAATCGATGCCAACCTTATCATCCCAGCATCGTGGGCTTTTCTCGCATTGGAAATTGCGATTTCGGTACGCCTTCGCGGATCACGGGGCCGCGTCCCTTCTATAGCCGGTCCGAATCGGAGCTCCGTCCATGTCGTTGCAGGTCAAGCTGCAGACGGCTTCGTCTGAATACCAAAAACTCCAAGCAGACTTGTCCAATGTAGTCGAAGCGCGGCAGGTACGTATCCGTTGGGAATTTTTTCTCGTCCAACGCAGTTGAACGCCAGCAAGAGATTGGATGCTCAGTTGTCCGAAAATGACCTTGTGAAGAAGGTACATAGCCAATTTTTGCGAGACAGCCCCCAGAAATCGAAGAGAGTCGCAGGAATTCGCCCAGCTCGCTGCGGACAACATAATTTACAAGCAGATTGGGCCGGTTCTCGTTAAACAAGATCAGGCCGAGGCGAAGGCCAACGTCGAAACGCGACTCGAGTTCATTAAAGGCGAAATGTATGTTCACAATCCACGTATACCTGGAGTATGAATTCGACCACGAATAGAAAAAGGGTCGAAGCTCAGTTACAGGACATTCAATCCAAGTCAGAAAACAAGAAAAACGAGGCGCGTCCCGTTATCATTGTGTTATATAACCGCCGACATCGATCTACCTATTACAGCTGGTGGAAATTCAAGCCGCTTTACAGCAAGCGGCACAGCAAGCCTCTCAATCACCAGGGGCTGCGTTGCCTTCCCTCGGAGGATAGCTGGCAATTGGTGTGCGGGCGCAAACATTGGGCGAAAAGTAGACTTGAAAAGTAGATTTATTGTCGCTCATGCGCATGCGTTTGCACCTGGGTTTTTTGTAACTCGCGCTCCGTCTCCGGACTGTGCAATATTGTTTCCAACTTGAATCTTTTCATCTTCGAAACTGGCGGGCAATTGCGAATGACAACAAGGTCGTCTTTGCGTAGTTCTGTGCGAAAGGATTGAGCCCAGACTTCGACAAACAATCGACGGGAACGCACTGTTCTCCTCATCGTGTGTTAGATATTTTTTTGTCCGTTCCATCCGCTGAATTCACGGCTCAGAATTTTGTCAACAGTATAGTTTTGTGGACGTTACCTTTCTGGTCAGCTTGTGGACCGCCCATCTTGACACGACTACAGTCGCTGTCTTTTGCATCAACCCCACTTTCGTTACAACGCCTCGCAGGGCCAGTGGCGGCATGGTCGAAAAGTTGAAGTTCGTTACGTGACGGAAGTGTGACTCGTCACAATCGCGGTCACGCGTTAGTACGGCAATAACAGTATAAATGAGCAAAAGATGTTTGAAGCCAAAAGAAGCTTCTGCCTTGCTCGTTAGGTGTACATTTAAAATTACAAACAGTTAAGATGCTACAAATCCGGCGCCCCGATGTTTTGCGGCTTCATGAACAACTGATACGGATCGACATCCTCCTGAATTTTTGCCAGGCGTGCGTAGTTACCCGCGTAGTACTTCCCCCTCCACCCATCCAGCTCGGGGTCGAGATAGTTTGCGTACGCGCCAAACCGTGTCCCTTGCATGCTGTTCGTGATCGAGTTGACGAGTCCATTGACATACGCTGTGCCTTGTGGAAACCAGGGACCTGTAGTGCGACCATAGAATTGACACGTCCAATGGTGATTGCGATGTGGATAGGCGGTTGCGTTTGCGTGAACGGACGAAATGACGCTGTCGCCGCCGCCCCAGAGTTCGAATTGAATGAACCAGGAAAAAGTGTTGGGGACGGAAGCGGTCGTAAAGTATTTTGCCAGCGCAACGAAAGAGTCGGACGTGAGAGGGGAGTCCTTTGAAACAACGAGGGATTTGGCGTAGAATGTATCGTGCTATAAATCATGTTAGGTCAAATTTATACACGCAAACAAGTGCGTACGATGTCGGGGGTGCCTTTAGTGGAAAGGTTCGTTCCGCCGGCAGCCTCCATCAGCGCGGGGATCCAGCCGCGTTCTTGCACATACGTGGCGCTAGGTTCGCCGGTAGCGTTGAGAAGGGACGCAGTGGTGCCGTCGAAATCTTTCCGGCTCCCCATGTAGTATCCGGCCATCTCGATGTCTTTACCCCCTTGCCAGACGTTTGCAACAATTCCCATCTCCTTCGGCGCAGCGCGGCTCCAGTCCTGGTACGCGGATAGAACCCTGGCGAATCTGTCTGGAGAGCGGTCGAGGTCGAGAAAGTTGAACGCAAATCGGACAACAGTGTCCGGGGCCTTGTGGGTTTTCAGCGTAAACTGAGTAACAATACCGAAAGCCGAACCCCCGCCACGGATTGCCTGTGAAATGCTCTATATTAGCCGAGTTCATAAGGAATACGAAGGTAGCGGACCCAGAAGATCTCCGAATTCTCTGTTTGGCTGACACGCGCGATGGTGCCGTTGGCGAATACAAGCTCGGCGCCTATAGTTTGGTCGATGACTAGTCCCCAACTTCTTGAGCCTAGTCGCAAATCCCGGGGTCAGTAGAGTGGTGGGATGTGAAAAGAGAATAGAATAAGAACCAAGTCCCCATCCACCGTTACACGCGTGTCCGCCGAGACTATAAGTGGATGAGAAATTTGGAGCTAGGCGAGCATAATATGTTACCCACCCGACATATGGACACTGGCCGTGGGCTACAGCGCGGCCGTATTTGTCGTAAAGCTCCAACGCCATGTCCCCCAAGTGAATTCCTGGCTGTACTGTGACCGTCTCATCGCTGGGGCTATAGTCGCCGACCTGTGTCATGTCGCGGAAATCGATGACAAGGGTGCCGTTCCGAGATCCAAAACCAGAGGCAGAGTACGAGTGGCCACCGGACAGAGCAGATACGTGGACGCCATATTTTTGGGCGCACTGGATAGCCTTGGAGACATCGATGGTCTGGATAGGATAAACGCGCGCGGAGGGGTTATAGTGAAATCTAGTGTTGTATCTGATCATGACAGAGTGGTGAGTGAAAAGTTGAAAGCTGAAATGCCCGGAAACATACGGCGTGGTCGAGTTCTGCCAGTTGGGGTTCTGTGAATCCTCAAAGTTCAGCCCACTGTCGGCTAAGCATGAGGCAAGAGTCGCCGCCTGGACAGAGTTGGCGAGGGCAGCGGCAAGAAATAAAAGGAGCGTAGACTTAGGCGCTAACGTGAACATGTCGGGGATGGAGGTGGGAGGAAAGAGAAGACGCGTCAGCCCCCCAACCTTGTCGCCAACTTATACTTCCCTCTGGTAGTGGTGGCTGACGCGGATATAAACTTGTGGAACCAGCATAAAAAAATCGATCAAATACGAGTCAGCCGCTGAACGCGACGATTATCCAATAGTGACATCGCCATATAAACAAAAGATCGGACTAAGATTGCAGAGGCCCATATCTTTTTCAACCAGCACCTTGAAGTTGTGGTTTGGTCGTGGTCGTTTTGAAACGCGAACCATCACATCAGTGATGTCACGGCCGCGGTTAAATGACATCAGCCGATTAGATTAGATATGCCTTTCAAGGTAATGTCAGGGTAGGACAGACCAGTTGAAGCATGAACCCGCATAAACAGGGTTTGAACTCCATATCAAAGTTTTATCGACTATTGGAGTCTGACTACGAAAGACTACATTAATATTCAAAGCTCCGATATACTGTATTTTTACGTTCAAATCGACAGGGGGTGTGACGCGTGACCCGTTCAACCGATTCGACATTTCGACACCGGCGAAAAATTTGCGTGACACCAGCAAAAAAATTCGATTTTCGAGACGAAAATTTGCCTTGTTGAGTTGTCCAGGCAAATTTGGACCCCATGTCACGCTTGGGAGGTTCGACAAAGGGCCGCGTGACGCGTGACCCTTACCGAATTTCGATACCGACTGGGGGGTGCGTGACGCGTGACTGTCGATTTGAACGTAAAAATACAGTATACGACATTATATCGAGTCCTATCTTGGTCCTATCTTACGTAGGTGCGTATTTTGATTTTCCACGAAGAGTTGGCCCAAATCTGACCAGATTTTAGTACGCTACACGCAATTGCATATGTGGGCGTGAAATACCTCTTTAAGATGATTGGAATAGGAACCATCGCAAGTGCGACAAAACCTAACAAGGACGAAGCCCACCGGGCTCCCAACGCATTGTACATCTGCGTAGCAAAAAGCTGGTCTGCAATGAGATGAATGCACAGAAAAAGGCCACAGCAACGCACCGGGAATACAGCTCCGAAAATACTACGAACAACAGTGTTTCCCGCAAGAGCCGAAGCTGCCATCTGCAAGTAGGTATCTCATAAAAGAGCAGGGTCAATCCGGTAGATTGGGGATGAGTAACGCTAATCACCTATAATGTAATTACTAGAACATGAATGAGCAATGACCACAAGTCCTGAAAGAAGCCAGGGCTTACAAGAGAGATAACTGTCGAGGAAATAAGAACAAGTTAAGCAGGGAAATTTCAGCACGCACAAATATCCAACTGATAGCAAATCCCATGGGGAAGCCTGAAAAGAGGGGAAATGGGAGAGAAATGGAAGGGAAAGATGTCCATCTAAAGTATGCTCAGCCGACGGCAATGAATACATAGATACTGCGGTTGTACCCAAACCAAAAGAAGGCCACAGCATACATGGGTGCAGCGATTAGTGCCATTTCGAGCCGAAATTCCGGGGGGACTGTTGCGGGTGCCAATCTCGCAACCTCCCGTTCATATCGTGGGTTAAAAACGAATACTGATATGGTGACCTATGCATTGTACGAGTTTAGCGATGTGTATTCTTGCGAAAAGAGACTTGATAATCACGGCTGCGACTCCTCCAAGCATTATTGGTAAAAACATGAGGCCAGAGATGCCGGCATTCAAATGGTGGCCTATGGTGAATACGATAGGATAGGCCTGGCACAGACAAAGATGCACAGACAAAGATGCACAAAAAGACTTGGACGCCAGTAGGAGTCTCCTACCTCAAACAAAAGGTACAAGCAACTAGAAGCCATTAGAAAATATTTTGAGCACCGCAAGTAAACCCACCCGTAGACAAAACTCATATAAACGGTGATAGCCAAAAGCATAGGCTGTTTGTGTGTGAATTCGATGGGATGGGCTTGTTTTGCCGGGACATACCTCTCGAAATAAAACTTTGAAGGGACGCGCAAGAATATTTTCAGCTCGTTCCAAAGGCGAAAGATGTATTTTCTCCATAGGAGCGCAAAAACGGTCGTCTCCGCTTTCTTCTCTCTTCTTCTTTGCGATCCTGGCCAACAGTACGGGTCTGAAATAATCAGATCAGATAGACGTAAGGCTCGGAGAATGCAGAAATACGCGTAAGTTTCGGGGAGCGTCAGGACAATCAGAATACAACAGGCGCCAGCCTAACACGAAAAGTTAAACAGAAGCCGAAGCGAGCAGCGGTATATCTCGCACAAATAGGGCCAGCACCCAGAAAACCCAGCGAAAATTGGTACCTGGAATAAATGAGCGTATGAAGGGTGTATGGCGAAGTTGATCTAACCCGAAATAGCAATGAACCCAGCCACAGTCTAAAGCGCAGTTAAGGAGAGAAAGAATATAAGAGAAGTATATTCACTGGTCCGATTGTCTGACAATAGGATAAGAAGAGAAATAATATAAGAGAAGCATATTTACTGGTCCGGCGAATGGGGCAAGGGTAAATAGGGCGAGAGCCTTGCCTAGCGTAGGCAAGAGATGGTCAAAGCTTGAATAGACTCGACAACCAAGACGAAGAAACCTCTGGTACTGGCGTCCCATATATCTGATATCACGGCGCCAGAATTTGTGAGAGGAGCGGCTGCAAATACACCTCCCAGAAAGCGAAAGACAAGAATGGACGCTCCGTTTTTCGCCAGAGCTGCTCCGACTTGAAAGAGCTAGAACAGAAAATATTAAATCAAGAGGTCGTGGAAGAAGAACTACTGACCGTATAAACCAAGAAAGGATAGATAAATACAGGCCGTCTTCCATATTGCTCCGAGAGCGGGCCCCAAAGGAGGGGGCCTAAAAATCGTTGGGAAAGAAGAAAAATAGTGCTTGACCAAAGTCACACACCTACACAGTAACCCGCCTGCGGAATTATCCACGGTCGGTAAATTTTAAGGATGGCTGAGACGTACCACAAATAACGATATAGCCAGGACTCCAACTTCTTCTGACAGATGATATTCCTCCATCAATTGAGCTGCGATTCCAGAGGCTAAAGAAAATTCAGAAGTTGTCCATAAATGGTCATTGGATAGGCATACGTGCAGCGCTCGCAAAAGTTCTGTCGTTAAATTGAAATTCATGGATTCATTTGTTCCAAGAGAAGAACGACATACGCATTGAGAACCAGCATCCCCGCGAGAGCGGTCAGATACCTGTGTAAGGGTTCGCCAACAGAAAAATCAAGGTAAAATCTGCACAAACCACCGCCTTGCGTTAGACCAGTTCTTGGCCTGTCAGACCAACGAAGCTATTCAGTCTATGAACGTACTTTTGGATTGGCGGGATCTCTCTCTTCGAACGAATCTATCAGGTAGGGATCTCGTTTGTCATCAGAAGGTTCTTCGAGATAGCCCGGAGCAGGAACAGCTTCAGAGTCGTGTATTGTTGAAGAGCGTTGACTAGCATCATTGTCCGCCATGGCGGATGTGGATAAGATATGAGCGAACGCCCAAACCTTTTATCGTGCTTACTGAGATCATAGGGAGCGGCCTCCGTCCGTTGTGGGACGGCCTAATGACAAAATCACATTGCGTTGTGTGCTCGAGTCGCTTAAACCTTTTTACTGTATTAGGGACTCGTCTACGGATCCAGACTGCAATGACGAAGCGGGTGACTCAAGGAGTCCGACGTCTACGAGTTCCGGAAACTAGCCGGAAAATATCACACAGAGCCCGAGCATTGGATGAGGAGGAGAATCAAAAGTACAACGCGTGACGTCACATCAAACGCGATTGACCTCAGCCTTGACGCCAACTCCAAGCGGCCCGACATGGATTTCACGGAAGTATACAAACATTCCGGGACCAGCAGCGTCTCATTCAGTCCTGGAGCGCATCTGATTCTGACGGCCGTCCAAGACCGTCTGGTTCTACGCCGTGCCGATACTTTCCAGATCATGCAAACATGGCTCTTGGACGCGTCGGCTACCGCAACCCAGGCACTTGTTTCGGTGAAATCAAAGGGAGGCCAGCCCGAGACCATGATCCTCGGGTGGTCATGCGACGCCGAGTACGTGCTGGCTGCCTCCGCCAAACGAGGCGTCGTTCATGTATACAAAGTCCAAGACGAAAAATGGACTGCTCGCATTGAATCTGGGGCAGAGGGCAGAGTCCAATATTGCTTTGCTTTTTAGCTGGGCGACTTAAAGACTGTCTATAGGCCTAATCAAGGCGGAGTGGGCCCCAGATGGCAGAACGATCCTTTGTTTCTCTCAGTGGGGAGTGAGTTAATCAGGCTCTCCTGCGGGCACAGCGTTAAATCGTCTGGCGCAGCTGCGAGTAACTGTCTGGTCGTTGGTCACCGGTACCGCGACTTACATTCAATTCCCCCTGCACCCAGACACAGGTACATAGGCTTATGTTGATTTTTTTTGTGTCCCATTAACGATAAAAATCGAGGCTACGCGTTCCGTTCTGACGGACGTTACTTTGTTTTGGCTGAACGCCACAAGTCGAAGGACACAGTAGGGATATATGATACCGCGGATTCTTATAAGCTAGTTCGGGTAGGTGTTTCTATCTCGTCCTAAATCATTCTCATCTTCCGGCCAGCATTTCCCGTTACCCACCTCTTCGCTAGCATCTCTGGCTCTTTCTCCGACCGGCAACCACCTCGCTGTGTGGGAAGGACCAATCGAAGTTCGATTTCTCGGGTTAATTATTCGTGCAACTGACGTTCGCCTAGTATAAGTTATATATTTTGTCTCTGGTGGGCGATATTCTGGGAACGTTCTCCCCTGATCCAGATCCTGGATTCGGTATTCGAAGAGTCGCATGGCATCCAAGTGGGATGTTCCTCGCAATTGGTGGATGGGATGATAAAGCAAGCCGCTTGTTCGTTAGCCTATGATTACTGACATCGTTTTCGTAGATCCACATCCTCGATCTGACTTGGTCTGTCGCCGCTACCCTGGAGCTCTCAGGGCGTATTCCCGCCGATGTTGTATGCATGTCAAAGTATTCGCTTTCATGCAGTAACTGATCAACACCCTAGGCTATCTGGCGAGAACCATCGAAGTGGCAAGAAACAACGGAGGGTCGAGGCTTCTTATCTTGTAGGTCGCGAGTTCCCGACCAAGTTCTCTTGACGAAATATGTCAGACGAACGATTGCAGGGCCCACATTCAATTGCTCTGCAGCGGGCGGACCATACAAAGCCGAACCCAAAAAGCGGTGCAGTGCAGCTTGAGTGGAACAAGAGCGGATCTCTCTTGCTCGTTCGTTTCGGTGAGTTGATACGGGGCTCGTGCCATTCCAGAAATAATACGTTCTCCCTTCCGCAGAGAACTCACCCACTGCCGTGCACATATTCAATTTCCCCTCCCCGGAGCAAGATTTTTTACCCAGATTGTGCACAGTTCTTCTGCACACTCGGCCGGTGATGCACGCGCGATGGAATCCTGTTCGCAAAGGCAGCCTGGCTTTATGCTGTGGCGCGCAGAGTCTGTACATGTGGAGTGATGAGTGGCTGGGTGAAAGCGGAGAGGAGGAGATGGCAGAATGTATCGGAGTACCTGCAAGTAAGTCGGCAGAACATTCCAGACAAATCCGAATTCATTTTTTTTTGGACAGAGAATTTCGAGACACGCGATCTCAGGTGGACGCCCGACGGGAAGGGTGCTGTATTGATGGACAAGGAGTTGTTCTGCTGTGCTTTTGAAGTCGAGGAGGCGCTTGGATAATCTGTTCTAATCTAATCTAATATTGTTTTCCGTTATTTGGGTCAACCCGGCCGACTTGCCGCCACACGCGTCTTGGTAAACTTGTTTCTCTCCCTCAATGCTCTCTCGGTCGTTGAGAGCAGCCAGCGCCCTTCGTCTCCCTCTTCGCGCCAGTGCTTCCTACGCCACTAAACCTGGTTCTCAACCTCCCAAGGATAAGCGCTCCGCTGACGAGTCGCCTGCTCCGAAGCACGAAGAGCCAGAGCTGCCCAAGGACCTCGAAGGGTTCTTCAAGCAGCAGCAACGGCCGTCCAGCTCTAAACCAGAGTCATCCGAATCCAATTCCCAGAAAAACTCCCGCCCGCCCCCTCCTCCCCCGAACAACAACAACTTCAATTTCTCCAATACACAGTTTGCCTGGTTAGCGACTGCCTCTCTCGCCTACTTCCTCTACTCCAGCTCCACCGGGCCCTCCTCGCGCGAGATTACATGGCAGGAGTTCCGCACCGCCTTCCTGGAGAAAGGTCTGGTCGACAAGCTCATTGTGGTGAACGGACATAGGGTGCGCGTCAAGCTACACTCCAATGCTACCGGAACCATGTACCCGTCATCCACCTTCGGTGCTGGCGAGTATCATTTTTCCATCGGCAGCATCGAGGCCTTTGAGCGCAAATTGGATGACGCTCAGGTCGAGTTGGGCATTCCCAGCCACGAACGCATCCCCGTCGCCTATCACGACGAAATGTCCGCGTGGCAGACTGCACTCGACTTTGCGCCTACGGTCTTGACCATCGGTTTCCTCGTCTGGCTATCCCGAAGGGGGAGCGCCAGTTCTGGTGGCGGCATATTCAGCATCGGAAAGAGCCGAGCCAAGCTCTATAACAAGGATACCGACGTCAGCGTTAAATTCAAGGATGTCGCCGGCATGGACGAGGCGAAGGAGGAAATTATGGAGTTTGTCAAATTCCTCAAAGAGCCGGCAAAATACGAAAAGCTGGGTGCCAAAATCCCGCGAGGAGCGATCTTATCCGGTCCTCCGGGGACAGGGAAGACCCTACTTGCGAAGGCGACGGCTGGAGAGGCTTCCGTCCCCTTCCTTTCCGTCTCTGGTTCCGAATTCGTCGAAATGTTCGTCGGAGTCGGTTCGTCGAGGGTACGGGATCTCTTCGCCGACGCGAAAAAGCACGCTCCTTGCATCATTTTTGTCGACGAGATCGATGCCATTGGCAAGTCGCGCGCAAAGGGCGGCAACTTTGGGGGCAACGATGAAAGAGAATCCACTCTCAACCAACTTCTCGTGGAGATGGATGGATTTGGAACGAAGGAGCATGTCGTGGTATTGGCGGGAACGAATCGACCGGATGTGCTCGATGCCGCCCTCATGCGGCCGGGTCGCTTTGACCGACACATCGCCATCGACCGACCCGATGTCTCTGGACGCAAAGGCATCTACCTCGTTCACCTCGGCCCTCTCCGACTACACGAAGACCTCAAAGACGTGGACTCCCTAGCCCAGAAGCTCGCCGTCCTCACACCCGGTTTCTCTGGCGCTGATATCGCAAACGTCTGCAATGAGGCAGCTTTGCATGCAGCCCGGAAGGCCTCGGAGTACGTTGAATCGGTGGACTTTGATACCGCAATTGAGCGTGTCATCGTTGGGCTGGAACGGAAGAGCAGGGTGTTGAGTGCGGAAGAAAAGAAGACCGTCGCGTACCATGAAGCGGGTCATGCAGTGTGCGGATGGTTCTTGGAGCATGCTGATCCGTTGCTCAAGGTGAGCATTATACCGCGAGGAACTGGGGCACTGGGTTACGCGCAGGTGAGTTGATTGCACTCGCAAAACAACTTTTCCATCGTTTCTTACTGGTTTACTTGTAGTACCTTCCACCTGACCGGTATCTCATGTCCACACCGCAAATGACCGACCGGATATGCATGACCTTGGGCGGTCGTGTCTCCGAGGAGATCTTCTTTGGCTCTGAGAACATCACATCAGGCGCACAAGACGATTTGCAGAAGATTACTCGGATGGCATTTGAGGCCTGTGCTAACTTTGGGATGAACGAGGTTATTGGGCCGGTCAGCTATGGTGGCGACCGCGGTGCCAAGGAGGGCTGGACAAAGCCTTTCAGCGAGAAGACCGCCGAAATGTTGGATAGTGAAGTCCGCAAGATGATCACGTACGCTCCTACATAACTATTCGCACACAAAACGCTGATCTCTTCCTAGTACTGCATACGGACGCACGCGGAAACTGCTCACGGAACATCGGGAAGACGTGATTAAAGTAGCTGAGCTGCTGCTTGAGAAGGAGAATATAACTCGGTTAGTGCATGGATGTTCTGAACTGACCAATTCTGACCTGCCTTCAGCGAGGACATGATTCGCCTTCTCGGCAAACGTCCATTTGTCGGCCGATCTGACGATATGGACAAGTGGTTGGACCAACATCGCGGGTCGGAGAAATCTGCACCCCCGCCGCTCGAAAACCTTGGTGAAGGATCTGTTGATGGGCCCATTCCTGTCGCAGCATCGGTACGGATAGATGAGAGATAACACGTTCACTACCAGGCTTTAAATCTCTGTACTGTATCTAATAAAAATCCCTAAATCTAAAGATAATGCTTGGATAATGCGAGTTGAAGACTGTTTAGTATTGCTTAAAGCCAAGGCTGTGGGCTTGGAAAGGAAACAATTCATGTCCCGATCCATCACAGTCGAATATACCGTGAATCCTCCACCGTCTTCGGGGCAAAGCTATGAGCTCCCCACGTCAAAGAAACACGAAATTAAAATAGGAGGATCGTCGACCGAGGCAGGACAGTCGGAATATTACAAGATGTTGCGCGAGAGCATTGCCCAAGCGCGGCACGAAGTTGGCCAGGAGTTGACTGCATGGCGGGATGCTGTCGGGAAAGCCGAGTTGAACAAAGAGACCAAGAAAGTCAAAACAGACGAGGAGGAAGAAGTAGAGGACGAGGACGATGCATGAGGGAAGAAGAGATCCATTGGCATCTAATTACTGCGCGTCGCTTTACCCCGTGGACGCTCCCGAATGACCATTTTGTTGCTGTTCTTTGGTCCCTTGGGGCCAGGTTTCCTCGTCCGCGTCCCCTTTGCGCCCCAACCCCAAATAGACACAGGATGCTTGTTGGATTTTGATTTTCCACGTCCACCACCGTGGGGATGGTCGTTACTGAGTACAGTAAGTTAGACCGCGAAGGGGAAAAATATATGGCGAAGGACGTACGCGTTCATGGCCACACCACGGACACTAGGTCGCCTGCCCAGCCAACGCGCTCTCCCCGCCTTTCCCAAATTCCGATTCTTCCACAACGGATTGCTGACCCTGCCGATCGTCGCGCAGCAATCCAGCAAGACCTTACGGACTTCACCACTCTGCAGGCGCACATGAGTGTACTTGCTATCGAATCCTACCACCTGTGCCGCGGAGCCCGCAGACCGTACAAGGATACCAGGGCCTGTTGGGACGAGGGCGACATTGTGGATGACGGTGCCGATGGGGATGAGGCGTAGAGGCAGGACGTTGCCGGGCTTGAGAGTGAGCGTCCGCAAGAGACCAAGCGCGAGCGATTGCGACGAAGACTGCTCCAACTCTTGTACCATTATTTCTTCCGCACTTGCACCTTCCTGACCATCTGCCTCCGCCAGCGCCCCTGCCGTTCCGTTAATTCTAGACACGTCGAGCCCGGGCACGAATCCTTCTGGGATGCCGCGGCGGAAGCTCTGCACCTCGTCGCCCGCACGGATGCCCTCCGGCGCGACGATGTAGCTCCACTTCTTTATCCCTTCTGCTTTTGGATCGCGGCTTTTGAGCAACGCAATGTGCGCGGAGCGGCCCGGGTCGTACTCGATGCGGATGACGTCGTGGACGCCAGGCTGCTCGCGTTTAAAATCGAGGGTGCGTATACGCTGTTTGTGGCCGCCGCCGCGGTGGCGGACGGTGATGCGGCCGTGGGCGTTGCGGCCACCGGTCTTGCGCTTTGGGATGGTGAGCTGGAGGACGGGTCTGCCCTCCCAGATGTGGGGGTTCAAGGGGCGCTTGAGATGGCGGATGCCCGGGGAGACAGGCTTATACGTTTTAAACACGGCCTAATTTTTGTTTCGAGTTAAGACTGATACAAAGCGTCGTCTGTTAGAAAGACTACCTTTGTGCGCGACATGACCTCGTCGAGCTCGCGTTTTTTTGCCAGTTTCCGGAGCGCGAAACGGCTCTCTGCATAGCCGCGCACATTATAGGGCACCGCGGGCGAATCCAGTAGCCGCGACGCGCCGCGTCTCAGAGCAGAGAGCATCCAGTGTAAAATTGAGTGACCGTGACAGTCACACCATGAATGCTTTACGAAAGACGTCCGTACCCACCACCATCTGCACGCCTTGCAGCGCAGCCCCGATCCACTGTTGTATTTTTTCTTTCTCCTCACCCGCAACCCGCACCACCGCCCCTCCGTCCCCGAATGCGCTCAGCGACCACAGCAGCCCCGCCGGTGCACCCGTCTTGAACACAGATATCCGTCCGTATTCCTCCGTGAGTGCCCCAATCACGCCCTGCACCTGCGGCCCGTACAGCAGCAGCGTAGCATAGCATCCATACGGTTCCAGTTTGCTGGCCAGCGTGCGCACCGGCAGCGTCGTCGCATCCTCTTCGTTCTCAAGCAGCATCACGTCCTTCGCAACGCGCTTCCCGTCCACCACGATCTCGTTGACGCTGTAGTATCGCGAAAACACCCACTCCTCTCCGAGCGACTTGCGCCCCGACGTCACCCAGTCGAGCACCACGAGCGACGCGTCGGCTGCGAGGTGGAACGTTTGAATCTGGTTGTACGACGCGGAGCGAAAGCATGTAACGGGGTCAGGCAGGAGGAACAGGCTGCCGCCGGACGAGACCGTAAAGTCCATCCGCTGTGTGGTGACCTGCAGGGTGTCTGTACTGGCCGCTCGCTGGCCCGGCCGGTATTTGAAAACCTTTGTAGATCCCTGTGCGGACTATGTTGTAGTTCTCTTACGCGTCCGAATATATACGAACGTGCCTGTGAAAGCAGTACTAGATTTGCGCGCGGACCAACGTCGACCGACAAGGAAACGTAGTCCCCGCTGACGAGGCCGCCGCCATACGTGATCAGATATACAACTCCGACGCGGCTGGGGCGGGGAGATAGGAGCTTGAGCGGGTATGTGGACGAGAGCTCTGAAAATACTGCCTCGGATCCGTGCAATTCAAGCGATATCCGACCGCGCCCAGCAGTCGTGTTCAAGTTGACCATGGTGGCAAGAAGCAAGTTGTCCAAGTGAGTGTGCGTTGTCATATTCCATATTGTTGTAAGGAGCTACATATCGAAGGCCTACACGTACGAAAAGTAGCAAAAATAACAAAAGCCTGAACCTACAATAAAGTGATATGTACAAGAATCCAAAAATGCACAAGCCTGGGCAGGTACAATACAACCCAGTGAGTACGAGCGAGAACCAGCATACAAAACTATATACGAAATCAGCTGTACTTGCGTGTAGCCAGTTCCCGGATTTCATAGAGATACGAGCGGTCTGGTTCAGCGAAAGGATCTGGTCTTGACGCGAAGTTCCATCCCTTCATCTCCACACGATGCCGCTCCTCCGCTGTTCTACAGCCTGCGAGGAACGCCTCGTCCACGTGGTACACCATGGACGCCCGCGAGCCGCGCTCGCTGTCCGATTCCGACATGGCGCGCACATACGATTCGCTGCGTGCAGGGCTCGGAGCGGCAGACGGTGTCGCAGTGGTGGCGCTGGAATTCGAGGACGCAAGCTGCAGACTGGCGCGAATGGTCCCGCCTTTGCTCTCCCACCCCTCCTCGTCGTCCTCGTCGTCGGCGAGGTTCGCAAACACGTCAGGCTCGTCTTCGTCCGGCGGTAATGTCGATATCCAGCACATTCGTGCGGGATCGAAAATCATGTTGCCTACTATCCGTGCGCCGTTCGCGAAGGAGCCCACAGGGGATCCTATCGATGACCCTGTGAGATGCGTGATGAGGGCGGGCCGGGTGGAGGTTCCGACTGCGGCGTCAAAGTCGCGCAGAACCTGCTCGTTCCCTTCCCAGCGAAGCGTCTGAGGGTTCCACCTCATATCTCCGACGACTATGCACGAGAAGTCAGTTTATAAGAAATGGACTGTCGCAAAACGGAACGCACCTCGAGGAGCGCCAGATCCGCCTAGATTACGAATAAGCGTAGGTTTCTTCTTCCCTGGCGCGGTGGGAGAAGAATTCTGCTTCTTCTTCCTTGGAGGTTCCGCAAATTTAGGAAAAAGCTCTGGCTTGGAAGCAGTTTTCGCGTTGTTGGAGGTGGAGGGCCCCAATGGCGAATGTGCATCTAAAGGAAGGTCAGGATGGGGCCAGGCCGAGCACGAAAAAGTAATCGTACCTAGACTTCCTCCTTCTGAACCCTCTCGCCGCTTCCGTCTCATGGTGCCCTTTTCAGACTTCGACGGGTAGCTACCACCTGGAACACGGTTTCCGTAGCCTTTCGGCTGAACGCGATATTGGCTCTCTTTATCGCGATCCGTCGGGAGATCCTCGAACCCATCCAGCTCCGTCCCGTCTCCGAATAATCGTTGACGTTTTGGTCGCCGAAGGACTCGGGGAGCAGCCGGCCGTGGGGGTGCAGCAAGTTGGGGGGGCGGGCGTGTGGAGAGGTTTGATAATGGTCGTGGAGGGAGAGGAGACATGGAGCGGAAGAGAGGAGACTGAGATCCGGAGGCCGACGATGGGCCGTGGAAAACAGTGGAGAGGGCGGGGCGGGATTTCGACCGCGAAGCCGTGGGCATGGTGAGGCGGAGGGCTGCGGGATTGGTGGATGGGGTGGATGGGCGGGTCGGGGGAACTTTGAATTCCCGGTTCTTGAATGTTTTTGCGCGAGACGCTGCCGTTGGCTCCTCGTATCCTGCCTTTGACGTGCCAGCGGAGACCGAACCAGAGCCTGACGCTTGGTTACTACTGGTTTCCATGAGGGACGACAGGGAGGCTTTGCGGGTGAGCTTTCGGGTGGTGGATGGTGGTGTTGGAGGCTTCAAGCCGGAGTGTGATTTTTGTCCACGGAGGTTGCCAGGTTTAGGAGAAAGGAAGGATGAGGGTGCTGGAGGAGGCGCGCTGGTCTGGGTGCGGGTAGGGGGTCGAGAGATGACCGGCGACTTGGCCCTGTCAGGTTTTAACCGAGACGAGGGTCGTAAAGATGAGGACAGTCGTTGCGTCGGCATGCTGTTGGAGCGAATGTTGAAGATGCGCTGCGACTGTAGCTGTTGGTTGGTGAGGAGTCGGCTAGGACTGAGCTCGAAATCATCGTCGATGATGAGACCCGTCTCGAAATCATCCTCTGCGTCTGGCCGAGACACACGAAGATGGTTCTCGGTCACCTCCGCTTTTTTCTTCATCTCCAAAAGCTTCGTGAGGTGACGAGCTCCCTTGCCCGACTCGAAGATACCCAACGGAATAACAAGCCCCTCCAGCTCATCATCGTCATCATCGTCCTCATCTTCTGTTCCCGGGAGTGACACGGAAGAAGTAGAATTGGACGACGGTGATGCATCTGCCAAGCCGAGCGAGGAATAGGCATCGGACGATTGGGACGACGAGGTCTGGTCCTTGTCGCCCCATTCTAGGGATGTTTTGGATAACCGATGATTAAGCGTCAGAGGAGCGAGGGAGAGTTGGGTTAGATCGGAGGGGAGCGAAAAGGCATCCTCAAAGTCCTCGTCAATGGGACTATGAGGAGTCTTTAAGGCAACAGCTTTGGGCAAAACTGCGACCTTGATCGTGGACACCCCCTCGTCATCTTCGTCGTCGACTTCGGAGAGGGTTTGCGAGGGCGGATGATGAACATTTGGGACGAAGCCGGGGCGGATATGACCTGGGAAATGGTCCCGGAGCGCCCGGGCTTGGCCAAGTCCATCTCGACGTCCCAATCCTCGTTGTCTTCGTCGTCATCCCGGTCCGTATGAGCATGGATTGCATGGCCATCTGGGAGATCGAAGTCTGCATCAGACCATTCCTCCCGGGCCAGCTGGAGAGAAGGGGCGGGAACAGCGGTCATGGCAGGAAGTATTAGGCTGGATTGTTGAGTAGCGAGTAGAATCGGAGGTAAAGGATGAGAAATGCGATGCGCCGGCGTTGTAGTGGGGCCGAGCGACGCGGGGAAAAGAGAAGGGCGAAGGAGGAGGGGAAAGTGGGGAGGCTAAATCCCCAGGATAGCGTTTAAGCCAAGGCGGAGCCTCGGAGAGCGACAGACGTGCAAAGTGCGGAGTGAGAGAGGTTATTGTTTGTACACACAGGTGGATGCCAAACAAAATAAATTATTCAGCCTCGTGTCACAAACAATAAAAACATACAGTTGAATGGTTCAAGGGCCGCAATGCATAATGCATAATGGCTCATGAATCATGATGCATTATGATCCAATTATTAGTACGGGAGTAACTGCCGATATTCTTTCGCTGCGTTCTCGATTTCATCCGGTCCATTGTATTCTGCGTCCTCGTCCATGTCGCTCGGGGCATTCTCTTCCCAACCCTCCAAGAACTCGTCAAGGCCCCGCCGTAACCGCAGCTCCCTCTCCGCCATTGTATCCGCAAACCCATTGAGCTCTTGCGCACTGAACACCCCGCGGAGGGGCCCGAAAGCGACCAGATATAACTCTACACAAATCAGTCCATTGCCTTGTACTTTTTTTTTTGCAGCTCACACACCTTTAACCAATGGGCAATCACCAAGCGCCCGAAACAGCAGCTTCTTCGCACGGTTCAGTTGGCCCGTTCGGATCTCGAATTCAATGAAGATGCGCCATAATATTGCGCTCTGCCTCGTCCTATGAAACTTCCGTGAGTAGTGTGTAATGTGTGGTGCACAGAAACGCACCGCTCGCTGTCCACCGCCGCAGCCAACCCACTCCTTGTTCGCTCAACCTCCGCTTCCCATCGACTTTTGTCCCACCCCGCGATCCACACCTCTTCTATCCTTCGCAAAACACCCTTCTCCACTCCAAGACCCTCCCCTAGCATCGCCCGTACCTTGCCCCATACCCCCTGTCCTTTTTCCCCTTCCAAGAACACACCGAGGAGCACCGAGTTGCTTGGATATAGCTTGATAGCCTTCTCCACCCGTTCTCGGAGCAGCACCGGCGGTGTTGGGTTCCGGAGGACCGCCCCGTGTCGATAGAGCATAAGTAATTGACTCAATATGAACCTCTCGTGCTGTGGACTCCCGACTGTCTCCCGCGATAGTTGATTATCGAATATCTGGAGAGCTTGTTCAAGCTCATTGCTTGTTAATAGCTCCATCAAAGCTCTGAGCTTTACCCAAGGCTCGCGGGCCTCTCCGTCCTCGGCGGCGTCAACATTGTCATCCAAGTTCCGTTTAGCACGCAGCAATACGACGCCTCCGGAACCTTCAATGCCTACGGAACGCAAAATGACCTTGAGAGCTGCATCGGCCTTACCGGCAAGCCATTCCAGTTCCGCCCAATCCCACCACAGCTGGCCCGTCCCTGGCCGAGCTGCAGGAGAAGGAGTGGAAAGAACGGTTTCGTAGACTTTACGTGCATCATCCGACCGGCCACGCAGCTGCTCCAGTCGTCCATGCGCTGCCCAGTGAACCAAGGAGTCGGGAGCCGTAGAAAGGAACCCACGCGAGAGTTTGAGAGCGCTGACACGAATATTGTTTAGTTCGCATAATACAGACACGAAAAAGAAACCCACCTTTTGACACTAGTAGCAGCTGCAAACGCTAGAGCTAACAGGTCCCAATGTATATCGTTGTTTTTCAGACGAAGTTGCTCGAATACATTTCGGACAAATGTCAAGTCGACGCCATCTAGGTCCTCTTGATTCCACAGAGCCCTGGTTTTCCCATCCGCAGAGGGAACTTCCAAAGGGCGTACGGTGCACCAGCCCCAAGATAAGATTGGGTTGCAGAGCCCATTGGTGTATTCGCGCTCTCTTCCTATGATCACACCAGCAACCGCATCATTGACGATTCTGCTCTGAGACCCCTTGGGAAACATCGCATCCAGATACGCTGGGCGGGTTAGGTACGTGTGACACCATCTGTCGTCCAAATTTACGGAAGCGTCGGATACCGGTTCGTGTGCAGCCGTGAAGCCAGGTAGATGGAGTCCCAGAACCGTAAGCCATGCGTAGCGGAAGACGACCTTTGCGCTGGGTAAATCTAAATTCAACAGGAGATCCCGCACATCCGTAAACATAATAATCGCGTATGGATCGGAGTCGGCTTCGGGATCCGTAGAACGCCGCGGTAAGAATAGCGCCCGATCCGCAAAGGACTCGGAGAAGCCGAATTTCCGGTATGGATCAAGGTCTTCTACGGGGGTTGGATTGGACTGCGATGAAGGAGGAGCTGAGGGACGCCCAGATGAGTACCAGGAGTCCCATCCTTGTGCGCCGGCTTCTCCTAATCTTGGACATTCGGACTCCCAGAACTCTTCTAGAGAATCAAGGCGATGTGGCAGAGGAAGCCCATAAAGCGCCTGCGGTATTCGGAAAGTTCTGTATCGAGTCAATTAGACAGATTAGTAGAATTTTCGAAAGCCTCACAGTTCAGCCTGCGCTTGGAACAGTGCCGTAGCCCTCTCCCCGAATCCTAGAAGTAGAATAAATGAAAGTCACGAGGCAGAAGGATAGGCTAACCCGTATGCTGAAAGGCGACAGCGAGCCGCCAGAATATCCTCACTTGACCGACTTCGTCGTGTGGCACAGCAGCAAGTGCTCTCTTCGCATCCTCTACGACAGCAGATATACCCCTGGTGCCTTTCCTTATCCTCCATTCGAACCATTCCATCCATATTTCGACGCCTTGTACCTTCCTCAACGCATCCTCCCACTCGGCTCTCACTTTACTTTCATGCCACACCTCTTCTCCAGCTTGAAGATATTTGACCCGTAGCACACACGAACTACCATTTACGACTATTGCGCGTGAAAGGATTGAAATTGACATCTCGGAGCGCGCCCGGGTTGCATTCTTGGATGTTGTCGGAGCTGTCAACAGAGTATGCGATAGCAACGACAACCAATTGGACACTGAACGAGGTTCCGCAGCAAGTCGCTCGTTTATGGATTTTAATGTAGTCTGGTAAGAGTTGCGGGTCTCGTCCTCGCTGGAGTCGCCGATATCGGATTCAGCTGCGTCAGACTCGGACTCGGAATCAGAGTTGGCATTGATGTTTTCAATGGAGCGGTAGGCCTGCTCGTGGACGGTGCGGGAAGGTAGACGTATGATGCCGTCACGTTCTTCGTATTTAGACGACGACGCAGTCGCGTTCACCAGACTGCGGGTTGGATTGCGAGATAGGAGAGCGCGAGAGGAAGCATCAGTCAAACTGGGCATCTGTTGAATGCCATTTGTAAAAGCGAGAACACGCGAAAACTAACGTACCTTTATTTTTCCCGGGGCGCCAACCTCTATGCCATGGGAGGTTCTAAAGGCCGAAAAGGAAGGAGGGAGTCCCAGTATCACTCTACCGGCTGGGAATTGTTTGGCTGGCCATATCAGACATGTAGGACGGCACGCACCGTGATACTTGGGCACGTCGCGCGAGTTTAGGCCGCCATACTGCTGGAAAAGACGATCCCCTTTACGATCGGAATAGAAAAGGCGCGATGTCGAATCGCTCGGAGCAGGCTCATCTTTTGGGCGATGGTCTTTGAGCTCTTTTTGGTCCTTTGGCCTCGCAACATTAGGAATGGACTTGTCGCGTTTCCGCCGCTTTTCCTTTTGCTTGGGCGCAGAAGGAGGAGGATTTGAAGGTAGCTCAGGGAATGAGGAAAAGGAAGGGATCATCGCGAAACGAAGCCCCGCGAAGAAAACGGCCGCGGATGGTGAGGGTTAGGATCAAGGGGATGTTGGGGACGAGTTGAACAGCGCTTGGCGGGCCGGAGACCGAGTAGATCACATTATGAATGATCCGCCGATGGGGGCTGTGCTTTCGGCAATAAATACTTTTCAGTTTTCTCCTTTGCTTCCGGATCCCTCCCTGTCCACCCAGTATGCGTCCCCTCACAGAAGAGGAGTCTCGTGCCGTCTTTGAGAAGCTCGCAAACTACATCGTCAGTTGATTTCTCTCTTGTCACTGCTTTCCTCAAATTTTCCAGGGAAAAAACCTCATTCACCTCATCGATCGCCCCGACGGCGCATACTGCTTCAGGCTGCAAAAGGACAGAGTCTACTATGTCTCCGAAGATTCCATGCGCCTCAGCATCTCGGTCGCGCGGCCAAACCTTGTCTCGCTGGGAACATGTTTTGGAAAGTTCAGCAAGTCTGGGAAATTCAAGCTGCACATAACAGCTTTGGACTACATCGCCAAGTACGCAAAGTACAAAGTATGGGATGCCAGGCGCTCGCTCCATCCGTTTGGCTGACATGGGACAGGTGTGGATAAAACCTAATGGCGAAATGCCCTTCCTGTACGGAAACCATGTCCTCAAAGCACATCTCGGGCGTATCACAGAGGACACACCGGAGCACCAAGGGGTGGTTGTCTACAGTATGAGCGATATGCCATTAGTGCGTCAGTTTTCCTCTTTCTTGCATTTGCCATTAAATGATTTTGCAGGGCTTCGGCGTCACAGCGCGGGCCACTGTCGACACGCGAAAATTGGATCCAACATCCATCATAATATTCCATCAAGCGTACGTGTCTTTCCTTCTCCGTTCAAACTACGCGCGCCTGAACAAGACCCAGTGACGTCGGAGAGTATTTACGGGATGAGGTGAGGCAACATGTCGTCTGCTTGATTTGACTCTGACTCTCGTGCAGGAGACACTGTTTTGAGGGCCACTGGGATGCCTTTGCTACGATCAACCTTCCATACTTAAGATATATCTCCTGCTCCGGATCTGAAGTGCTCGGCCCGTGGGCTAGTCATTTGCTGGATGTGTACCGCATTAAGTACATGCCAAGAGTCGTTCTCATTCGATTTTCTTACTTATGTGCGTTTTACCGGGACTTGGGGATACACCAAGCTATTTTAGACTTTTACTTGGGAAACAATGTTGATTTACGGTACATCCAGTTATCAAACCGAGGGATATGCGCCCGACGCGAAGTTGTTAATCTCCCCAGCCCTTTCGCGGGCCTCAGCTGCCCTATCGTCGACGTATGTGATGGGGTCCCAGTTTTCACCGTGCGCAACAGTGTGCAAAAGATCCATGCGACTGTAATTACCCATGATATCAGCGACGGTCTTCACCTCGTCAATTTTAGAGAGCGAGATATCGGCGTATATGATTTCCTCGACTCCAGCGTCCTTAGCGCGCGCAAGGGTGGAACCATCCGGGCCGTAAATCTACAGAACCTTTAGGGGGGGATAAGGCAAGTAAAAGGGAAAATCTACCGTGCTGAAGCCGCCGCCGGGGAATGTAAACCAGGGGAAGCCTGTGAGCTTCATTTTTTCGGCACCCGCCTCGCTTACTACGTGGCAGCATGCCAGTCCGAAGCAGCCGCCTTCCATAGCAACCATTTGGGTCATTCTGCTCGAGGCCTCACCACTAACAATATACGGCGAACCTCCCGTCCCGGGCGGGAAGGCGGGCCACCAGGCTCCTACGAAAATCTGGGGATGCTGAGAGTAGAAATGAGTCTTGAACCAAGGCTGAGGAAGCGAGTTAATGGCGTTTAGATATTTTGATATTCGGAATTGCAAACCTGGATATGCTCCCAGCAGTTGAGACTCCCGAGCCTATCGAAGATTTAGTCTCGGAAGATTACGGGCTACTTTGACGCACCGGCCGAACGGCGTCTGGACAACATTGAAGATTGACTGTGCTGCTGGCTTGATTAGCTTCTATATAAATGGTCGCTGTTGCGCCGGGCTCACCGCTGCCATCACCGAAAATCGTCTTCTCGTAGTGGGTAGGCTGGAGGGGTGAAGTCTGTTAATACGGTTCATCGCCTCTCGGGCGGCAAGGAAGTGCGACTTGCCTTGATTTTTCTGCGATGATTGGCAATCTTCCCGCTGGGCAAGATCGTCGCCTGAGCAATATAGAGGGATGCACCATCTCGTTCGGCAAAGCCAATGACAGCAGTTACGTCGGCCTCTTTAACTGCCTCGCAAATGCGCTCCATCTCGGGCGAGTGAAGGGCGAGAGCGTTGGCCTGGTATTCTTTCAAGACAGTCGCAGTGACGACAAAGTTGTTTGCCTGGGACGTGTGAGTAGCCGCGAGGGGTCTGAAAATCCGACGAGCTTACCCAGGGTGTCCATGGATATCCTACAGGATGTTGAGCAAAATTATGAGACTTTCAAGAAGAAATGACCTACCGGGAATAAAGACCTCAGGAAAGCCGATGATTTTGGCGCCTTCAGCAGCCGCCTCTTTAATTATTTTGATGGTCTTTTCAACACCACCTTGGAGGTCGAGCCAGACGCTAAAGGTGCACAAATCACATTTAAGACATTGTCAATATCGCTGACACCTACGGCTCAGCCTGGACGGCGGCAACCTTGAAGACTTTTGTGTCGGAATTGGAGGGGGTGAGGGTAACAGGCATGAGAGAAAAGTAGTGAGGATCTGCTTCATTTTGCCAGAGTATTTATATGCGCAAGGAGGGGGGAGGTGAAGGCACCCCAGGCCACAAACGTTCTCAGCCAGGTGAGGTACTTTCGGAACATTTAAACGGTCTCACACGGAGAAGTTTCTAGGAGATATACGGGAAGAGCAGGGAAGACCAAGTCAGCTCGAGCAGTCCCCGTGGTCATGGTCGGCTTGCACGGCGTCGGACAAGTACGAAATGGAGAAGGAAAAAATGGCGTGTCGGCGGTGTTAGCAGCCCACTAGTGCTCTTCGGGAAGCCTGCGGAAGAGGTCACGAAATCGGGACCCGACACGGAAGACGACGGAGGGTGCTTGGTTTGCGTTCCTATCGCACGGTCGTAGGAAACCGGAAAGAATAGAAACATAGAAGTAGCTCAAGAACAGAGTCTAGGCTCAGAACCAATGAGCGGGGAAGTACGGCCAGAAACAAGTCGTAATTTTGGTCGTGGTCAAGTTCACAACCTTCGGCAAACCTTCGGCGAGAAGTCGTTGGGTGTGATGGCATCAATGATATCATCAATCGTGGACTCGAGACATGCCTTCAGCAAGTGACTGGACCTCGCTTTCGGACGCTGAACTGACCGCCGAGAATGTCCACAAGTCCCTGGATCCCATAAAAGACGACCTCTGGGTTGCCGCGGCCTGTGTCGACCGAATTCTCGATGACGCGGTAGTCCAGCGCGTCCTCCTTGACATTGCATTCGAACGGACAACCGCCGCCCTTCGACGCTCTCAGGCCGCAGTTACCGCCGCCGCCGCCACCGCTGACGATGAAGACGAATCCAAATCTGACCCCGAACCGTCTTCACGACACGACGCCCTCATCTCCCATTTCACCCATCTTCCCGCCGACGCTCGTCTCTCTGCCATTCGTGCGCTTATCCTTGACCGCCTGGATCGCTTGAACACCTTTGTCGAGATATGCAAGGCGGCACCAGTGGAGACGGAGGAGGTGGGAAATACACCGGATGCATGGGAGGAGGAGGATGATCCCTGGGCGGAATCTACGCAGGCCGACGCGCAGCAAGCCGCTGTGCCGCCCGTTCCCCTCTCTGTATTCCTCACGGAATCTATTCTCCGCTCGGCATGTTTGCTAGCGTCGCATCAATGGTTCAGCGCCCTTGCAATCATGTTCGAGCGGCATGCAGCGCACTTGTGGCCATACCGTATTTCTATCCTGGATAGCATTCCCGAGCATGTGCACCCATTATCATATCGCGACTTTCTTCCTGCTTTAGACACATCTACCGATTTGGAAAAACGAACGGCGTCAAATCCGTGGAGGGCCGAACCCGATTGGTCTGAAACACCAGACGTTCGAGCAGCCCTCGCGGCCTCCACTCTCGACATGTCTCCACCCATTCAGGACCCCCTCCTCGTTCGCCACGACGAGTTATTATCCGCCGATCAACTTGCAGAGTGGTACAGAAATCGCATTCACCGCATTATTTCTGCGACGGGAATGATCGACGTAGCGTTGGCGGTAGTCCAGCATGCGGCTCCGCAGGGCGTACCAGGCCTGGACGAGATGGGTGAAGAGCTCAGCCTGTTAGCACGTTTAGTATATGACGCGCCGCAAGCTGATGATGAAATGGACGACGACTGGACACTGGACCGGTGGTATGCTATGAACCCAATCGCTGTAGTCAGAGCATATCTGGCCCATTCTACACCGGAAACACTCGCCAAAGATATCTGGCGCCTTGTGATGCCCTACCTCTTTGTTCTTGAATCTCGAGCAGAGCGCGCAGGTAGCCCAGACCCCACTATACGAACTCGCATCCTCTACGAGTATATCCTCAATGTGTCATTGGAGACAGCTGCGGCCATATTCGAAGCGTCAAAGCCAATTCTTCCCAAAGCCCAGAGAATAATAGAGAACGATGAAGATATGGCTCGTCTGGCGCTCGCATGCCTGTACGGGAGCAACAGTCTTGACGAATGGCCCACTATGAATCGAATTTTCGAGTGCTTGCCAGCCTGGGATATCACTAGGGATGACGACCAAGAGGACGCTGCCGATACAACCATCGTCTCTCTCGGTGCCTATGTGACACCGTCGACCACGCGGCCTCGTTGCACGGCGTCAGATCTCCTAATATTTTTCCAGCCGTTGCCTTTGACGTCTCTGTCTCGCGCACTCGATATACTCGACGTCCATCTAGAATCTGGGGAAATTTTATCTCGGTGGAGCGTTCCTGCTCCCCTGCGATGGTTCTTGCAAAGTAACTCTGACGTTCCCGAACAACGTTCTTGGGCCAACCGCATGGCGAGACGTGCGGGCGGTTCAAAAGATAAACTAAATACTTTGGACGACTGGGAATGGCTCCTCGAAGACATGCTTAAATTGACGGGGAAGGGGGATAGCGGCCTCCGCGGTGCTTTTGGTCTGCTATCACAGGACGAGGTTTTGCGGATCTTTTTGGGAGGTCTTCTTAGCACCGGCAGTTAGTACATTCTCCGATCTTCATTCCTTCAGCTGATAGGCTCTCTCTTCTTCGTTCCAGATTTCACCGTCGCCACGACCCTCATACGATCTACCAAAAACAAGCTGTCGCTGAGTCCGGAAGCCATCGAAGACATATGTCTATCATGTTCTCGAGAATTATACGACAATGCAAGCTCTGGTAACTACACTTTTGGCGACATGAAACTTGCATACGATTGGTAAGATACCGCTTTTCAAGGAATATCAAGCACTAAACGAAACACTGTAGTTTGGACGTCCCGCTTCCTTCTGACCGACTCTTGAGGGAAAAGGAATTTATCGAGGCGACTTCACGTCTGTCCTCCTTCAACGTCATGTCCGGTCCAGGCGTCGCCATCTCTCCTTTGGAGATACGCTTGACCAAGGATCGCCTATCGCTTGTGTCACGAGTTCTCTCCAGCAACAACGATGCATACAAGCACACCGAAGTTATCCTCGACCTAGTTCATAAACTAGGCCTGCGAAATAACATCGTAGCCGAAGTCAAAACGTTGGCCATGCTCGCTGACACTGCTCTGCAAGCGGAAGATTTTTTGCGTGCCTACGAGACGAGCGAAAGGATGGTTGAAACCGTTCTCGCACTGCGCTTATCGTATCCGCATATCGACACCCCGGAGATCCAGGAAGCCAGCGAGGTCTGCTGGGTTGCCTGTTATCAGCTCGGTCGCCAGCCCGAGTTTGACGACGTCGATAAAAAGCTTTCGCTATTGGGCCGTGCCCTTGAGCTTTGTCCACCTGACAAACTGCATGATGTCCTTGTAGCCTGGCGCCGGCTAGAGAACGAGGACATGGAGGCACGGGAGGAAAGACTCTCGCATCGTCGTGATGGTGGTGTCAGAAAACGCAGCGCAGCTCCGAATACCGCCTCATCCTTGCGGGCGCGTCTCCAAGACTTCCATATGCCATCTCCTCCCTTGCTCAACACACCAGACGCAGCCGCCCTTGCAAGCAGGACATTCCGCAGTGTCGCTGCCAATTTTCCGTTCTCTGTTGGAAGTCGTGGTCGATCGCAAGCGTCGCACCCGGAGCAAGAGAGGTCTAATAGTGAAAGTAGGAGAAGAGAGGGAGAAGAGATTTCAACCCAAGCGACCCGCGTTTTATCGAAGGGGATTGGCTGGTTAATCGGAGCAGATGACGAGTAATTTCTATAGGCTGTGCATGTATATTTGTCTTTAAAATAATCCCTCATGCGCCGCCGAGCTCGACGAAAGAGAATGTTGACCATGCTCTTCCTTCTCGCGGTCCTGGCCCTTCTGCTGGTCCCCATTTATATCATATACAAGCCGCCGTCCTGGCTAATCAACCATTTCCAAGCCAAGTGGCCGGACATCCTGTGGAAGGTTTCGACGTCAACCAAGATCGTCGCTTTGACCATCGATGACGGGCCGTCAGAGTACACGACCGAGATCATCGAGGTTCTCAAAGAAAACAACGCTGCAGCAACGTTTTTCATCATCGGCTCGCAGGTGGCTGGGCGCGAGGAAACACTCGTGGAACTTGTGCGTAGCGGGAACGAGCTCGCCAACCATGCCATGTACGACGAGCCCTCGCGCAAGCTCAGCGACGCCGACTTGACCAACCAAATCCACGCCGTCGATGGAATGCTGCAGACGGCCTACAATTCGGCAGGTGTGCATCCGCCGCCCAAGTATTTTCGACCCGGATCCGGTTTCTTCACAACGAGGATGCGGGAGCGGGTCGTGGAATTGGGTTATCGCTTGGTATTAGGCAGCATTTATCCCCACGACCCGCAAATTCCGTATCCCGCTATCAATGGCCGCCATATTCTCAGCATGCTGAAGCCTGGGGGAATTATCATCTGCCATGATAGAAGAAGTTGGACGGCGCCGATGCTGCGTCAGACCCTGCCTGAGATCCGGAGGAGGGGGTATAAGATTCTTACAGTCTCGGAGCTCCTACATAAGAGTGGGCTCCACTGAAGGTGTGCGGCCCGGGGGAACAGGTTCTACAACACCTCGCTCATTTTAGCGTGACGCCGCCTTTTTTGTCTCTTGAATGCGAAGCAGGATCTATCGAGATTCTTATTCCAATAAATGCGCGACGCTGGACAAAGGTCCCCACCCTGCAGCCCATTCAACAATCCAACAAACCCCGGACCGAATCGTGGACTCGCATAAAATCCCCGAATAACGAACTTTATTTGACCAACAATGCCAGTGGGAGTGCAGTCCCAGATTCACTCACTCTAGACCAATTGTAAGCCTTGTTTCTGCCAAAAAAATATGAAAGGCCGACGAGTTCAATTTGCTCCAGCCCGAGCCCAGAGGCTGTTGAAACCGATTTGCTCAACAATGTACGTATTTCGGCTTCATACCGCCCAAACAGCTGACTCGTTCTATACATCCAGCTCAAGACCAACAGCTTCAGCGTGTGCACACCATCAACGCGTTTCTCCCTCATCTCAAGAACGGTTCAGCCAAGAAACTTAGAAAGTGACCGCTTTAGGCAGCGGCCTCGGGGACCCCGAAATCACGGCTCGTGGGGGACGCAGTCGGCCAGCCTCGGCCACGTAGGAGTCCTACTTCGTCGCCAAGGCCGCTTCGGTCGTGGCCAAGTACGCGGTCCAATTTAAACCCGAGGGATTCATCTTCTTGGTACTAGGTCCTGGCGTGGATACTACAGCTACCGCCGTTTCTGCACGTCAGTTGTTATCCCTGTCTGACAAACGCACATTCTCTACGGCCTCGGCCCTCCACCGGAGAACTTGAAGACTTGAGGATGCTGTCGCAGTCGATTCCGATGGAATTCCCGCATTTTAATGGCCCCATCACGCCGGAGGAATCGGTGAGGATGCAGCTGGAGATAATCTACAGGTGGACTGTAGAAGACACGGGCGCATTCGTTCTCATTTTGAGACCATTGTTAACGTTACTTCTGAATGTGCCGTGCGTGCCGCCTATCAGTGTTATAGCCGTGATTCCCGATCAGTGGCTGTGATTTAATTTCGCTTCTCCTCCGCTGCTGTTTCTGAGCTTTCTGAGCTTATGGTATCTCGGAAATCCTTCGCGAACCCAAATCGCAAGCCAGCAATTCCTGTGTCCAAGCATTGCCACTGACTGTATCCCAGATTTCACCAAAGAAGCAGACGGATGGGTTTGCAACATCTGCCCTTCCACCGGCGACCACGCCCATAGTATGAATATCCATGCTGCCATTCGACATGAACGGGGCTCTGCGCAGCATGCTCGCAGCGTCCTTGAAACCAACATGTGGTGGAATCCGCCGGCCGAAGAGAATGCCGCTATTTCCTGGCTCCCACCAAGCCAAGACGCTGCTGCTTGGAATGCTCCCCTCGAGGTCGGAAGAATGGTCTAGTCCAAGAGTGTCGGTTTCTGACTGTGCTATTGAAATCTAGGAAGATCCACCACTAACAAAAGAAGAGCTGCAGATGCGCGAGCACCAATATCATGTCGAGCGCGTCGCAGACATAGTGCCATACTGGTTAGCACTCCAAGCCGTCCCACATTACACTGATATGTAACATGTTCAGGATCAAGTGTGTCAATGCAGCCGCGAATGGCGAAGAATTACGACTGGAACCGTTTTTGAATACCCTCCACGATGTATCGGATTCCTGGATGGACCCGGCTAACCCTTGGGCACAGGCGACGGGTTCTGGTTGGGACGATAGAGGGGACACCAAACGTTGGGGAGTTCCTCCTGATGCAAAGTCCATGTCTTCGGCACACGTCTCCAAGTCACAGACCGGATCGCGCACAACAGCCAGCAGTGTCGCGGCCGCAGGTTATGCGTTTGTCGAGAATATCGCGCGCCAGGAATCTGTGACAGACGTGGATCGTAAACGGAGGATGCACATGTTCTTTGAAGTGAGCGCGATTGACAATACTTGGTTGTTCTCCCAGTCTGAAGCGTGGATAGATGCCCACAAATGAAAAAATCCAAAAGATCGACGAAATCGTGCGGTATCTGCAGTCGGCTTCTGTTTGAGAATGAACGTCCGTGTGCGTATCTTTTTGAGCAAAATGCTGAGCATTCACTTATTGGAACTCCTCAGAAAAAACTTGCATCTGATTCTTTGCTCATTTTGTATTCAACACATTACCTGCATTGTCACACTTTCGTGGATCCACTCATCAAGCCTGTACATTTATATCTCTCCGTGTAAGTACATATGTAGTTGTTCGTAGTTACTGTCCGACATTGGCCGTGACGGCCGGGATTACATCAATGCAATTAGCCAATTCGGGCAGGCGCACAGCCGAGTAACACCTGATCGCGCGCCAAGTCCGCTATAAAGATCGACCAAGCAGCACAGCCTGCACTTCCTTGCATTCCTACAGTCATCATGGACCGACCTCTCCCACCGGGCTGGATATCTCAGGTCGACAATAGCAGCGGCCACCGATTCTGGGTGGATACAAAGGCCAACCCGCCGCGCTCCATCTGGGTACACCCTCTTGAGGATGAGCAGTATCTCAGAGAACACCCGGAAGCGCGTGAGAAGGCCCGACCTGCTGCGGACGAGAAGCAATCCCAATACAGCGCTCCCCCAACTCCTCCCGTTGCGAGCTCTTCCGACCGCGCTGGATATGCATCCCCCAGCGGGCCGAAGCCAGAGAAACACGGTTTGTTCGGCAAGCTGAAGGATAAGGTTGTGGGAACCAAGGAGGAGCGCGAGCAGGAGAAGCGCCACAAGGCTGAACAGAAGCGCCAAATGCTCGAGGCAAGTCATGTATGGCGTCAATCTTTCTTGCTGTTTTGCCAAACAAACCACAGCTGCGGGAACGCCGTCATCAAGAGATGTTGGCTGCTCAGGCGCGGGCCTACCAAGAACAGGTATGAGTTAGAACTAAGGTATCGTGTCTTTCAAGAGAGACTAACTAAGTCAGCAGGTACGAGTTTGAACTGACAGTCTGTCAAGAGAGACTAATCAGGTCAGCAGCAACAGCAGCAAATGTATGCCCAGCAATATCAGGTCTGTTTCATTTCTATTAGAAGCTTGGTGAGACTAAACAATTGTCCTCTTTTCCCTCACTTTCCCTTTTTTTCTATTCCTCCTCTTTTTTTCTCTCTTCCCCCCAGCCCCAGTACGCTCCACAGCAGTACGCTCCTCAGTACGGCTACGCCGCCGCCCCACAGCAGCAGTAAGTGAATTCTTCACTTGCCTCGATTCTTGACTGAGCGTCACCAGGAGGTCTGGCTTTGGTGGAGGTGGGATGGCGCTGCCCTTGCTGGGTGGTTTGGCAGGCACGTTCATATTCATTCTACTAACCAGCTGGAAAGACTGACGCCGGTACAGGTGGGCTTCTGCTTGGGGAAGCGTTGGGTGGCGATGGGTTCGGTGGAGATGGCGGTGGCGACTTTGGTGGTGGCGACGGTGGGGGGGATTGGTGATTGGCCAGAGGACCCATTGTCCATATGCATATGTATATCTTGTGTAGGTGTTTTATTCTGTAGCAATGAGGATGTAGCTTGAGGATTGTCTGTTTAAAACCGCAAGACACCGCCCAAGATGGCGAAGTTGCGTACTGTATTCATTCCAATCCGCGCTGTGCCAAAAAACTGCGACTTCGGCGCGAAGGTATTTCAACGCGAACGAACGAAGGAAGACGCGGCGAAGGTGCATGGGGGGCGAAGGTGAGTAACGTAGCGTTGCCCAGAAGGCTGCGAGTGCATCAAACGAGTGGAGTCCCTCTTAAGACTCTTAGAATACAAGTCAGATGGTTCATCGCTGGGGAACTTGGCCTAGAGTCACCATTGCACGACCATGTCGCTGACCTGAAACCGACGCTGACGGATATGATCCTCATGAACTTTACAGTACTGTCCATCCTCAAAAATTTACCCCCCTGCACGACGACCAAGTCTGAAGTATGCGATGCCTCGGACTCGTCTGGGCGGCGGGCGACGCGCAGCCACAAACCCGGAGGTTAAGCACCTCCACTCCTTCGCAGAAAGATACGTCGAGGATTCCTGGACAGCGATCCAGGGAACACGACATTGAGTGGTCCCCGGGACACGAAGGCATCAAAGGGAACGAACGCAAAGACACTCGCAAAGGCAGCGGCAGAGACGTGATACTATGACCACACAAAACGTACCGCAAAGGAGAGGGCGCTGATAAAGTAGACCGAGAAGGCGACGAAGACTTGCCCGACAGTTGAATGCAAGGGAGCCAAAGGAGCACTTTACGAACACCAAGAGAGAGGTATATGGACGAGGCATGCATACCCGCATTTATAGGGGAGTACTACGCGAAATTTATACCTTCAGAACGCGTAGGTTGTCAGTATGGAGAAGCATTCCGAACGAGGGACCATATCCTGCGGGAATGCGAGAGATAGCATAGCTCGCGCCTGAGGATGTACATGGAGCTTGCTTGAAGTTGCTGTTTGTTTTGTCGTCCAAAGCGCCGGCCCGATACCGTGACGCGCGCCATGGCTCCTGCCCTCCCGCCGTCTCTGCCGTCTTCTCTTAGCCCCCATATATGTATTCTCTCTTCTCCAGACCTCGTCCAGCTTCTCAAGACGTCCCTTCTTCCTCCGCTCCCGCATATTCTCCAGTCTTTTTCTCCGCTACCCCAAGGTTCCTTTTATTCTTCCGATTTTTCATCCGGCCAACTAACCTTTCGCAGTTACGACGCGGACAACGTCCCTAACCTCGGTTCCTCACTCGTCGTTTGGTCTGCGATTCTCAAGTTTACCTGAAATAGAGTTGGCTTGTCGAGAGGATGAGGAACAGCGCGCGGAACGCACCATTGACTGGATTGGCGCGCGCATCAGCAATCGCTGTGCAAAATGGCTGCAGGACATGGAGAAACTAGGAGAAAAGGAGCCATTACGCACCCCATGGTGGGACGAACTCAAGCGGTGCGCAGAAGGAGACCACGTCCCTTCCAAGACCGAAGGCTGGAATCATCCTGTCGCGCGTGTGTTCAATCCAACCGCTTCTTGGACGAACTAAACCATTTCTCTAGTCATTCTTGCGGTGTCGACCACTGCGCCCAACCCTTTGCAAGCCATAACGGCACTTCATTCGCGTGCCATAGAACTTCCGTCATGGGTTGACCCTACCTTCCTCCGATACACCCTTATAGTTCATCCTCAAAATTCTCCATTTTCCGATGAAGAGTGCGCCCCTTTTCGCTAGCTCTCCGATGTCTCTTATATTCCACTAGAGCAGGCGCTCTATACAACGCGGTCAAGAAGCAATTTGGCCTCCATAGCTACCTCCTTCCGCTCGCCCTCCCCAACCCCCCACCTGCTCCGGTTCCTGTTCCTGCCCTTATTCCAAGGCTCCCCCCACCGCCCTCCTCTGATTCGCCAGAACTGAGCCCAGTCGCTGTGGCTCCGCCTACGCCATCCCTTCCCACCGCGGCCGCACTGAACACCCTGCGAATGAGCGAGACTGATATTCAACAAACGGCCAGATTTACGCGAGAATTTGTGGTCATGAGCTTGGTGCCTTGGATGGAAAAATGTGTGGTGGAATGGAATGAAAATGTACTTCGTTTTTCGTCTGTCACTGATTCCATGTACTTAAACCGCACAGTTTTCCTCCAATCGACGTCTTCCGTCGCGGCTCTTCTCGTCTACGCGTCGATTATTTGGGTCCCCATCCCCGTCTCCCGCGCCTTCGCACGTCCCTAGCTCATCGCTTTCGCGATCAAGTACATATAACGCATCTTCACCAATAGCTAGCACATTCGCGCCTGTTGCGGCTCCGCCACCTCAACAACGACGCTTAGCGGAGTTTGCCACTATCCTTGGTGATTTTAAATTAGCAGTGACCGTCTGGGAAACGCTGCGTAAAGAGAGCAAAGGAGGCTCTGTGCGTCTCCTTTCATTTCCTATGTATTTAATCTTACCAAGTGGTAGGATATGCTTCCTCTGCTACTCTCACCTTCACCCGCCGTTCCTTTACATGTCGCCAACGCATTATCCAGCATCAATCCCTCAACGTCAGAACTCACCGCGCAGGCTCAGCTTCGAGCCCTTTCTTACGCAGTCCGCTGGGAAATTGGCATTGGGAGTTCCGATTTTCTCGGCAGCACTTTGGAAGGGGACCGATGGCTCGTGTGGGCGGCAGGGAATGTACGTTCATTCTCTGTTTCTCCTTGAGCCAATTACCAAAAATTTGCCAGTCAGAGGAACCTCCCTCAGCTCTCTTGCTCGCACATGCTGCCCTCCTGAGCGCTCGGAAGTTGGCCAGACGACGAGCTGCACTCTGGTATCTGTCTGCAGCCAACAGGCTGGAAAAATGCGGTATTGTAAGTCACGCAACATGTGTTACTGGACAGAAATTTGACATTCCAACCAGAAACCGTTGACCATGTACTTTCTCCGAAAAGCACACGGGCTGTACAAAATCCGTCCCCCAAAAGAATTATCCCCGTCTTTTTGGGACTCGGAAGGTCGTTCCCCCTCGGATGAAGAAGGGTTTGATGCCATAATATCCGGAATCGAACACCCACTTGGTCTTGTTTTTTTTTTTCATCTATGATTACAGACAAACTCATCGTAGTTAGGGCGCCTACTGTACACTACGGGCGACGTGGCCGGTGCTGTAAGGCTTTTCTTGGGCCTTCTTCGTGGGTCAACACTCCCACCTCCACCAACTGCTAACGGCAACGCCACCGGCGATGTCGGTTTTGCTGGGACCGACAAAGTTTTCTTGGATGATTTCCGAGTCGCATTCGCTGTACGGCCACGTTCTTGGGAATGCTATCTTGAACTTAATTTTTTTATAGCATTTCAAGTCGACTGCCGGAGACCAAGTCCAGCTACTAGATCTCAAACTTCCCTTTGCCTTTTGCGTGCAGAGCCAGACTCGTCTGCGGCTGCCTCGGGCCAGTCAAGAAGACGGAGGAGTAGAATGGCAGAGTCGCGAGGACTCTTGGATAAAGTTTTGGAAAGGCCGTGGTGGTACTGAGAGCCTCACAAAAACCGGCAAGGTTGTTGTTGATGGTGCAGTTCATTCTATCCCTCGTATCGAATATCATTTAAATTTTCTTCTTGCAGAAACCTTCTTTGTCGATTTGGTTTTGCGGAATCCTTTGGACGCAGAAGTGAATCTTTCCAACGTCACAATTGTTGCAGAGGAGTCGCGCTCAGACGACGCCTCTACATCCAAGTCGTTCCTCGATGTGGAGATTGTGGAAGATATTGTTCTTGCGCCAAGAGAATCGCGTACGGTACGTCTGCATAATCGATTTCCTGACTGTGTTCCTAACCTGTTGCAAAGGTCCCAATTGCCGTGAAATCGTCACGTCCGACGTCGCTAACTATCAAACACGCCGCTTACGATTTCCTTTCACTCCTCCCTAGCACCGAGTCTCTTGCCTCCCGGGGCCGGAGGCTTCAGAACACGCCGGCGCAGAGGCAACATGCGACCTATGCTCCTGACGTGTTGCTTGCCGTAGATGTAGTAGAAGCCACCCATAAGCTACTGGTCAATTTTGTAGAAGACGACCGGCAGCTAACCCTGGGTGAAGGCGAGCACAAGTTGATGCGGCTCTGGTTCGCGAACCGAGGAACCAAAGCTATCGGCGAGGTCCGGATGGTTACCGGTGTAGAGGACGAGATATGGGTGTCCACAGAATCCAAAGATGCAGGTAAGCAGAAGCCGTGTTGAGCCCCTGGATAGCTGAGCCCGAGCGAATTAGATGCAGATGTATCGCCCAAAACAGAAGTTTCGCGTTCTGACAACTCTCTTGCCCTTGAACAACCGTATCACTTGACCATGATTGGCTCACTGCAACCGGGAGATACCACTGAGGTTTCAGTGGTAATTCATGCCGGTCAAATAGGAGAGCAACAACTTTCCTTATTATTCGTGTATCGTGAGGTGAATATGCTCAGCATTACCGTCGGGATACTCGAACTTACTTTCTCATTCTCAGGGTGATACTGATTCGTTCCATTCCACTCGAGTGACGCGATACTACGATGTTCGGCCCATTTTGGACATCACAGCCAACGCTTTACCGTGCCACGGCACGGATCACCTTTTCATGGTGAACTTGGAAATAGAGAACGTCTCCGGGTCATATTCCATTCACTTGGAACCGATCACCACACTTAGTCCTACGTGGAAATGCGACCCTATTGCGGAACCTGATTTGTGAGCTTGAACATTATATCGGGGTGTACTATTTCACTGACCCTCTGTAGTGGTTCACTAGAACCGTTTCAATCTTCTCGTTTGTTTTTTGGGGCAAGCCGTTGGACAGACGGCATAGGGTCGGTTGAGACATCAGATTTCGTCTCACGCAAACTCGAGGACGTTCTGCTTGGCAGAAATGTCGAGCGCTCTAATCCTCCTCCAATAGACGTCTTGTACAGTCATGCAGCTAAAGTGAGGATTCAGTTTCATTCTCTGATCTGAACTCACTCCACCTCCAAGTCGAAATCAAATCGATCCGCTCAAGCGGCTACTCGACACTTCATCCACAGCGGCCGTCGAAATTCAGTGCTGCGTCATTTGGCAAATACACATCCGCATGTCCCAGCGCACTCGTACCCATCTATATTCCCGCTTTACAACCCAAATTCCGTCGACTTCATACTCTTCTGGGAAATCCCCGACCAGGGTCGCTATGGACATATCTTGTCCTCCGGAATCACACTCGGGGCTGGACATGCGGCGCTGAAAGATATAATCGATGACGCCGAAAATGCCAAAGTAAAGCGGAGTATGTACGCCGAGACGCAACGCGAAAAGATAGAAGTCCTGGACGCCATCCGGAACAGTGAATGGAATACAGAAATGAATCCGACTGTCGTGACGCAGGGGGAAATGCCTGTGTTCCACGATTTTTCGACTGGGTTTGTACTTCATCATGGACCACCTGGCTTCTCTTACCTTTTGTTTTATAGTCCCTGTCATGTTCCTATCACCTTGACTCTAAGGAATTATTCACCAACGCATGCATCTCGCTTTGTGCTGCGGCTTGTTTCGGACTCTGTCTTCTGTCCGCCGTGAGTGTTGCGTATTACTCGTCCTTGCCTGCATCCACTCATGTCATTGCAGAGACGTTCAACCGCCTGCCTACACTGGCCGACTAACATATCGGGGCGTGTTGCAACCATCAGAATCACGTCGGATAACACCAAAGATATGGGTGGTTTGTCCAGGCACGTATGCTCTGAGCGGCTGGCGGCTGGAAACGGAAGTTCTTGAGCCTGCAGCCAAGGGAGACGATGTGCAGATTAGGCATCGCTACCAGGACGAGCCGTCTCTTGGATTCATAACTGTGTCAGATATACACTAATCCATCCATCCACCTCGATTAAACCGTTACAATACATAGTAAAAGACGCTGGCTGTCCCTGCTCCTCAGTCCTTGGTCTCCTCCTTCTCCTTGTCAGCCTTCTTGGCGAGTGCCGCCAAACGAAGTTGTTTCACTCTCGCATTGAAATATGTCTGTTGGTCGGTGAACAAGGGGATGATGATACAACAAACAGGTCCTTACCCCAAGTACGAATTGAACTGCATTGAAGAATGGTACCCACAACTGAGACCGACTTTGAGTTACGATTCTAAACATATGACATTCCGGCTTACCTCCACAGGCACGAACCGCTGCGCAATGGTAAGTGCAATGGGACTAGTAATCCAGGTGATGCGAATGACGCTAAAGAACCCGGCTTTTATTGTGTTGACCACCTCGTCAACAGACTTGGCACCAGATATGATAGCCATGCTGGCAAGATATGCCGTGGTTTGAATTGGGGCTACGAGCAAATTGCTTGCGACAATCTGGGCAACCTTGGCCCCAGTTCCGGTCTTTCCTGCGAACGCCTTCTGCAGCAGCCCGACAAGGAAGTGACTGACGGGGGCAGACACCAGGAAACCGTAAATCGCCATCTTGACCGCACGCAAGTCGACATGAGAGCGCGCAAGTATGTGCAGGAGGGCGGGCGCATCGGGGGCTGGTCTCTTAACCGGCATGTGCGCTATATTGCTTCCCAGGACCTGCCACAAGTCAGAATCAGAGTGTGCGAGAGAGGGGCAGCGCACTTCTTGCAGAAAGCATAGCGTGGCCGTAGTGATTGCTTTCGTTCGTAATGGGTGAAGCGCTGGAAAAAAGCAACGAAAATTCAACTCAATACGCGAAACTCGCGAAATTAATGGGATGCACCTAGTTGCTGGAGATAGCTGATGAGGAGAGGGTGAGGTTTGGATGCCATGCTGGAGGTGGTTTATTGCAACGCAAGTCCGGCGCTAATCCGGCGCGGTTCAAAGCCGGCCACCGATCGACATTCACACGGTGTCAAGAGGTAAAAAAAGTTATAGCTGATTATAACATCGTAGCAGGTCAATCTAAGCTTAGCAAATATTTTATTCTACGTAGCAGCTTAACAAGAAAACATTCGACATCTATTTTCCCTTCACCCTGTGAAAGGATTAGCAAACGTTTAGACGTTTCAAAGTGAAAGCAAACCATATTTTAACGTAGTCCGTCAAGGAGACCATGCAAATCGTTTGCCAGACGCCAAGCCCAATGCGTGGCGTAACGCCACGGTATAAACCCTTCAGGCCGTTTTCTTTGTAGACGAAACCGAGCGTGTTCAATACAGTAAGTTTTGCGGGACGATTGGGGTTTTTCGCAGCGTCTTTAGCCATGGATTGCATCTGGACCAGAATCAGCATAAAAGGGTACACGCGTGTTTTCTACTTGCCTCAATTCGGACCACCTCAATAGGTTGATTCCAAGTGGCCAATGCACCGCCAATGGAGGAGGCGAGGATTTTGTCCATCGGACCTAGATAGTCAGTATCAGATACACCCCGAACCCGCCTGATTCCAGTCTCTGCTAAGCGTGCAAAGCCCATCCTGGTCGTCGAGTGTTAGAATCAAAGCGGAATTAAGAAGAAAAAACCGCACCGAGAACCCCAGTTCGTGCACTGACGGACCGCAACGGCGTTAACACCCTTATTCACCCCAGCGAGTCCCTCCCGACGATACATGTCTGCGAACAGAGCCCACGTCGACGGTGGCTTGACCCCAGTAGCGGCGGTTTTTTGACGAGTTATCTCAGCCGTCTTCATGCAAGTAGTAAAACCTGTTCAGATATATAAAGTCCGTGTATTAGCAGGTACCATAACCTACCCATCGTCGCGTATGCTTGCGCAACACCGCCAGACATGCCGCCCAAAAGCCCGGCGACGGCGGGACTGACCCCCATACCAAGTGTCGCCGTTTCAATCTCCGAGGCGGTAAACACTAGGACGGCACCTTTGGTCGAAGCTTCGATCCATGCCTTTGAAAAAAAGGACAAACAGTTTGATCGGCAGAGTTGCAAGAGAACTGGGGACGCACCCATGGTATGAGACCCTGATAAAAGCCTGCGACTCCTCCGCGGGACCAAACAGTTTTCCACGCCTGCAACATGGGCTGCGAACGGTTGGCAGCCATCTGCGTCTTAAGCACTTCTAAAGGTTGACCGAGGGTCGTAACCTATCCAACATTAATGTTCAGGCCAACCAGCGTTAAAAATGAGCCAACCTCCTGCGTTTCGTCAGAACACATCCCATACGCGCATAAAAGGTTACAGCAGACTCACGAACTAAATATCAGAGCAACACAGTAGACATTAGTATCGATTACACGCGTCAAAGCACGCCTAAAGCAGCAGGCACCATGTTCATAATCGCGCCTGGGATGGTCAGCGTTTTCCGGAGCAAAATACTATCGGGACGTACCAACAGCAATATTAGACCAGCTGACGCCCTTTTGGCCAGGCTCTTTTTGAATAGCCATGTGGTATGGAGGGAGGAGGAGAGATAGTAAAAAGAGGCAAAGCTGGAAGTAGAAGGAGAAAGACTGGACGTCGAACGATCAAAGGTCTTTAAATATTTTGGGGCAAAGTTGTTTGCACATATATCCCCGTATAGACACGCAGAACTACGGCCGCAACCAATGCACAATTCTGCTTGTACATATGCATATTCACTACACTTTCCGTCGTCGAGGCCGCGTATTTACGTCCCGGAGGTTGCGACTTGCAAGGAACATTATCAGTTATCACAAGCCACATCCAATTCCGGTGAGATTGCCATATGAATTTATAAATGGGGTATGAGGATGTGCGGGTAAAGGGAAGAATAACGATCCGGAGATGAGAGTGATGAGAGCGAAAGCAGAACAGGAATTTAAAAGACAGGGAAAGACATAGGGATTGATGCACACAACTGGAAGGTGCCGCTTTACTCGGCAGGCGGCGGCTCGGTTGCCTTCAGCTTCTCATTCGCCGCCTCCAAATCTTCTTGCAACCTGGAGCCACTACTTTCAGTAGATGTACGAGCGAAATAAAAAAGTCGCGTACCTTGTAATCCGCTCCGATTGCTCATCTTGGTCAGTTTCGAGATACTGAATCTCCATTGCTTTCCTGCCCACTTCGGCATTCAGCTCATCCACCTTTGTCCTCGAGGCTTCGAGTTCTTCTTCGAGAACTTTGAGAGCTTTCTCGTGCTCAGCCTGCATGTCATGCACTTTGAGATTGTGTGCCTCGTGCATTCGCTGCAACTCCTCCTTGGTGATCCCTGGCGACTGGGGAGGGGCTACGGCGCCGTTGCCGTTGCTCTTGGGGGCTGTCACCTCTGCCTCGAGAGTAGCTTTGAGCGTCGCGAGCTCGCCTTCGAGGTCGGACAACTTGGTCAGAAGCTCTAACTTTTGCGTTGCTAATGTCGTGACTTCTTCGTCGTGAGCGCTGCGGAGTTTCGTGACTTCTTCAGCACGTCCTTTAGCCGCTTCCTCGAGCTCAGTAACGTGGTTGTTGGACATCTCTTCCAGTGAAGCCTTCGTGAGATGTAACATCTCATTGACTGCTTGGAGATCGTCCTTGACGACACCAAGCTCGTTGGTCAACCGAGCCACCTCCTCAACGTGCTGGGGCGAAACTTCAGGAGCCGCCGTAAGGGCCGCCCGTGCCTCGTCGCGCTGAGCGGTAAGGGTTTCAACTTCAGATCGTGCGAGTTCGAGGTTGGCTTTGGCTTTGGAAAGATCATCTTGAGTGGCCTTTAGCTCGAGATTTAGTTTACTGATCTGCTTCTCAAGGCCACCGACGGTAGACTCGAGAGCGGAAGCGTGCTCCGCTTTGAGGTCATTCACGGCGGATTCATGGGCCGCACGGACCTGCTCTACCGTGCTGCCGGATTCGGCACGAAGAGCTTGAAGATCCTGCTGGTGCAGGTCGCTGGCCTCGGCCTTAAATATAATATTAGTCATGTCCGAAAGTTAATGCTGCTCGGAACTTGCCTTGGCTCGCTCAAATGCTTCTTGTAGCAGCTTGTCATGCTCAGCTTTGACAGCCTCTACTTTGGCGTTATACTGAGCTTCTTGACCCTAAACGATCCCAAATTGAATAAAATTTTCGTGGCACAAACGCCAAGAAAACCATACCTCAAGTTCCGCAGTGATTCTTCTAATCTCATCCGAGAGTTCAGTTTGTTTCTTCACGTATCCTTCTTCAGCGTCACCGAGTCGGCGCGCGTGCTCCTCTGTAGCAGCTTGGTGGGTTGCGAGGGCGGCTTCCATTTCGGCTTTGAGTGCCTCCAGCTGCGAGGTAGTTTGTGCGTGCGCTTCAGAGATCGATTCAAGTTCGCTTTCGTGCGAAAGCTTCGTCTCGTCGGTTTGGGAAGCATGTTCCGCCTCTTTCGCCAACGCGTTGTCGATCGCCTGCTGCGTTGCAGCCACCGCTTGAGACAACTCTTGTTCCAGGGATGTTATCCGAGCCGCGGTCTTCGCACGCTCATCCTCGATAGTCTCTTGACTCTCTTTGAGCTCGAGCACCTCCACCTCGATCTCCGAAAGTTTGGCAACGGCGTCCTCTTTTTCGGCCCTCAGTTCCGCCAACTGCGCCTCCAAACTCTCTGCAAGTGTAGCTTTGCTTTCTGCCGCCTCGACCTTGGCCTGAGCTTCTTCGAGAGTTTGAGCATGCGCAGTTTTCAACGCTTGTATCTCTGCCTCGATTTCGCTAAAGTTTGCCTGTGCCTTAAGCAAAGCCTCGTGCTCCACGGCGGCGGCGGCGGTGGCCTCAGAGACTGCGCCGGAGTGAGATGATTGTAAGGAATCAATATTCTCCTTAGACGCGGAGATTTCTGCCTCCAGCGCCTGGATTTGAGCTTGAAGACTCTCAATCAAATCTTTCTGGGCAGTGGTCGCTTCTTTAGCGGCTGCAAGCTACAACGGACGGGTAAGCGTCGGACTGGCACGCATTCCAAGACGTACATCTTCTTGGATAGATTGCAGGGCGGACGTCCCTTCTTTATGTTCCGAGTGCAATTTTGCCAGCGCCTCAGTTGCCTCTTTGAGCTGGGTCTCCGAAGCGGTTTTCGCCTCCGTCAACTCCGCCGCTGTCGATCCCTTCGTTTCAACCTCGGCCAGGGCAGTAGCGAGGGAAGCCTTGAGATCCTCGACTTGTGACTCAAGCTCTGTCGCAGCCTCGGTCTTGGCTACAAGAGATTCGGTGGCTTCTTGAAGCTAGTTTCCGTTCAATCAATAAAATCAAAACGAGAAAGTGTATTACATACCTTAGTCTGCAGATCTTCGAGTGCCTTGGTATCCTCCTGGACTTCTTTGATAGACGTGATCGAAGCCGAAGTTCGGTTCGCAGGAGTTTTCGCGGCTGGAGCCTTCGAACTCGCGGTGGAGGTGGACGGCTTCGACGCGGCTGCCGAAGGAGGCTTAGTGGTGGCGGACAGACTCTGTCTTGCAGTCAGAGGTGTTCGTTTAACTCCCTCTGAAACGGATGCGCGGGGCCGTGATGCTGCAGCCGCGGGTTTGCCGTTGGCAACCGGGGAGACGACGGAGCCGCGCGCGTTGGTGGTCGTGGAGGCAGTCGTAGGTTGTTTCGAACTGGTGGAAGATGAAAGGGATGGCTTTGTTAGGGGAGGTGCAGAAGGTTTCGTAGGAGCCATGGAGGCTCTACGGGCCGGAGCTGCAGCTGGAGCTGGAGCGGGCTTAGCAGTCGCCATCGGTGGCTTGGATGTCGGAGCAGGACCACTGGTAGACTTCTTTAGAGGTACTGCAGCGGGTTTGGTAGCTGCCGATGCCGACGCAGAAGTAGTTGGTTTGGACGAAGTAGACTTGCCAGCACCGAACGTGCCGGAGCTGAGTATCTTCAAGAAGGATAAGAAGAACGAGTCAGGTACGAAAGGAATGGATACTGGTTGCGGGTATTACCTTCTTGACACCAGCTGCTGTCCCGTTGGTTTTGGCAGCGGCCGATTTAACAGTGGACGCAAGCTTGGCTTTGGCAGTCGTACTTTTCCCAAGTGATTCTGGTTCAGGAGCACCTTCCTGGGGTTCAGGGTTCGACTCGCCGTCTGCAGGAGCGTCTGCGTTGTCTACGGCTGCACTATCTGGCGGCGGGTTACTCGAAAGATCAGCTAATGAGAGATCAGCTGCGGGGGCCTCGTGTTCAGCATGAGGCGTTGGGTCGCTACTGGACGAAGGGTTGAGCTCGTCTGTCGACCCGGGGACGGGCTCGACGAGGGTGTCGGCCATTGAAATGTGAAGATGTGGTTAACGCGCGGCGGACACGAAAATGTTCTGCCAATCACGGCCTAGCCCAAACGGGAACAACACGAGGAGCTGCACAGACCAACTTGACACAGACGGCGGGATTTGCAGACAAACGGCAATTCATTGGGTAGTACAGTATGAAATCGTAACCTTGCGCATGATGTTTAGAAGAAGTTAGAGCTTGAGGGTGCGTTGCAATTTTTTTTTATTCATTCGAGTTCATTCGGCCGACAAGGGCTGGTGACTACTGCATCCGCTGTCCTATAGTAAATGATATTTTCTATGGACTGTAGCCTTCTGCCTCGAAAGGGTGGCGGCGTCGAGGAGGAACACATAAAGGGCCGGTAATCGAGCCAGGGTCGTATTCAATGCGCTCGATTAGCTATCCCGACATACAGTAGGGAAAACCGTCACTTATTTTGTGTGCAGTGGACGTCGCTGGTGCGAGCTAGGAGGCCGAAGAGAAAAGCTCGCTAGAACACTGGAAAAATTGTCCGATAATATTGAGTCGACGACCGAGGTCCTGAATTTTAGTCCCCATTGAGTTAATACTGCCGTGAATTGCGGTTCGAAGTAACTTTGAAGGTTTTACGGTTGAACCCGTTGGATTCATAGAGCTTGTTAAAAGCTTTACAGTACTTTCTAATCAAGAGGCGAAGTCGTTTCGTCGATCCGACGATCAAGCTGCACTTCACGGCCGACAATTTCGAAAAATATCAGGTGAAAAAGAAAATCTGACCCGGATTCAAGAAACGCCTTAGTGACCTCCTCATTCCAAGCGATACTACTTGTCCGAGACACGCTTTTCACAGAACTTCAGCTGTTTCTCCAAAAAGAATATCTACGTAAGGCTCAGAAATACAGGAGTTTTCTTCTTCTATCTTCATCGATTCTCATTCTGTTCCAACTTAGCCTAGGTGATGGTGGCGTGCAAATTGAGCGCGTTCAAAGCAGGCTCCTTGAGAGAGTTGTGGTTATATCCGAGATATGCCACACCTCCTGGCTCGACATTAAAATGAGTTCCTGTGAGCGTAAGTTGAGTAAGGAGTGGTTGGAAGGCAGAGGAGAGAGATTACCCAGGCAGAGTGGGAAATTGATCCAGCGAGATATGAGCACACGGCTGAAATGCCTAAACAAATTAGATTCAGTTGAATCCATGCATCGATGGGAATGGGTGTACCCATGAGCAACAATCACAACGTCTCTGGTGTGCAATCCTTCTTCTTTGTATTGTCTGTGATATTCGCGAACCTGAAGAGACCTTGAAAAATGGACGAGGGAAAAATTGGGAAGGGATGGACCTTGGCGATAATGTTATCCACGCGAGTTTGCATCTGTTCAACACTTTCGCCGCCAGGACAACCCTAGGAAAACTATCAATACGGTATATGGTTGCAACAGAAACAGTTTACGTCGTTCCAGATGGACCAAGTCGGATTTAAATCCTTGATTTCGGACGATAGAAGACCCTCGTAGTCGCCTGCTGAAGCCATGAATAAATGTGCAAAAGGGCAGATATACACTTGCCATAATCCCACTCGCGGCATTCCTCGGTGATGAGGTGGTGAGGTGTTTCGACATGTTCTAATCCCAGACGAGATCAACAGCGACTCCCGAGATGTGGTAAATATGAGTACCAAAAAGCAAATGAAAAGTACGATGCGCGCGTTGACGTGGCGAAACCAGAACGGTGCAGAGATTCTTGGGGTCGAGCACCTCTGCAGTAATTAAATGAACGATCACGGCGATAGACGGTCTTCATACTTCCGTCTCCAACGAGAATTTCAGCCTTCTCCTTAACTTGCTCCTCGCCGCGAGCGGTGAGAGGAATATCGGAGCGTCCTGTCTGGACCAGGGTGAATAAAATCGGGATTGGAGCGTCGGGTTCGATTATACATGTCTACCGTTGAGAGACCTTCCATTTTGGGGCCGCGTTTGAGTGAGGGGAAGGGGAAAGCGAGGGAGGTGAGTGAGGAGGGGGATGGGGAGGTGAAGATGAATGGCGTTCAGCCAGAGGGGGAACAGACGAGGAACTCGTTAGAATGATAATTTAGTAGCTGTTAACAGACCGACCACTCTGTTTCACCGTGTCGAATGACGAAGAGTCGGGGCATAGGTCTCGCCATGGTGGGAAGCAAGATAAAAGTGCAAGGCAAAGTACTTGAATAAATAGGGATCGGCACAGGCGGCCCGGTGAACTTGGATCCCTCCATACCCGAAGAACGCCGCCAAGCCACGCCGCAGTGAACGCGTAGTTTGATTCAGCGGACGGTCACCTCTGCTGCCGTCACCTCTGCCGCCATGTTCGACGAGTGCAAGTCGTATCGCCGTCCCCTTCTTCTCTTCCTGACCCCACCCCAGATGTAGAGCATGCCGCAGCCCCTGCTGCTGTCCCTCTGCCTGAACTTCAATACCAAGGCTTTGAGCCATCTCCCCACGAGCCTGATGATCCCCTTGTCCCTGAGGTCCCAGTGCGTCGCTACCACTAGCTGTTAAAATGTTTGCTCACCCCGCGTAGGATGTCGACCCCGCAGCAGCAACACTCCCCATCTTCGACCTCTGCCGAGTGCAGTATGTCTTTCCTGCGCCGCTCGTCGCCTTCGTCGTCTGTTCAGACATGCTTGCAATGGCCCTGTCTACAAATGTGATTGTCCTCATCGAATTGTCGCGCTCCGACCAGGTCATCAAAATCCCAATACCCCGCAAACCTGCGGACATGACCATCCACAAAATCTTCATGGACCCTTCCGGACGGCACATTATCATCACTTCGACACAGGGAGAAAATTGGTATCTGTTTCGCGCGTGGAAAGAGCCCCGGCAGCTCAAATCCTTCCGCATGGTCATCGAAAGCGTGGCTTGGAACAAGGCCGCACTGCTGGCTTCATCCTATGCCAAGTCAACGCGCGAGTTTTTGATCGGGGCCCAGAATGGCGTCGTGTACGAAGCGCTCATCGACGCGGAGAAAGACTTTTTCAAGTCCCCGGATCGGTCCTTGCAAACGGTCCTCACACTACGCGAGCGACAGTCCATAACGGGAATCAAGTTCGACTTTTTCCCGCCTTCGGACCCGCGGAGGGCCCTTGTTATTCTGACCACAGATACTCGCATCTATCAATATGTTGGTGCGCCAGATCGACGGTCGGAAGATGGCAGCAGAGTTTTCTCCAATCTCTTTTCTAGTCAGCCCCAAGTATTCGAATTGCCTGGCGACAAGAAGTCTGAGCTGCATTACTTTTCGCAAAATGCAGACCAGGCTTCATCATTGCCGAAGAGCATGGCCTGGTTGACTTGTGAGCGCTTTTATTTATTTTTATTTTTTCTGCTTGCTCAATCACGGTCGTTCAGCACATGGGATCTATCACGGAACCCTCAACTTTGACTCCACTTCGGACAACTTTATCGACTCTGGAGACCTTCTGCCTTACCCTTCTTCCTTCGAAGCGTCTGGACCCAGCGGAACACCTTCCTCCATGGCGTTGACAGAATTTCACTTTGTGCTCCTCTACGGAGACCGCGTCGTTGGTGTCTGCAACCTGGACAAGAAGCAGGCTTACGAAGAATCATTACCCCTCGTGAGCATCCAGAACGTACCGTTTAGTCCGTGTTAACCCCTATACCAGAAACAAAACGAGCAGGTCAAGGGCCTCGCCGCGGACCCAGTGCGGAAGACGTATTGGGTATACACGGACCAATCACTGTTCGAGCTGGTGGTCGACAACGAGGACCGCGATGTGTGGAAGATTTACCTACAAAAGGGGCAGTTTGACGTGGCGTTGCGATACACCAAGGTATTGTGTAGTTATTCAATGTTTCATACGGTCCCTGATGTCGCGCAGACCGCAAGCCAGCGGGACCATGTGCTCTCGGCACAGGCTAACGCCTTCTTTGCTGAAGGACGGTACTTCCAGGCAGCGCAATGCTACGCCCAATGCTCAGTTACATTTGAGGAGGTGGCGTTAAAGTTCCTGGATGTTGGCGAACGGGACTCGTTACGGTCCTACCTCATCTCGCGCCTTGAGCGAACGCGGAAAGCTGTAAGCTGTTTTTGGCTCTGTGTGAGGAACCATGTTATTGATACCGCACCAGGACGTCACGCAGCGCATGATGCTGGCGACCTGGCTGGTCGAATTCTACCTCAGCAAATGCAATGAGCTGGATGATGTCGTTGCGTCAGAGTCAGTCTCGCATGATGTCGATAATCTACAAGCGGAGCGTGCTATACTAGAGGACGACCTGAGACAATTCTTCGAGACATACAAGGTGGGTGTGAAAGGATTGTTCCATTGGCAGGGTTTATCTGACGGACCGTAGAGCAATTTAGAGCCCGAGACGGTTTACGAGCTCATCCAGGGACACGGGCGTACGGACATGTACCTCCACTTTGCAACAGTGATAGGAGACTTTCAGCGCGTCATTGAGCATTGGGTTCTGGAGGAAGAGTGGACAAAGGCGATAGATGTCATAAATCGACAGGTATGCCGCCTTTTGATCATAATTCAAAGCAGCAACTAACGCACAAGCAGACAGATTTAGAACTGTATTATCGATTCGGGCCAGTACTCATGCGGCAAGCACCTAAAGAAACAGTAGATTCGTGGCTAAAGCAGCCCGCCCTGGATCCCTTGCGTCTTGTCCCATCGCTTTTGCAGCTGCAGCATGCACCGCGAGATCCGCTGTCGCCGAACCAAGCCATCCGGTACCTCAACCATGTCGTGTTTGAGCAACAAAATACACTGCCGACCATCCACAACCTCTTGATTACGTTTTACGTCTCACCGTCAGCACGTCCGGGCACATCCGCGCCGGAGGACGATGGGCCTCTGCTGCGGTTCCTCTCGACCGCGCCGGCGGACCCGTTAACGGAAAAGCCGTACTACGACCTCGACTATGCGCTGCGGCTGTGTAAGCAGTCCGGGCGCACGCAGCCATGCGTGCACATCTACTCGAAGATGGGGCTGTGGGAGAATAGCGTGGACCTGGCGCTCGAGAAGGGCGACCTGGAGCTCGCGAAGCTCAATGCGGACAAGCCCGAGGACGACCAGCCGCTGCGGAAAAAACTGTGGCTCAAGATTGCGCGGTATGTGGTACAGGACAAGAAGGATATCAAGACGTGAGTGGCTCTTCCCTTACGATGATCGGAATTCCTCTTAAATCTTTTTGCAGGGCGATGCGCTTCTTAGAAAATACTGACTTGCTCAAGATTGAAGACGTGCTGCCGTTCTTCCCCGACTTTGTGGTCATTGATGACTTCAAAGAGGAGATCACTAACGCCTTGGAGGGTTACTCGAACCAAATCAACGGGCTGAAAAGCAAGATGGACGAGGCGACGCGGACGGCGGATTCGATCAAGCAGGATATCACTGCACTGAGAAACCGCTTCGTGACTGTAGATGCGGGCGAACAGTGCTCGGTGTGCTCACACCTGCTGTTAACGAGGCAGTTCTACGTCTTCCCATGCAGACACACCTTCCACGCAGACTGTCTAATCGGATTGGTTAGTGGTGTTTTATACTTTTCGTGCACCCAAGGCTAATCACACTCTCTAACAGGCCAAGGAATATCTGCCACAGCATGCGCTGCGACGAATTCTTGCGCTCCAAAACGAGCTCGTCAAAGGCGCGCCTGCTCCGCAAGTAAATGGCGCTGGTGCCCAGCCAGCGGCGGCCCCGCCCCGACAGCCGGCCTCGCAGCGCACGCTCCTGTCTGCCAACTTTGTGGTGAACCCCTTGCAAACAGGCACCCGCGCGATCGGGCGGAACCTTCTGTCTGCCGGAGACAAACTGCGGGACCTGATCGTCCCGGATGCGCTTGCAGCGGTTGTGTCTGCGCCGGGGTGGATGCCTGGGATGGGCGGGCGGCGAAACGGAATCGCGCAAGACGGGAGCAAGAAAGCGGCCAAGACGGAGCGGCTGCGGGCGGAGCTGGAGGACGTGCTTGCGAGCAGCTGCCCGCTGTGCGAGAGCGTGGTTGCGGGGCTGGACAAGCCGTTTGTGAAGGAGGGCGAGGTGGACACTAGCTGGACACTCTAGATATCTAATAGTAATACATACAACACGGAATGCGAGTCTGGTCAACCGTTGATTTTCTTTGAGCGGCCTGCTTTGCGTCGCAGGCGCGCGGCCTTGCGTGCACCCATCTAATGCAGTATAAGAAAAGGCAAACAGAGAGATGGGACAACCTGCCTTTGCTTTGTCCTCCTCGAGGCGGCGGCGTTCTTCTGCTGCCTTTTTGCGAGCTAGAGTAATTTCTCTCCGGCTACGGAGCCGCATGAGGTGCAGTAAAGAAAGTGTAACAGACAACGTGCCGTGTTGCCTCTGCCTGCTTTTCCTCCTTGAGCTCCAACTCGACCTTCTTGATGGCCTGGGCCTTTTTCGTTTGAGCGACCCGGTCTTCCCAAGATTTTGTTTTCACGCCGTCCTGCAGATGAGAGCGGCTGTTTGGGGGTGAGCAAGCGCGGAAAGCGGGGAGGATACGGACACTGTGGCGGTTTTGGGCAGCTTCCATGGTTTTCCAGAGACGCGTCCATTGGAGGTTGGAGCGAGCTCGAGGACGGTGTCCATGATGGTGGTTAGAATTTGAGGAGAATTGACAAGCGTGCGAAACAGATGTCGATATGCTCTTTGCTTAAAACCACAACAGGCAACTAAACCCAGCTGAAGCCAAACTTGAACTGTGGAGTTTAGATGGGACTAGGCGCGGACTCTACTACTCCGTGCACTTCACCTGACGTGAATCCCGGCGTTCAAAATTGTTGAAATCCGCCCTCGAAAATCTTTGAAATTCGCGGGCGCCGGGATGTAGATCGACTCGCACACGAACGCGATGGCGCCTCGTCGTGACTTGACCATGGCTACAATTGCTATAGTTGCGATTCTACGCACCCCTGCATCCCGTTTGCAGTACCCTGATATGAAAACTGTACTCGTAGCACATAAACCGAATAAAAGAGGATATAAGGCGGATCTGTATGACAGTGTGTGAGCAGAGACCGTCTCCGCCATGTGTCATTTGATTTAAGACGGTTTGTGCCAAATCCTTGACTCTGAATCTGCTCATGCTTGAGCAGTTATGTTGCGGAGGGCCGTACACGATGACCAGGACCATTTAAGACTCCTCCTCGACCAGCGAGCTGCTCGCGCGGTTGTGCCAATGGACCAGGAATACGACTCGCCCTCTATCTACAGCTCGCCCTTCTTCTCCCCCCGTCCCAATGATATCCACTCAGACACCCGCTCTCTTGGCTCTTACCGTCCCCCAGAGTCGCCCCCAGCCCCCCTCGAGGCCCGCAGCCGCCTCAACGAGCTCGCCCACAGCATGCTCGACCTCGACGATCACTCCCACGATTCGGACGACGACGACGCCCCAGAGACCGTTGACGCGGACCACTACGAGCCGGAGGACCCCCGCATGAGTCTTCTGGGCCCAAAGATGCGTTTCCACGGAAAGGCGCCTTGGGAGATGGACGCCGGTGCTCTCGAGGAGGAGGACGAGCCAGACTCGGACCGCATTTCCACGCGCGGCAGAGACGGCATAAAGAAAGGCCTTGGCTTTCGCTCTTCTAGCCGGGGAACAACCGCCAGTAGTCGGCCCAGTGGCGAGTCCAGCCGCTCCAACCAGGCCAAACCAAAACGGTCCTTCGAAACAACGTCCTCTGCAAACTCTCCCTATGGCCGTGGTGGCGCGCTACAGTGTGTATTCTATTGGATCGCCAAAACAGACGCTAACTCCATGGTGTTCAACAGTGCACTGGGGCAGGCCAGTATGTCCTCCACCTCGTTGGTCCCGCAGCCTGCACCCAGGCAAGCGGGGCTCCGTCTCAATTTCCCGCTCTCTGACTCCGCAACGCCGCCCCGCGCCCCAGCTAGTCCCCGCTCCATCACCTCATCTTACTCCAACGCTCCCTCGCCCGTCCCCCGCAGCAACCACGAATACGCTCACTTCCCGTCCAACAACAAGCCCTCCCTGACGCGTCGCGCCACCAACGACAGCGCTGCAAGCCAGTCGCTCTATTCCGAAGAAATGCATCCATACGCGAATCCAGATCTAGTCGTCTCGTATGCCGACGACCAACTTCCGACCCCGGCTCCGGGGCGCTCCGGCTTCATACATGGCGTCGCCCGCAGTGATTCGACGGCGACAGTCACCGAATCCCTTGCAACCACAACGTCCTTATCTAGATCAGCGACCGGATCAACCTTGACCCCAGATACATCCGCCTCGTCAATATCCACATCCCAGGGCCCTCGAAGTAGAGTGTCTATGTTCCACGGCAAAGAAATATCCGCCCCACTACCAATAAGCGCGCCCTTACCCACCAACCATGTTTCAGCCGCGCTTATGGCCCCCAATATGCCTGCGGGTTGGGCGGAACGCAGTGCATCCCCTACATTCGCTTTAATATCCCTCGAGCAGGCGCGCGCTCAGCGGTCGCGCAGTACAACGGCCCAAAATCTCTCTATATCTTCGACGTCCTCGACCCCCTTCCCCGAAGCGCCGCCACAGTCAGGCGGAGATGACCACAGCCCAACCAATAGCGTTGCTTCGCGGGCGCGCGTGCGTTCTATAAGCACCGGAGCGAGAGCGAAAAATGCCCTGCAGAATATCATGCCAGCAAAGCCCCAGCCTGAACGGCGCGATTCAGAACCTGCCCCGAGCGGCTCGCAGCAAGGATCGAGTGGCGCGCCAGGTAAAGCGCTCAAGCACAAGAAGAGTGGCTTCATGAGACTCTTCAATGGCGTCGGCCGGGGTAACGGAGCCGAAAAGGAAGAAAAGTACTCTCCTCCACCCGTGCCGTCGTTGTCCGATGGGTATGCTGCCTTCAATGCCCAGCAACAGAGCGGCCCGAATTCGGGCAAGTCGTCCATCCACCGCGTTCCCCCGCCCCAGATATCACCCTCGATGTTGCAGGGGCCTAATATCTGGGACGATTCTCGAGTTTCCCCAACCTCACGACGGACACCGCCGTCGCTATCCATCAACACAGGCCCAGGATCGCGTCTACGGGCGGCTTCGGCCGCCGACGACTTTCAGACACGGACGGTGCCAGACCTATCCGATCGTGACTGGCACCAGACGGATCTGCCACAGAGCGCGCCGCCGAACGTCACCGAGTTCCCCGCGCTCAAATTACGGCCGGTCTCGACGCTCTTCAGCGCGCACTTCGGCGATCACATCGTGTCGCAGGATTCGGACCCGCAACCAGGGCTGGACGCAGACGTAGACACGCTGAGCTCGACGAGCCCGAGCACGATGATCTCGCCGGTAACGCCCGGCATGCCGTTGGGTCGCGGCAGCGGGGACAAGGTGCCGATGGCGACCATCTCCGAGGATCAGTCCCAGTCGGCGCTTGTACAGGCTCTGCAGGAGCAGATTGTCTCCGCGAAGAAGGCCTGGCAGCGGCACATCTGGGAGCTCGAGGGGCAGGTTCGCGACCTCAAGGCAGAGGTGGATGGTCTGCGCTCAGCGGACGGGGACGGGTATTGCGAGGCGTGTGGGCGGGGGCGGCCACCGGCGGCTGGCCAACCACGCAACGGCGGCGGCGCGCACGAGCACAAGGCGTTCACCGGCGGCGTCGTTAACCGCCCGCGCGCCCGCACCGGGACCGCGTCTCGCTTTGGCAGTGCGGTATGAAGCGCTCGTCCCATGCTCTCTCTATGGATCCACTCTCCATCCGTGGTCCACTCTTTTGCTGTGTCTGCTTGTATATCTCGCATCTAGGGTCCCCACCTGCCGCACTGCGTCGCCTTTTTAATTATTCCTAACTTCCGTATGTCTTGTATACATGTACGATTAATTCCCCCCTCATTCTTTCGATACCCCCTCATTTGATTTATTGTGGATCCACTGTACTGTGTACACACTCCTTCACTCGGTTTGTACGGATATATAGGGTATCCCGTATGCGTAGAAATATACACTTTAGACGCACGCCTCCACTTTGCGCGCTTCCGCAACATTCAACCGACTTTTTCAAACATTCCTACCTTAACTTCGTTGTGTGTTGTATACCTCACTTTCTCGATACCTTTCCTTCGATTTCTCGCCGCCCTGTCTGTGTACACACTTCAGGTATCAGCAATTTTACAGGGCAAGATGAGAGAAGTAATAACGGAGGCGAGCTTGCGAGCCGCCTGTCAGACACAAAGGAGCGTCCCGTCACCTCCCGTGATCATGTCACGTCGTGACTCATCTTTTTTGCTCGCAACGCTCACCATCCCCGCCACCGTTGAGCTCGCTCGCAGATTTTCGAGGCTTGAGATGTCCTCTATGCTTCCGCTGTATGTTGGTCATCCATAGGATCCGACTTGCTTCGCTTTCCAAGGATCTTTGGGCTGGATGCACCGGCAATCTTTCGATCTCATAGCAATGACTGTTACATCTCTGCGGACAACTTAGCTTGAGCAGCGCGATCTCGTCAAGACTCGTTCTGATGTTCTGAGTACCTAAGACTCGATCTAAGTTGACTCCTTATGTTTTTATCATCTTTTCGTCTTGCTTCGCGTGTTTCGGGTAGTCCCCAAGCATATCCTTTCTTTTTCATTGCTGGATGTGTGTCATTACCTGCGGTGCACATTAGACCGCTGTAACCGAGTGGTCGTTTGGCCGTATCCCATCCCTTTCCGTCTCCTCTCCCGTCTCGCTGGGTGCACGGTGTACCAAATCTAGCTCAAGTCAGAGATTGTTCGGCACGGTTCCGCTCTGACAGTGCACAGGTATCCAGAGGGTCGGGGCAGTTTTCAGTCTGTCGCTGGATTGCCTCTCTCTTTGACGTCTACAGATGTGACCGTGACCGTATCTCCTCTTTCCTCTCTCTCCTTCGTCTCATTATGCCATCGTCTTCTTCCGGGATATCCCCTGCAACACCGGCTACGTCCATTGATAACCAGAACTCGGAGGAAGAAGTCCGTCGCCTATCCTTATTGAAGACTCGACAACAGATGATTGTGTGTTCTTCAACCTGCGTTTTGACTTAGCTCATTGATTGGTCAGGAAGCGATGGAAGCAGCGGTTGAAAAGCTGGTTCTACTTCCAATACCCGAAGACACCCCACTGTACGCTGCCGCGCTCTCGTATATTTCTTTCTAACTCGAAGATTTAGAATATGTGGGAACAAGTAAAGCTTCACGAAAAGAATGACCAGCTCGAGGCGAAGACGAGAGAACCATTCATTAGACTGTTTGTTGAATGGGAAGGAGGCTTGTCGCATGAGGATCGAGGTGTGTACTTTTCCCTTTCTTGTGCTGGCCCGTTCAAGCGTCCTTCAGATCTCCTCGTACCAACTCCGGAGGAGGCTGCCGAATGGCAACATGAAGTCGACGAGTCCCTTGACATCGGACAAGATGCCTCCTTTTCCCCCCTGTGTATCAATTATGTACTACTCGAGTGTAACTATAATAGCACTCCAAACTTTTGTCACCACATCTGTTTTGACCATAGCCAAGTCTTTCTGAGACAAGTTTCCTGGCCGGTTTTCGCACGAAGATGCCTCCGCTCTCACACCCTGTCCATTGACCTTATACTGAGCACAGGTGGATTTGAACTATTTTTATCTTCTGTTCTAAGAGAGATGAGGCAGAAGAATTGCAATGATGACTGTCGTGGTCGAAGTGGCATGTCGGCGCATTCTTCAGTTGACGCTCCGAAACTCTAGTCTCCCAAGGTTTGGAACCGTTTGTGGTCCGTCTCCTATAAGGCCCGGTTTTTCTAAAAACCTTATTTCGAGCCGACGAGGTATCAAGGTATTACCTTGTTAGCGTAGTCGGTGCAGACCCTTGAACCTGCGTGCCTCAGGATATTCCTTTCAGACATACGCCTGACGGCGTACTTCCACAGCAGACGGTCAATTATTTGTGGTTACGTTTCAGCGTCTCTAATATGATCCTGCATGAATCTAAAGACAGCGCCCAGTGAAATGTCCTATCAATATGTACACCGTCCGTGATCGTGCCCTCAAAAAAAATCAACTGGGCCCAGGTAATGGGTCAACCCATGTCCCATTTGGATACAGCGTCGCGGCATTTGTGAAATCACCGGTATTCCCATCCGCGGTAAGCTGCGCAGTCGATTAACCAGATCAGATTTGGGCAAGTGCGAAACAGCGGGGCAAACTCACCGCGAGTCTGAAAAAGTGGATGACGTCCGGCTCGAACGCTGCGAGAGAAAAGTTGAGGGCGGCGCCGACATATCGCTCGACGTCGTCCACGAGAAGGGAGAATCCGTCCCACCCAAGCGGCGGAGCGTCCCAGAAGAGTAGTTGATTTGCGAAGGCTATAGAAGTGTTGTAGGTCGTGGAATTTGTAAGGAATGTGGGCAGATCTGTCCCCAGCGTGGCATCTTGTTGAAGCTGCAGGCACAAAAGATGAGGATTAACCCGTGTTTGAAGATGAAATGCCTACATCCGCTACGGTCTGGAGTATAGAATCGAAACCATAAGCGGCTGCCCCGTTCAAGAAGAGACCAAGGAGATATCCTTGGCATATAAACCATAAGCGACTGTTTTCTAATTACCAGGGTGAGAGATAACAGTACCTTGGCATATCGCGGACACTCTCGTTGGGAGGCCAGTTCCCGGCATGAGCACCAACGCGAGGAAGTAGTGGTGTACCCGAAGGGTCAATCCCGGGAGTAGAGACAATACAATTGCGACCAGGCCGCCCAGTACGTACCATCCGAGATAGTAAGGGAGCCACCCGGTTTTTCGGAACACGCGAATCTGGTTTAGGGCAACTGCCGCGATGATGAGGACAATAACCACCAAAGTAGCTATGGCGCCAGATCTTTTCGTCAGATCAGATGCAGTGAGCCGCTGGAGAGGGAGTCTATCCGTCGTCTGTCCAGTCAAGATTCCGACCCAGTAAGGCAGGAGGTACAAGACCATTGCCTCGATCGGGGCCTTTCTGAATGCTGGGAGACAGAAACGGAACGCCAGTCGCCAGATGGCGTAAGCTATGAACAAGGTAGGGAGGAAAGTGCCGAACGCAGTATCGAGTGGGGGCGGTGGACCACGGGGCTGAGAGAATAGAATGATGTGCCAATAGCCAATGCATACTAAGCACCAAAAGAGCACGATGGGTTTGGGCCGAAGGAATAAGAACAGAAAGGCGGTGATAAGAGCGTTGAAGGCCAAGGCAAAATCCCGGATATCTTCACAGTGATGTAACGACGTAGAGTCGCGGAATCGAAACGCGAGCGGGAAGACGGTGGGAAATCCTATTGATGCCAAACCATGTTCAGTTGTTGGGAGGAAGTTGGTAAAATTCCCAATGAGATCCAAGGTCCCACAGCCACCTCTGGAGTTACTGATGAGTCCACTGAATTAAACATAGTAGTTGAGCCAGGGAAAATCGGAGAGAACGAATTACCAACGATTGAATGGCTGCAGCGCAGATGAAAGAGTCTCCCCGATAAGTCCGGTTCGTGTCACCGCCTCCAACAATTAGTGGTACGAACGCGGTCTTGTCGTCGCCAACGGCACGCGGATTAGCTAAGATAACTCCGGCGCATTGTGCAGGGCACCGGAAACTACCAATTCATTCGTAAGCCGATTCGAGGTGGTTACAAGTGGACTGCTCACTCGAGAGAGGAATCATCGAACGGTGCGCAGTTTTGCCCGTCCAGACCGCAACCATTTTCGGCCAGCCAATAAGTGGAGGTGCAGCCAATGAAGGCGTCTGCGGGGGTCTGAAAAAATTGCGCTCGTGCAAAGAATGCAAAGGAAACAATGTAGCTTGGCCCCAGGATGAGCATGAGCCAGATGATGAGCCACTTGCGGGACACGAGCCAGTTGTCCGGCACAATGCGTGTAACCCGCAGCCAGGTCGATTCAACGGGGAAGTAGATACGATGTCCCCGCACATTGATATCGATGTCGAGAAGTGGTTTGGGATCTACAGAAATATTAAATGACCATTCGTGACCTTGGGCTGAGATTTGCGGACCTGGAAGGTCAACCTTTGGCCTCGGCCCCCACAACCATTTCACAATCTTGGATATCCGGGGGTGCCTGGATGATTGTTGGTGGATAAGAGTGGACCACCGATTCTGTCTGGGAGCAGGGTTCTGTACGCCGGCGTATTCAATGTCAAAGTTCTGCAGAGTGGTTTTCGAGTGGGACGGGTCGTGGGGGATGCTCGGTGCGTTGAGCGGATGAGTATGGCTTGAGCTCGCCTCGGAGTCGCTCGACTGCATCGTGGTAAGGTGAGGGAAACTGAGGCAAGTTTAGCCCGCTGTGGTCTGCTGTTCTAATTTCATGCTGTGACAGATCGCGTCACGCGTGGCCTCTTTCTCCCAAAAAGGATTTCTTTTTGCCTCCTTAATCGAGTCTTCGTCGAGCCCTCATTCCGTACAGAGGCCCAAATTAACCAGTTTCCTCATTTTACGCGTAAAAACACGCGTTTAACGACCTCCATTCGCCATTTCTCGCCTCGTCTCTTTGCCACACCCGATCAAATTGGCGCGCGCTCGTTCCGTTGTAAACGCGCCATCCATGTTCGAGGACCATGTTGGATCCGATGATGTATGCCCAAACCAATACAGGCCTCTGCAGGACCTCAAACTTCCCCGTAGATGCCCATGATTTTGGAAATGTCCGCATCAGACCAGCTGCCGTTTTCTCGACCCCAGGCTGGTCCTTCCCGACCTACCAATGGACCTAACAATGGCTACCGGGATGCACCTACTTACCAGCGCAAACAACAGCTCAACCAGGAGATTGCGAAACTGGATGCGGAGCTAGCCCAAATTGACGAGGAGATTTCAGGCCTCCGTGCTCTCCGAGCGCTGCGTTCGCAAGAGCGACAGAAACTCTTGGATGAACACGAGCGTGCGAGCGCGCCTGTCAATTCGAAGGGCAAAGGAAAGGCCACTGGTGGCACCGACTATAGCACCGACGATTTCCCATGGTCCGGCGAGCTCAAGCAACAAATGAAGAAAGTGTTCAAAATCGACAACTTTCGTCTTTGCCAGCAAGGGTGCGTCTAACCAACATCCATCCGCACGTTGTCGTCTAAATAGTGTCTAGTGTTTGCAATGCCAACATGGATGAGCGCGACATTGTCTGTGTCATGCCGACCGGTGAAGCCGCTGCCGATACTGTTTTCTCCTCATCTGAATGACCTCTGCAGGCGGCGGCAAGAGCCTAACGTACCAACTTCCGGCGCTATTAAGCCCGGGCTGTACATTGGTGGTGTCTCCGTTAATCGCTCTCATAACGGACCAAATCCTCCACCTTCGGGAAGCCGGTGGTGAGATAACTCAACAATGGCCACATCCAGCTCTTCCTAAAACCACTACAGTTGAAGCTGTCAAACTGACGGGCGGGACCCCAAAGCCAGAATCTCGCGAAATTCACAATCGTCTCTTGGCAATGGCCAGCAGACGGAATTCGCAGGAGAAGGAGATCAAGCTATGTTATGTGACTGTCAGTGTCGTTTTTGGAGGCATCGTTTTTCCTCACCTCTTGTAAGTAGCCCGAGAAAATAGCAAAGAGCAAGTCGTTCCTTGCCATGCTGCAGAAGCTGGTGGACGGCGGGAAGCTGGGTATTATATGCTCTGTGATCTTAACATCGGCCTCCAACTGCTTCCTTCAGGTCGGATAGTCATTGACGAAGCCCATTGTGTATCTCAGCTTGGCCATGACTTCCGGTGAGCTCTCCGCGCGCCTTTTGCATTTACTTGCTAATTTTATACTCAAGGCCCGATTATCAAAAGCTGCACATACTCCGCCAGAATTTCCCTCGAGTTCCGATCATGGCCCTATCTGCTACCTGCCCGCCCAAGGTCCTCGAGGACCTCCTCAGAACTCTAGGAATGAAGGCGGTCGTCGATGGCACAAGTAGGTCTTCTTTTCTTCGCTTCAAAAAAAAATTGACGTTGTTCAGATGCAAAACCGAATGCCACTGTGTACTTTTCTGCCCCGCTATATCGCAAGAATCTCCACTACCAGATCCTGCCCAAGCCCTCCTCCGCAGCGGCTGCAATCACCGCCATGAAAGACTACATCTTGGAAAACCACCCGAATCAAACCGGAATTGTATATTGCTTTACGAGGAAGGTGGGAGGCGGCGTATCTACCGTATATAGCACGTCCAACCTTTTATAGGACGCCGAACGCGTGGCAGAGGGCCTTCTCGAGCAGAGCGGAGGTAAGATCAAGACGGGGGTATACCACGCGGAGAGAAAGGACAACGACAAGGAGCTATTGCATCGACAGTGGAGGAAAGGAGCGATACAGGTCGTTTGTGCCACCATTGGTCTCATTTCTTTTGTCGCGCCGACAGCACACTAATTTATTTAACAGCCTTTGGGCTTGGGATCGACAAAGGCGACGTTCGCTTTGTGATCCATCACTCGGTGAGTGTTCAAGCTCCGTCCTACGCGTTGGCTAACGATGTGTGTCCCTAAAGCTCTCCGTGTGTAGTCGCCATGTATTTTGTCGTGATGCTCAATGCACTGCAGAAATCAATGGATGGATATTATCAAGAGTCTGGTCGTGCTGGGCGCGATGGCAAGGACTCGGATTGCGTCCTATACTATCGCCCGGCCGACTTTTCCCACATCGCCGCCATGATGTCGGGCGAAAGAGAAGGGGCGGCGAAACGTGGGTTTGCTAAAACCCGCCCTTCACTCTCTTCATCTTAACTTTTTCCCCAGTTCACGCAATGCTGAGCTTTGCCCAAGATCTAGTAGAATGCAGAAAGATCGGTTTCGCCAAGTACGTATTCGGATTTTTCTGAGGTACAGTCGATGAGAATATGGCGCGATTTACAGGTACTTTTCACACTCATCCCAGCTCTCGATGGCGTCGTGGGCGACGGAGGACTCCGACGCGCTTGCGCCCTGCGGGCACTGTGACAATTGCACGCGGGCTGCGGACAGCTTCGAGCGCAGGGACGTTACGTTTGAGGCATGGCAGGTCCTCAAAGTCGCGGACGCCGTGCAGCATACGGGCGGCCAGCTGACGCTCACCATGTTGGCGGACCTCGCGCGCGGCAACGGCGGCGGCACCTACGGAGTTGGCGGCGGCGGGCGAAAGGGTAAAGGCAAGGCCCGAGACAAGGAGAAGGTCGACATGGATCTCGACCTCATCTGCGGCGGGAAAGTCAACCTCAAGAAGGATGTTGGTGCATCTGTCTTTTCGCGGTAGTGGTACTGACGATAGGACACAGGAGCTTGAGAGTCTGCTTGTCGAGCTGCTCGTGCAGCGATATCTAGTCGAGAAGTACCATTCCACGGCGTACACGACGGTGGTGTATCTGATGAACGGTCCGCTTGCCATGCGGCTCACTCGTCTTGCTCGCGATCGCGTCAAGACGGATGCCCACGCCCCGAAGATCGAATGCTCCTTCCGAAAGGTTGCCCGGAAAACCAAAGCTAAGTCTGCGAAAGCGGGTTCGAGCAAGGGAGATAAAAAGGCAGGGAAACGAAAACAACAGTCACAGAGTTCAGACGAGGAGGACCAGGAGGAGGAAGCTGGTGACGAGATGGACGATTTCATCATCGAGGACGAGGACGAACCTAGGATGCAGCAACCTGCTAAGCGACCAATCCCCGAATCCATAGACGACTCTGACGTGGAGTCGGAATTCCCCGACTGGACGTACTCGATGCGAGAACCTCCGCCCAAGAAACAGCGGACGGGTAACAAGCCAATAAATAATGAAGTCATTGAATTGTCGGATTCGGATTGACTAGCCGAGGTACAGGATGCATGGTGCTCGGGTTACATTTACAATATAAAGACCGCGTCGCTGCTAGTTGGAACCCACTACGAGGGAATAAATGCACAGAATACAGGGCAGACATGGAGACATACCATAATCATACACGAGAAGAGCTTCAACATCCTCTCCCTTGGGGCCAGTGAATTTGACGTTTCGAGCGTAACGTCTTTCACCGTTGATTTCCTGAATACCCCAAGCCTAAGGAATTTCATGAGTAGAGAAGGACACCCAAACATGTGTCGCAGACCTGGTTCGCGATCCAGGTTGTGCCGCTCTGTGCGGTATCGCTGATGACATACGATTGGATGACGCCGTGCTCGATCGTGTCGGCGGTCCAGTCCTTCTTCAAAAACTCTTCGTCGAGCTCTGAGACCTGGCAGCGCCTCGAAGATAGTTGGAAACACGGAGTCGCAGTCGCGGAAGGACCGCGTACCTGGACTTGCCAATCACGTAACCGAAAAGACTGTCGTTCGTGCTGCGTTCCGTCCAGGACAAGATCCTTTCTTCTCTGGTTCCGGGAATGCCCCCTGTCAGAGTCTGGGAGGGATGAGCCGAGTCGTTATTAACACGGCTGGCGGTTTTACCTGGTCGATGTCGACGCGCTCGACGCCATCGTCATCCTTGTAATGCTTTATATCGAGGGTGACGGTGGCCATTGAGATGGCCTTGCGCTTCAGCCAGCTGATGCCCTGGAGCATGAGGATTCTATCGGTGTCGCCGCTCATGGCCTTGTTCTAGCGGCGCGTTAGATGGACGACAGCACAGCGGACGGGGACGAACCATGGTGAACTTGCCGGAGATGTTGAGGATGTTGAGGTCTGCGGGAACGGCCATAGTGGTAAGAGGAAGAAGACAAGTCTCTGTACAGGGGCGACATTAAATAACACATGTCAGCAGATGCTGGCATCTGATTTTCTGGGAAGTCTATCTGGGCGTGCACGCGACGCGAAAATCCTGGACCGCACCATTTTCTGAGACGTGCCAGACTCGATTGCCATTTTTTAACTTCAATTTTCGCGGTCTGAGGGACTTGACGGACCGCATTCAGACAATTACCAAAATAGGATAATAGCCGGAGGCATTCAATCATAAAAATCGCAGTCGCCTCGCATTCGATTTTACACTTGCTTTTTGCGTGGAAAGACAGAGATTACCCTCCAAACTGCATCTTTCCCCCTTTCCCAAGCTTGCGGTCCCTTGGCCTCGTCGCCTCCAAACTCGACCATCACCCCATCCCCAGTCCATTCGCACCAAATCCCAATCGATCCGGACGACGGCCCCGCACCTCCACCTTTCCGCGCCGGCTCGCCAAAACACGCGACGAATTCCTTGCCCGTCGATTCTGCCAGCACAGTAAAGTGTGGTGGTCGCGAGAGCACCTTCCCGTCCTTGTCCGTTGCACCCTCGTCGAGGGCCAACACGAGGGGGATTCCGGGGAAGGTAGAAAAAGCCAGCTCCGCTTTACGCGCCGAGGTCCCCTTCGTTTTGGGATCGGATGGTGCGGGTTTGGGGACGTTGTAGAAATCGAGCCCTTCCAGCACCAGGTCTGCATCTCGCAGCACAGAACGCGTGAGCCCGGTCGTGGGCTTGTAACCGTTCTTGGGCGCGAAGAGCAGACTGAGCCCAAGCGTGTAGTAGTTGAAATAAACCGCGTCCGAGTATGACTTCACTTCAGGCTCCGCAGCTTTAAGAGAACCCAGTGAGGAAATGTACTGAGTCAAGGCATCCGACGACGGATGGACGCCGAGCAGACTGTGCACATTGAATTGAGGGTCAGTCATTTGCACGTCGTGGTTGTGGGCGGACCTGCGGGCCGGCGCCGCGTTGACCGTGTTTGCCAGCAGCTCCCCATCATCCTGCCCATAACCATCGCTTTGACCTGCCCATTTCCGCGTCTAGCACGCGATCGGAGTACTCCTGTAACGTGCCAATAATACCGTATTTGCATGGCGGACTCGAAAGTCGCTCCCGTGCTTCAGCTTCCTTCGCGTCTATTTTTCTCTGCCATCTCCGCTTTTCTTGCTTTCCTGCGCCCAACTCTTCCCCACATACTGCCCATACTTGTCTATCTCTCTTTTGTTCCTCTTATTCTCTTATTTTCCGCGTCTGCCGGCTGGGTCGTCTGGCGAAATGTCGCCGTTGGATGGCAGGCTCCGCTGTATCTTCAATATGGGTACGACCTTGACTGTCGCCTCGTTCCTATTTAAACTCTGCACCAGTGATGGAGTGCCCCCGTACGCTCAAGCGATTCTGCCCGCTCTCGTTGCCCAGCAACGCTACGACATCTCTCTCCAGCTGCAAGTTCCAAACGTGGATGGCAGCTACGCGCTTGGGAATTTCATGACCACGCTCACGCTCTCTACACCCTCAAACAAGACCCTCGTCTCGATTCGCAGACCAGTCAGTGCATCTTCTCGTGCGCGATATTATTTCTAAACGCGATCCAAGGCCATTGTCATCCCGCCGCGCGTCTCGTTCTATTCCAGCACTCCCGCGACGATCGATGTCCACGTCCCCCTTCTCACCGCACACGCGCCCGGCGCGTCGCGCGTCATTGCCAGCGTCGAGGTCGGGCGTCGAGATAATTGGAAAAGCCTAGGAAACGAACAAGGGCGCGAACTGAGCGTCGTCGCCGCGTCTTTGCGGGGGGTCGTGGTGCATCATGGAATTCGGTGAGCATTCATTCCGTTGTGTTCAGTAGTTACAAACTGATCTTGAATATAGCGGTCTGGTAACACGGCTGCCCCTTCTTTCCGCCCTTGTATCCTCCATCGTGTTCCTCATCGTCTCATTGCTGATCGTCGGCGCCTGTGTCTTGCCTCTGGTGTTACGCCACACGGCCGTCCAATCACCCGAGCCCGAGCCCGAGTTCGCGAAAGTGGAAATCAGACCGCTACCTGCCATATCAAGCTCGAGTTCAGATGATTCAGAAAGCATCGAGGAGAAGCCTTTGGTCCAACGACGCAGGTCGCGACCTAGCAGCAGGACGGTAGGCCCCCAGATCAACTGTTTTGTGCTTTTCTAAAAAAAGGACGCGCAGGGAATCAAGACCGAGGAAGTCCCAACGACGATACTTCCGCCGCTCGAATCCCAGACTACTCCGCTACGTCGCCGCCGGTCCAAGATTGTCGACCCTGTTTCTTCAGATTCCTCCGAATCGTGACGATAGCTTCTGGATTTCGTGCGTGGGAGCAGGTTCCCTCTGATACCAGGGAGCTCTGCCATGGCGATCGGTCGGGGCTGCGAGCATACATGCATAGATTTCGGTCTGCCCGTGTTGGAATCCGTTCCATTGTGGAATCAGCTTGCTCGCAATTACCATGGCACGATAGATTGTACTGCAGAAAGAATATACATATATGTAAATTGGAAAACGCCACGTAATTGTTCCATCCCGAATAAATACATGTTCTGCGATAAACCACAGTCCTCAGTCCTTGCTTGCCTCGGGTTGAGCGCTCTCAGATTCCGTTGTTTCGACCGGAGTAACTGGGTCCGATTTAGGCTCGCTCTCCGATGTTTTGACTTCAACAGGTGGCTCTGATTTGAGCTCAGTATTCGACGCCTCGACGGGAGCAGCTGGCTCCGACGCCTCGACCGCAGCTAGCTCCGATTGTGCCTTAGGTTCCAATGTTTGGGTAGCTGGTTTCGAATTCGATTCAGTCGCCGGTGTTTCGTCTTGAGCAGTAGACTTCGCCTTGGATTCGACTTCTGGAATAGGTGGTTCCGCTTCGGCAACGCTCTCTACTTTTGGTTTTTCGGGGGTGACCTCCTTGGTGGGTTTCACCAGTGGGGCAGCTTCTTTCGGAGGAGAAACAGGTTTTGCCTCCTCTGGGGCAAAGCTCAGACCCTTGACCAGGTCTCCGGCTTCGTCCCCATCGAGCCCCAGCTCCGCAACAAGGTCGCGCAGCTCATCCTCCGTTACTTGCACTCCTTGCAGGCCATAGCCCGACAGTTCGGTGCTGACATCGAACATGTCTGTACGCTTGTTGACCGGGACTCCTCCCTTGCCCTTGAGCGGCGAAGAATCCACAATTTTCTTCCGCAGGTGATCGGGCGTCATTTCAAGCGGCGTGTATGCACCCGGAACACCAATGGGTGCAGCCGGGGGCGGGGGGTTATCGTCGTCGTCGTCGATCCACGACTCTTTCAAGCGCAGAAAGACGTCGAGTTCACCACACTCGACGGCTTCTTCACTTATTAAACTAATTCAGGGATAGCGCTAATGGGAGATTGCGACTTACAAGTCTTGGAACGGCTGGAATATTTATATTGAGCGGCACGCAGTGAGAAAGCGGGCAACAGACTTACGCCCGGAAACCGTCCGCCAACTAGAATACCAGGAAGTTGTTGCTTGTCTGGGACACAGCTGCTTCAGGATAAACGTACATATAGTGCGCATGGAAAGAAAATACCTGGCGGCGCCTTTCTCTTCCACATGCTCTTGGCCTATTTATTTCAGAAGGAGGAATGAACAAGGAGTCCGTCGAGTATTACCTTTGGGTCGGAGGCAAGATCATAGGATTTGAATGGTATCTTCTTCACCTGGAGGATCCGTAATATATACTCTGGATAGCGAAACCTATAAGATCTGGCAAAACAGGTGGTGGATGGATTGGACCTTGGCGCTGCCTCAGGGCAGGCTGAGAGGCGATTGTCGTGAGGAAGAGCTAGGAAACGAGGTTAGCCTCCTGAAGCGATTTTGAAGGACTTTAAAGACCTCGATTGGCGGGGAAGGCATACGTCGAGATGTGCAACAGAGAGTTCCCTGGAAACCTCCTATTCGGGGTTAATAAATTGATTGGCGACTGTGATGGGATCGATGATTGCTGGAGGCTAAATCAAGCTTTGACCAGAACCACACTTCCAACCGAATCTATATTTTCGAGATGGCCACAGAGTTTCCGATTGCCAAGGTCCTCGTTGTCTGCCTAGGCAAGTCCTTTACAACCGCGTCCCCCACTCGGTTGAAGAATCCGGCGCCAGGAAATATCTGTCGATCGCCAATGGGCGAGGCCGTGCTTGCTGCAGCCGCGAAAAAGCGCGGTCTAAACATCGTAGTGGATAGTTGTGGTACCGCGGGTTATCACGTTGGTGAGGATCCCGATGACGTGAGTGCTCATTAGCTCAGGAATTCTGTTTGCCGATCTACTTCAGCGGTAAGTCACTGAAGCGGGCGCTAATACCGACCCGCGTTCACAACGTCCGATAGAACGATTTCGACATGCAAAAAGGTATGCAAATGTTTTACAGCGCACCGCAAGCTGATATTAAACACACAGCACAAAATACCAATCTCGCACCATTCTCGCAAATTAACAAGGTCTTCCCGATTTCCATCTACGCATCTCACTTACCGATACTATGCACAGCTCCGATTTCACTGAATTTACCCATATTCTAGCGTCTGACGAGAGCAACTTGCGCAATATCAAGCGTGTCATGCCAGCCAACTCCACCGCCGACATTCGACTCTGGGGCTCGTACTCGGATGGGAAGGTTATTGCAGATCCGTGGTACGGGGATTTGGTATGCTGTTGGCCCAGTCGTCATGCTGCTACTGACCTCCAAACAGAGCGGCTTTGAAACCACTTTCCAACAGTGCACCTCTCTCTCGGAGGCATTTCTAGACCACTTAGAAAGCAAGCAATAAAGATATACAAATGTGTTTGCCAATTTGTATTATTAGAATTACATGAGGTTGGTCCACGGGCAAGAATTTCAGTGATGAGTGGGCATATCCACGGAGGCACGGGTTCCCAAGGCATCCTCCGCCTTCCACAGCGAAGTAATGGTCTGGACAAAAGCTTGAGGGAAATGGAATCAACACGGTAAAACGATGTTACCTTGTTCTGGGTGTAAAAGTTGATCCCGCTGGAAAGGCTTAGCATCTTTCACAGTAAAGGCAGTGCGACAGTTACCTCTTTCCGTAGAAATGAATATCTCCGAGGAAGCTATTCTGCAGCAAAAAATCAGCACAAGATTGTGAATCCAAGGACTGTGGCTCACTTTGTTGCCGCTCCAGGAGAACATCGGCAAAGGAACCGGAATTGGCACGTTGATTCCAAGCTGTCCGACATTGACTTCGGTCTGGATCAGAGTGTAAGCAAGGACGCCCAGGCGCGCCGAATATCATCCCACCTCGAATTTTCGCGCCGTAGCTCCGGACTGCGTAAAGCATGCAGCACCATTGCCATATCGGTTGTTGTTGATAATTTCCACAGCATCGTCCAGAGTGTCGACAGACAGGACGATCAAGACCGGGCCAAATATCTCCTCTCTGATGCCCAAGTCGATAAACGCCGCACAGAAGGTTCATAACTTACTGGTAGCATCTCATGCTGGTGTCAGCTTGAATGATTGTTGGGCCTGTGTTGCAAGTTTAATTTTTGAAGAATATTCTTCTCGACTTGCATACCTATGAAGTTACCGTTGGGGTAACCTGGAACCTCGATGCCGCGACCGTCAAGCCAGATTTTGCCCCCTTGTTCGTCCGCTGACGCAATTAACCCGGTGACGCGTTCTTTTGCGGCAGGGGAGATGACAGGACCTCTGGGATAGATTTAGGACGGAGTCCGCGGCACTAATAACGAGTATACTGACAAATCGGCACCTGGCTCGAAACCTCCGTTGACTTTGAGTTTTTTGGCGCGTTCGATGAGTTCGGGAAGCCAGGATTGAGCTTCCCCGACAAGTAGGGCTACCGAAATTGCCATGCAGCGTTGCCCAGCAGCTGTAAGCCGGAGATTTCAGCGTCTTGGAGAATAAATGAAACCAGATATGTACCACCGAAAGCAGCACCGATGATGGAGTTTAAGGCGAGATTTCGATTTGCTGAAACAGTTCCCATTATTCGCAAGTCGATGAAAACTTCATAACGAACCATCGGGCATGATGATAGCGTGGTTCTTGGCCCCAAGGTTGGCCTTTTCGTGTATCAGCATATAGTAAACTCTGAGCCAATTAACTTTTAACCTGTGCCCGTTTGCCGTTTTTTGTTGCACTGAGGAAAGTTTAGCTGTGAATATATCTCGAGAAATGACATGCCGTTCGTAGATGTGTCGTCCCGCACGATCCCCTCCCACGAAACTCACCGCCTTGATATCGGGGTGGTCACAGATGGCATTGACTGTGGGAACTCCGCCGTGCACAACGTTCAACACACCAGGAGGCAAGCCTGAAAAGAGTGAGCAAGTGATATAGAGGGATACTCCGCCAATTCAACCTGCTCGTTGACACAACTCGGCAATAATCATCGCTGCGCCAGGATCACGCTCAGAGGGCTTTAGAATGAGGGTATTTCCGGTGACAGCAGCCATAGGAATTGACCAAAGTGGAATCATGCTGGGTTGGATTAGTCACTAGATGCTGGAATGTGGAATGCATACGCGGGAAAGTTAAATGGAGCAATACTGGAGCAAACCCCGAGAGGTAGTTTTCGCACGTCCGTATCCATGTCCTTGCTGACTAAGTGAAATGAGTTCAATGAAACCAAGGATCCGAGCGGTGAGCACCCTCGATTTTGTCGCCGAGGAGAGTTGAAGTGATGCCTACGGCGGTCTCAACAACCTGCAATCCCCGAAGCAGATCTCCGTGGGCGTCTAACAGTGATTTATAAATACATAAAAGGGAAATCCGACCGGGGAAATGACCTGCTACAGTTTTTCCTTGCTCCAAAACGATACTGCTAGCAATGGCATCGGCATTTTGGCGAAGCAGGTGTTGGAGCCTATGGATCATGTAAGGCACCGCATAGGTGGTTTACAAGGTAACGCTGCGTACTCCAAGGCGAAGCGCTGCCTTCCGAGGACACTGGTGCGGCTCCAGGACTCGAACGCATGGGAAGCTGCATCCACAGCTTGCTCAAACTCGGAAGAGGTTGTTTGAGGAACACGGGAGAGCAGTGTTTGCGTCGACTATACACAAATATAGCGCCCCGCGTGGTACTGGATTTCATGGCTGCATACCGGGTCAAGAACATCAATCCAGTCGTTTGTCTTACTGTCCACGAATTCGCCGCCGATGAAATTCTTGGTGTTTCCGCCGGTCACAGAGGTACCCCGCCACTCGGAGAGACGCTCTGCCGAGGCTTTAGCGAGAGAGCTGAGGGAATTGCGAGAAGCAGAGGTCGAGAAACGACGGATGAGGACCATGGTCGGGAAGATGCCAAGGTCCGAACTCCGAGTCGGCTATCGACGCGCTTCGGAAGTCACGGTAGTCACGCGTCACGCGTTCGTGACTGTGACACGTCTTGGGCTAAATTCCCGTTGAATTCTTACCACTACCACGTTCTCGAAAGCGGGATGAGTTCCTCGTTCTATCCCACCAACCCCGACGATGCATTAACTGCACTCAACGGCAATTTCGCCTCCCCTCCAAACTCTGCAGGCTTTACTGCTCCTGGTTTGCGCCAGCCTTCCCAGCCCATGCCTCCTCTTGGCCCTCAGCAAAACTGGATGCAGCAAAACCACTACCCTCATCCTGCTCAGGCCCAGCATCCGCAGTATCCTGCGTATCAGATGCCGCCGCAAGGTTTTCACAACGGCATGGCGGCGTTGCCCTTCTTTCCCCAGCAAGTTCTGCACGACGCATTTGCCCTGTCTCGTCCTGTGGAACCGGCAGACGAGCCAGTCCTTCTCAAGGCCCTGGTCGAAAGCCGACCCAAAAGGGAGACGTACAAGGAGGCCCTGAACCGACTCCATGGCGTGAGTACCTTAGCCGGGTTCATTAAGACGCGTCCTGACCTCTGCTAGATTTCTGGTCACTCAGCAAGCCTATGGAAGGACTATTATCTGGACCACAAGGATAGACTGGACTCAGCGGTGCTTGCGTATGCCCCTCCCTCAGGTCCTTCTGGGAAGACCGCAAAGAAACCATCAGTCGGGACATTTAAGGCGGAATCTTCTCCGTATTCTTCGTCTCCGGCGATGACATCTTCCCCTGCTCCTTCGTCTCGGTCAAGACGGCCAAGTCAGCAACCCCCCCAACCGAGTCGTGCTGAGCCACAGGGAGGAAGTCGCAGACGAACTATCAACAGCATGACAACTCACATCCCTGTATACAACGAGCATCTTCCACCACCTAATACTGAACTGAGAATACCTGACCCGCCGTCCCGATCACCCAGCCCTCCGACGGAAGTGATAGTAGGCGCTACGATTTCTCGCTCATTACAATCAACTCAAGACGCTCTTTCTAGCCACACAACCGTGGAGGACATAAATTTACTCAAGGCGACAGGGCGTACTTTATTAAATTTATTCAGTGGCGACTCAAGAGTGACCCAACCCTGGTTCGAAGTGAGCTATGTGAATTGTTGGCGGAGAAGGCAAGCAAGATTGGACCCGCTCTGTGCAACTCCATGCCCTTATCACCATTACATTGTAGGCGCCTCATCACAATGCTCAGTCCTGGGCCTCTTATTGGTCGACTCATCATGATTTGCCCGATAAAATACTCGCGTCAATGAGAGAGGAAGAACCGGAGGATAACGAGAGCAGCGAGGAAGAGCCGCCTAGGCCGCCTAAGCCGCCGAAGAAGAAACCTGCCGTCAGACGCAAGCCCAAATACAAGGAGGAGAGTTCGGAGTCTGAGCTCACAGAAGACTCTGAAGAGGAAGAGCCCGAGGAAGAAAAAGAGGAAGAAAACGAAGAAAACGACGACGACATTGAGATCCCCCCATTCGATGAGAGTGGGATGGGGCTCAAGGGCGGGCCGTTCACCAAAAGTAGGTACATTTTTGTTGTTCTGGACTAGACTCACCATAATACAGGTGACCTGGGTGTCGTTTCCAGACATGTCGCATCAATCCCGGACTTCAGCGATATTTCTATGCAAGATAAATGGGCGGAATTTACGCGACGGGTGAGTGCAGATTGTATGAACCAGAGACGACGCTCATCCCGGCATGGCTAGTATCCCCAACGGGCTTTGAAATCATGGAAGTACGTCGCAGTGTATGCACGTCGCGTCAGATACTGATCTCCCATGACCAGTGAGTATTACAGGAGGAACCAAAATAGTGCGTAACCCCAATCATTCTGTGCATCCTGCCAAACTCCCTTCCCAGCTATTGATAAACTAGCCAAAAAAATCCGGAAACTTAGTGCGGCCGAGCGTGAGATGCGGCTGGCGGTGGTGCCACCACCGCCTGCACCACTACCTAGACCAACATGGGCCCCAGAAAATAATGCACTACCTCGGCCAACATGGGCGGCACCAGAAAATAATGGGCCCCCTCGGGCCAAACGTAAGTTCGGGGACGGGGATCTGGAGAACGGTGAAGTGAAGCGACCACGGCCAGAAGAGACATAGTTATCTGCAGTACTAGCCCCTATTTTGTAATCATTGATTCACGTGCGTCGGTCCGTTGCCGAGCAACTCTGATTCTGTACTGAACTTACACCACCATGGATGAGGAATACGATGTAAGGCCTTTCTTGTCCTCTATGTCCTGTATCGACGTCCTCTAGGTTATCGTTTTGGGCACTGGCCTCACAGAATGCATTCTCTCGGGGCTGCTCTCCGTCGAGGGCAAGAAGGTCCTTCACATGGACAGAAATGATTATTACGGTGGTGACAGTGCCAGTCTCAACCTGACCCAGGTGCGCAGTGGCCGTCCTTGTCTTCGTTTGAGTCCGAATCTCACATCCATCCTGCTCAGTTGTATCGCAAATTCCGTCCCGGTCAAGAACCGCCCACCGAACTTGGTCGCGACCGCGACTACGCCGTCGATCTCGTCCCCAAGTTCATCATTGCGTCTGGCGAGCTCACCAAGATCCTCGTGCACACCGACGTTACCCGATACCTCGAGTTCAAGCAGATCGCCGGTAGCTTCGTTTATCGCGATGGCAGGATCTCCAAGGTCCCTAGCACGGAGATGGAGGCCGTCAAGAGCCCTCTCATGGGCCTCTTCGAGAAGCGGCGTGCCAAGAAGTTCTTCGAGTTCTTGCAAGGATGGAAGGACGAGGACCCTGCAACCCACCAAGGTCATTTACCCTGTTCCGTCATGCGATGGCGACTGACTCCGAGGTCTCAGGTATCGACCTTGACAAGGATAGCATGAAGACTGTCTACGAGAAGTTCGGATTGGAGCCCGGCACCCAGGACTTCATTGGGCACGCCATGGCCTTGTACCTCGACGACGAGTAAGTTTGTCGCAGCGGCGCTTAACAGTTGCATGACGTTGCCAATAGCTACATCACGAAACCCGCACGACCCACCTACGACCGCATTGTCCTCTACACCTCGTCGATGGCCAGATATGGCAAGTCGCCGTACATCTACCCTCTGTACGGCCTCGGCGAACTCCCCCAATCTTTCGCCCGCCTCAGCGCCATTTACGGCGGCACGTACATGCTCGACAAGCAAATCGAGAAAATCGTTACCGGTTCGGATGGTAAATTTGTGGGTGTGACCAGTGCCGGCGAAACCGTAAAGGCTAAGCAGGTCATTGGGGACCCGAGCTATTTCGGTGCTGGCGGTGCCGGCGATGGCGGCAAGGTCAGGGTCGTCGAGGACGGCAAAGTTGTCCGCGCCATCTGTATCCTCAAGCACCCCATCCCGAACACCGATGACAGTGACAGTCTCCAGATCATCATTCCCCAGAACCAGGTTAACCGAAGAAATGGTGAGCGCAGACAATCCTGCCTGACGTCCGGCTCATTCATGTTGTAGATATCTACATTGCTATGGTCTCGGCAACCCACAACGTCTGTGCCAAAGACGTTTACGTCGCCATTGTCAGTACCATTGTCGAGACCGACAACCCGCATCTCGAGATCGTCCCTGGGTTGAATCTCCTTGGTCCGATCCATGAGCAGTCAGTACCTCAGTTGTGCATCCAGAGTTGAAGCCTGAAACGATCCTTTTAGATTCCTCACCGTCTCACCTCTCTACGCGCCCACGTCGTCTGGTGCTGACGACAACATCTTCATCACTCGTTCCTACGATGCCACCTCGCATTTCGAGACCGTCGTGGAGGATGTCCAGGACGTCTGGAAGCGTGTTGTGGGATCCGACTTGGTTCTCAAGAAGCGGGAAGTCGAAGTTCAGGAGTAAGCATACAACACACCTCGTTTTCCTTAGTCTGCGGAATATACTTAGCAATTATACACTGTACTTTTTGAAAAAAAAATGATCCTCTACACGAAAAACGGTCCTCTACGCCGTACACCGTCCTCCTAGAAAAAGGCGTTCATGTCAAATTCTGGGACTGTCACGTCCTGTCTGGCTGTCTTCATCAGGTTCCCAAGGCCAGCTTTCCGCGCGATGAGGTCTCCTTCCTCGTTGCCAGGCTCCTCGATGATTACAGGAGGCTTCTCGGCGACTCTTACAGGCGAACTGGCGCGTGTAGGAGGGAGAGACGGGATATCCATGTCGATGATGATTGAGGACCGTCGCCGCATAGTAGGTCCTAGGGCGAATTTTGGGCGGCGAGAAATGGTGGGGCTCGAAGGACTGGTCTCATTAGCAGGCGGGGGTGATGGACGCTGCATGGAGGGTCGATCGAAGATCCAAGAACGAACGAGATCGAGGGCCAAAACCTGACAACCTAATGACCAGAATATTTATCAAGTTGTTCAACACAAAAAAGCGTTAAAAATCATACCCATTCGGCAAAAGACACGCGCTATCTGGAGCACAAAGTTGAATTCCGCACGACCTGAGATCTCACTGGACCCTTTGGCCGCCTGCAGTGTTTTAGAACGCAGTTGAGAAAACAAAAGCGCCAGGCTTGGGTCATCGTAGTGCGGCTCCCCGATATCTTTAATGTTCAGCGAGTCGGCGACATCTTGCAAAGGCGTCTGGTAATCATTGAAATTAGACGAGTAAATGTTTTATATGCCACACATACAACGAGGATTCGGACCGCAAGGTCTCTGCGATGGAGTAACCAGAAGGCCCAGGATGCAAGCCACCTGTTACCATCCTTGAACGCAGTGGGAATAACAATGTTATTCAGTATGCCGAGCAGAACAGGACCGTCATCGCTTTGTTCAACTACCCGAGCCAGCGCCACCGCCAGCTGGAAATCGTTCAACTGCTTGAGGCAGACGTTCACAGCATCTTGCAGCGCCCCTCCTAGCAGAAAGAAGGCCGCAGCATACTCTGAGGGATTAATTCAGAGGTCATTCCTCTTCGAGACGAGGACTGGACGGACCGAAGCGTCGTTTACTCAGGAGAGCATACGCGTTTTTCAGAGCAGCTGTTCGCCAACGAGGCTCGGAAAAGTCGTTGGCCAGAAACTTGAGCATGAGCGCTTGCTCCTTGTGCCACGCCGATTGCCTCCAGAGCCCATGCACAAGCTTGACTTTCCCGAGCGCAAAATAATACAACGAACACGCCGTAGGATCTCGGTTATCGCCGGCCATGAACTCATTCCGTGCAATGACCTCCATGTGCGATTTCTGCAGCCCGATTAAGAATGCACCAATAGATATGAAAGCGGCACTTACCATTGCATCGATGGAATTGAGCCATATTGAAACACCGAGCGCTCGGGCGTCTGCCCAGCACATTTTACCGTTGCAAGCGGCGGTAGATGCCGAGAGCAGCAGGTCTTGGCTTTCGCTATGGAATGCCCAAACCATGTCCCTGTACCGTAGCCGTTCCCGGCGTCCTGTCTGCCTAGGGATCGTGTTTTGCGATTCAGGGCTCCCCGGAGCCGATGCGCGGTGGTTCAGGATGTAGAACGACCGCATGGATATGAGATACCGCAATCCATTAGAATCCAGTGCCCGCCGTTGTTCATCGATCTCAAGTGGGTGGGTAAGTCTTATTGCGGCCGATGGAAAAAGAAAAAAGGTACCTCGAGGGTGGTCTGGATGAGCACCAACAGATGTGCTTGCTCGTTCGGGGTGAGGTGAGGAAGAGGATCATTTTCCAATGTCTGGATTAGCCGGTTGACAAGCGCCCGACTGAACCCTTCCTCTTCATCACTGAAACGCAGTTTAATTGTGAAGAAGATGCAAGTCAAGGTACCCACTCGTCCTTTTGTTCCGGGCCGTTGAACAGTAGCGTATAACGCTTTTTATGGCCAGAGCTCTATAAATGGATGAGCTCACATCGGTTAGTCCAACCCAAATGATCTAACCGATCCGAGAGAGGTATCTTTCCTCAGAAAGCTCTTTATAGGCATCGACGTCCAGTTCACTCTGGCCTTGGAGTCGCCGAGATCGCGCGCAAGGTTCACGATGATGTCTTTGACCAATTCCACCTTCTCTACATTCCTCGCGATTATTTTTTGGCAGTACAACTGATGAATGCGACCTACCCCACAAAAGGCATTGCAGCAACATCTGCGGGTGGTAATCCTCAAGCGGCCCATTTTGTCTCGCCACATGCTCGAATAAGCTCTCCCGCGGGGAGAGTTCCGCGGCTGAAGGCCTGTGCTGCCCAAACAGGAACATTTGATGGCCAGCACCAACCAGGAGGGATCCGTTCGCCAGCCAGATCGAATCGCTTATCTGATATGGAATGAACCTAACGTGTGTGTGTTAAAATGTAGAGAACGAGTGTTTATGCAGAGAACGAACGATCCCAACTCGACTCTCCAACATTTGGTCCAGCCGGGGCCCTCATCAAAGTAAGTGGACCGCTGTTGGCAGAGCAGCTCCACGTGATGCAGGAAACCCACCGCAAGAATCGACTGCGCGTCCGGAGTCGCACTCCAGTCGAGGTCGTTGATCGAATCGCTAGTAATGCTGTAAGAAGGTGTGCGACGGAAAAGGAACGAGAGGAAACTACCTGAAAATTCCACGAAACTCGAGGCCGGACGCAAATTCCGACTCTTTCGAGTCCCAAATGGTCAGCTCCTCGCCTTCGGTTGTGGCGACAACTAGCGGACACGTGCTTTAGTTGTGGCCAGAATTGAAAAAGAAAAAGAAAGAATAGCTACTCAATGCCGTCTTTTTCGCGGAGCTGCACCTGGCTTTGCTGATGCCCGCCCGGTGCGTTTTGACAGAACCCGTGCACCGCCACTCGTTCTCGTCCGGGACCCAGAACGCCAACTCGCCGAGCTCCGATACGCTCAACAGCACGTCGTGGGTCGCCCATTCGCGGCGCAGACCCCAGGCCATCGGATCGACGGGCAGGATGAGCTTGGGCGTCGAGATGGGGAGGTTGTTGTGCGAGTGGAGCGTGAGGCCGGGATTGACGCGTACCTGGACGATGGAAAAGTCGAGGGTTATCCCAACGATGGTTTCCTGCCCGTCTTTCGAAGGCAGCGAAAATAGAGAGCTGATAGGTGGAAGTGGTAATGCAGACTTGGATGCGGAGCTGAGGGTCAGGATCCCATCGGCGGCCGAGTATGTTGCATAACTTCGCCCTGGGATTCAAGTGGGTCAAGGAGGGAAGGGGGAAGAGATTTGATAGAATACCTCCGTCGAGTACTACGATATGATCTGCTGTAGACCACTTTCCGGATCTAATTAATCTAGAGCCATTGGCTACGACTCTCCAGGCCTCGCCCCCGTTCTCGCGGATAACACCGACGCCAGACCCCTCCGGCGTCCGTACGAAACGCACAATGTGCAACTCCTCCGCTGGAACAGCTTCCAAAGTATGGGCACAGAGACGAAGACCGTCTACATGCGCGTCCAGAAAAAGCATCGGGGAAAAGTCAAATGTCCGTAATGGTGAGGATGTTACCAGGGTCACACGGCCGCGGTCTGCCTTTGGGAGCAAGTGCATGTGCCGTGGGGGACCGGGGAATGTCGCGGGAAGCGTTTGCTGGAGAGTAAATTGTCTGAGAAGCGTTGGTGGTCTACGATCTATGTTCTGCGAAGGATCAGTAATTTAATGCTACGGGGTTCAAGATACGTACAGCAACTGCAGTAACAACAGCAGAACCATCCTCGAGCACACGAAGAAATAAATCCCAGCCCTCGTCCTTGATTTCTTGTAATCTTCGGAATCGGGCGTGTTCAGAGTCTGTCTCGTTCTTTAATGTGGCAGAGATGCAGTCGCCGACTATCTCTCGGTCTAACCAAAAGACACTGGAGCTTGTAGATAATGTTGAGGAGACGGTGAAGGGTATGGATGAGAAGAGATCCAGGGATGCGTGTAATTGTAGATATTGTGGTGAATCCAAGACGGGGAGAAATATGCGGAGTGTAGAGTCGGACGTGATCGTGTACAGAATTAAGTCGTCGCTTGAAGCTTGGATTAGGCAAAGACGCGGGCGAAAAAAAATGGGAACTCACCGGCTGGAGGCTTGAGAGTGCCGCCAGGAGATGTTTGTGATGGGCAGTGGATGTGGGATGTCTTGCGTCAATCGACCTGACGTCGTGGAATATGTGCGCAGAGACTTGTTGTGCTATTCCCATCATCAGGAGGGAGTAGAATAATCGTAGGGGACACTAACTTTGGCGGTCGCCGCAATATACATCAGGGACGGCGCAAAGCGCGTCAAGGATGGCGTTTCGATGCTAGAAAGTGAGGGATGAGCCCGGCATGCGATAGACCTCGGAAGATGCATACGAGACCATCCATTTCTGGGACCATGTGGGCAGGTCGTTCTCCAGAATCAAGGTGTAGACGGAGAGGCTATTTTCGCTGCCCACCGCGAGGAGTCCTAGCGGACATGAGAAGAAGGCATGGCGGACGGAGGGCGGAGTATTCACCCGATTTGCTGTCCAGAGCGGTTACGGTATGATTTGGCGGAAGGACGAGCGAGGAGTGGAGACGCCAGGCATCCTGCTGGACGCCAGAGAGAGACCAGGCAGCTATGCGAGTTTGCATTGACGCGACTATCTAGGAACAAGGCATGGTGTGCACTACAATAGACGGAGACGGACCAGTACGCACGAGCTTCATGCCGGAGTCGACGGATATGCAGGAGATAGCGCCGATTGCGCCGGGAAAGGCCTCCCAGAAGGCGAGGACGCGTACGAGAGCGAGCGACGCGGCATCACGGATGATGATGGCGTCGGCCGACGCGTGGAGCTGGAGAACGATGAGCGGTGGACGGCGAGAAGGAAGCGCACGGACCAGAAGGGTGGACGCGGGGAGGGCGAGATGGTGGAGGTCTGCTTTGGGCGCCGGCGGCAGGGACAGCAAAGAGAGCATGAGAGTTTGTCGATCCAGGCAGCAGAGGCAATTCCTTTTCAACTTTTGTGGCTCAGGATAATTCTTGAATAATTCTTGAAAAGAATGGTGTCCTTGAGCTGCGCTGGGAACCGTGTTCGGCTGCCTCTGGAAAACGAGGTGAGCCAAAGGCGACCTATTTAGGAATGCGGCGCGTCATTGATTCCGTGCATGCTGCAAGCTGCGGTCCTTTGCCTCTCACCACCATGTTCTGGCCACTGCTGCTGCTCTTGCCTTGCGCATTCTCCTCCCAATTCCCCGCTCACGTCTCCGTCTCCTCCACTACCCTCGTCGACGCCCTCTCCGCTGACCCCGACTACACGTCCCTGCTGCGCCTCCTCCAACGCGCGCGTCTCATCCCCACACTCAATAGACTCAACGGCAGCGCCTTCTTTGCGCCCACCAACGACGCCATCAGCCGCCATGGCCTCTGGAACGCCGTCGTTGCCGACGACACCTTTATAATCTCAGACAATATCCAGGAGCAGCTGCGCGAGCAGCTCTTCTACCATCTAATCAACTACTCACTGCCCGAGGCTCCTTCCAAGCTCCAGGTCCTCAAAACCCTCCATTATCCCCGCTCCCCCCTCGAACCCCCGTCCAAGGAGCCCCCACCGTCCCCTCCGTGGATGCCAATACCCGGGGGCTCCCTCGGGGGCGAGCCGCAGCGACTGCGCCTCACGACTCGGGATCAGGATCAGGAGGCGTGGGTCGGCGTAGACGCCTTCGGCAAGGGTGGCGTGGAAATTGTCAAGGGCAAGATAGATGCTGGAAACGGCCTCTTGCTCGGCATCGACGGCGTGCTCGAGCCTCCTCCCGATCTAGCCTACCTCGTATCCCAGCACTCGTCCGTCTCATACTTCAACAAGATCTTGACCCCAGAGATCTCCGCGTTCCTCAACACGTCTGAATTGACACTGTTCCTCCCTGTTGATGACGCCTTTGAAGCTCTCCATGAGTACGAACGTTTGTATTTGGAGAGCGAATTCGCAGCTGCTGACCTCACGCGCATTGTAAATGCCCATGCTGTTGTTCAAAAGTCCGTCAAGTGGTCCAACGAGTTCAAACCCAATACAAAGCGTAAGAACCGCCGTCCCTTTTACGTGCATCCGTCTCATAATGTCGTTGTTCAGTAAAGACTATCGACGGCAGTGTCCTTGACGTTGTGGTAACGCCCGAACGAACCACGGTTTCAGGCGCAGAACTCTTGCAACCGGATATCTACGCTTCTAACGGGGTGCTCCACTTGGTTTCATCTCTCCTCGTGAATCTCGAAATTACGCCCGAAAAATATCTTCTGGCCCTGAATTGCACCTCCTTCATGTCACTTCTCCATTCCGTCAACCTCACCGGATTGGTAAACGACACCGAGGCGCGCTACACGATTCTCGCGCCTCGGGACGATGTTTTGGCATTATTTGGGAGCGGCGACCTCCCAGAGAAGGGATCCGAGGACCTCAAGAAGCTCCTGCAATATCACTTTATCCCGGGGCATTGGTCCCCAAAGCACCTCGACGATGGAATGTTGCTAGAGACTGCCCTTGTTGAAGACGGGCTTGACGGCGGACGACAGGTTTTGAGCATCGGTGTTACCTCTGGAGAGAAGAAGAAGGAGGACAAGTCAATTAAATTTGGAGGTGTGGGGGTGATGGACCATGGTGAGTAATTTCTTCTTTCACTTTACTTGGCCTCACTCATCTACTGTTCCAGTCGTCGTCAACAACAACAACACCTTGATCTACTTCATTTCGCGACCGCTTGTACCACCATCCGATGCACTGCAGACCCTATTGCCTCTCCAGGACCTATCCTTATTCCTCGCCTCGGTGTTTTCCGCAGCCGTTGCGGACGAGCTCAAGACCCCGAGGACCTCCTTGCTTGTTCCCCAAAACTCGGCATTCAAACGGTTAGGTCAGCTCGTCAGCGCACATCTTCTCGCTCCTTCTTCAACGAAGGATTTGAGGAAAGTTCTTCTCCACCATACCCTCGATACCGTAGAGTATGCCCGTTCCCTTCAGAACGGTTCGCGTTCCTTTGCCACTCTCGAAGGGTCTGATGTGCAATTGGAACATTTCAAGAACGGCAGTATCTTTGTCGGTGCCAGTGGCGGCTGGCCTGGCATGAAGGCGGAATTGCTCCCCCGTGATATCCTCACCCAAACTGGAGTTTTGCACGAGGTTTCAGACATCCTCATCCCCCGCACGGTCGAACTGACGGTCGGAAAACTTGTCAAAGCCGCGGATGCGACTACCATGGCCACGTTGATCGCGAAAGCGGGGATGGACTGGGTTCTCAACGGCACTGCGCCGCCACCCGGTTCGATCTGGGCGGAACAGGGTTTCAATGGTGTTGGCTGGACGTTGCTCTGTCCTTCGGACGACGCGTTCAAGCTGTACAATCTGACCGAGCTGTATGCCGACGTCGAGGGCGTGCGGGATATTGTCAGCCAGCACCTTATTCCGACGCCCACGAGCGCTTCCAGCGCGGACATTATAAACAACAATCGGCCCCTCCTATTAGAAGATTCCGCGTCGTATAGCACTCTTCGGTCGCCCTCGTCCGCATACGGCGACGTCATCTTCCGCAAAACCGAGACCGACGACTACATAGTCGGTATCAAGGGTGCGCGGGGAACAGACGGAGTCGCAGACTCGGCGCACGTTGTATCCTGGGGCCGGTCGACCACCGGCGGCGGCACGGGAGGCGTGATTGGGATCGACCAGCTGCTAGTCCCGTATCACCCGTCATGGTGGGTCGAGTACGGCGGTCCTACTGCCGTTGGCGTTGGCGGAATATTCTTGATCTGCTTGTTCTTCTGCGGGGTGCGAGCTTTCTGGCGTCGAGATTTCACGCAACCAACGTATGAACCGGTTGGAGGCTTCGGGACGGATGATGAGTAAAGTAGTAATAATATTTAGATGTAATTTTTTCTGTAACTGGTATAACTAACGCGAGAAACACGCAGTCTCCTACCCAGCCGCGGTTTCGAAGTTCATAAGACAGAGTTGGTCCACGGCAGGTTCATCCCACCTAGGTCACACTTTGTCATATCACTCCCGGTCCGATTTTTTTTTCTGTATTCCCGCACTTAAGTACTTAGTGTAACTCCGTATCATCCAGTATAGTGTAACTAGTTAGTAGTAGAATGTAATTTTTTCTGTAACTAGTATAAGTAACGCGAGAAACACGATGTATTCACACCTGTGAGTGCCAAGTTTCGGCACACTCGAGGTGCTACTGTAGAATTACATTCAATTCGGCAGGGGGTGTGACGCGTGACATCTTGAACATATTCGTCAATTCGTCAATAGCGGAAATCGACCGTGACAGGCAGAAAATTTCGGCAACCTCTAAAATTGCTGTAAGTAATACAGGCAGTTGAATAATTGGATTAGAGCAAATTTTCACCTTTCGTTGCCTTTTGGCTGAAGATAAGTTCAAAATTGGTTCAAATGGACTTTTTCCTGTGTGATTCCGGTTAGTTTTGGGTCGAAACTAATGTTCTGCCCATTCAAAATGCTAAAAACATGTTTGCAACTGAATTTTTGCAACCCCTCTTATAGGAATATTTTTCTCGCAGTTTTGAGACGCTTTTTAGCTCCATCGTGACACCCCGACACGTCAACCGCTGCTGTGACCTGTGACACCGACCAAAGTTCGGCGCCGTCAGCCCCCTGCGTGATGCGTGACTGCCGAATTGAGGTAATTCTACAGTATTCGGTATCGGGTTAGATTTAAGTTGAACTGAAATCAGACCGAAACTATAATTTCAGTGCAACTGAAATCGGTTTCTCCTAGTTTCGATGAGACTGAAATGTATTTGTTCCAATTTCGGCGCGACTGAAACTAATAGTTTCAGTTCACATTTCAGCTTAGGCCGAAAGTTGGCGGAAATTTCAACTTTCAAGTCGCACCTCGGGCCTGCCGAAATTCAGCAATTGTGATTCTGTCTCCGCCCAATGTCCGCCGTAATACCGCCATCACCTGCATATAGTAATGCCGTATGGAGGAAAAAAGTTATCACATGCAACTAATCGCGCTCAGTACCCGGCCGCGACAACTCTTTTTGAGTGTTCATCTTGTCTTCACCCCCCACATTCCCGGCCAGCCATGGTACGCCTCACAGCTGCAGTCCTCATTATTTTCCCTCATTTTCGGTGCAGAGTGACGCGCCAGCGCCAGCGGAACAGCCCAAGGTCACTGCGGCCGACCAAATCAAGTCCTTCATCGCAGGCGGTTTCGGAGGAGTCGCCGCAGTCCTTGTCGGTAGGTTGCCTTCTTACCTCGTTCGATCTACTCTGAGTGCCTCCAAGGACATCCATTTGACTTGACCAAGACGCGTCTTCAGACTGCGCCCGCCGGGGTGTACACCGGAGCTATAGATGTGGTCAAAAAGACGGTGGCAAAGGATGGTATAACTGGGTAAGCGCGTCCGCCCTCGCCGTCCGTCTTTCCGCTCAGAATTTGCATGCAGACTGTATCGCGGAATGATTCCGCCATTACTCGGAGTTACCCCGATATTTGCCATTTCATTTTGGGTTCGTCGTGAATCTTCGCGTCTCTGGACATGCCGCTTTAACTCCGACTCCCTGTTCAGGCATACGGTGCCTCTAAGCAACTCATTCTTGCCGCGACGCCGAACAGGACGTCGGATGTGCTATCTATTCCTGAACTCGCTGCCGCTGGATTCATGTCCGCTGTTCCGACGACGCTCGTGACCGCCCCGGTTGAAAGAGCAAAGGTTCTTCTGCAGGTACGATTATCGGTCAGTTCCTTTGAGGTAAACTGAAAGTGTCGCGCAGGTACAAGGTCAAGGAGGCTCGGAACATAAATACAAGGGTGTTTTCGATGTAATGAAGCATCTGTACAAAGAAGGTGGCATGAAAAGCATCTTCAGAGGTTCTGGGGCTACTCTGGCTCGAGATGGACCCGGTAGCGCCGCGTAAGCTTCATCTCGAATCCCTTTATCTTATTCTCAAGTTCTGGATTTTGGTTAGGTACTTCGCTGCATATGAGGTTACGAAGAAGGCCTTGACGCCAGCGGGTGCATCGCCGTCGGAATTAAATCTGGGTGCAATTATCATGGCTGGTGGAACCGCAGGTGTTGCCATGTGGGCCGTGGCTATTCCTCCCGATGCAAGTCGTTGGAATAAATCCGAATTTCAGTTCTCTGATTCTTTTCCTCACAGGTTTTGAAGTCTCGGCTGCAGTCAGCGCCTACAGGCACCTACTCTGGGTTTATGGATTGTGCACGGAAAACTATCGCGGCAGACGGTGCGGCGGCTTTATGGAAGGGATTCGGGCCTGCAATGAGTCGGGTATGTAGCCTTTGATATCCTCATGACGTGGCCTGATTCATGGAACTCTAGGCTTTCCCCGCGAACGCCGCAACTTTCGTGAGTTCTACTCACCGTGCATAATTATTCGGAGCTAATCATCCTCTTCAGCTTGGAGTAGAGGCATCTAGAAATCTCATGGACAAATTCTTCTGACTTGATTTTAATCCATCCTAATTTCTACTTCGGGAATGCGTGGACCTCCAGCCTCACCATCTTGACACTTGACGGAGCTTAAGTTTTCCACAGAAAGATCACACGGAAAGAGAAAAAAATCGCCAGCGGCAGCAAGTGTTATTGCAGAAATGAAAGATGAGCGCTATTGTCCAGCGGCTAGAGCTGTTTTGCCAATGCCGTGACCTGGGCAATTTCACTTGCCGACGCTTGTCGAAAATCAGTTTCTTTTTATCTCACAATATGGGACGATCCATCACTCACCTCCGACAGCATTCTGGATGCCAAGTGAGAATGACGGTCGAATCTAATGGATGGAGCCTCACCTTCGTGACTTTTTCCAACTGGTGGTCAACTGTGTCCGCCACATCGAGGGTGACCCCGTTCGCAGTTTGAACCCGAGCGATCTATGTCGAACGTCAATAACATGCAAAGAGGCGGAGGGATGTGGTCGAACCTGGAATTGAAGGAAAAACTTGGGACCTTTGAGTTTGGCGAGCAGAGCCGACGTTCCTGGTTGCGACCGGACTCCGGCTTCCAGGGCAAGGTAATCATTGAGCTGATTTTGCAGGGTCGCAAGATCGGCTGTGGCCGGATCCTCGGGGGTCGCGAAAGTGGCGCTGCATGGCATGTTACACCAGTGCTCGAATTCGAAAGCAAAGGAATCCTTACAGGGCAAATCCGAGGGGCGAAGCCGAAGACTTCTGGAAGTCGATGGAACTGTATGCGATACCTCCAAATAATATCAGGACACCGCTGACCATTTGCGCAGCTTTATTGCTTTCATACCTCCAGAGATGATGTCAGGCACCCCCGTGGCTACTTGAATCTAGGGAAGATAATTGGTATGTGTGAAACGGAGGAAATAGCCTTGCGTACCTTCGGGTTGCAAGTCACGGCCTGTTCCAGAGCCGGTATTCCCGCGGAGACTTCTGCAGGGAGTGCAACGCTATCCGAATTACTTTCTTAACGCGACCGCGTCGGGCAATATATCTCCATACCTCCCAGTAACGAAACACGCGCCTGCCCGCTTCATGAATGGCAAAGGGACTGAAGAATAAAAATCAGCAGCTGCTTCAATGAACGGCCGATGTTTCCGTTACTCGCGAAAGCTGCTGCAGCAAAGGAAACCAGTAAAAGAGACCTAGAAAACATCTTGACAATAGGGCGCAAGTCAAAGACAGTGAACAGCAAGTGGATTGAAGAAGCTGAAGGAACCAGTCCGAAAGATGGGAAGGAATGAAGGTTGGGCCAACTGTCGGGGGCTGATCATCTTTTATACGAGCGAGACCCGACGTTGCCATGCGCTGGATGAAATCAATTATTTCGACAAATCAGAAGGTTGCAGGCAGCCATGTGGACTAAGTTAATGCCAAGAACGGGAGCCGGTCAGGGCCGGCTCAGGCCGGCTCCGCGTTCCATGATAAGATAAAGAAGATAATGTGGGCAAGTCACAGCCACATCTCCCACGATTGCCATGATCGGAAGCAAACGGAAGTAAATGGTTGAAGGATCGGCGCCTATTGGTGCTAATTAAGGCCTTTGTGCACCTTCCCTCCCTTCTACCACTTGACGATCTTACGAGCCTTACGTCTTATAACGACCAAACCTATTCGTATCTATCACTCCCCACGCAAAGTTTGAGCCAGTGTCTATGAGTTCAACCAGCAGCCCACAAGGTTTAAAATCCAAAAAGAAGAAAGGCGCAGCAAGACCCGCGGCCGCACGCGCTCCCTCAGCTTCTGAGTGGGTTGAGTTGTCTCCAAATACTCAAAACTAACTATCCAATCCTCAGGATTGCCCGGAATCTCAAAAACTATGAGATATGGGCCACTCATCAGAACTGCGAACAAGTGTCGTACTCAGATATCCCTGCAGATATCAAAGACGACGTCGAGAAGTTGTTCGACTATTCACTCAGACTCCCTGCTTCTTGGGTTGAACCTGTGAATATAGAAATCGCGTTGTGTAAATTGGGCCTAATTCTCTAAACAGGCTTCTCCGGATTTCAAGTCGCTCTCAAAGCTGGCGACTGAAGAATTTATGGATTTCCTCAAGGAAATACACGATCAGAATCCAAACTTGTTTGGAACGATCGCGGACTCGGAAGTGCCAGGACTCTTTACCAAGATGGCCATCGTTCATTCTGCCTGGAGGCGGTTGAAAATGATGAGGAAATCCAAGGAAAAATATTCAGAGGCCGACTTTGCTGCCAATGTGTTCGTGCAGATCACTCCTTTGGTTCATGATTGGAATGAAATTTGACAGGTACAATGTGTTCCGGAGCCCTGCAATCCGAGAGAGCACGCACAAGTTTGTATAATTCGCAGCAGTCTGCGAAAGCTGATATATTGAACGCGACAGGGTCCAATGCACCATTTCCCTGCCACAACCTCTTGTGACTACCAATTTGGGTCCGGATGCCGCGCGCGTTTTGGGTGAGTTTAGATAATAATCGAGCATCACTGAACTCACGCGAGAGGGCTCAGGAGCAAAAGCGGCATCTCCGGATTGTCTGGTGATGATTCCGTCGACTTCAATACGCACACTTTCTCTTTCCGTAAATTCGCCGTTTCAAGTTCTTAAACGGAACCGCAACGTGGTTAAAAGCGGGAACGCAAGCAAGTGCTCTTCGTTCCGTTTCCAAAGTACACCGTGTGTGGTCCCTCCGGAAACACCAGCCTTCCAGTTCATCAGTAGTTTCTGGGAGGACAAGAAACCTGTGCATCAACTACTGGAAGACGCCTATCGCCAGAACAGAATGGCGACGACAGCGGCTGCTCGTCACTTGCATTCTCTTCATGTCAAAGCGCCAGTTGTGGGTTTGGTATGGGCGAGCGGCACCGTCAGGGCTCATGTGGATTGGTGTAGTACCCCAGAGGGAAAGAACAAGCCTCCAGTGAGTTTCCAGGCCATCCGTTCTATTGCTCCCTGTAACGAGCTCTGGAGGTCGTTTATTCTGCGCCATATCGTGTGACGACGGAGGACGAAGCAGAAGATGAAGGTGACGAAGCAGATATTTTCCATGAATGGCAACTAGACCGCGCTGCCGACATTGCCGAGGTACGTCTCTAACTTGGGCCATGGCCCTGGCTGAGCGCTGAGTTCCATTCAGGTGTTTTTCTTAATCGAGAATATTGACCATTGGACAATGAACGGTTTCCGCAAGAGGGCGATCAGCGGCGTAAAGGATTTGGTGGAAAGCGTTGTTAACAAAGGCGACGCATACATCCCTTGGAAGAGGGCTGGTGACCTTGCATCGTCTTCTGCTCCGTCCAAAGAAAATAACGTCGTGATTTCCGCTAGCACCACTTCCTCCGCGCAGTCGACACCCCCACAGAAAACACGCAATCGTCGACATAGGCGGGCTAGTTGATTCCAACACTACATACAAATACATTGCGTTTAGTCTAGAGCAATTTTTTTAAGTGTTGATACGAACAGTCTTACTTCCAGCTCGATGGGACCTTCTGCACGACGTCCCCCCACTGCGCAAGCCGCCCTTCCTCCCACTTCTCGAGGTAAGACATGCCGGCGTTGGCTCGCCGAGCTTGCTCAAGCTTAAGACGCTTCTCCGCGTCACACCAGAACAAGACCCACGAACCCATCCGAATGTGGCCTGAGCTCCGCTCAAAGTACCATTTGTTGACGGGGTTGTTGGCGCGGCTGCGCCAAACGAGATCACGGCCTTCCCCCACCCCACCTTTCCCACCATTGGGATTGGCGGAGAAAGGATGACCAAGACCGTAAGACTCGTCGTGCAGGGCAACCCATAGGAAGTCGACCGTTCCGTCACCCTGGTGGCTGGGAAGAACAGCAAACTTGTCGAGGTATGAGATTGGAGTCGCAGACCCCTCGCTTGGTTCGTTGGTGACGATGGCTGCACCAACGTAGTCACCAGCAACAATGACGAAGTCGAGCGTCCGCTCCAACCGCTCGTAGAACGCCTGTTGGTCAAGTGTTCGTCCGAATGATTGCTCGAGGAGCGCGTTCATTTTTGGTCGGTCGATATCATTGGCGGTACGGAGGACGCGTATTGGCAAACCACGCCTCAAAAGGGTTGGCGTGTGAGCGGTGAGCCGGCGATTTCCCTGTAAGAGAGCGTGTGGGAGGCTGGAGCTCAATGCGGGTTTGTTAGTGATTAAATTCGCAATCAAAGAACTGGGGGATCGGTGGGAGACCATAATGGCGGATGACGTAGGGGGCATATAGGTCAGACATGTCCGCGCCAACGCGAGATTCGATAACGCGGTTGGGTTGGAACTGTGCCAAGGGTCGTGGAAAGTGTCGTGTATGTGTGAATATTCGGATGATAGATTGATCAAAAGATGGGGATATCCCAAACGTGCGTAGGAAGGCACGCCTCCTTCGCGGTTTATTATCATGAGCCGCATTGGCGTCAGATCCACGTCTTCAGAGGCAAGAATGTCAACCGGCGCCTTGGGTTGTGAGCTGTCGATCTCGGCCGCTTCGACCATTCCACGGGCGAGAGCGCCAAGAACATCGTTGGCATCGACGCGGACGGACCGACAGAAAGAATCTAGAGCAAAAGGAGGAATAACCGGGATTTCTCCAGCACGAAGAGCGGAGCGAATGGGGACCAGATCAGACGGAAATGTATGAGCTTCGGGGTAGGCAAAGTCTGGAGATTCTGCCAAATCTTCGTCGCCAGGTTTGGGTCCGAGCCTGACAACAGCTCCGAGAACTGGACGGGCCCTCGCACCTTGCTTTTCGAGAGTGGTGACGATCCGCATAGTCTCCTCGATGAGTGCGGACCGTTCATCCTGCTCTCCCCTCGGAAGAGTGTCATTCTCCACTACAATGACACTGACCAGCCCCAATTTTTCGAGATAGACCATTCCGCGCGCGATGCTGTCGAGTTGGACATCTGTAAACGGGCCCTGGAACTTGACGAGTGCTGTGCGTTTTACGACAGGATCGAGGATGGAGGAGAGGACGGGACTGGGCTTGGGATGTTCGAGGGCGACCGGTATGGATTGGGTGACCGACAGATCTTTCGAAGCGGGCAGTAAGCGATCGGCCGTCGGCGCCGAAGGAGGTTTGGGCCGGGGCCCAAACGACGCGAGATAGGATCGCGTGTCGCGCAACGAGGGATTGGCGCGCAGGATGGAAACAATGAAGTCCTGCAGTACGGCATATTAAGCATTCGAGCTGTGAAAAAAACGTGTTGGACCTCACATTATCTGAGGGCGGCACATCGTCTGGCTCTGGTGCAGCCTGGCGCAGACTCCTGATGGTCTATGCAAGTCGGTCATCAATGGAGTGCGTGAGCGAGAAGAAACGAACGGCATAAAAGGCCTTGAACGTGTGGCAGCGGGTGGAGGCGAGCGGGGAGGAGACGCGTGCGCAGGACGCAGGTATGCGGGGGAGCATAGCTAGCTGGGAAAGAGGGTGTAAGTGGTGAGTCAGAAGCAGCCAGTTTTATAGCCTGCGCAAAAGACGCGCAGAAGATCTAGAAGTCCGAAAAGGGAAGGTGGAAGGATCCGAGGATCCGAGTTAGGGTGCTGTTGAGGTGAGCTGTGAACAGCCGGACCACATAGCCTTGGCAGTTAATTCCCCTCCACCTATGGCCCTTACACCTCAAAGGCTATTCTCTCGACACGACATAAGATGCACCGTATTATTGGCTCGGCGCCTCCTGCCTTCCTATCACCTCGGCTAGCAGAACCAGCCAGTCGCACAAGTCCGCGCGACAGTCCAATTGTTCCAACGAATATTTAGGAGGTCGACTGCAACCTCTTCATTTTTGTCAAAGTTGTCGCAACACACAACACAGTGTTTGGCCATGTTTGATACACCAATCGCTGATCATCATCGGCCGGCAATAGCCGATGGCCGCTTAAGTTATCGCTGCACTTCAAGTGCTGCTTGTTATAACCCACATGGCTGCCCCCCGCCGGGTCCCAACAAAGGTTCGGTTCGTTCCGTTTTCATTTCCAAGCTAACCCCCCCGTAGTTCTACCAACAGGATATAGTTCGCCGTATTCAATCTCCCGCCACCACAGATTCCTCGCATGATTCCGTCCATGGCATTGTTATGGTACAACTCTCGTGCCACCTTGATTCTCGCGTCTGAATAATTGCGCAGAGATGTTGGCACGACGCCGAAGACGTCGCCCCACAAACGCCGTTCTCGGACCCCCTCATGCGACCGCTTCACCAGGGTGAAGTTGGCGTCTCATTCTACCGGGCCGATCCCGAGCACTCCCCTGCGGACCGCCGCGAATTCGAGCGCGAGATCCTTCCCGAGTCTGAACTCGTGCTCGTGGACCGCACTTTTCATCCTGGCGATTTCTGTAAACGGAGTATCGACGATGTGCGCTCCGCCGTCGTGTTAAAGGCGCGGGTCAAGGGCCGCTGCGAGCATGTGATTAGCGGGGACCGTATTCAAGGCTGGACGACCCTCGACCAACTCTCCGATCGTACCTACGCAGAGGTGGGCGATTATGTGACGTACGATGACTGGATAGGCCAGGTACGTGCACATAGCGAATACAAACCGGGCCTTTATTCATCCTTTCTATAGGTAATCGAGGTATGGACCACGCGTATCTCTCGGACCACCTGATAACACGAAGATAATAGTTGTATGACGAAGTCTTGGTAGAGATTGCTAGTGGAGAAATCATTCGCCTACCAGAGCTTGGCTCTCGACTGTCGGTTGGCGAAAAGGGTTCTGTGGGTTTGATCCATCTTGTTTATCCTTCCTATCTCACGGTCTTCTGCAGGATATTCTTCCGCCGCCGGCTTCGACAGTGCACAATCTATTTGGATTCCTCCTTGGGAACAACCGACCTAGTCCGACCGACACTTGTGTTTATGTCGCGCATAGCGTTTATGCAATAACGTGGCTCGCCCTCAGTCAAGCAGTGGGTTGTCGACTGTTTGTTTAAATTTTCAATCTCATCGTATGCTTCTCATTGTAGCTTGACCCTGCGGAAGCAGAAACACGGCGGCGCCCCCAGCAGTTCTGGACGGGTGCCGACATGTCGAAACTCGTCCTGATTCGAAGTCTATCGGACTTGGAAATGCGCGTCGGGGATCGGGTTACTTTCAAAGACGAGGACAAAATCCCCGGTACCACCCACGGCCTCGCAGGCGGGACCCAGGTTGTCGTGAAAACGTTCACTGTGACCGAAACACAAACATTTCTTGATGTTTTATGGCAAGATGGCACGACAGAGACTGTGCGATCCACCGAAGTAATTCCATATCTCAACCCAGACGAGTATGACTGTTGGTGAGTACAATACTGACCCTGCAGCCTTTTTATTGACCTTGTTCTCAGGCCGGGCGACTACGTCGTTTGGAATCGCGAAGACGAAAAGCGAGCTGTTATAATACAGTCTGTTAACGCAGCCCATCGTACTGCATCGGTTCTCATTCCCGAGACCGACAAAATAGAGCTTGCATCTGTCCTAGAGCTTGACCCTCACGGTACCTCCGATTCTTTCGCGATGCTTGAAGCCCCATCGGACGGGCTTGGTGTTCGGCGAGGCGACTTTTTGTTTGTCCATCCGGAAGGCAAAACAAACGGCTCCCCTGTAGTCGCTAGAGTACCTCGAATCGGTGAAGTTGAGGCCTGGGTGCGTGATGTGCCATTCGTAGATGGCCAATTAGCTGGCTTCAGGAAGGAAATGTCGGAACTGGGCGCAGGTATAGCTAATCGGCGTACTGCGGAGAACATCGTCGAGGGACTGATCCTCAGACCGTCTGCGGGTGACGAAACGCTCATGTGGCTGGGAGAGGTCACCAATGTGAGCATTTATCTTACATGTCACTCTTATTTTTGACACCACGTCCAGATAAATCTCGACGGAACCGTTGAGCTGACGCATCCCAACGGAGCCGTCCGGTCGTATCCTCTGGAGCGTTTGACCAAATTATACGACGGTATCGACCAGCTTGAGGATGATATGTGGGACGAGATGTCGGAGAACCACGCCGCTCATGAGGAGCATCCCCTTTGGACTATCAACGAAGAGGGTGGTGCATGGGAACCCGTCGATAGCGATTCGGGAGACGATTGGCCTGGCCATGATTACGACGACGAGGACGTGGAAGCCGAATCCGAGGGTGAAGTACCGATCTTCAACGGCGACAGCCGTGCATGGCCGGACGTGCCTCTGGGTCCTCTAGAAGTCATTCCCGGGTTGCTATCGTCTGAGCTACTATCGCCAGTCTCCCCCGGGTCTGATGCGGAGGTCGACCCAGGTCCAGCTACTCCAGTACCTCACGAACCTGAGCGGTTTCTTTCCCCCGACGTTCCCAAGGACGCAGCCGACGATCCACCGCCGGAAGACCTTGAGAGCGAAGACGGGTCTGAATCGCCCTGGAAGCGCTTCGAGATCCTTCCCTCAGCACCAGAGGATCACGCTTATTATACCTCGGCTCCTGCTCAGCCCTCGAAAACCTTCCTTGGTCGTTTAACGCGAGAATATCGCGTTCTCGCCAGCAGCTTACCCGGTTTGTCAATAATATTTGTGTGCCGCTCGGTAACGCTAACGCAGTTTCATTTATTTTATTTATTAGACTCTATCCTCGTTCGCGCGTACGAAGACCGGACCGATCTCTTGCGTTCGCTAATCATTGGTCCCGAAAATACGCCTTACGAGGATGCTCCATTCGTAATTGATTGGATGCTCGACTCGAACTTTCCGCATAGTCCTCCCATAGCGCATTTCCTGAGTTGGACGAACGGCAATGGACGCGGTAAGCATAGTCCGCTCTTTGCATCCAATCGAACTAATGCATGTTTTTTTCCTTCAGTCAATCCGTAAGTTTGCTGTTCCACATACACTCCCCCATTTCTCATATCGATTCAGAAACCTGTACGAGGAAGGGAAGGTGTGCTTATCTATCCTTGGAACATGGGCCGGAGATAAGAATGAGATATGGCACTCGGCACGATCGTCGTTACTTCAAGCGTTTGTTAGCATCCAGGGGCTTGTCCTTGTGAAGGAACCGTCAGTATATTCGTCTCGGGCTTCCTCAGCCTACTAATCTCTTGCTCCACAGCTGGTTCTGCGAACCTGCATACGAGAAGCTACGAGGCACCGAGGAAGGCATCGTGAACAGGTGGGTCTGCCTTGGAATTCCACCTGGAGCGCAGACACTGAACGCTCACCGTAGTCGACTGTACAACGAGAAGGCATATGTCCTCTCTCGAGGCTTTGTCAGACGTGCCCTGGAGCTACCACCCGGTGGCCTCGAAGCCGAGATCGAATGGCTGTACCACCGCAGCGGGCGCCTAGACAAAGTCGTAAATGACGCCCTCAAGCTCATCGAGAAAAGCAAGATCGCCGCCGAGCCGGCCGACTCGGAGGAAGACCGCGAGTTGGCTGTGCCCCGACTGAGCGCCGGCGGGATCATCACCCTCGATCGGATATTGACCAAGTTGATCAGCCTGCGCGCGCGTCCTTGACCTACCTTCCCTCCGCAATAATTCCATGTATCGATATAACTGTTGTAGTAGTAATAGCACAAATTATACAACTTCGGGTTCAATCACATTTCTAGATGTGGAAGCTAACTGATGGACTCGGAGGTTACTTTACTTAGCCTTCACTTTTTTTATTAGGTGTGATCTTTGACAAATTTAAATCCTGCCATACATTAAAATGGAGCGGACTAATTTTGGGTGGCGCTTTGACGGCGCTGCGAGAAAAAGCGTGAGGTTGTGTTTGGTTTCGAAGTCTTTGGCGATCTGGGAATGTGACCAAGTGTGAAAGATTTCAAAAAATTATATTCCCTTGGGTGCGGAGACGGTTAGAGTCGCACTGGAACTACTCATAGTAAAGATGGGTACGCTACGCAGAATACTATGTGCGTGGAAGGGGAATCCGGGGGGATATAGATTTACCGTGAATGAAGAAAAATCGTCGTTAGCATTGTCCGAGTATCGAAGATTTGGGGAACGGTTGCCCGAAGTCGTCCCTATGAAAGATGGAATTGAGCGGTGTGCACAACCTGGCGCCATGCAAAGTACTGACCTCCATGTTGTGAAGTTGGGATTCGTATATGCCTGGAAACGCAATTAAGTCACAGATCCCGTGAAAATAGGTCAGAGAAAGGGCACCTCGATGTATTCGTTAATGTATGCTTGCGTAGGGAAGCCCGAGGGATCACATCCGATATTGATCTCGTCCGGATGCTGGTACACACGGATATAGTCCACGCGCATCACAGCAGGGAAGGTCAAATGGTCAAAGTCGACGTCCCCAAAGTTGAGCGACATGCCCAAGTTCGCGATGATGTACTTGGAGACGCGATTTCAGCTGATTCCTCCTTTCAACGAGCGCAACAGACACACCAGGGGCTCCTGCGGAACAGGTCTACGGTCGATCTCGACGGCGTGATCTGCGTTCATGCCGGCCTGGTTGAGCGTCCAGCTCAATTTGCCGTCTGATATCCAGGAGATGTACTAAGCGATCGATCAGGGACCCAGAGAAAGAAAATATATATCGATGAGACGAACCGCGCCATCAAAACCTGGCTTGTACTCGAACCCGAATACCGAAAAGCAATTCTCGATAAGCTGATAACAGGTTTGGTCTTTAACAAGTCAGTTCGGACTTGATTGGTTAATTCGACAAGTGAAACTGACCGGTCTGTGTTACGACTGAGGTGGCTTGCTGGAAGGCACCACCAATGTAAGAGTTGAGTGTGGAGTTGACGAGATTAGGGATGATAAGATTGTCGCTCGTGTTGAACCAGATGTATTCATTGTTAAATGGCTTGACATGCGGTGAGCGTTTTGTTATCGAGTAGTTTCAAAACTTACGGCCCATTGAGCGGACTGGGAGACCTGTCCAGCACCACCGGATATTTGCGCCTCGAAAATATCTGGAGAGAATCAACAGCCGACCCGACAAATTCTGAGAGTTCTAACCGATTTCTGGGGCGCTACGTCCGACATACGAGCCATCTGCATGAATAGGGCCCGGATGGCTCTCCCCGGGACATGTACATCTCGACAAACGCTGGCCCGGGAGGAAGGACAACGCCCCGCCGGCACTCGGGTCTCCATTTATGGTCGCAGCCTCCGGCAGATTGTTCACGGTCTGATTGGGGGCCGTGCCGACGTCACATGCATCGTATGTGTAGGGCTAGGTTCAAGTATCAAGCCCGTGGCGGTTTCCACAGCTGCGGAGTACATACCCACATCCCCTCGAGACTCGCACCGAAGCCAGCGCGGCCCAGATTACCCCTGTGATGAATGTGAGCACCTTGTCAGTCAGAACACCACAGCGATGATCGCACATCGTCCAAACGGCGGGCCAGAGCCCGTGAATATTGTTGATTCCGGGCAGCGTCACCGAAGAAACGATCAAACCCGAAGTGAAACAGAATTTATTCTCAAAATGGCCTTTAGACAAAAAACGGACGAAGATGAGGTGTAATTGCTCACCCAAGTCGAGATCAAACCGCCCTGGTAATTTAGACCGTGGGTCTCTTTTTGGATTAGACTGATCTCGAGGGCACCGTTCTTGGTGGTGGCTGCCGCAGGGTCGTACCATTCCAAGTTGTTGGTCTGCCAGTAGTGAAGATCTACAGCTTCCCTGCGTCGGCGGGTCAGTGTGTGATAATTGATGTGATGCGTCACGCTCTAAATACAACACTCACCAGTACGGGTCGTCCCCTGGATAGAAAGTACGTCCGTCGGTTTCAAACTCGTCGGAGAAAACGAGCTGGAGTTGTGTTCCGGGAGAGTGAAACGAGTCGATGGTAAGTGCGTCTTTGGGGGTGTCGATATCAATCAAGCCAAAGTTCCCGGGCATTACGGGAACCTAGGCGGGATTAACGAGAGCTGTACAAGCCAGACAGCAAGTACTCACCTGGCCGGTTGCATTTATCCCACCGACATTGAACCCGCCAAAGAAAGAGAGGGGATGGGAGGTAAAGTGACTGATGAGTGGGTATCCAGCGCTGAAATGAAGCGGGGATCAGGGGTCAGGTTGGACGGACAACGGCGGCGAACGCACAAGAGTGTGATGAGCCCGACACCCAGTATGAGAAGGCAACCGAGGTTGGCAAGACCTCTGGCAGTAAAGATGTTCCCGTCTGTGTCGTTCTTTCTGTCCCGTTTCGGGTCTGGGTTATGCAGATAGTCGTCTGGTTCCGGGTGGTTTGGCGAGATGTCTGCGCCCCACGCGGCGGGATCGGGAGAGAGGGAGAACTGATATTGTGTCAATGGTCTGAGAGCGCGGAAATACGAACAATAGAGACCTTCTCTGATATCGAGGGAACCACCGACGGTGCACGGTTTCCTTGGGCGGCGCTCAAGCTGTATGGGGACTCGTTCTAAACAACGGAAACGTGGTGAGGACCGACGCGGAACAACAATTGTGACGAAACTGACAGTGGAGTGACCGCTTCTGCTACTCCGGACAGAGGGCCCCCGGGCAAAATTTGCATGGACAGCGCCGCTGTTGCTGCTTTGAAGCGACTCGAGGCTGCCTGCAGATGTTCGCTGGGACGGGAGGAGGTTGGTGGTAGACGGAGCGGCGGAGGATTGGTAGTAGCTGCGCTGGGCATTTGGGCCATCTGAGGGGGCTGCTGGGGAGGAGGAGGAATAAGGATTGGCTGCGAAGGGGTATTGGTTTCGCGACATGGTCGACGAGGGGGAGGAAAGGAAAGAGTGGTCGTGGAGTAAAAGGAAAGTGGTGATTTCAATTTCTATATTTGGCACTGGTTGCTACTCCGCCGAACCCGCACAAATATTCATAAAAATATTCCTTGGTCAAAAATAATATTCTAGTGCACCAGTCGAAGCATCCCGCCCGGAGACTCGGACGCCGCACGAACACGCGCTAGCCCCGGCCACACCTCCATGTCTCCCTCCATTGTCGTCTGAGCCTCTTGCAGACGCTCCACCACCCCAAGGCTCGCCTCGCGCACACCCGCCGACTCGGCCCCAATTTCATTCAGCAGCACTGTCTTCTGCGCCTCGTACTGCGCTAGCGTCCAGCCAGCACCCGAAGCAGGTGGCGCCTGCTCCAGCCATCGTCCAACCGCGTCCAGCGCCGTCCGCGCCTTGATAACCTTGTCCCGTTTCGAGCCCTGCCCCTTTCCTTGCGGTTGGTTGCTGTCAATCAGTCCCTCTTCCACAAATATTTCGCGCGGCACGTCCCGTGGATTCTGCGCACCGAGCTCCGAGCTGGGCAGTAGATGAAACGCCTGGGCGTTCACCAGTGCCGACACCACATACGACGCAAAGGGTTGTAACGGCGCCAAGTACGGCGTTGTTAGCGTGTCCGGGAGAGCAATCAGCGCGGTGTATTGATCTGCGCGAATCTGAATTGTCTATTGCCGATCACAATTGAATACGACGCGCCTATTGGGATAGGGATGTGGGAGAGATTGTGTAGTGTCGGCGCCGAGCCGGTGGGCTGCGTGTTGAAGAATGTGTAGAGAGCAAACAAGGCGACAGTGCGGGTGAACGGCGCCTCCGTCTTGACCATCCGCTCTACACGGTGCATCAGCGCGGCTGCGAACATACCTGCGATTTCTCCGCACCAAGAAACAGTCTGACGGTCACATTCAAGAAGGTCTCGCGTGTTCTGCTGTCAAATACTTTGAAATGCATCCATTTCCATCCTTGCGCGTTCCAAAGGCTCTTGAAGAGGGCAAAGGGCTTTGTGTTGTCTTCCTTGTACTGTTCGTGGAAGTTATGGACAAGTGTGGTAATGTCATCGCGGAGGGCTTTGACGTAGACAGAAGAAGTAAAATATGTGGGCTGTAAAACGACGTTGCCCCGATTGTGAAAAGCCATTGCAAGACACGGCGGGAGCAAGAGAAGGCGCTGGACAACAAACGCAAGCACACGCCAAACAGCGCGTCAACTTCTGCCGCGACCTCCGAGCGATGCTGCGACGACGCTCAAACATCAGCTGCTTTTTCTGCAACTCGCCGGTTTCGCTGCCGAAAGACCCCTCCAACTTCAGGTGCCCATACTGCAACTGTCTCAACCGCTTGGTCGATGGCCAAATCGTTTCCGACGAGCCCGCCATGCACGACGAAAGTCTCAACTCGCGGGCCTTCTCAAAACGCGGGGCACCAAGCAAGGACCGGATACCGACAATGTACGGGCCCGGCGTCTTCTGCCACACCTGCCAGACAAATCAAATGCTGTTGGTCAACTTGCTAGCGAACTATCTCCCCGAAAACGGTGTACGTCTATTAGACTCTTTTCGACGGAGAATAGATGCTGAATCCTCGGTAAAGAGCCCTGAAAGCGAGCAGCGGATGCAGACCCTCGACGAATACCGCGAATCATTACATTTGCGCTATCCACCTGTGTGCGATTCCTGTAGGCCCGCCGTTGAGGAGGAGATCCGCCGCAAGGACGCAATGGCACGCACCCAGGCTCTGGGCGGGTGGCTTAACCAGACCAAGGGAAAGGTGAGGCAACGGCAGGCCTCCCTAACGAAGGACGAAACGGACAAGCTGGGCATGGAAATGCTGGCCTGGCGTATCCGCGGCTGTTTATGGGCTGCAACTGTGATCACTTCCATGCTAGCTAGCGCCTTTGGTATGTTCTTCCATTAATTTCTCTGGTAAACGTCTCACCCCTCTCATAGCTGCATTGGGTTATCGGTCCCTTCCTTCTTTATCCTTCATACTTCCTGGGCTGCCCCTTCTCGCCGTTGCGTCGATATTTTGGGTTGCCTGGGACCCGACGTACTCGTCCTTTCGCTCTGCTCGAATACAAGGTCGTGATGTACGGTTACAAGGAAAATCTAAACATATTGTGCGCCCTCTCTTGTTTGCAAGGCTTTGATCTCAGTATCGTTGCAGACTCTCCAAATGCTGTCGTGGGTCGCCAGACTCGTCACGTCCATAATTCTTGCGACCTATTGGTTCCGCAAAGCTGACCCTCTACACCTCTCTCAATTCCCATCCACCCGGAGCCGGATATACTTTTCTATCTCCTTCATCCTCGAACTCTGCGTTGCGTTGCCGTCCTCTACTATCGTGCTCAAATCCTAATGTTCTTTCTCACAGGTCGCATGTCTTCCCTTTTTTATTCTGAAGTTACAGCAGCCACCTGCAATCCGCCTCATCGACACCACGACCCACAAAGCCGACCTGTCTCGCTCACGCTCCCAGACCCCCATCCCCGCCTCCCTGACAACAAGCTCTGCGCCGGAGCCTGATCTTCTCGCGGGGCTGTCCTTCTCCTCAAGGCCAGTCATCGCGCCGAAAGCTCCTGTATTCGGCTTGCCCTCCATGCTCTCGTCTCTCACTTCCCAGGCCGACCACCAACCTGAGGCCGATGAGATGGACGTCGACTGGACCCCGACTGATTCCAAAGGGAAAGCTAAGGAATCGGCCGACGCCTTGTGGCTGCGGCCGCAGCGCTTCTTTGCGCCTGAGGCACCAACGGGCCTCGAAGGTCTCTTCGAGCGCACGAAGCTTGTCGACGACGTCACGATGGCCGATGCAACCTCTCCGTCAGTCTCCCGTCAACCCCCACGCATTTCGTGGAACTGGTGGTGGGTGTATGCTTCGTTTCTCGTTCCTCTGGTCGGCCTAGCATTCAAGGTCTGGCAAAGCAGGCGGAGCGCCGCACAGGACTATTCCGCATCTCCGGGTACCACTTTTTTGGTATCCGACAGGCACGGGTCGTGGCGGGTCGCGGATACGAGTGAGGCGGCCTTCTCTGCGCTTTCGTAACTCCACCGCATACACTTTGTGCATATTGCGCCGGAGTCAATCTATGTACAATATACAGTATGATTTGTTAGTATGAAGGTACAAGTCTCAACCGTAGAGCGAAATATCCTTATGGAACTCGCACGGCTGCCTCCCGATCGCCATACCTTGGCCCGGCGTCAGCGGTCTCGTTATGAGCTCCCGCTTCGCCCCTCCGCTGCGAGGCGGCTCGTACACCAACACATTCGGCTCCTCAGTCACCCCATCAACAAAATGATACTTCTTGCAAACGCCCTGGCCAAACGGATGCGGAAACACCTCTTCGTCCGCCGGCTCGTCGACGTCCAGCAAAAACTCGTGCGCCAGCGCGTCCTTGGGCGTCGTGCGCCTGTATGCCTCTGGCTCGAGCAGCCCCTGAAGTAAGCTGAACGCGAGATCGACGTCGCGCTTGTGGGCCTCGCGCTCCTTCTGTGCGGCGGCGGATACAACACTTGATCCAACGGAAAAAGGAGATGAGCCTCGAGGGGGAGAAGAAGACGACGCAGGCGGAAGGGAATCGGCGTTCGCCGGCGCACAGGACTCGGAGTAATCCATTGTGTTGTAAGGATAATGGTTCGGATCCGGCTTTCGAGGGGTGTAGAGCTCGGGGTTTTGCTTCGTCACAAAAGCGTTCCATGTAATGCCTGTCTCGGTTACAGAGGGAACATTCGTTGCGAACGTCCTGCCTGCGGAAGGTGTGAGTGGGAGAAGCCATGTCACTCTGGCGATTCAACCTACTGTGGAGCGCTGCAGTTTTCTCTATTTTCTTTTTACCCAAAATGACGGCGATTTCCATCAGTGCCTCACTGTCGTCCGAACATTGAAACAAGGGGAATTTCCCAGTCAGGAAAAATAAGAGGATTGTTCCAGCCGCCCACACATCAATTGCTGCATTCGGGGTCAAATCCGAGTACGGGCACGTTAGAGAATGGCATACCACCCGTTTGGTCCGAGCATTTAAGGAGGACCTCGGGAGCTCTGAAGCCCCGTGTGCCTGCTCGGTTGGCTTTGGAGATCGGACTAGAATAAGAGCAATGAGTATCATTGAATGGAATGAGGCCCAACACATACCGAGTATCATTAGCAGGATAACCAACTTTTTCAGAGGGCAATTTGGATTTAGTCCTTGCCTCTCCTTGCCTTTGCCTGAATTCTTCCGGGTTATATTCATTGCGTGAAACCACGCGGCCGTGTGGATGATCAGCTGTTGCTGTAGTATGCAAACAGGCTCCATATGTCGCCGTCGATGTCGAATCCATCCGCTGGACAATGGATACACTTCAACACTGCAGCAAGTCATAAGAATCTGCCTTACACAAGCGAGACCAAAATCGCAGAGCGTGCCTTGACCCGTTCGAGGATCAAAGAGAAAATTCGCTGGTTTGACGTCCCGATGGATAATCTTCCGCGCGTGGATGTCGCATAGCGCTCGAAACATGCAGCGGAAGTAGGCCTTGATGCCCGTCATGGACAAGTGACGATAAAACTCCTGAGGTGCGTTGAAACGTTGGTACAAGTCACTTGAGAAAAATCGCTCACCCGAAAGTCCTCATTGCGATGGTAGGGCATGATAGCTACGACCTGGTCTTCATGCCTGAACGCGGTTATCAATTGCGAAACATGGCGGCAGCCTCGACAGTCTGCGAGGATCGAGATTTCGTTCCGTATACGCTCGGGATTGCTGGTCACATAAATTCGCTTGATTGCCACAAAGACCTTTGTGTTTGGCGGACGCGGCACAGACTGGTAATGCGCTGAGGAGGAAGGCGGATGACATCCAAGCCACGGACTGTTGTCCCACTTGTCGTGGTAGCCCAAATCGAGAGCTTTGTAGACAGATGAGAATGTGCCGGTACCTAGACGGTCCACAAGCTTGTAATCGTCGGAAAGGAGAGGTACCGCTATCTCCAGCTCAGCCATTTCTTCCTCAATCTCCTGCCGGTCCTCTGAGCTCTTCTTCATGATGCTCATCTCCTCGTCACTCTCTTCCTGAATATTTAGGTCCTCTTCTTCGTCGGAGTGACCCCGTTCGTCCTCATTCATGGGTTCAAGTAGTTCATCGTCGCTGTCCATCGTCTCCTCCTCAGCTTCGGCGCGCCGCATGTTGGGGATAGAATATTCCGGTAGAATAGAGGTTAGGTGTTGGTGATATTCCTCGACCTCTGGCATTTGGTACCCATCGAGAGGATCGTCCGAAGACGCGGGCTGGTCGCGGCGAGCGTCCTGGTAGCGTTTGAGATAGAGTTTATTACGAGCCTCGGATGAGCCGCGTGCCTCGAGAGGATTGGAAGAGTGCTGAGAGAAAAGAAGAGCCATGGCTGACGCCGGTATGGAGGACGGAAAGACGCGTTTGTAACCAAAACACGGTCACATGCTGTCCGAACAAATACCAGTAAATACGAATTAAGTTCTGATCATCCTCCATGACCACTGTAGGCTTTTCAAAATTATATCAAATCCAAATCATACTTGGCACATAATGGACTCGTAAGTATGGAAGAAGGGTATGAAGGGAACAAAGCCCGACAGGCGAAAGTATTGTAGACCGGAAAATGAAGGGTAAAAACGTCCAGCGGAGCGTAACTAAATGGGTGAAATCAAACCGTACCAACATACAAGTCGGACCGAACCAAGCCGCCAATATGTCAGAACAAGCAAAGAAGCCTCGTCACCACCATCTAAAATCTAATCGCATCGCCATTGTAATCGTATGCCTCTGCCTGACCGTACCCAGCCTGATGGTGGAGGGGCACACCGGTGTCATAAGCAGGGCGGGTCGTACTGGGTCCACGGGCAAGTCCATCGTTGTATGACCGCATGCTCGGGCCACGACCAAGATCCTGCATCTGGGGCTGAGGGCTGGGCCCGCGAGCGAGATCAGCATAGCCACCAACAGGGGCGAGGTGGGAGGAAGTAGCGGTAAAGTCGTGGTCCCCGCGGTATCCACCGGCGTTATCGTGAGTTGTGGAGGAGTGGAATGAAGATGCTCTCGAGTTGGCACGGCGGTGTGCAGGAACAATGCCATCGTCATTCGTAGGCTGCCAGTCAATGGGCGCCATACGCTCATTGAACTTGGACGAGTGGCCGAGCTTCCACTTGCGGAAGATGGTCCAAAGGATGGCGAGACCTCCGACAGAAGCGGCAACTACGATGAGCACGGTTGTGATCGTGCTCTTCTTCGCGGCAGCGGCGGCTTGCTGTGGGGTCGCAGGGTCGGTGGAAGCAGCAGCGACAAACGATTTCGTCTGGGTGACGGTGGACTTTTCATGGGTCGAAGTGTTAGGGGGAGCATCCGGAGCCTGGGGCGGAGGAGTTGTCTCAGCAGCAGGGGTCGGGGTGGTCGTCGTCGAGATTGAAGACACCGAGCTGATGGAGGATGCTGAGGCTGAGGCCGAGGCTGAAGCGCTGGCCGAAGCACTGTCGGATGCGCTCTAAGACAAAATGTGAACAAACAGCCATGGGAAGAAAGGGGTTTGCGTACAACAGACGCAGCAGACGCTGAGTTGGACACCGAGTCGGACGCCGAGTTGGACGCCGACGCTGACGCCGAAGCAGAGGCAGAGTCCGACGCGGACGCGGACGCGGATGTCGAGGTACCGGCGTTGGCACCGGCGTTGGCGGGATCGTTGGGATTAGTGCCAACGTTTACAACGGAGCCATTGGGGCCAACGAGGCCAGTGGGAAGCTGAGGTGAACGCTTCCTGACCAAGCGCTTGAGGTTGTCGTGGTCTCGACGGTTGGCCTGGGGGAAGTCGTGGGCCTCGACCGAGGCGACGGCGAGGGTAAGGAGGACAGAAACAAAGAGCGTGAGGGAGAGATTTTGGGGATTAATCAACATGGCGGATGAGTGCTCTCGGCGGCGCTGTCGCGGACAAGGTGGACGAAGAGAGCAAGAGGGCGCAGCCGTCGGAAGATGGGCGTAACAAAACAAGAAACAAACACAATATCAGAAAACAGACCCTTGACAACGAGACTTTGTCACACGTACAATGCAGTGAAGGCCTTGGTGCGAGCGGCGGAAACGAGTGGAGGTCGGAGCGAGCGAGCTAAGGAGGGGACGGGACGGGACGTCGAAGCGAGCGAGCAAGCAGGCGGAGAGGAGGACGAGGGAGATGTGGGACAAACACACCGAAACCAACTCTTGCCAAACTCCATCAAAACGTCGCAAACGCCGGGTATCATAACAGCGCAAAGTCCATTCAAAAACAAAAACTATGTAAACTAACTATCGTGGCTCCTCAGGGTCCAGTTATCCAGCGCAACCGACGGCGGCGTCACAAGGGTCGTCCCGTCGTTCCACTGCGGGTTGAACAGCACCTGCAGGTTGTAGTCCCCTGAGTAAATTAAATTCCAGCCATCAGCGACAAGACAAGCACATGGAAGAAATTTGCGCACCGGCAGGCAGATCGATGATCAACACCGTCACTCCAGGGTTCTCCTGATCGGGCGCAGGGGGTGTCACGTCCGTGTCAAACCTCTGGGCGGCGGACGTCGTGAACACAGCGCCCGTCGGCGGGTTCAGAATCGACACCTGCATTGTCTGTCCATCGAGAGTGAGGGTGGCCGAAGACCCATTGGGCGTGACGGTAGCGTTTGTGTGCATGCGCCACATAACCGGTGCGGTCGCTGAGATTTCATCCTGGATGAGGACCTGCTTTCGCCCGTTCAACAGCCGCACACCACGTTTAACCGACGAGCTAAAAGGGTTCAGTAAATGATTGAAAATCTAATGAAAGAGCGTACGCGTTGAAATACGCGCTGGTCATATCTGTCGTCCAGAATGCGGTTGAATCCGACGGCACGTCCAGAACGGTGCTTGACCCTTGGATGGCCCCAGGGGAAGAGTCATGGTTGACAATCGGCGCGGCTGCAACATTCTGGTTTGCCTTGTCCAGCAAGATGGTGTTCTGACCCTCCGTCATCTTGCGGTAGTACTTCCAGCGATCGGCAGATTGGACTATCATAATCAGCGCCTTTTTTCGGCACTCTAGGGAAACGACGCACCATCACTTTGGAAGTAGTTCGGGGACAGGTAGTCGGCGGAGCCAAGCTCGCCTGCCCAGCGTGTGCCAAGGGCATCGAGAACAAAGTCTCCGACGTCGAGGTCGTTGTGCGTCTGATGGCCTTGATTCATACCAGCCTTCATGGCGACATAGAGCGCATTATTGTCGGTCCAGCTGCTCCTCATAGATGCCCACTGGTCGAGCCCATTATCAAAAAAGTGATCCAATGCTTTCCCATTCCAGAAGGCCCCAGCGATTGCGGGATCATACCAGAACATGCTCCAGGGTTCAGCCGCGTCACGCTGGTCGCGCTGGAACAAGGCATAGTCTGGCTGGTCGTATTGATCAGCGTAGAAAATCATGCTGTTGGCCGTCGTGGAGAACTTGTTGGGACCTGCAAAAAGCGGGTTAAAATCACCGTAGTAATGTTCAAGAGAAACAAGTTGACCGTGATCGCCGTAATTGAAGAGGGAAGTGGGGCCCGTAATGTACATATGGAAGTCTCCAGTCTTTTCAAAGTTGGAATTGATATCCAGCAGTCCATAGTGAGACCCGGTGGCCGTCAGCAGGGAAGAAGCCATTTCGGCATGTCCTGTTCAAGCTATTAGTCAAAGGAAAACATGGAAACGAAACTCATACCGGTTGTGCCAAAGTACCAGTAGTTTGCCGTCTAATGACGAGAAATTGAGAACAAAACAAGGCAGGAAATGAAACAAACCGACCTCTGCCCAAGTTCCGTCGTCTGATACAGCCATCGCACAGTTCTGCTTTGCGTTGTCGATCGTTAAGCCAAGGAGTTGCTTCGCTAGACCACTCGGATCATCCTCGAGGATGGCAAGGGAGGCCATGGTCAGTCCGCTGTTGCAGACGCAATTCCAGTTACCGGTGGTGTTGCTTCTCCACCAACCAGTGTATATAGAAGCGTTTGTGTAAGCTGATGATGGAGAACAATCGGAAACAGAATAAATATATATATAAAATGACCAACCTTGAATGCCAGGCTCCAGTCCATATGTAATAAGAGTGCTGATGATCGCACTCTTCTGGTCAGGAGTCCAGATGTCGTATAACCAGTCGTATGCGATACCAAAGGCCGCACTGAACTCAGCGACGTCCAAAAAGTGCAGGGAGTTCCATTTGTCTTCGTCAGGGCCAAAGGAGACTGATGGAACTTTTAGAGGAATTTTTGTAGCACAGAAATGAATTACCTGAACCGTTTCCGGCAGCATTCTAGAGTACAGTGAGTACGGATGGAATCTGTCCTCGAACGAGACTCACTTTCACTTCCGCCCAAACACGGTCTGACCATTTGGTGTCGTTGGTCATCCGGTAGACGTAGCTGCAGGACACATTTAGGAAACGTTGTCGCCGATCATGTGAAAAACGAACGAAAGCGCCTTGATACGCATCTTGACTTCACGAGCATTGTCCAAGATACCGCTGGCACCGCTGTGGGTCATCGACGGTTAAAATCGATTACAATGAGCGATAAGCAAACTGACTCCATATGATAAACGACAGGGGGAAGGTCGAAGTATTGCGAAGCGTTCAGGAAAATAGTAGCATTCCAGGCTGTAAGATGTGTGAGCCAAGCATGGGCTGAACTCGAGGTGTATGGGCTTGCCGTTAAGATAAGGGTCCTTGACAATGAGGTCGGGAAGTGCTGCCCATTTGTAGGCGGGGGCGATAAGACGAGGGTGGTCGGGCCTGTGCTCATCCATTGGTATATAAGACGAGAATTATGTGAAAAGTAACACACCGAGGGGTCAGCACATCGGGGCTGGTAGGAGCGAACGAGTCGCTGGGCCATGCGATGGCGTCGTTAGAAACGAATGTGGGGCTGCCGAAGACGGCGGTGTCGGTGGTAGAAGGGTATATCTGCGTTTTAGTCGACCAGTATTGAGCGCTTCGGAATGAGACAGTGATTTCGAGAATCAGAACTCACAGGCATCATAAATTCACTGTTTGTAGCGGTTGCGAAACGGCCAGATCCGATTTTGCTAGTGGAGCCTGAAGAGCCGCCGGCAGCAGAGCTGGAGGAGGCGGAGGAGCTCGATTTCTTGCGAGTCGCAAGAATGGCCCCGACCACACCACCAGCAATGAGGAGGATCAGGACCGGGATCCCAATCTAACAGGAGTCAAATATTAGCAACTAGCGCCGAGAGTAAAGGATTTCATGCGTACTTTAATCCAGTTGCTGGTCCGTTTCTTCGTGGGCCGCTGAGGGGTGATGAAACCAGCGGAGGATTCATTGTAATACGCGCCACCAGAGCCGTACACTTGATGCTGGTTGTTCAAATTATCGTACTGGGCCGACATAGGCCGCAGAGAGTGGTGGTAAAAAGAGAGTGTGGGGGGTCAATCAAATTGACAGTCGGCGTTGCAACAGGAAGAATGTTGTTTGTTGTCAAGTCTGTTGGCAAGCAGCTGATACCAAATTTGATGTCGTGTGCAGATTTATTAATAGAAAACATGCTATCGCTCGTACAGTGCTAGTCCTCTCTCACAAACACGGCGGCAGCACCCATACCAGTCCCAATGCACATCGACGTGATCAAAACCTTCAGTGAATTTTATTAGAATGTAGATTTGAGTAGAATAAAGCCTTACCTTGCCCTTTCTACGCTCCAGCTCATTGAGCCCAGTCGCAATTTGGCGTGCACCTGTACAGCGTATCTAGTCAAAGGTATGTCAGACAAATTTTCCCTCAGAGGTCAAATTCGAGGCTCATCTAAAGGATGTCCGAATGCTATCGCCCCTCCATTAACGTTGACCTGCGTTGTTCACGTAAAGTCGGAATAATCATAAAGAAAGTGCAGCCCACTTTATCGCTAGAGACGAGGAGATTTAGCGTTAATATGCGGCGGGTGAGCTCGGGACTTGCATTGGTAGACTCAGCTTCCGAACGGTATACAAGCATTGCGAGGCGAATGCTTCATTAATCTAACCAAGATCGGTGATCCCACTCAGAATTCCCAGTGTAGTACGTACCTCATACAAATCAACATCGTCCTGAGAAATTCCGCACTGCTTGAGAGCCATGGGGATCGCATAAACAGGGCCTGTGCTCACGATATCACCAGACAGAATAATAAAGAAACATCTATTTACCTATCCCCATCACGCGTGGGGGAACACCTGTGAAATATGAGCATCGACTAAATGCGCGATTATATACATTACCTGCTACTGAGGTAGTAACGTGCTTCGCTAGAATTCTGAGACCAAGAGTCTCCGCTTTCCTACGTGTCATTAGAAGCACCGCGGCCGCTCCATCCGTAATCTGGCTGGCATTCCCTCCGGTAGTTGTACTTTTGCCCCACTGTGGAAATGCCGACCGAATCTTGGAAAGTGTTTCCCCCGTTGTCCCGTATCTTATTCCGTCGTCTTTGGTTATCGTAACTCTGGTACGTTCGCCAGTTTTAGGATCCTTGCTGAACACAGTGAAGGGAATGATTTCGTTAGTGAAGAATCCCGCCTTTTCGGCAGCTTCTGCGCGCTGGAATGAAATAGCAGCGAATTCATCCTGATCTCGGCGCGAAATGTCGTAGTCCGACGCAACATTCTCGCTCGTCCAGCCCATGCGTTGCGAACAATCCCGGGAAGCCTCGTTGGACGCAATCAGTTCACTTTGAGTGGGTCCTCCCTTGTCAGGACTGCAGGAGATAAAAATGAGAAACACATAGGCTATTTCGAAGTTGCTTCATATACTTTTGGGACATGCTCTCAATTCCTATAGCCAATCCCACCTAAATATATGTAAAACAGGCTGAGCGCCGCGTAATAGAGTCACCGACCTCGATTTGACCACTACGGATTTGGTTTGCGATCGTCGTCACCTGGGTGGGAGTCAGTGGGGAATGATTTTGGGAAAGAAAACAAATACCGCCATAAGACCTGTTCCAAAAGAAAATAAGCATTGCAGCGACAGTGAGATGGAAATAAAATACCGCTGGAGCAGAAACGGTTTATGGTTTGAATTGGGACGGAGTCTGGAAAACCTGCTGCCAACGCTGCAGCTCTAGCGTGATAATTTGCATCGGGAGTGAGGACCGTTCCAACGCAAATATCCCCAACAATGGCGGGATCGACTTTGGAGTGAGTAATAGTATGCTGGTGAGACGCGGCAGTTGGTTACAAAACTTGTTGTCGCCGTCAAGAATGCATTATTACCTTGAACATTTCCAACATCAATTCGTCCACTCTGGAAATGAACGTAAGCCAAGAAATCAAGTAAAGCAACAAATGCGGAGACCTGGCGTCCTTCAAGCCACCACGATTGGCCTTGGTAAGGGGGAACGCTTTGCAAAGGTGATTCTGGAGTCTGAAATGAGGGCTTGAATTCAGAACGAAAGCAAAACCTTACACAATATCGTCGGAGTTTTTCCGCTCAAGAGCGGCGAGACCGGTGGAAGAAGATGTGAAATGAGCAGCGATTTGTTTAACGCGTTCCATTGGGGACTGGGGATGAAGGAGAGGGAGTAAGAGGAAGTATAAATACCCGCTTCGGCGAAGCGACCGAGGTTTCCGGCTCGGCTCGATGCACCGTGATTGCCGACAATCACGATCACCTCTCGCCTGAAGCGGTGATGCGTCCTTGTATTAACACTGCAAGAGGAGTCAATCTGTGTTCGACTCAGGGCGGGTCCGCAAAGCATATAACTCGTCCATTCGTTGCTCGTTACTACCAAATTCATCCTCTGTATTCGCGCCTTGGGAAAAAAAATCTCATGTCTACCACGACGACCAGTTCAAGTCCACTAAATGCTTCAGAATTCACCGACTTTAAATACATAGACATCGGTGGTATGTACTCGACGCCCACACGGGTCTCTGATTTTTTATTATTTCGCAGTCAATTTAACCGACCCTGTTTTTCGAGGAACTTACTACGGAAAGAAACGACACGATGGTTGAACCAGAGTTTTTGGCTTGCTCTAGTTTCTTACTAGTTTCCAGACGACATGAATGCAATGCTGGAACGTGCACGAAAGGCTGGTCTGAAATCCATGATCATAACCGGGACAAGTTTGAAAGAATCTCGCGAGGCAGTCAGCCTGGCTCAAAAGCTAGGTACGCCATGGTCATAGCACTTGTAGAATTTTCATCAACCTTTCCAGGCTTTTTTTGTACTATTGGATGCCACCCTACTCGTGCCGCCGAATTTGATAAATTCCGCGGCGGACCTGATGCGTATTTGCTGGAATTAGACACACTGGTCGCCAGCAGTCTTCGCGGAAAAGGTCGAGTCGTGGCAATTGGTGAATGTGGATTAGGTGAAACCTGGCAACACCCATTTACCAATTGACCATAAACGAGGTTTTCAGATTATGATAGACTTCATTTTGCATCGCCGGGAGTCCAACAAAGACATTTTCGCTCGCAATTGATGTTAGCCAAAAGATATCATCTCCCACTCTTTCTGCACTCCAGAGCTGCCCATTCGGACTTTGTAAAAATTCTGCGCGAAGAAGGTTTTGGGGATGATGGCGGCAAAGCAGTTGGTGGGAAAGGTGGCGTTGTTCACAGTTTCACAGGTTCCCCGCAGGAGGCGACGGAACTGGTAGGGGAATCATTCATCGGAATTCGCTTTGCTAAGTGTCTTTCAGATGGATATGGGATTTTACATTAGGTGGGTCTTGAACTGCATTGGTGTTCCTTCCAATAAACACGATTCACACAGCGTAAACGGCTGTTCTCTTAAAACGGAAGAAAATCTTGAAACTGCCAAGGTCATCCGTGCGGACAGAATATTACTAGAGACAGGTTTCTCTTTTCCTTCGTGTCTTTAACCTTTCCTGACCTGTACGCAGATGCACCGTGGTGTTCGATGACTGGCGGTCACGCTTCCAAACAACATCTTACCTCACTTTCACCCTCGCTGCGGGAATTATACTTCCCCCCTTCCACCAAGCCGGAAAATTGTACATCTGGTAAAACGGTCAAAGGCAGGAACGAGCCTTGCGCCATCGGAGGGGTTGCTTGGGTGATGCATAAATTACAAGACACTTCACTAGAAACGCTCACAGAAACAGCATTCAAAAACACAGTAGACCTATTTGCTCTAGAGGTAGACGGGGATGCAATATTAGAGGATTAAGAACCTTTCCACAGAGTAGCATACAAGGTACCATATTACATTAGGAGTCTGTGAGATTAAAGTCCTGTGTCAATTGGGTCGTAATTTTTGGGTTGCCTGATACGTTGAAACCATGAACGAGACGGTTCCGCTCGCGCAACTTCCCCATTGCGTAAAACTCGATATTTACGGCCCCTCCAGACCACCTCGCTCCCAAATATGGCGAAAAGGAATATCGGTAACGCCAATAATTCTCGAGCGACCCACGCGGCCATAAACTGCCAGCGGATGGTGGAGGGCAACGAATGGCCAGCGAGAGACGCGTATACGTCGAGGTCGACATACAGCCATAGCGCAAAGTGTACGCAGATCGAAATCCAGTAAGGGATGGTGAACAGGTACCCAAGACTTGCAGCGCAGATGATAGAAAGTACGACTGATTCTGTGAACGGTTCCAGAAGAGTCGCGCTCAAGACCATGTGCTTGCGAACGCGAATCCAGCGCACACGACGCCAGACATAATCCGAAAGTGACATGTTTCCGACAACATTTCGGGCGATATCGCAGGATAGGTCGTGTCTGTCTCCCAGTTCGTGCCACAATGCGCTCGCAATCATGTTATCTTCAGCTAAAAATCGGCCAAACGCAGGCAACCCGCATGGACCCGATTGTGCTGCCGTTGGATTTGATGACGGGATCGGTGTCAATGAGCCGTCGATGCGCTCGAGGTCGGAGCGACGATATAAGTTGGATTTTCCCATAACACACGACTCGACCGCCGCAGTGTTAATGGCAAGATACATTTTAGCGTGGTTGGTGTTGAGAAAAGCTTCCTCTATTCTGGAGCCAATCCTGGCTTCTGTGACGACGGCGAAGGGAACATGATGAACGAGCGCTATGCGTTTGGGGGGGACCGAGGAAGGCGGTCCCACCAAAGCATCTACAGAGCGCGCCAATGTGCCTGAATGAACAGTGACATTCGAGTCAATAACCCATAGAATGTCGTTTGCTGCTTGGCGATAAGACCGGACGAGGTTGTTGACTTTGGGATTTGCTCCAACCACTTCCTCACCTGCATGGAGGTAAACGATATGCTCTGTCTCAGAAAAAAAGAAAGAAACCAACCGATGATGATTCTACAGTTGACATTAGGGTACTTGGATATGAGCTCGCGGGCAACAGGCAGCGCCTGGTCACTCTCATCTGCTACGGATAGCAAGAGTTCATAGTTTGGATATTCTTGGGTAAACGTAGATTCCAGATTTTCGTAAAGATTTGTGTCTAGACCCTTGAGGGGGCGAAGTATGGATACGCCGGGGACAGACGAAGCGGGCGCGGCTGCCAATGGCGAACGAGGGCGAAGCCTGTAACGTTTTCGACTGGGACACAAGGTGAATAAAAAACGCACGCCCCGAAGCCAGAGCTGACTCACGCTGCCCAACAACCCAGGAGGCCAATGGCCCATAAGCCTGCATACCACAGCAAGCCAGCGGAAGCTAAGACGAGACGGAGCTCTACTGACATGCGATTCGGATGTGGCCAAGTTTGATACAATAGTAAGCAATATTACATATGCGCTAGGATAAAATCAACTAATACTAATAGTACGGTATTTGGGTCGTCAAGTTCATTCAACTGGCTCCAGATCCAGCGTTTCCATGCTCGTCTCCTGTCCGTCAAGTACACAGGTCATTTTTGTGGTAATGAATTTGCTCATAGCCTGCGTGCGTTCCCATTGCAGTCGTCGAGCGGTTCGATAATTCACAATCATCAGCACTTCCTCGAAGAATGAGTCGGACCAGTCTTCGCAGAGCTCGAGCGCTGCTGGTCGTAGGCGGAGACGCTCTCCGACATCTGTTCGGGTGCAGACCACCTCGCCCCATCGATTCTTTTGTCTGTTAAACTGTGAGCGACCAAAGTTTAAACAGTTCAACGGTTCTACATACCGTTCATTGGAAAACCAGTTTTTGATTTGACGGAGAGATCTGGTCAAGACATGAGTTCGGACCTTGCACTAATCTAGTAGAACATGACTTACCTATGCAGAACTACGGCCATCAGCACCAACCACGGTTCAGTGGGATACATCGTTATCTGTGTTATCGTCAATTTAGGGCAGTGCGAAGAGGGCGACAAGCATACCTCATCAAACACGGTCCGTAGAACGAACAATTGACAGTCATTGGCAGGGGAGTTGCTGAGCGTGTTTATGCCACATGCGCGATCCATTAACTCTTTCCGGCGTAGTTTCAATTCGGGCTTCGGTTTGGTATGGATGCGCGAGGTTTTGTGAGACTTGTGCGCCTTCTTTCTCGGTCGTAGTTGATGGGCACCACAGACGGAGACAGGGCTAACACTGGGCGTGTCCAGTCCACACTCCGAACTACGAGAAGAAGAAGGCGATGGGGAGGGAGAGGGAGAGCGGGTAAAGTCATGAGAGTCGTAGCATGCAGCCTCGGCAAGCACATCAAGAGATGTTTTCATATCGCTCATTAGAGAGTGTGAGGGTGAGGGGGGCAAAAGAAGGTGGGCGACCGGCGCAAAATCTGAAAGACTAAAGATGAAACGTTCTCGAAAGCCATTACTTATATGCAGAAGCTGCCAGAGAAAGAGACAAAGGACTCTTTATTGTATCATTCCCTGTTTCGGACAAACGTCTTGTGGTATTGTTTTCCTAACCGCTTTGAACGCGTGGGTTGTACGGACAAAAGATAGCCTGAGGACAACCATCACTTGATCCCGTATGAGAAAAGAGCACGAAGCAGAAAGACGTTGAAAAGTACAAGAGCAAGAAAGAGGCCGATGACAAGCAAGAACAAATTGCCGCCGCGGCTACCATCCAGAATCCAGATCGTGCGGTAACGCACCGCACAGCGTAATATTGCTTTCCTCTTGCACCTCGGATTTCTACGTCGAGCTCGGCTGCAACCCCTTTATCCTCAACTCCGGGCCTCATACTGAAGATGAGCGTCGCCGACCAAATCATCGCTTCAGTGTTTTCGAGACGAAATGCTTCCGGCGTCCTGGAAGAGACCTATGTCTCCCATGTGAAGATATGGGAGGATGCAGGCCCCGAGGGCGGCGGCAGGAAACCTCGGTATATACTCCTCTCGCGTATGTTCTCCAGCGTCAGTTGGTCTGGTTGTATTCACCGTTCTTAGAGGCCAGCAACGGAAATGGATTCTTACACAAATCTAAGCTCAACAGCAATAGCTCGTTCTCAGTCGGAAAAACATGGAGGCTGCCTGAGCTTCGTGCATTGCAGGTCGTCAATGTGCGACAAGTCCTCATCGTGTGCCCTACTCCTGGCTGATTCAATATAGCCGCTTTCTTTCAACATAACGCTTTCTAGGATGTATAGGTGGCAAACTGAAAATCCTGCGGACCAGTCGCAATTTTTGGAAGCTCTCATTCGGTTATTCCATACAGTCGCACCCAATGCTAATTTACAGTTGGATGGGGTTGAGGATTATTCAGCTACGAGGCAGCCTGCGCAGAATGGAAACTTTCCTGCAGCTAGGCGGCCACCTAATCAGCGAGCAGCCACACCATCACAGGCTGAGAACGATTACGAACAACGTATGCCTTCTCCTCCGCCTCGCGCTCCGTCCCGCAATGGATTGCCCTCGCGACCCGCATCTCCCGCTAATTCAAGCCGTGGATATCCCTCCAGCCGTGCTACCCCGCGCCCCGGACCATCCTCTTCCCCTCAACCGGCTCGAGTCCGAACCGTCCAACGGCCTTCAAATGCCGCGTCAACATCCCCTCAGATACCATCTATTAACCTCCCAGCTCCAACATCTCGTCCCGCTCCTCCTGAGGACCGGAATGGATCTTCAGACAGCCTAGCAACGAACCGGCAGCCGAAAGAATCCCCCATCACACCAGCGTCTGCCTACCCTTCACCTTCACCTGCAAGGGCTCCCTCACCTCTGCCCAGGACTGGGAAACGCACGGGGACTACCGGCGCTTCCTCTGATGCCGTTGCTTCGCGTCGGGACCCAAATGCGCGTGTCTCTTTCTTTGATCCTGGAAACCAAGCAGCGCTGGACCGCCTGATAACAAGCGTCCCCAACGAAGTTGATGGGGAAGAAGAGACCGCCCAGGCTATGATGTCGAACGTGGAAGAGATGATTGAAGGGTATGAATGGGCCATCGACGATGTAATCGGGCGGAAATCCGCAAGAGGAGCAGCAGATCTCATCGAGGCCAGACTACTAGATGAATTGCTTGCTCTTGACAAGGTTTTACTCTTTTGTGTCTCGTTAATCAGTTGTGTAACGATAACTACAGGCCAACATTCACTCCTTCCTTGAGTCTGATGACCTCATAGACGTTGTTTTGAAGTACATGGATGAAGCCATATCAGAATTAGACAACATGGACAGTCTTGTTTCATCGTACAAGATCCATCTGAACGTGAGCGTTGTTATCCCTGCGCCTCTATTCCTTAATAATATATTGTAGGCCGTTGGCGATGATATTTCATACATCCAATCTCAGAACAGAGGCCTACAGGTTCAAACTCAGAATCAGCGGGCACTTTTGGCGGAATTGGAAAATCTTCTGGTACACTTTCTTTCTTGGCACCCTTGTTGATTACTCACCAATGATCAGCAAACTGTCCAAGTTGATAAAGAGGCATTGGCCATTCTGACGCAAGAGTCCCTCGAAAAATCTACCGGAATACAACGGCTGGAGGAGGCTGCGACAGAGCTGTACAAAGCCCTGCAAGCAGGTCAAGATACAGGTAGGTTTCCCATCTTGGATATTTTTCCAGTCCTTGACTGCGTCTCTAGACATGGCTGCGACGATGGAGCGATTACAGGAGTATCGGACGCACAACGCTCAATTCTGCAAGCGAATATTCGACTTTCTCTCGATCATGTTCACAGCCCAGGTGCGTAAAATATGATTGTTCAATACGACCGACCTTTAAGAGTGCCTTGCAGTCCCAAATGCTTCTTGGTAACACTGACGGTTTGACGAAAGCCGATGGCCGGGGCAGACCTAGTGTAGTCATGCACCAAGATATTGAACAGTATCTTGGTCGCTACGCTGGCCTGATGCTGTATTTGAAAGAAATGGACGAAAAGGTGTATGCCAAGCTTTGCGCGGTGCGTTTATTTCCTGGTTTGATTTTGACTTGCAGAAATTGAGTTGTAAATCAGGCATATTTTTCTGCCGCCAGCCAGCTTCATAACGTTCAAGTCAAGGCTCTTTTATCTGCATACATCAACTCCGTTCGAAAAGCAGCTGACGAAGACCAAGACACGGGTACGGGATTTGTATTGGCTGTGACGTGTCTTCATCGCCCTTGTTAGGTTTTGGTCCGACTCCGACAGTGGGAGCATATAGCAAGGGAGCGACTGGGATGCGCCGCGCTGGCACGCTGATGAGATCACCCTTGGAGGGCCGCCACAAGGATAAAGATAAAAACTCTGACGGAACTCTTAGGGCTTCCGAGGTAGAAAATGGCTTGCATCTCTTCATCTGGCTCGTCTGACTTGATCGCGCAGGTTTTCATACTCATTCTCGAGCAAATCTCGCCCTTGATTTATCGAGAGGACCAGTTTATCGCTGATTTCTTGCAAATCAACGATGCTGCACTGACTTTTGCTGATTATATGAATCTCGATAATTATTTCCGGAGACAAGCTTCCCGTAGTACCGGACTTAGCCAACCAACCATGAAGCTCGTTCGTGGGGCTATGGATTTGATCTTTGGGTTTTTGCCGGATGAGCTAAAGACTTGGTTGGACAATGCGTTGGCCAAAGACAGCATGTACGCTGTTTAGTATATGTATGCCCGCGGCTTGTTGCTGACTCGTTCTCAGGCAGGTCGTTGGTCTCCTCGCGTGCATTGAACGCTTCACCGCGGAAGCAGACGAGAGAGGCAACATGTTCTTACTCAATGCTCTGGGCAAGCAGCACATGCGGCTGAAGGGTCTTTTCGACCGACATATTGTAAGCTATGACCCAATTTCATGATGGCTTTGTTAATTCTCTCCAGAACGAGCAAATCAAGGGTGTCGAGCAGACAAAGTTGACTAGCAAGAAACGGAAGGGCGTTGTCCATTTCGTCAAACACTTTCCGGTTTACATCGGTCTCGTTGAGAACCAGCTCATTGGTGCCGATTCGCTGGAGATACGCAGTACGGTGGATGCTGCTTACGACCGGATCGTCCAGTCCATGTTTGAGTCCCTGAAACAAATGGCCAAGATGGACGGAGAGGGCGAGGACAAGGGCCAATTGAACTTTCATGTTATCCTCATCGGTGTGTTACCTGTTTCGCGTTGGTATCGCCATCTCACGAAGAGCAGAAAACATGCATCACTTTGTCGCCGAGACATCCCAAATTGAGATTGGATCCGTCACCGTCTTCTTACGAAAGGCGGAAGCCATATACGACGAGAATCTCAGCGCATATGTCAAGATTGTCCTCCGGCGGCCCTTTGGGAAACTCATCGTCAGTGGTCGTACCCTTATGAACTTGCGGCAAGCTCAAATTTTTGACAGGATTATTTTGAGGGCGTGGAGCGTCTGTTGAAGACAACTGCGCCATCGGAGGTTTCAACCAATGCCAGTTACAACAAGTCGGCCCTGAAAAAAGTCGTCAAAGAGTACAACGCGAAGGACATTCGCAAACACGTAGACGCTCTTTTCAAGCGAGTGGAGAAGCATTTCACCGAAGCCTCCGAAAAAACGACCACTGAGGAGAGCGGAGGTATTGCGCCGGGGACCGTCATGGTCGGCGTATGGAAGGCGTGTGAGGAGGAATTGCTGAGGGTCACGGACTTGGTCACGAAGAGGATATCTCAGTGCTACGCTGACAGTGGGGTTATTCTGGACTATAGTGCGGCAGACGTGGAGGGGGCATTCCGTCGTCAACGAGTCGGATTCTAATCTTTACCCAATAACATAGAAGGGATGTGTATGTATTTGTACCATTTGTATAATACAGGCCCAGAGGGTGTTTTTAAGAGGTGTGGGGTTCGGGGAACGCAGGTCCGCGGTGTTCCGCAGCAGGGGGTTCGAAATAAGAGGTGGTTGAAGCGCTAGGGGCGGGACTAGGAGTTGGGTTCGCACTGGAAGCCGGGGTGGCAGCAGCGGCGGGCTGAAGAGCGTTCATCAAGGACGGACCGTACGTGCGGAATAACCCCATGGCAGAATCCAAGGACAAGCCTGCTCCAGGTGCCGGAGGGGATTGGCCAGGAGTGCCTGTCGCCTGTTGTCCGGGCGCAGCATTTTTATTCAGAACACCCCACACGATCGCCCACAAGGCAGCCAATTTTTCCTGGGCAAAGGAGAAGGTCCTGAGTTGGATAGATAGGATGTCTGCGTCGAGGTCGGCTTCATTTCGCGAGAAGAATGGCTGAAGATACATCTGGTAGATGTACGTCGAACCCTTGTAGACATTCGTGAGCGAAGCACAGAAATATAACTTCTGGGATATACCTGAGTTTGAGGGAGAGCCAAGAACAACAAAAAGACGGTCTTTAATTCATAGTAAAGGGGGAGCCAGCTTCGCCTTGTTAGTTGGGTAGGTGAAGGGATGAAGGAAGGGAGCACCTAATAAAAAACTCGGCAAGATATTCGAAAGCCACGAGCAGTCCGATTACGGTCCAATACTGACACCACCGCTCAAGTTCTACAGGGAAACATGAAGGTTATAAAGGAAAAGAAGGGAAATAATCCATACCTGGCTCAGAGACGGGGCGGTGAGATAGAGCCTTGTAAGTAGCAAATGCTGGAAGCAGAAAGCCTGGAAGAAGAAATCAAGTTAGCACAACAGGAGGGAGGGAGGATGAATGGCGCAGACCAAACCAGGCGGCCACGACGTGGCTCAACATTGACACAAACATGGTGGACGAGTCTGAACGACCATCTTCAGAAAATCACGAAAACAATACAATTGAGGCTGAAACGAACCTAGCAGACGAGCAGAGGAGGGGAACGAAGGTGGTAGTTTTAGACAGAGGTGATTGCGTTTGAGCGCTGATGACACGACTACTACCGTTGCGGAAACGCGGTCCGACTCGGTCGAAACCCCTTTGAAATAATTCCTTGAAAGTCCAAAGACCGAAACAGCGCTCAGGGACACATCCTGCATCCTGCATCCATTGATCTCGTATACATTAACCAAGAAATTAGCAGCGAGCGGTGGGCAGTATAGAAGCGCTCTGCTTATGTACGCCATCATGTTTTGAAGCTGTTCTCACTGAACAGTCAACCTTGTCTCTGTCCACCTTGCTGGCGCTCGCCCGACGTCCATGGACCCCTCTCTGAGCATCTCGGGCGTCCACAACCACGATGACCAGAAAGACGACAAGCGCGACATCAAGCCCGTGGTCAAGACACTCAACAGAGTCCCTCGTTCGTTATGACACATCGCTCTGTTCTCCACATTGCTTACCATTGCGCATTTCGCAGGAGCCTGCGTCAGTTCTCTTCCTTGTCCACCGCATTTCTCTTATTTCTCCCAACAGAATGCATGCAGGAAACAGAAGATGCGATGCGAAGGAGCCGATAACCCACCGTGCCGGCGCTGCCGCAATACCGGTCTGGAATGCCTGTTCGAAAAACCGTCGCGGGAGGCGACCCTCACTGGAGAGGCCGGACTAGAGTAAGCACTTGCCGCACAATGGGACGCGACTCTGACAGCTCCTTCCAGGCGTATACGAAGCTTGGAGGCGCACGTCGCGGAAATTCGGCACACCCAGACATCGATTCAGAGTTCCGTGGCCGAAATTCTGTCCCATCTTCGTGGAGGAGCAGTGCATGCCCGTTCTCCTTCGTATCCTCAGTCATCCTACCATCAATCCCCGAGCCTCCATTCGCCATCGATATCTACACCTCCTGCTGGTCACCAGCATGTCGGCGATGTGCAGCCACCGACTCCGACGGGTACATTTTCCCATAGCGTTGCACCACCACCACGACCTCGCGGGCAGCTTCCCGCACCAGGCTATCCCCAGGCACCTCCCTCACAATCGAATTCGTCATACTCTCACTATCCAGCCCAAGCTCAAGGCTACGCCAGTTCGACCCAATCAAGTCAAGGTCCTGTTCTTCCCCCATTTTCAAGTATACAGACCATGGGACCGCCATCCTCTCAGCAAGCCAATGTGTCGTCCATACGCTACGACAATGGGCATCCTCAAGCAATGCCCAGACAGCATGGTCAACCCAGCGGCAAGAGACATGCTCCAGGCTCGGCGCCTGTCACCAGCGCCGACTCGTCGGATATCGACGAGGAGGATACTGGAGAATTACCGGACTCCGGTCTTGTTGCCCCATTAGAAGTCCTTAGAGGTCTGGCTGATGTAGCCACTGAGCGAGCTGCAAAGGTACCCTTATAACGCCTATCTATGTGATCACCGCACTAACCGCAGGATAGGAAAATGGAGACAGCAGTGGACCTCAAAGTCGAGGCCGGACGCCGTCTCCTGATCGACAGAGCCGAGCAGCGAAGCGAAGAAAGATTCGACACCGAGGCCGACCCACTTTGATATTCCCTGACGGTAAAACCTTGCGTCTTGGAATAGAACCAACCCTAACGCCTGCTACAGTTGTGACTAAAAATATTCTATCTGAAGCCGAGGCCCGGGAGCTGTTCAGAATGTATGTACCCCCGTTATCCATTGTTCACTCTGCTTAACAGTTTTGGACAGATTCTACCACGGATGTTCCACTTTTCTGTGTGTTGCATATAGTCAACTATCCATCCCAGCTAATCATCTTTTTAGCCCGGTGTTTGATTCCAACTCCGATACCTTCGATGCATTGCATGACCGGTCGCCATTCGCTGTCGATTGCATATGCATGGTTGCTGCGCGAGTTCGTGACGGTGGAGGTACGAGCCCCATCGAAGAAACTATTCGTCATCTGAACGTTTTCCAGGGAAGCCGAGCGATACATATCTTCAGACTCTTGAGGAAGTCCAAACCATTTCTCGGGCAACCCTCTTTTCACCTGTGACTCGGCACGAGGCGGTTCAGGCGATGAGTATGTGAAACCGTTAAATTTAAATTCTGTGGTGTCAATTCTGTCTCAGTATTGGTTGCCGGGTGGTCCGATAACGGATGGCTCAGCGGTGGACATGCTGTCCGGATGGCCATGGAACTTTGTATGTCCTCCTCCCAGTCATGTCGTTTCCCTCCCGACTTACCTTGAACTCTGAATAGCTATGCACAAAGCTTGGCCCTCGCTTTTGAAGCGGATGAACGCCAACCAGATTGATTTGGCAGCAGATCGCGAATTAGTCATTGCGTCTCGCATCTGGTTCTGTTTGTATCTTTTTGAACATCAGTATGTGATTCTTTCGCACTTCTTCAAACCTGTATTTACTCTCTAAGATTGTCGTACGGGACTGGACGTCCAGCTGTTCTTAAGGATGACGAGAGCATCAAGCTTTGTCGTCTCCTTCTGCAGCATCCTCTAGCTATCGAGGATGACATGCGCCTCGTTTCTACCGTTGAGTTGATGGCTCTTCGCGAGCGTGTTCATAACGCACTCTCGCCCTTCGAGGGCCCGGTGAAAGACGAACATTTTGAAGAACTACGACGCGCAGATTTGAATTTCCGTAGCTGGTATGCAACTTGGGACCAAGCCTTCTCACAAAAATACGAAGATGCCGGTACGTATGCCAACAAAAAGATACCCGGGTCGATATTCATAGTTGTGCGTAGCGTTTTACCGGCAATCATTACAGATTCAACAACTGCATGCTGAACTGTTCCACAATGCTACGGCTCTTCGAGGCATCAATGGCCCTGAAGATGTGCAAAATATGCCACCCCAGCAGAAGGATCTGGCCCTTCGTTCCATTCAAATTGCTCGCCAGGGTTTAGACATTACGGTGAACTCGCCGGCGTACAGGGAAGGCATGAAATATGGTTAGTCAATCATGGGGGTCTCGATGCTTAATCTCATCATTTTTTCAGCTGTACATTACACTCATGCGACCGCTACATTTGCGGCCTCGTTCTTGTTGAGGTTGTCCCGACTCTTGTACGCCGTCCTTTAAAACACGTTAGATCTTGACTAATCCAAGACCGGCAGCCCGAGTGACAGCGAGATGCCCGAAATACGAACTCAAGTGGAGCGCTTAGCGACACTTATGGCTGAAAGTATGGTACCATCTGCATTGGAATCGGGATATCCTAATCATTCACACAGTTCCTGGCAAACGATATGCTCTAACACTTCAAGTCATGCTGAAGCGATCCAGAAAACGCAAGTCTGGATCTTCTACCTCACGTTCTCCAAAGATCACGCGAGATCCCCACCGTCCTATGGTGATGGCGGTCGATCCGGGCCATCCTGGGAACATGCAGCAACATCATCCTGAACCATTTTCCCCCGCTTACGAGTCTTTCGCCGGCCCCGGTGGTCCCCATATCCCTGGGAGCTCCCACCAACCTCATCTGCATGCCACCGATGCCGATCACATCTGGCGAGGTTTTGAGATGACTGCGAGCGAGCAACTCCCCGTGTGGATATCAGATCAAACTCTAGGCGGAAATTCCTTTTCTCAGAATGGGATAAATGCTTTCCTGCTGCCACAAGATTATCTGCCTCCAACACCCCAAATCTGGTGATCCTTTTACTTACACTTGTGTTTGTGTGCCCAAACCGTATCCGTGTGCTTCATTGTTGTTCGCTATCTTGGATATGTGTTTTCTGTGTTGTCTGTACAGCTCTCTGTAATATACCTGTTTTTGTACACGTACTTCTCCTGCTAAGTAAAATAACGAATATGTATCGTGGGTTTGACGTCCTTCAAAAGAATCCCACGCTCTTTGATACATAGGGGCTTGTTCCCAATTAGGATTCTACGTTCCATGACACCATCTTGGTTTCAACGTCCATCTGGCCAAACCATCCATGGAGCCCATGAACTCTCAAGACCCCCGCCCAGCTCCAAATCTTCATAGGAACAACCCCTTCTTTCAAAACAGTCCTCATTCGATCTCGCCGGAAGATTCTGGGCTCCAGGAAGACACGCAAATGGACCAGCCTCCATCCCATCGCGCAGAATTCGATGAGACGAAACTCAAGGTCACGAAACCCCCCAGACCAAAGCCCGGCATCCTCTCGACGTTTCTCAATTTCGGCTTGAATACGACTCCCGACCGTTCTTCAGAAGTTGGAAACTACTCTCTCTCGAAGGACTGGAGGCGTGACTCGGTTTCGGAAGCATCCCTGAAAAGTGATCCCGCGAATTTCGCCATCCCTCTGCCCGGAATACCCATACTCAGCAAGAAGGCTCGGAGGCCGTCTGCCATCATCCGCAATATCACAGGTTACACTCATTTCAGTCGAAGTCTTCCTCCCGCTGAATTGTTTTCCGGTCAGAGATCGATAACCGCCGCAAATTCATCCTCAAACTAGCAAAGGCTCTCATGACATTTGGAGCGCCATCCCATAGAATCGAATCTCAATTGGTCGCAGCCTCTAAAATATTGGATGCTCAAGCAGGTTGGTCGATTCTCCTCTTCTAAATAACCTCAACTGACGCCTTTTATTGCAGAATTTGTCCACCTCCCGAACATCCTAATTGTGACAATCCGAAATGGTGGTACTGCCTCTACAAGAACCTATTTCGTCCGCGCCAGGGGCCGGATTGCACTATCTCGTCTGAACGCAGTTCACCACGTCTACCGCAAAGTACTGCATGATAAACTAAGCGCAGAAGCAGGCACAGACGCTCTGAGGGAACTCTTGACATCACCACCCGTGTACAATCTCTGGACTCGGTGTTTCTTCTCGTTTACGTGTGCCTCGATTCTTTGTGTGCTTTCTTTTGGCGGATCCTTCCTAGACATGTGGGTGAGTGGGTGTTGTGCCGCCGTTTTACAATATCTTGGTTTAAATGCCGGTCAGTCCGTCCCATTCGTTCGTACGTTCAGCTCCTTGACATTTTTCTTTTCAGCGAATAAAAGCGCCATGTACGCGAACGTCTACGAGTGAGACCTTTTCGACTCTGCGTGGACTGTTTTTCGAATCAAATTTAGAATATCGGTCACCATCGTCGTCGCATTTGTAGCGCGTGGTTTAAGCAATATTCCTGTGAGTCTAGCGCGACCTCGCACATTCAACAAGATTCTGAAACATGACTTTAGGGAGATTTCTTCTGCTACAGCGCGATCTCATCAGCAGGTAACGCTCTTTACATATCGCCGAGATAATTTAGTTTAACAGGAAATTTGCCCACAGGGGTGGTTGTAATCCTCCCCGGATTCACTGTTCTTATATCTGCCCTGGAACTGATGTCAAAGAACGTGTTCTGCGGCTCTGTTAGGATTGTCTATGCCATCATATATACTCTGTTCCTCGTAAGTCGTTTAGTCGAAGGAAAGAATGTTGAAATATCGTTCATTAGGGCTTTGGACTGACAATCGGCTCTGATCTCTATCTGGTTGTAGACCATCGTGCGCGTCGGGCTTATTATTCTGGACCTGCCACGCTGGCCCCAACCTACACCCACGGTGTATTTCAAATGATCAATGGCTCTAACCCTGGGATGGCTATCAGCGGGATGCTCGGGTTGAATGGCGAGAGTTATGAAACAGAGCATGTCATAAAAGGTGAACGCGATGCATCAGGCTATATCGCTTCTGACTTCTTGCAGGTTGCTTCCGTGATCCTCGCTGGAACTGGACGAGACAACCGTTCCCTTGGTGGACAATGCTATTCCTCGTTCCTTTGTACTCGGCTTCCTCTTCTCTATCAAATCTTCAAAGCATCTTCACCTGGAACTCCCGCAAGCAACTGGCGATAATGGTCTTTTTCTCCTGCTGTTCATATACAGCCAATAGAGCGACCAGTTCCATTCTCCCCACTAGAACAGACATAGTATCTGCATCTGGCGCGTTTGTGATTGGATGTCTCGGCAATGGATACTCCCGTCTCTTGCGTGGTACCGCTTTCACGTCGATGGTAACGGGTGTCTTATTTCTGGTGCCGGTGAGAAGGGATTGAGTCGTGCACCGAGATGTTTTCCTGAATTCTTCCAGTCTGGTATTGCCCAGGGTGGGGGATTGACGCAGACCTACAAGAATTCCGCTGAACAGTACTCGAGCGGCTTTTCTCTGGCTTTGCGGATGATTTCTGTGGCGTGCGGGGTAACCATCGGACTGTTTGTCAGTCAAGTCCTTGGTCAGTATCAATCTGCCGAATTTTGAATCGAAGACTCACAACCGTCTAGTTTACTTGTTCGGAACTCGCAAGAACGCAGCCCACTTCGCCTTTTGATTTCTCAAAATACTTTGATTTATTATCACGCATTCGGGAACTAGACAATAGAGGTTGTATGGTAAAGAAACAGTACATCGATGTCGCAGCACCGAGGAATGTAATGGACAAGATAATATAATTTCTACAGTACTTACTTAACCAAAAAGCTCGTTAAGCTCTTCCATGCGACGAGACATCATCTCCGACTTGCTGAAGTTTTGACCCAGAGTCATGTTCGCCAACTCAGTCTTCTTTCGCTGTACCTCCAGCAGACGAGCCTCGATGGAATTCTCGATGATCAGCTTGACGGTCGTGACTGGTCGAGTTTGACCTAGCCGGTGCTGATGTTTGTTTTAGGAGAGTCCGGGAAACGTGCACAAATATCAGCAAGATGACTCACAATACGATCCACGGCTTGATTCTCAACAGCCGGGTTCCTGCAGAAAGAACATTAACGGAGAGAAGTACGAGTTCAGAAAGGACTTGCCAGTAAGGGTCCATTAGATACACACGTTGCGCCGCGGTCAAGTTCAAGCCGACACCGCCGGCTTTCAAACTAACAAGAAGGACTTCACATGCAGGATCGTGCTTGAGCGCATCCATGGCGCGAGTGCGGTCGTCTCGCTTCATGGTTCCATCTAGTCGGTCGTATCGAATGCCTGCAGCCTCCAACGCATCCTCAATCCTAAACCGAATCAGAAACGAATGTAATGAAATCGAGAAAAGACCCACTTGTCGAGCATGCTTGTCCATTGCGAACTGGCCATTCGGCCATGTTTAGCTTGAAGCTGACACGAAAAAAAGAGACCACTTACAACACGACGGTCTTGACAACCCCGTCGTCGAGCTGGTTCCCCTGGTCGTCGACCATTTGAACCTCGATCGACTCGGAATCATAATTTCCCGAGTAAGGATTCGCCCTGGAGAACTGGACCAAGTCCCCGAGAAGCGCCTTGACCTTGGTTGAAGGGTGGAAGTTCTCGATAGCAAGGCCCTTTTGACGCTTCTCTCGCTTTGGGGGTTTCTTCTTCGCTGTCGGATCGCTGATAGAGTCGGGCTTGATTTCGACGGCGTCCGACGGACAGAGACCGGTCTGGCAGGCGGAGCAGGACCGCCGAGTGTTCGGTGCTACATTCGGCCACCCAGGACAGATGCAATTTCGATAGCACTCGACGCAGAACAAGTGTTGACATCGGGTCAGTACTGGACGGGGTGTACTTGGGCTGTTCGCACGCGTGGGCCCGCGGGACGAAGAGCCCTTTGCCTTCCGGGCACGCTTTGGTGCGGGAGGGCCGTCGACATCCATTGCATCGGATGATAAATCATTGACGGTACAAAGTTCCGCACCACACTCTACGCATTGAGTTGTGGCGGATTCACGCAAAATGGCGAATATCGCAGCCGCGCGGGTGACGTTGATACCGTCCCGAGCAATATCGGCGACGATGTCCTCGTACGACGCGGTCGAATCCTGCTGCTGTCCAAGACCCTTGCCCTCTACCAGCTCATAATGATCGCAGATCTGTCTGAGCCGCAGGATCTTCTGCAGGATGCCGACATAGTTCTTCATCACCTCGTTCTTGTCCGTCATTTCATCGAATTCGGCTTTGGACTCGTTGAAGAACTGGTCGTAGATGCCTTGCTCCTGCTCGTCGAACTTGAGATATCTGAGCTCGTCTCGGCGCGGAGGGAGGTCTAAAATTTTAACCCCGTCGCTCGTTTTCGACTCCTTGGTCCGCCGGAGTGTGATGCACTTCATGATCATCTGCAGCCGAACGACTCCCAGAGACTGCCCAAACTTGACCGGGCTGCCAATATACTCGGTCCAGATATTCTTGTCGTCCAGAGGATCCAACCGGAGGAATTTGATCAGTGCGAAGACGTCGTCCAGCTTGTTTTGGACGGGTGTGCCCGTCAAGCACAGACGACGATCAGCCATTAGATCACAGCACGCGCGACTCCCAACGGTGCTGGTCTCTTTGATGGAGCTAATAGAAGAATCAGCTACTGCGGGTGGTGAAAACCACAAGAAGATTTACTGAGCCTCATCAAGGACGACACGGAACCAGTGGATGCTCTGCAAGGCGCTAACAGCTTCCACGGCGCCACCGAGGAATCCGCTCTTCTTGCGTTTCATGCCGCCCTTCTTGGCTTTCGGGAGCTTCAGCACCTGATTGCCACGTTCATCGACTTCAACTCCGCCGCCGTCACTGCTTCCGCCATCGTCGTCGTCGTCTTCGTCAACTTCCGCGCTTGCGATGCTCTTGTTCTGTTTAGAGAACTCTGAGGCAAGCGTAGCGTAGGTCGTGATGACGGCATCAAAGTCGGCCAAGTAGGCAGGGTCCGGCTTCCGGGCATTTCCGTGGTAAATGTACACCCGGAGTGGGGATCCCTCGCGGACGCGAGACGGCTTGCTGTCTTCCACAAACATCGAGGGCTGCGAGAGAGCTTGGGCCATCGCCTGAGACGGGGTAGCAGGCACACAACCACCGGCACCACCAACAACAACAACCTCGCCCCGCCAATGCTCCCGGAACTGGTCTTCCCAATTGGAGACAGTGGAAAGCGGACAGATGATGAGGCTGGCGCGGCTCCTCGTCTTAATACGGGACGCGCGGGCATGCTCCGCGTCGAGTTTGTCCTGCGCTCTCGCCGCCTTGGCTTTGGCTTTGACAGATGTCGGACCGGAATCTTCGGGCATTCCCCACACGCTGCCGGAAAAATGGGAGGCATTGAGCGGTGACCCGCCGCGAGGAGGTGATTGGGGCTCAGGGGAACGGCTGCAAATTCTCTGGCCGAGGCGAGAGTCGCAGCGATCAGAGATACACAAGTGATCGTTTTCCCCAAGCCCATCTGTCGAGCGATTAGAAAATGAGGGTTGAAATATGCAACGACGCGTACATCATCAGCAAGAATAGCACCCTTGGTTTCCTTCGGTTCTTGGAACACCTCCTTGGTTGTTATGGTGTGGAACCAGCAGGGTCGGTGGGACATGTTGTTTGTCCGCATCTGCCATAAGGAGGAGAATTTGCCGTCTGTTCCCGGTTTCTCTCGTTCGCGCTCCAACAGGAAAGTGAGGGCTTTCTTTTGATGGGGATATAGCTTGGTTGCAACGTCGGGACCTATTCAGCAAAAACGACTCCTTTAGTTTGACATGTTAATTTGGAAATGCAGATCACGTACTTGGTTCCGTCTCTGCTAGTTCATCGCCGCTCTTGAGGCTTTTGAATAACTCGTCCACCTGACTTCTCTGGACCTCGACACTCTTCCCCGACACTTGTGGGGTGGTCCAGCGGTTGGTATTATTTACCTGCGGATATAATCTGTTATGTGCGCGGTGTCCGCCGGGCGGTGGGTTGTGAGGATTATAATAATGTTGATTCTGATTAACGAGGGATCGCATCTCATAAGGCGGGGACGGGTGGTCGAGCAGCAAACCACATTGGTGCAGATAGCTGCCGACGACAGGGATATTTCCCTTGGGCGTGTAAACAAGCATTTGTAAGGGGAGTATGGGGAGCTAGGTAGAATGATCAGTCAGCGCTAAAATTGCATGAATCGAGACGAATACGCACATTGGGCGGTCCCTTGCGAACCTTGGCGTCCAGCCGGATGAGGCCCTTGCCCAGCATTGGGCCGAGGGCAGTCGCCACTTTCTGCTCGATGACGCCGAAAGCTTCGCCAAGAAATTGCTCCCCATTAGGCGCGCGGCCCTGCGGCGCTTTGATGTGGATTGTCTCGGCGCCGCCGGGTTTCGCCGGGTTGTGCTCGTACTGGAGGCGGACGGGGGCCCATTCGTCGACGCCGGACGTGGTTGGGAGGAGATACGGAACGGGATAGAGCACGAGGGCAGTGACTCCGAGCTGCCCGATGCACACGGGTGTCTTTGGAGGCAGGTCGGCGGACAGTGCAGGGGGTGCATGCATGAGATTAGGTGGGGGGGATGGCGAACCGGTGAGATCTATAACACGGTTCCCTGGTGGACCAGGGACCATGCGAGGGGGCGGGGGAGGCGGCTGGACGGGTTGGAACTGGCGAGGGACGTTAAAAGACGGTACAGGGGCAAATGCGGGGCGATAGGCGGTGGGATTGAGGTTTGAAGGCGCGTACGGCTGGAAAGTAGAGGGATTTCGGAGACCCGAGGCGGGAATGGCCATCGGGTAGTGGTTTGTAGGTGCGGTCTTTGGGGGATCAACGCGGGGCCGCTTTGCGAATCTAGAGTAGTCATTGACGTCTGCGTCGTCCTCATCGTCGTCGCTGGTGACTGGCAGAAAAAATGAGCAAGGACGGGGGTATTTGGAGGGAAAGAAAGACGGACGGTCGATGTGGTTGTGCTGGTAGGATAAGGGAGCAGTCGCAGGGGACTTGACGGTGTGAGTTGCCATTCGAGGGTGCTGCTGCCGTCGCGCAGAGTGCCAGAGCTAGAGAGCGCCAGTACGAGTACACCGTCTGTACTGTAATCGCCGACTTCTTCCTTTCGGCCTCGGTTCACGTGCGGCTAAGGGAGAGCGTGGGAATCACAACCTTACTCAGACCCACTCACTCGCCGACTAAGCACGGCTTATTTCCCGACCCTCGCTCATAATCATACGCCGTACGGGGTCATTTTCCGATCTTTTGCTCGCATCTGCACTCCTTGAGCACCCCAGTTTCTACCTTCCTCAAAGTTCTTCCTGTCATGGTCGTCTGGGCTCATACTCCGCAAAACTAAAATGACTGACTACCTTCGTCCTGATACCGGGTGCTATCATTGTTCGACAGCACACCTCCTTTCTGGATGTTGGCGGGCGTGCTCTTCTTTTTTCAAATCCGTTCATTTTCTTCGGCAACCTAAGCAACCAACCTGTGCACGTCACGAAATCAATATTCTTCCTGCTCCCGAAGCACAATGTGCTCAATCCGGGTGCTGATCATAATAGACTCTTGCCTAAATGGTTGCAGTCCACCCTCGAAACCTCCCCAACCGCGACATCTGTCAATAACTCTTTGTATCTTGCTCGATCCTTCTCTCGATCCTTCTGTTCTCTCTGCTTGCTTCACGGTATAAAAGGCCATGCAAGTCGCTCATTTCTTTAACCACCTCTCTTCTCTTCGCACTACCGGGCACAGACCCTCCTTCTCACTACTTTTTTCGAGTACGTCTTCGTCTCTCTCCCACTTCCCTTCCTGTCCTTATTTTTTCTCCCCAAAGGCAGGCCACTCTTCCCCGCACTTGTGCTAGCCACTCCCATTTACAGCCTCCCAACCTTTGCTGCTTCATCCTTCTTCTCGTGCCAGCCACCATGTTCTTCAACACTTTTATCGTTTTCGCTGCTATCTCCTCATCCACCTTATTGAATGTACATGCACACGGTACGTTTTCTCGTTCTCGCTGCTACATCCATCTAACTGAACGTACAGGGACAATCACCGGAGTGACTGGCGCCAACGGCGTACAGGCCGCAGGCTTCGGTATTATCACTTCCACCCCTTTTGTTGCCGCCTGCTCACTAAAATCTTCAGGAATTATTGCATCAACTCCCCGAAATGGAGCTACCCCCAAACCGTTCGAGCAGGACACCAGTGTCATCCGCGACAAGGAGATCGCCTCAGGCAAAACCGGCGTCTGCGGCCGCACCGCCGCCGGGGGAAACAACGACGTTGCCACACAACTTGCAGGTTTGTTTCACTTGCCATTTTTGACTCTTCGGCTCGCTCACGAGGATTTTTCGCAGCGGCATCTCAAGCCGGTCTCCCTACTGCAGCTACCGACGGTTCCGTTAGCATGACTCTGCACCAGGTCAACCAGGACGGCGCAGGGTTCGTTTCCATTTCTTGAACCAAATCTCCTTTCTTCTGATCATTCATGCAGTCCTTACACTTGCGACGTTTCTGGTGATGGAGGCAACACATTCCAGCCAGCCACAGTCAGCCAAAATGTTCCAGGAGCGTTCCTTGGGCTTTCTTTGGCGACCGCCACCGATTTCCCTCTCACCGCCCAGATCCCCGCGTACGCCGTCTTTATTCATCTACGCATATTTCCTGGACTCACGGTTCCATCAGCGGCATGGCATGCACGGCTGGGCCTAACGGAGATGCGTGCATCATGAGGTTCGTCATTCCGAGTTTATATCTCCAGCGGGATGCTCAATAGATTTTTTTGCAGATGCCGCAACGCGGCAGTGGCCGGACCTTTTGGATCTTGCGTCGCTGTCGCAAATAATGGTGCTGCTGCCGCTGGGACCGCCGCCGCCGGGACCGCTGCTACGGGCGCCGCCGCCGACACTGCTGCTACGGGCGCCGCCGCCGACACTGCTGCTACGGGCGCCGCCGCCGACACTGCTGCTACGGGCGCCGCCGCCGACACTGCTGCCACAGGCGCTACAGGTGCGACTGCTGCCACCGGTGCGACCGGGGCCACGGGCGCCGCTGCTGGAGCCAAGAAGGGGGGTCTTGCAGGCTTGTTGTCCGGTCTCGGCGGTCTCGGCGGCAAGCTCGGCAAGAAGGATATTGCGAAGCGCTACATTGTTTCTCGCGTTGCGGGGAAGAGGTCTGGATACTGGCTTGACAACCAGTAAATCCACTAGTCTAACCTAGTCAAGTCGATCATTTGAATGAAGTGGTTTCTCTTTTCAAAATTTAAATTTGAGGATTGTTATATGTGGAAGTCTACCTTTGAATCCAAACACGCTACGTAGTCTATGTGCGAAGGGCGCCAATCACCTGAACTGTAACCGAGGTCGGCGCGTTTACCACATTGCCATTGACTGCGCTGCATGAGCTGCTCGGGTCTGTCCATACTCCCTCATGAGCGCTCTTGATACTTCCACCGAAAGCAGCCCGCAGCATAAGCCGCCTCGCCGCTCTCGCCACCCCTCCACTGCGTCCATCCGCAGTACCGCGTCTACCAGGTCTCCGCGCCCAAGTGTTTGGCGGCCTCCTAATTCCCTGAGGATCAGGAAGGATAGCCTAAGTTCCCGCACCACGGATCCTACGTTATCGTGCGTCGTTGCTGGCGCTGAAATCTCTGCGACCACCGGAAGTGTTCGAGACAGGATGGAAGCCTTGAATGTTTCTCCCCCAGTCGCCGGCCCCTCCAGCCCTGCGCCTTCCGCGACAAGCGACCTCCCACCACATGAGATTCCTGTAATTCCTGAAGTCGAGTCGGACAACACGTCTATCACGACCCCGGACATACCTACCCCAGATGCTACACCGGACGGCACCAACTTGGTTGCATTCCCGGTTTCCGTTTCCCCACCACCATCCAGTCGAGGATCCTCTTGGTTTGGATCCCTTTCCCGAGCGAAAGGCAAAGAGAAGCTTGTGGAAGTTCAAGCAGCTGCTACGGCATCTACACCTAATCTTCTTGCCCCTGCTTCGAGCATTCCAATTCCGGTACCGGACTCGGCGCCATCCGCGTCGGAACCTGTCACGTCATCGAGCCCAGCGGCGCCGGAACGACCAGATCCATTCTTGGTGGCCGACGTGCAGTCTCTCGCAGCACAGAGAGCCGCAAACGCCAAGCGGTCGTGGTTCTCCTCTTCCCCGTCTCAACCCTCGCCGCTGCGGGCGGCCTCGCCCCCCCAGCCCATCCCCCATCCGATAATTATCCCTTCCCAACCGTTGGACGAGCAGTCAAGCGTCCCCTCGTCCATCGACTCGTCCGTCCCGCTACCGGTCGTTACACCTCCCGCTGACACTACCGTCAGTTATCCTCTATCCGAAGAGGCAAATGGTACGGTAAGGGGACGGCAGAGACTCGCTTCGCTGAATCCAAGCATGGGTCGCTTTGGGCTCAATCTGCCGCTACTCGGGGGTAGTCGAGCCGCAGCAGCCACTCCTGGAGCCATAGAAGGTAGTGCATGGCTCTTTGATTACTCGCGAATTTATAATTGGCTGTATCCAGACACAGGCAAGGTTTCAGCGGTCGCTGCTGGAACCACCACCACCTGTACGCACCACGACTGCCGTGCACGCGACAATATACTCATTTTTGTTCTTTTTTCTTCAATACAGTTACGTCAGAAATCTCGGAAACAGTGGCGCCAGGTGAGATTCATTTCCATAATTTTTTGTGCACCATCTCAACGCCCTTGTTAGATTCGACTACGACGGTCAAAACGGGTTTGTCTTACCAGAATATGAGTCAAACCCTAACCCTAATCATATCAAATCCAGACACGTTGCAGACTACAAGCGTGTCCACCACAATCAACTTACCCAGCGCCTCGGATGCCGATTCGACGACACGAGCGACCAACATGAACGAGGTCAGGATAGAACAGCACGGTTCATGGTGGGATTACGTTGGTTGGGGTACCGCACCACCACCACAATCTACCTCGCCGGATAAGACTGAGGAAGACGGGGATGCCACACCTAGACCCCCTCCGCAATCCTTCCCGGAGGGTCCCGTTGCGCCGCCTGAATCTACAACATCACCGTCGTCGGGCGACGATAATACCAAAACTCTCAGTCCAGGAGTGGTGCCTGCGATATCCGTTACACATGAGGAGCAGGCGTCGTGGCTCTCCCCATGGGCTTGGTATGGCTCGACAGTGTCGGCCCCAACGGCGACTTCAACGGATCCGCCCGCTGCCACCAGTGAGGAGGAAAAGTCGAAAGACACGCCGCAACCCGAAGTTACCGAGCCGGAGGCTGCTCCTGCAGACCCATCTCCTTCGAATGCTGCAGAAACGGCTGCTACTGCTGCACAGCAGCGGTACTGGACGTCATTCTTCACATCATCTTACTCGCAATCTGCGACGGGAACCAAATCTGGACCGGGCAGCCCTGTTCAGACCTCCGAGTCGCTCCCTGCTGATGCACCAGCCACTTCCTCCGAGCCCGCTCTGACTGCCCCTGCTGCACTACCCCAAACGACCTCGTCACTTTCACTGAATTCCAATCCCATTGGAGATAGCATAAATTCGAACCGAACCGGCTGGGTCTCGTTCTTTACGAGTTCGGGAACGTTGGGATATGCGTCGAGAAAGACAATCACATCTGGAGAGCCCGAGGTCATGGACATAGATTTAGATGAAGCGACTGAGGAAGAAGAGTCAGCTCAAGTCGCAGCGGCACCCGTACCGCGAGCTGCTGCAACCCAGCACGCGACATCCGATAAGACCAGGAATGAGCCTCGCGGGAAGAAAGAGTTGAATGCTAAGAAGGAGTCCAAGGAACCAAATGCGAAGACAGGCAAAGAGGCTGAGCCCGCCGCCAAGCCTGCTTCAGCGAAGCTCACGCCAGCAAAGCCGAGTGCGCCGCCCTTGACGATATCAGAGTCCGTAAAGCGGCAAGTAGCGAACAACACTCCCACTGGGTCTATCAGCAGCAAGCGCGCTTCTTCCCCCTCCCCTTCTGTGGCGTCCAAAAAGTCGGTTGCATCAACGGGCACCAAGACGCCCTCTAAAGCATCATCCATTGCACCACCGCGGACGCCCACTCCCAATTTGGTGCTCCCCACATGGACGGATACATTTCACACTCCGCCGCGGTCGGTTGTTCCCCAGCGCCTGCTCGAGTCCAATGGCAAAAACGTTGGTAGAGCTGTGATGGAGAAGACGATGAGATTTGTGAGCGGCGTTTTGTTTGCAGCGGATAGCCAGCCAACCAAACGGCGGAGTTCGTCGGCAGGCGGTAGCAAGGGGAAGGGGAGAGATAGAGAAGAAAGAGAGCGAGAGAAGAGGTTCGAGGAGTGGGGGCTCGGTCTACCTCGAGCTTGGGACATTTTAAAGCCTACGGCCGGTAGCGGTGAAACCGCAGATGCCAAGGAAGGAAATGTTCAGGATGTATTAAGAGGGTGTAAACATGTCGTAGTCATTGGCGTTCATGGCTGGTTCCCTGGTACGACCTTATTCTCCAGCTTCGACTTGCTTTTTAACCTTTCTTCAAAGGCGCTATTATACAGACTGTCCTGGGCGAGGTATGCTGTGTCAATTTTACAACTTCTAATGCTCATATTTTGCAGCCAACAGGAACGAGTACCAAGTTTGTGAATATGATGGTGTCCGCGCTAGAAGAGTTTCAATCCAACTACAACGTCAGTCTTGACAAGATCACCCGCATTCCGCTGGAGGGCGAGGGTACTATTGACCGGAGGGTTGAAAAGTACACCAGATTCTTATGCAAGTTATGGGAATTTTTTAATTGTCCTTCCCAGGCTGTACATCGCTTTGACCTCGAATGCCGAATGGATGGACGCTGTCCATACCGCTGACGTAATCTTCGTCGCTGCACATTCACAAGGTAACGACATGGGTCGTCAGCACTGTTCCTTCTATTCACATTGACTGACAGGGAGCGTTGTATCGACACATCTTTTGGATCGATTGATCCGGGAAGGTCATATACGGACGGGTGGACCTGACGTTTCCAAGGATCCAACGAGCCTCAGTGCTGCCGTATCTTCCACGACTGCGCCTGCGACAGCTGCTTCCCTCCCGGCTCCTCCTCCCCAAAGAGTTTGTTTATTGGCACTTTGTGGAATCCATCTGGGTCCATTAAGATATCTGAACTCGAGCTCGTTGTTGGGGCCGTATATACAGGTGCGGATATTCTTTTGACGATTAGAAACGCCTACCGAACAGAGTGATCTAGTATTTTGAATCCGCGGCAGCAACAGAATTGTTCGAGTTCCAGGTAGGATGACTGTCCTTTCCGGTCGATTAAACACTGATCTTTGGTCTACAGAACACAGAAAGCGCCGTATCGAAGGCTTATGTCAAGGCCCTTCAGAATGTTGTTGACAATGGGGTACGTTCAACATTTTTGTTCCGCAGCTGATTGTTCTCATATTTTTTCAGACAAAGATGGTTTACGTCGCGTCACTCAACGACCAAGTAGTGCCCATATATTCGGGCCTATTTGCATCGGCCTCGCATCCGCTAATACTTCGGGCACTGTACATCGACGGTGATGCCTATCAGTACGTTCCCCTTTCTCAGTGTAGCTGTAGCTCATTCCTTCCCAGCTCCTCTGATTTCCTCTCAAATCTCCTCGTCCTTCTGATCCGAGTGTTGAATTCTGGACTTCCCGATAGCGGGCTAATTGCTCATTTATCGGAAGCGACGGCCGGATCGTTGAATGGGGTTGGGCACTCCACAGCTTATGAAGAGCTTTCCAACTACTCGTACGCCTGTCTGTTACTGTTTCCCAATGCCATCTCATATCTTTTTCCGCAGCTTGGTAGCGCTATCTTGTTGCTTGCTCCTACATGTCATTAATATTATGGATACTTTAGGCTGTCAAGTATCTCTTTCTCACTAACAGCGGATTCGACACGCATCCGAAACTCACCGTCGAACCGTTCAACGCCAATACTGAGCAGAACGATTACGAGGTATGGTCATCCTGGTGCAAACGCCGTCATCGTTTACAACTTTTTCTTTCAGATTCCCTGGTCGCTTCGCGACATCATTGCTGATGAGCGAGTTGCTCACTTCTTTTCGAAAGAGATAACCGAGCTCGCGGCTGCTTTCCGACACTGGCATCCCAAGACAACCATTCTCCGTGACATAAAGCGCAAACTTCAACCTATACAGCGGTTACCGCCCTCCTTTGCGGCCCCGACCAACAACGCCTCTACAAGCAAACTGTGACATTAAAATAAACACATGTAAAAACACGCCAGTAGCATATACACACGTTAGAATATGTATTATCGATGGATGCGCTAATTAATCTTTACAAGGGGAATTTTTTGAAAGCAAGTGGTCGAATTCAGATGCGTGGTCTCATTCATACGCCTGCCTGTTTTGCAGCCAGCTCCTTCGCAATTTTCTTGCTCGAGTCCGACCCAGTCCCTTGCAAATTGTCAGTGTAATCAGCAAATTGAAAGCCCTTTTATGTATACCTCTAACAACACCATTGACAACGCATTGCATCACCCATTGCCTGTCAGAGAGGATCCCGGTATATACGATTGTCGCATGCTGCGGAGCGGTTTGGTTGCTCGGTTGTGCGGTGGTGAGAGGAATAAGGGATTGGTTGGGCAGTGAATCTAGGTCTGAATCCGCTTCCATTTTGATCTTCTTCACTGGCCGCGGTGCAGGGGACGACGAAAGGAACACATGAATCCAGGTCTGAACCACTTTCCGTAGAGGTTCGTCATCGCCGTGATCTACGTATATCCCTCCGATGTAGGCATGTAAGATAGAGGCAGCCTCCTGCAAGTCACGTTAAACAAAGTCCAGAGGCATATGACGGCCAATACTTCAAGCGTGTTCAAAGTAGATAATTGATCTGGATGACACTGCGCGGAACGGTTGTTTAACGTTGGAAGTTTTCAATCAGGGATGGAGATACCCGGAGATGATTTAGCAGACCGTATTGACGAACTACGAGGGTAATGTTATTTGAAGAGTAAAAGTGATTCTTCTGAGTCTTTAAAGGAATGGTAAATACGGGTACCTTTTCGCTAAAACGGAATTATATACAGTAACTTCTGGAGTCGACAGCATTGGACGCACGCCCAGCAGCGCTTCGGTGACGAGCATTTGAAGGAATCTTTCTCCCAGCTGTCGAGCAGCATAAGCAGAGGATGTCGAGGTCCTGGTCATCATGGCGCGTCGTACTCACCAAAGAAAGCCTCTCATTGTCAAAAGGCTCCTGGTCTGGTCGTCGTAGAGATTTGTGGGTGAAAGCGGTGAGAAGGGTATCTGCGCTGAGCTTGGGAAGATCAGGGATGACAAACTGCTGCTGCTGCGAAGGATGGGCGCGTTTGAGGGCCATTTTTTAATATGTACTTTCTGCCGGTAAAAGTTCAACCTTCTCTCGGCCATCACCGATGCATCGCCACACGGGTGATGAGAGTGTACCGCCACCATGATCCGTTACTATGACCACGTTTAGCACGTTTCGTGCTGATCTTTCCTATTTTTATCATGTACGGAGAACTGAAGCCGCAAATCGTCTTATAAGAACTTGCTAAGATCATTTGGTATTACAACATGCTCCTTCCCTCCTTATTTTATCTTTTTGGCTGCTTTTTGACCGCGACGGCATGGGTTTATCCTAATCCTCAGCTGGACGCCCTCGACACTCTTCGCTGGGATCAGGTTGGTTTCAATTCGCCGGGAATCACGGCATTCGTCGCACCTTGCGATTTCTTCTTCATCGACGCACATGCGTCAGGAAGATCTGACGCTGCCGATTGGATACGCACGGTGCGATCCCTGGAGCATGCCTGCACTCATCTTTAATTCTGGTCAAGGCATACCATGACATGGCGACACATAATGTCAACGATGGCACCGGAGGCATGGATGCCTCCATCCGGTTTGCTGAAGAACAGAGCCGCCCAGAGGTGGGTTGTGTTCCGAGTTTCACGTCGCCATGAGCCAATTTTCTACAGAACGTCGGCGACGGCTTCGCTAACACGCTAAACGTCTTGACCGTAAACGCCAACCGCTATGTTTCCAGTCCGTGTGCGGCCCTCTTGTTTCACGTTAACTTACCATCCTTACAGTTGCTGACGTTCTCGCGGTTGGAGCGATCATGGCCTTTGAGAATTGGTAGGCTTGCATGCACAGTCTTCACTGTTGAAAATAAATACATGTTTCCAGCGGGGGCCCAGAAATTTCGTTCCGCGGAGGGCGCGTGGACGCTGATGGGCCCAACACGCCTGGCGTGCCAGAACCCCAAGACGGCTTGGATAGCCACATTGCAGCCTTTGCCCGCCAAGGCTTTACACAGACTGAGATGATCAGCCTCGTTGCATGCGGGTATGTTCTTTCTGACCAACAAGAGCAGCCACCTACACTAAGCTATTGCTAGACATTCCTTCGGCGGCGTGCAACATGACCTATTCCCGGATGTTGTGCCTGACCTGCAAGACCCCACAAACTCCCAGTCTGTTCAGCACTTCGACTCCACCTTCACGACCTTTGACAACAACGTGTGCGTACATACCGCGCTATTGCTTCAGCCAGCCCGCTGACGAACCGGTAGTGCCTCCGAATACATTGCCGGCACAACACAAAACCCGCTGATTGTGGGTCTGAACGATACGAAAAATTCGGACAAGCGCATATTCAGTAGCGACCAGAATGCAACAATGCTCTCGTATGTTACACCGGGCCTTTAGAGCGAAGACCCGATTAACGATGGTCCAGATTCGCCAATTCACCCGAACTGTTTGCATCGACGTGCTCCTCTCTGATCGCACGCATGGTCGATACTGTGCCGAGTGGCGTGCAGCTCACGGAGGTGGTCACGCCACTGCCCGTCAAGGTAAGGTCTTCTTTCGAATAAGTTTAACCTAAGACTTTCAAACAGCCCACGAATCTGCGGCTAATCTTGGACGGCGACAATCTGGTTCTAACCGCAGACGTTCGAGTAGGTGCCGACTCATCATGCTCAATGTCTCTGATCCTCCATAGTTCTGGAATATGACGGCGGACACAAGTCGTGTCGTTGTGATGCTGTGGGATGATCATGTTGGGGCCACACACAACACGACGCTGGCGGCTCGGCGATTAGGCACATCTTTCGCTATTAATTCGCGTTACAGTGCAGCTTGGTACGGCTTGGACAGTTTTGCCTTCGACGCCATTGCCGGGATCACGAATATGCGCTTTACTGTCAACGGCCAGCTAGAGGACCAAGGGGGAATTGGATTCGCTATACAGGACAGTGTCCTTTTCTCCCAGAGCTCCTGCCTTTTTTCCCCGCACCCGATTTCTGCGCGCATAGACGTTGCGGTGTGTTAGTCGTTCATCGGACAGAATACTGGACTGACGCAGCGCAGGTGCGCAATGGCGTAAATCCATCGCGCATATTCCTCGAACATGTCACGGCCGACAGTACAGGTGCAATATCAGTCACAGAGACTGATATCCCGCCTCCCCCCGAGCCCGTAGCCGGCAACGCGATATATTCCATCTGGAGCCTCAACTTGACCAACAACCTCTACACGAGCCTTGGAGCTGAAATTGACGGAGTCAAGATATCGACATTCGCCAACCTTCCGACCATATTCCGCAGCTGCCCGAGTTGAAGTCCTGGGTCTGCGTTTTAGATCTGGTTATAATTTTATTCCAGGAGATGATCCTTTATGGTAACTCACTTACCATAAAGAGCGATTTGTAACCAAAGCCAAAATTTAGCAACTCGATGCCGAGCTGCTTTGAGCCCAGCTCACGCAAAAAATTCGCGTGCCCAATCATATTCAAATTGCCCCACGGTGGGCCAAAAGTCTTTTAGAGCCGGAATAGACACGACGAGAAATTGAAAATTACGCTGTTTTATACATACATCTAAGTACTACCAAGGTCATGGGATTACTACATTACCAGCCTGTACAGGCCTCACGTTCAATCACTGAGCTCGATCACCGGAGTCGTCTGCGCAATCTCCTTCTTTTTCTGCTTGACCAGGATCTTACGCAAGATTTCGACTGTGGGACCAGTCCCTGGGATTAGTTCAAGGCGCTTGATTTCACGAGTTACCCTGGAACATGTTTGAAACCGAGCAACGCCAAGAAAGTATCGCTTACCTCTTTGGGCCCTCCAACACAACAGGACAATCTTTGGCTAGATGATGAGGTGAGGTCCCGCAGATGATGCATGTAGAAGAGGAAGATGGTCTAGGCTTTTTGTGGGGGGGATTTGCGGTGGGAGTGGGTGAGAGAGTACGTTTAGACGAGGAAGCGACGGCATTTGACTGCGCAGGCGGGTGGGTGGTCGAAGATGAGGCTACCGAGTTTCCCGTGACGGTGGAAGGCCGCGAAGTCTGGCCGGGGGCTGCGGGGGGCTTTGACTTCTTCTTGGGAGGAAGATCAGCCTTTGAGCGCTCCACCACTTCAAGGGGCTGGCCCAGTACGAGATGCATATGCCCGCGTTGATGCAGCAGTTCGTCGATAGCTGAAATGGCGGCGAGCTGACAGACAAGTCAAATGATGGGTTTTAAAAATGAGTAGTGATTGATACGTACGCGTTTCGCAAGGGGCTCATCCTCTGGGTGCAGAATTAACATCTCCCTGAATTCGGCGAGATGCTCCGACTTTTCAGTCATCATACATTCGCCCAACCGATCCCCATGTCGATGCCCGCAAAGCGTACAAGGCTCTTGATTGGCGAGGTTTTGGATCGGTGACAAAGGGCCGTTGTCCATAACTTTACTCTCTCTCTTCCTTGATTTGCGCGACTTTTTTCCCGCTTCGTTCAAAGCTTCCACAACGGCAGAGGAGCCGTCGGGAATGTCGTCGTCCGAGTCTGATGAATTGCCGTACGCAGAATCATCCTCCAGATGTGACTGTAGGCGAGAACCTGAATCTTTAGCTGGACTGTCATCAACTAGGTAAGCATTTTGCTGTGAATTCTCAGGTCAGTGGCAAGTGGCAACGAGCTATCTTGCTGTACCTTAGGGGCCGCGGCTCGACGGCGCGCGCCGCGACCTGACGTAGCGATCTCGTTAGCCCTGACCCTCTCCCGATCCTCATTTATTTTCTGCAAAGTTTGCGCCCACGAGTCGCCCTGGTCTTCTTCTTCCACCACGTCCTCCAAGGTATCTTTCTCTGCCGCCCAAATCTTCGCGAAAGAGAAGGATAAAGCACCTTCGTCGTTCGTTTTCTCGGGCTCCGCCTCCTGCTCGGTCTTGTCAATCAGTTTGTCGATATCTGTGTCAGTATCTAGACCGGCAGTCAGAACATGTTGGATGCATGAGGAAAACAAAATACAAATGATATCCCGCGCGCCTGCGTCGGCTTCAAACAAAGCTTGAGCACCATATGTGAGAATAGACTCGACATTGTCGCCGGCGTCGTCATCATCATCCATTTTCTGGACAATGAGATGATCCAATACAAGCTTCTTTTTGCCAACTTGAACGATTCGTTCTGTAGATATGGTTAGAATGGATGTCGGAAGGTTTGCCGTGTATGACCTTCAGCCGAGTCTTTGACCTAAAAAGAGCCATATGAGCCAAATATCGCCCAACTCGAGGAAAGCCTTACCATCAACTTAAACACCAGACAAGTATTCTTTTGACCGTAACGATATGCACGGGCGATGGCCTTCCATCGATTAGTCCAAATTGATCCGTTTAACTTTTCTTCCAACTCACTTGTAAGTCCTGAAATGTTCAAAAAAAAATCAGCCTCGATGTCCAGTGAACCTGACGTGAGTCAAACCTGATGTGGGTTGAAATCGGGGTCAAATATGATTACGGTGTCCGCCGTAAAAAGGTTTATCCCGACGCCCTGTAGGTAGTTTAAGAATCGAACGGCGTAAATTGCAAGATGCGTACCCCAGCGCGAGTCGTGAGAAGATATATAAAGACATCTGAACCTTCACGGTTGAACTCGTCCATACCCTTCTGGCGGTCTTTGCCCTTCGTGTTGCCATCCTATAACGAATATAAAGATCTAGCTTTTAGGATTTCATTCAACGTACTAGTCTCAGGTAACGGTGACCTTCCCCAGCGAGGAAGTCTTCGATGACGTTCAGGGCGATAACGAACTGCAGAGGATTATGAGAAGGACTTGGGGAGAATGGCGCAATACATACCTGACTGAAAAGCAGAACACGGTGCCCGCGTGCTTTGAGCTTGGGCAACAAGACCTTCAAGAATCGTAATTTCGCGCTGGCATCAATCAACTTTTCGTGAGTTTCTTGCTGAGGTAAGCCACGAGGTTCGATGGTTTCCTCATAGAGATAGGGGTGTTGCAAACACTTTCGCAAGTGCATCAGAACATTGTTCAATTTGCCTTTGGGGGCCCCATTCGATTTGGTTGGGCCGGTCAAACCATTCAAAAGGTCGAGATTGTGGCCTTAAGAAAAAATCAATTCGTGGCTGGAATGGACTTAGGTGATGGCGCACTCAAGATCGAACGGTATATTTCCTTCTGCAAAGGTGCCATTGAGACGGGTACGATCACTTCATTCTGGAGAGAATAGTTGATTTGAAACCAAAGAAAAGAGAAAGAATACCGACTTTCGGAGGCAACTTCAGAACTTGGCTCTTGATGCGACGCAAGAAATAAGGTCGTAGTCTGGAGTGAAGGTCCTTGATAAGATCTTCTGTAAGGGTCTCGTGTTTCTGCGCGAGCGCCTCTAGATCGTTCCACTCCACAGGATCGAGGAAATTCATGAGATTGAACAACTCCCGAATGTTGTTGTTCAAAGGAGTCTGCGGGAAAATCGTGAGCTACTGTGATGTCGTTGCTGGTGAATTCACTGACCCCAGTCATAATGATGCGATGAAGGCTTTTCAACTCGTTCAACTTTCTGAACAGAAGACTAGAGTCGCTTTTGACTAAACGAGGCAGAATCAGATCATGTACACGTTCTTGTCTTCATTCTTACGCCGTTGGCCTTCATCTACAACAAGTATCTCCACCGACCCGTCAATAGACGAAATCACCCAGAAAACCAAAACATACCTCCCATCGAGGTTGGTTTTTGAACACGGGGGTAAAATCTTTGCCGGATAAGGTCTCGTATGTAGTGACGAGGACGTGGAATTTGGCGCTCGTGAACCCGGGTCGCTTCTTAGAGTGGCTCAGCTCATACTTTTTGATTATATCCCGTGACTTCGCCTCGCCATAGAAGGGAACAACTCGGAGTTTCGGGGCCCATCGTTCAAACTCCCGAACCCAGTTGGTGATCGTGGAATTGGGAACAACCACCAAAGCAGGCATGGCGTTGAAGTCCTGGATAACTTTGCCTATGAAAGTTGCGATTTGAACTGTTTTCCCCTAAAGCGAACGATTAACTTTCGAGATCATCAGAAAATCAGGGTGAATACCAGTCCCATCTCATCCGCGAGAATACACTGCTGGTGATTCCACCAGTTGTCGCAGAGCCAATTAAAACCGTCGACCTAAGACAGGTATGAGGAGTTTGGACGACTTCGGTAAAAGAAAACACACTTGGAAATCCATGAGCTTGAACGCCGGATCTTGTCCTAGGTCCAGTTCTGCAGCCTCTTCGATTCTATGTTTGGCATATCCATCATGAGCTCGATCGTGTTTAGCGGGGTTGCGCCGATCTGGGATGTAAACGGTCCGGGATTCGATAAATCGACGCAGAGCCGTTTGGAACGCGGAATATCCGGGATCATTTTGGCGAGGTGGAGAGTCCCAGGTCGCTAGAGAAATCGTCAATAGAACGAACAAACAAAATACCGCCATCCCTACCTTCGTCATACGTAAGGTCATCCCACTTGACGAAAATCCAAGCAACTTCACCCGCTTCACCGATGGCGAATTTTCGTTTGGTCCGTGTCTCCCACTCCTCGAGAGTCTCTGTAAACAAGGAACTGGGTTCTATCCCATGATCTAATGCTGCAGTACGTTCATTCGCCGCCTCTTCCGAGCCACTGCTGTCGTCATCCGACTCAACTCTGCGCTTCGCTTTCCCTTTGACCTTCTTGGAAGCCTTCTTTTGCGACTTCTCTTGTTTTCGCGGACGCCACAAAAGAAGGTCCAAGACTCGATCAACGGTCTTCCAAGCGGGTGGAATTTTTCGCTCTGCATCAGGGGTTGGATCCTGTGGTCGGGCCGCTGGCTTTTGCGCGCCGCCCGGCTTGACCGAGGAATCCCTTGATTCGACCACTACCTGAAACTGCGCTGGGTTATCCTCGCCCGGAGTCTGCTCGTCTGCAGGTTCCTCCAACAACTCGACCTTGGAACCATCCGCAAGAAAGTTTTTCAGCTTTGCGGCGTTCGTGGAGACTAGCCACATATGAGGAACCCATTGTGTGCGCCTGTAGCTTCTGTCCGTCCATTTCACAAGATATTCTCTCGGTAGTGGTGTCTTGTAGTGCGGCGGCTCGTCAGCTGGTGTCGGAGGCTCAACTGCATTCGCGGGATACGGACGCCACGCGAGTATCTTGTCCAATAAAAATCTAAACGAGGAACAATCCGCGCACAACCAGGAGTCGGTGTAGTGACCAGCGATGTCTGGGACGTCCGACTCGGAAGGGAAGTCGGAAGGAAGAGGCATATGCTCATAGTGAGCAAGACGCTTGCAAAGAAAACAACGGAAGAGAAGGGCAGTGGCCGAGTCGTACTTGAGGGCACTTGAGGGTTTTGCAACGTCCGTCATTTCGACATCTTTGCCAATGGCGGTGCCTGCGTCCGCAGAGGGCTTGGTTGAAGGAACGTCTTCGGGTTCAATAGCCGTCTCCATGCATCCCATACAAACACCTCCTTTGGTGCACGCGCCTATGAAACCATGATTCGAAAAAACGGCATCCAAGTTGAACTAGGTACATACCACAGATGAAGTCAGTGGTTTGTTGGGGATCTAAACCGGGGCGCTTCGCGGGCTCGTTCTTGTTGACCTTGGGTTGCCCATTTTCATCCTGAAGTTCACTTTCAGGTTGAGTGCTGCGCCATGCGGCACGGTCGACCTCTCGAGCCGCTTTGAGGATTTCATCTCGTGCTGACGATGACAAACAATTCCAGTGACTGGCAACTGGGCATTTGAGGCTGATAACATGGATCAATCGAGATGAACGAGACACCAAGTTCGACGTACCATCTGACCCATCCCCCCCTTTTGGAGACGCGCTCGATTTCATCTCCGGATTCCTCGAATTCGTCGTCCGTAGTTTTTCGTTTCTTGCGTCCTTTGCCCTTCCGCTTGCGTAATGCTTCAAGCTGTTGGTGGGCGGGTACGTCGTGACATTTTTCACAGATGTTTCGGTGGACCCGCAATGCGGCTGTTTCTTCGTCGGAGTTGGGGTCGTACTCGAGATCCTCCACGCCACGAACATGACCATAAGCAGGCCGGGTGCCCCTTTTCCGCGCCACCTTGGGACGCTTCACAGCGCCTTTGAGCTTAGGAGCAGAGTCGTATCCTTCGCTGTCGTCGTCGTCCTGCTCGGATTCGTAATAGGCGCCTTCATCGAGGTTGATTTTGAATCCTTTGCGAGCTCGAGTAGATCGACGTGCAGGGCCGCCAGTGCTTCCGTCCACAGTGTCGCCCTCTTCGTCTGTATCCAAGATGACAATTTTCTGGGATCTCGTTTTCTTGGGGCTGAATGGCAAGTTCTGCCTGGGGAGTTTGGTAGGACGCGTGCTGCGGCGGACTTTGACAGGCGAGCCCTCCTCGCCATACTCTTCATCTTCATCGTTGTCCTCGTCCTCGTCTTCGGAGTCGGGGACTTCATCTACGTCACTCGAACGCGCGATACTTCCATTGGACGAAATGCTGACTTTCGCGCCATTTTTTCCAATGCTTACGCGCATCCGAACGCGTGATTTGGGATGCACGTAGTGGGCGGCAGGATCAAAATCAGCGAGCTCTCCGGAAGTCTTCTTGCGGACTATGATGATGTATTTTGTCAGCCAAAAAGGAAAGGTGGAGGAGATGTGGCGTACGGTACTCAGCAACGAGAAGAGGGTACTTTTGTTTGATCGCTTCGACCTTGAACTTTGAGTGGGACGCGTCAGAATCAAAAAGAACGCGTCCAAAACATTAAAAGTTACCTTGTGAGCGATACCACCCTTGTAACGCGCGTAATACCACAGTTGGTCGTCCTCGGCGTATTCGCCAATAATCTCGTCGACGGTGATCTCCACCGTGTCAGGGAGGGTGCTCTCTAGACGGGGCTTGTAGGTGACCTTTTGGGCGGAAGCCATCGTGGGTGGCTGGACGAAGTCGAAAACCTGGCGGCTGGCGCGGGGAGGCGCGGCAGATTTCTGGGGAGTGAATAATAAAGCCGGGTCATCTACACTGGGGGATGACATAGTGGAGTATAGCCGGAAATTAACGCTCTATGGTATGGCTACCTTAGATGGACATCATGGTAGGAGAGAAAGGTGGTAGATGCAGTGGCGAAAACGCGTAAATAGATACAAATGCCAAATAATTAATATCCGGTGATTATCTAATTGGGGGTATCTGTCTACGGCTCTGCTATAACTCCCTTCCATTCAATTACAAGTTCAGCGTGCTGAGCCACAATGAACACTGGCCAGCAACCTCCCTGCCGTGAGCTAAACGCAATTCAGATTCAGAGTTACGACCATTCTATGCTTAAATTATGACATACCGAGGCAGAACGCGTGTGGAACGTTAGCCTGGTCAACAATCATGGCTGTTTCGCTGGGCGAATATGCCCGTATGATTTGAGCTTTGTGTGTCGAAACCCAGTCGTCATGAGCGGCGAAGTAAAGAAAAATCCGATGCGTATGTTCGGTCAGCAACGATTGATCTAGTTCACGAATCGTAGCCATCTCCTCGTGTGCCATAGATAGACAGGCAAAAATGGTGGCAGGAGAATTGAGAAAACTTCGAAGAACAGCAATTTGAAGGACGGGCCTGGAGAAGAATCAGGTTTCTTGCGACCTCTGTGCACACTGAGGAAAGACCATGGAAAAAACACAGAAAGAGGGAGCGGGCGAGTCAGGTACGAAAGCCAAGATATTATCTTTGGTAACGGTGATTTGAAGAGCCACTTTCCGATGTCAAAATGGCGTATGCTTGTTTTCGTAAATAGACTCACTGAGAGTTGTCGTCCGTTCGGTGTGTCTGCGATGTGGGACAATGTCGGACACAACAGAAAGAGTTGGGAAATATCAGATGGTCTCGCCTTTAATACCTGACAAGACATTGTTATAGAGTTGCAGCCAATGAAATATTGAGGATGAACCTGCAAAGCAATCCAGCCGCCGACGGAGTGACCGCTTAGAAAGATTCGCGCCTTGCCAAATACAGCACGAGTCGCGTCCACGGCTTCAATGGCACTCTTTTCGCAACTCTCGAGTTAGGAAGTTGCTGGCTCGAAAGCCAGTCACGACGAACCTCAATTTGAGCTGCAAGACTATACTCGCGACTTGGAAGGTTGGGTGTGTGGCTCAGATGTGCATGGGCGAAGATAGCCAAACGGGGGTGATTGCTTTGGAGCAATGTGAGAAATTCGGTGTAGAATTGCACAAGTCCAGGATTGCCTGGACATGGTTTGGTTCGATGAATCCAAAGAATTTTTATGTGCGCACCCGGAATAAACAAGAAAACGGCTTCGGGAGACGCGTCAGAGCTATTCCACCACAAAGAGTGGGCAGGACCGAGTGTTGGATGGTTGAATACGGCCTCACGCGGAAGAGAGCTTGTGGATTTGCCGAACGGTGCGAGGAATGGGGGGAGATAATTTGGGTCCATGCTGTTCTATTAAATGGCAATTAAGGGTGATCGACGCGCGCATACACGGACAAAGCAAGCCATCATATTGCCCTTGAGACGACATCGACAACATCGACGACGTCGAGGGTTGACCGATGTCTCGAGCCCCCCCATTCCCCAGCCGCCGCCCTCGCTCGCCCTCTCTTTCCAATGGAAATGGAAATGGCCCCGCGCCGAATGGCACCCGGCCTCTGCAGATTGCTCGTCCCCCGTCTCGCCCTTCAACACCGAGCAACTCTCCTCGAGGTCCCTCTAATACCGCCCCAGGTGGCCCGTCCCGTCCGCAGCGATCTGAACTGAGAAGTCGCGGATCCGACTATGCTGGCTCAGCAACATCGTCCTACAGGGACAGCACAGCTACTGACGGCTCTGCATCCTACCGATCACGCCCTAGTGCATCCAGTAATCCTGCGACACCAGCAAGCTCGCGCCCCAAGCCCCAGCGACTCAGAAGTGCCCCCACCGATGACGAACAGACCACCCCGGTCGCTCTGACTTCGGTGATGTCTGCTTTCCAGTCTGCTGGTACGCGGAGACGCGGCACCAACGACAGTGAAGACGATTACCAGCGGGAGAGAAGAGAAGAGGTCGAGGCAGAGAAGCTCAGACAACAACGAATACGAGACAAAGCACCTGGTCGAAGAGTAAATGGCAAGGCGCGTGCGGGTGATATTGATGGTGCGCCTTCCGTTTGTTGTTCGTGCCAGTTCAATTGAATTGTTTCAGCCGTTTTGGACCAAGTCAAGGACGGCTGGGAGTTTGTGGTGGACCCAGAGGTGGGCTCGTGCCTCTTTGCCATCCTCCATATTCAGTTATAATTCTTAGTTCAACAACGTGGATCTAGCTCTTGAACTCCTCGATGAATCGTCGGTGGGAAAGGATATGGATTCGTTTCGGCGGACAAAACATATGCTGTCCAAAGCTCTGAAGGGCTCGGTTGACAGCAAGTGCTCCATTATCGCAATAGCAATCGAGCAATGACATTATGTTCACCCTTCAGAACATTACCAAGCGTTTGCTGCGGCTCTCCCTCATCATTCGTCACTATTGAATCACCTCAGTGCGACTCAAGCACAAATCACGGATGCACGGACGGCTTTACAAGAATCCAAGGACGCCTTGGGGAGTAAACGAGCCGATCTTGTGCAGCTTTGGGCTAGAGGGCAGACCTTGGAGGAAATGATGCGCCTCTTGGATCAAATGTGAGAATATATCTCACTCATTTTGCCTCTTTCCCGTGCTTATCCTGTTTAGTGAGCACCTGAAATCCGTCCCAGACCTCCTTGAAACCCTCATGTCAGAGAAACGGCTCTTACAGGCCTCGGTGCTCCTTGTCCGAAGTCTCAAAATAATAAACAAATCAGAAATGTTGGAGATTGGAGCCGTTTCTGATTTAAGAAGTTATTTGAACGCGCAAGAAACGGCAAGTTTACGTCTTAAAAGCTTGTGCACCTGCGCTAACACGTTGTTCAGGCGCTTCGAGAAATCTTGATCGACGAACTTCAGAGCCATCTGTATCTCAAATCGTTCTGGTGCGAGTCGCGCTGGGCAGCTTATACACCAAACCAGCAAACGTGTACGGTCCAACTTTTTACTTCTTCCGCAGAACTAACGTCTATCTCCAGTCCCGAAAGTTGAGTTTGAAGAAGAAATGGAGCTTAAACCATCCGTTCTGCCAACATCATCGCCTTCGGAGGAAACTTTTCGCCAAACACGACTGACCAGATTCTTAAATGATCTAGCCCTGCGTCCAAATGATCCTCCCCATGATCTCAATGATCCCAGTTTCCGAAACAGCGGGTCCGAAATGTTCAATGGGCGAGGCAACTTCAATTCCGCTTCCACGGCCAATAATCCTGAGTCCGATTCATTCGCGTACATGGAAACGCTTCTCGAGTCTTTCGCAGTACTAGGAAAACTTGGGAGTGCATTGGACAACATAGGGCAACGGCTTCCGAGCGAGCTGTTCACTCTCGTTGAAGCTACGCTCGATGAAGTCGAGGAGCGAGCCGAGTATGGCCGTCGCGGCTCAACCTTTTCATTTACTGGCGTTTCCAGTAGATCGGACAACGTTTATACCTTTTCCCTCACCGATTCTTCATCCTCATCGGCGCTGTCAAAGACAGCATTCTGGAATGCCTCTGGTCTACGTCTCGTTGCATTGGAATCCTCTGCAAAACAAGTAGATCACGAGATACTGAAAGATTTCTTCTGGACCTTATACTCAAAACTCGATGCTGTCGCACAAAGTTTACGGGTCATCTACGAGGTTGCGAACCGGATTGGTTCCGTCAGTACTTCTTGTACGTTTTCACATGACCATCCACTCACTGTAATTCATACAGCGTCGCGATTTCAAGGATTCATCCGGGGCTAAACCTGGTACACTGTTTCCTTTGGCTGAAATCTGGAATCCAGTACAGGCAGAGGTCGGCTTTTCATACACACCAACTAGTTCTACATTCATCTTATCTCTATAGGTCCGGACTTTGATTTACGATTATCTCGTGGATGAAAACCAGGGTTCTGTATCTGGCAGAAATCCTATCTCGTCCATTAATGAGATTCTCCGAGAGAACAAGTTCTCGCGGGACAAGACCAAGGTTCGTAGTGGGATCGAATGGGTTTCATTTATTAAGTGTACACGCAGGCTGTCTTCCGATTCGCAGATACAGACGCGAAACTTACCAACAAGGCGCTACGTGTGCACGAGGATGAACTTACCCGTGTGCTCAAAGATACAATGCCTGGATTGGTTCAATCCTCGGAAAGCACAGTTCAGGCCGCTCTGTCTACCGTAGGCACCGACGATCGTTTGCTAGGGGCTGGCCAGCATCATCGCCTGATCATTCGCCCTGATGCATTCCATGTTAGTGTACTTTTCCAACCCACATTAGCATGGCTAGACCGTGTCTCCGACGTACTTCCCTCTGGAGTGGAGTCTGCCCGCGAGTCTACGGCTGTGCTGGATGATTTTGTGCTCAAAGTCTATCTTCCGCAATTGGAGGAGAAGGTTTCCTTCCTTTTCCACCAGGCAGTTACGGGTACGGGCCAAGCATTGCTTTCATTTTTCCAAACTAAACCATTGCTCGACAGGTCCGGAGGCTTTTCAACCGGACCCCTCGTCTTCTCGCCTCTCCCCGGAACCCTTGGCGAAGGTATGTTTCTCACGTTCACTGTCAAACTGTCTCTGGAATCACTAATTTACTATTTAGGCAAGCACTCATCTGATGGCGCTTATTAACTCCCTGTGTGCTATGCTGCTAAAATCACCTTTCCACCGGGAAAATTATTCGCGATTAATCCTTGGTGTTATGATCCAATTCTACCAGCGTTGTAGCGATCGCTTCCAGGATTTGGTGTCCATTCCAAACTCCCAAGATGCGGATGCGGAGCCTCAACCCGCTTTGGCAGCACAATGGGCCCAGCGCTCAGAACTGACGCCGTGTCTAGCGGAATTGTTGACCACTTCGGTTCGATTTGAGCTCCTTGAATAGCGTTTATCCGTATCTGATGATGCCGCTAGGAAACCGACTCTTCCAAGCAGCAGCAATTATGTCGCCAGGAGACCAACCTTGAAATGGATCTCCTTGGACAAAATACAATACAACACTCCGAACTCGTAGTGTCTGTACGAAATCTCGGTGCACTAGCAAGTCTGTACCGAAGCGTCGTAGGTCGTTCCACCTTTCCACATGTGCTGCGCGTCAATTAGTTATTCCAAGGCTTGGTTTGCATCAGAACTCCAGGTTCTAAAGGCTACCCCCGAAGACTCGCTTTTGTCCCCAGCTCCTCTCCTCGAGCCGGTGTCGGCGGTATCGCCATACACACCATTTCTCCCAGTTATGCCCACAGCTTCGACGGAGAAACTTCAACTCCCGTTATCTCGCGAAATGGCCCTGTTAGTTCTTCTTACGGTCACCCGATTCGGCTGACTCGTTATGTAGGCGGTTCCAGGCTCTGCTGAAGACCTACGAGCAACTATCGGAGCTAATCCTGGACAGCATCCGCATCGACATCCGCTGTCGAACTATCCATTACCTCGAGTCCGCATTACGACACGTGCGCCATTCCTTTGTTTCTATTTCATTGTTGGCTGATGCCGCGGGCCGTGTAGGGAAATTATTCCATAGAACGTGAAGTGGGCGAACCCGACCCTCATGTAGTTGACCTGAACAACGAGTTGAGCGAATGCAACGACTTTGCTTCAACCTGTCTTCCTAAGCGAGAGCAACAGTAAGTTTCCTGCACGTCGTCGAAACCTTTTGATTTACCGAGTATAGATTCGTTTTCATGGGGCTGAGCAACCTCATGGAACAATTGTTGATCTCGGGTGCGCGGCACCTGAGACTGCCCACTGCATTTGGTATCAAGAAAATCATGCGGAATATCCTTGCTCTACAGCAAGGCATCAAGACCCTTACTAACGACCAACAAAACACTGAATTCGACAAAGCCAAGCGTTATTATTCACTTTTCAATGTGTCGCCGCAGGTACGACTGTGAATATACCACAAGAAACTGGCTAACTAGAGAAAAAGGACATGCTGGATGGTATTCGGAAGAAGCAGATCTTCACTTTCGACGAATACCAAATGATGCTGAATCTCCAGTGCAAGGTTGTGGCAGGAGATGATGGGCCAAAGGCCGGCGACCGTAATTTCAGTATGTACGTGATAGATCTGCATGGACTAGAGATGGAATCCGGGTCATAGTTGTAGTTTTATTTATTCCACACATTCTGGTTTCGGAGCAGGTTCAACTGCAGGCGGCACATCTTGCAGCCATGTCAGGTCGGAGAGTATCGACTCGACATTTTCCCCTCCAAGCCATTCCATGTTCGGGTCCACACTGAGTTTTGGTTTATGTTCAGCTGCAGGCGGTGCATCTTCTTCCAGCCATTCAAGGTCGGAGATGGCCGCCTCTACAACGGCTTCGCCGCCTAGTCTGTTCGGAGATAAAGAAACTGAATACCGCGGAGGTTTGTTTTGTGGTATTTTATAGGTGAGGATTGGGAGGCGGTTTAATAATGCCTGGTACCGCCGCCGAACCCATCTTGGAATATGCGGCTCCGAGGCGCTCGAAGATGAGATGGGATTTGGATTTTGAGAATGGCGCGGAGTAGCGAGAGTCTCAACATCTTCAAAGACATGGAGGCCTTGCATAGGCAAGCTGCGGATCCCCACACGACGTAGGTCGTCCAGCGCGACTCCACGAGAGGGGGAATCGCCTTCGACTACCACCTGCAAAGGCGGTAGGACTTTCTGCCATTCCTCTACGAAGAATCGCCACCTTGCGTTTGTTTCGCGACGCTTGCTGAAGGGACCTAGCAGCCGTGCCTCTTCAGAATCAGGATTGGCACGGGCAGGAAGCGTCGGAGGAGATTCTAGAGATTGAGCCGACAGGTTTCTCCCAATGCGAGATGCTGAGGTGGTCAACAAGACGCGCAATTCTTTCGAATAGACCGGAGGTCGAGATGACTCAACCGCAGGAATAATCCGAGGAGGTGTCGGGGCAGTCGGGTCAGTTAGAATAGGCTACGAGCTATATGATCAGAAAATCCAGCACTAAGTCCCGCAAAAAAGTACCCGACCTCTATAAGCTCTCGTTTTAGTTTGCCTTTGCGGCCATAAGCCACATCCAGGACGTGGTTGAATGCCTGAATACTTCGGTTATTGGCTGCTTCGAGTTTGCGCAAATCCTGAGGAGACGTCACTAAAAGTAAACGGCGAGGAACGAATGGACGGCGACCTTGGACATGCGCTTAATCTTTTGCTCGCGAACCGCGTTCTCTGTGTGCAAAATTGCGCGAACATCGTCGAAGCCTTTGATTCGCCAAAACTGCCTGTGGTGAAATTTTGAGCGTGAAAGGTCAGCTACATATGCGATACAAACCGAAGATAGAGCTGCGGCAATTGTCTGGCCTGGCGGAGGAAGGCCTTGTACAGAGCGAACACGGCTTGGTTTTGAGAGGCGGGTGCCATAGTCCGGGTCCGGGCCGATCGTTGGTCGCTTACATACAACTCGACTTTTGCAATTGGTAAGATCGGTAAGATTTGGTTGTCCTTCAACCGCGCCGCACTCAACATCCTTTCAACCAGACCCTGGCTTAACTTGGTTGGATTGCTAACGACCTTTTGAATCGCGATGGTACGCTCATACATTCAATCTTTTCTTCTGCTCACCATTTCAGCCTCCGAAAAGAGACCTCAATCCTAGCGGCCTGGGGCGCGCAATCATCAACCGGAAGGCAAAAGATGCGAAAAGAATGCAAGAGTCTGGTTTGGTGCGCTCCTTCCGTAGTCCCCTTGCTCGTTTGTTCACTTGGCGTCAGTATGTTACTGATGCCGACTCGACATCCCGCCTCAAATCAGTCACCCAGGAGGCGGATTTGGATGCGTTTCTGAATACCGCGCAACTAGCGGGAACCGACTTTACAGCGGGTGCGTACTCTACTTTCGCCGCCCCGGGGCCGGTATCGTCTCATCGCTCTTCTCTCAGAGCGGCGCAATGTCAAAATAATTCAGCAATCGGCTAGCTCTAGCCAAAACCCGTACCTTCTCAGTGAAGAAGAGGAGGTTAACACACTCAAAAAACACCAAGAAAACAAAACAAGGCTCAGGCTACCTCGAAAACCAGAGTGGACCAAAACGATGACTCCAGCCGAACTTGAAAAGCGGGAAAACGCCGCATTTCTTGACTGGCGGAGGGGTCTTGCTCAGTATGATCCTGTTTCGTACACAATTCAAGCACGCTGAGCATCTCTCTAGTCTCCAAGAGGAGGAAAAATTCCTCCTGACTCCGTTTGAACGGAACCTCGAGGTCTGGCGCCAGTTATGGCGTGTCTTGGAACGTTCGCACCTCGTCGTTCAAATTGTAGACGCTCGGAATCCTCTCCGATTCCGGTGCGAAGATCTGGAGGATTATGTGTTGGACGTCGAAGGCTCAGAGGGGGAACGTGGTACAGGAAAAGGTAAGAGACGGTGCTTACTTTTAATCAACAAGGCAGATCTTCTGACTGCGCAACAACGGTAAAGCACATTCTCGTTTCCGCTTCCGAATTCCATGCCAATCCCGTCCATAGTTGCTTGTGGGCCGACTATTTCGATCAGCAACGCGTCCAGTACGCGTTTTTCTCGGCTGCCAATGCGGCCGCTTTGCAGCAGGCTCGCCGAGACGCACTCCTTGAGAGCCAAAACAACGGCGATGAAAATGGCGAAGAAGCGGACGAAGAAGCGGACGAAGAGGCGGACGAAGAGTCGAGCGACGACACCGACGACGATGATGAGTCCGAGCCCGAAGATTTCTACTTTTCGGCAGAAGAGGATTCTCCCGAAGGGCAAGACCCTAGAGCGAAAGTCCTCTCAGTGCTTGAGTTAGAAAGCTTGTTCGAACGAATGGCGCCCGATCTATCCAGTACGTCTCTCCAATTTTTCACCGTTGACATTTCTGAACCTCGGCAGTTTTTTCGACGTCGACCGGAAAACCCCCTACAAAGCTTGTGGTGGGCCTTGTCGGATATCCTAATGTTGGCAAATCTAGTACAATCAACTCTTTACTTGGCGAAAAGAAAGTGAGCGTCTCGTCGACGCCGGGCAAGACGAAACACTTCCAGACGATAAACCTGTCGGATTCGATCACACTCTGCGATTGCCCCGGTCTTGTCTTCCCCCAGTTTGCGACAACGAAAGCCGACCTGGTGTGCGACGGAGTCCTTCCCATTGATCAGATGAAGGAGTATACTGGACCGACGGCATTAGTGGTTAAACGGATCCCTAAGGAGGTTCTTGAGGCGACCTACGGTTTGGCTATCAAAGTAAAAGGTGCCGAAGAGGGAGGAGACGGGCAAGTCACTGCCGAAAATTTCCTGATCGCTTATGCTAGTGAGTACTCGACTTCTGCTATGAGAGGCTCCAAATAACATTTTCATCATAGTTGCGCGCGGATATACGCGGTCTGGACAGGGGAATCCTGACGAGGCTCGGTCGGCAAGAGACGTCATGAAAGACTACGTCAATGCCAAAATTCTATATTGTTACCCCCCGCCAGGAATCTCTGAAGCGACGTTCAATCAACGGACGCACGAGCTGGCAATGATGCGGTTCGCTGACAAAAAGCGAGCGCCGGTGACCAGGGTAGCGAAGGGTGCAGATACCTTTGTTCCATCTGATGTTCTTACGGCTTCGCCCGGGAGCGAGACAGCGCCCCAAGGTATGAAATCTCGAGGTGTAGATCAGAATTTCTTCGAGAGCAACTCGACCATTTCCTCGCGCCCTTTCATTCAAGGGTCGGGTCAGCTCGATGGGACGTCTTTCTCCCGATTACGTTCTTATCCGCACCAGAATGCTGTTGCAGACGATGGTACTGTTATTAATGGGCGCAGGGCCCGCCTGGCGGCTGTTCTTGCGAACCAAGGAGGCGTTCTCGGGGAGGGAAAGAAACATCACAAGAAAATGAAGCGCGTCAAGCAACGAAGTGGGAAAGGTTATGATATTTAGTTAGTAGTATACATCTGTCTGTCTCCATTAGTCGACGGTTATTCCGTTTTTCTCTCTCTCGGACGTCTAGCGCGTGACCAACGCGCTCTGTCACGCGATCGTGACAATTGCTCTCTCTCTTTCCGCTTCATGTACTACCACACTTCTGGCGCTCCCATGCCTCCGCCGCCTCCGAATAACGCCCATAAAATGCACAACGACATATGTGCAAAACTCGTTACTGTAAACAGAGGGCGCAGAGAAGGTACCCGTCTACGTTCTTCAAGTTGTACATTCGCTGCAGTCAAACCTGACGATTTGAAGCCGTCATACTCAAGCTCAATAGACCTGCTACGATCGGGAGAAATCCTCAATGGTCGGATCGCTTTCACCGTTAAATTCCCTTGGTTTGTTCGACTAACAAGTGCTTCAGCGACTACGTTATTTCAGGCACTTGCGTGTCGGCTGGTGGGTACACACGCACGACGTATTCCATGGGCACTTCTGATTCACTTGTAGTGCATTGTCTCCTTTCAGTTGTACGAAGCCAGAACGGCGGGGTTATCGTCTCGTGCCAGGTCGGTATGCCTTTGAATATGCCGGTCCCGATCTGAACCCCGAGTCCTGAACGGTCTATGGGGTGGCAAAAACGCTGACGACGACATAACTCTAAACCCTAATAATCTAACCTTCACCACCCTAACCCTAACCTAAATCGCAGGACCTCTCACGCAATGGTATTTTTCTCAACGGCCATCGCATCAGCAAGAGCGTTGTAATTGTAATGGATGGCGATGCACTGCAGCTTCCGAATTCGGCCAGTGAGTGTCATTGGGCCGAGCTTGGAATCTGATTTCAACGTTCACTTTCCAGCGTTTACGTGCCAGCATATATGGAAAGATCGGGTTGACAAGATTGATTTATTTGACCCAACACCACCGCAATTGGCGCAGAAGGCGAGGACCATGGTACATAGTTCGCTCTCGGGAACCTTCGTTTTCTCTTATTGACGAACCGTTCGAGAATATTGGCAAATATCTTGTTACCAGCCAAAAACTTGGCAGTGGATCGTTTGCTACAGTCCATTTGGCCCTCGACACTTCCCGTATCCAGATTATCTTTGTGATTATATCCAGCTTACCCCACTCTAGGCACAGCTCGTCGTCAAGTTGCTTGCAAGACGATACGAAAGAAAAAGGGTTGTGACATGAGGCAGGTCTTTAAAGAGATCAGCATCCTAAATGGGCTCGAACACGTCTGTCCTCACTCTTTTTGGTCCCAGAACTTGAGAAGTAACCCTCCCTCGTCCTCAGCCAAATATCAATCGCATATATGATACCGAAGAGGATGATCAGTTCATGTTCATCTTTCTTCAGCTTTGCACCGGGGGAGATCTCTTCACCTATATCACAGCCTACGCCGAAAAGGAGAGCCACCTCTGTGAAGCCGAGGCAAAATTCATCATGTATCAGCTGTTAATTGGTCTACATCATCTGCACTCCCGAATGATATCCCACCGTGGTGTGTATTAAAACCTTTACTTATTACCGGACCACCTACTTAGCACAGCACAGACCTCAAGGTTCATATGTATTCGAGTCTTCACCAGACTGGCTCACCTTTTCCTCATTTGCGTAGCCCGAAAATATCCTCCTCTACGCGCCAGGACCTTATCCCCGAATAGTGATAGCTGATTTCGGCCTGGCACGACCAAGAGCATATCAAGAGACTCTCAATGTCTGCGGTACAGTCTCATATTTGCCGCCCGAAGGCATTCTCGCGCTCGACCAGGAGCATTTGAAATACACGGGGTGAGCGCACAACCATATGCTTCAGATCGTGTCCTCTCTTAAATAATGCCAAAGTATGCCCTCGGATTGTTGGAGCGCAGGCGTAATCCTCTATATAATGCTCTCGTATGTTTCTTATTCAGTCGTCCAACATTCTCTGGCTGATTAATTTCCCTCAGCGGCTCTCATCCATTCGATAACGATTCGACCCTCGACTCGACATCGAATTGGTTGAGCCATATACAAGCTTCTCACTGCTCCCAGGTCTCGCAAAACTATCAGAAAAATGAAGCCCGCCTCAAGGCCAAGATTATCGACGGCGACATGGAATTTCATGCCCACCCTTGGAAAAGACTGCCTGACGGTTAGTACCCTAACCATCCATTTCCTCAACAGCGCGGCGAGAGACTTGAGACAACGACACTAATGCGTGGTACTTATTCCCAAAGCCAAGGATCTTGTCGCCAGCCTCCTCATTCACGACTACCGACATCGAGCGACGGTCAACGACGCACTACACAGCCGATGGATCGACAGCGAGCTGGACGATTTGATTATCACGTATCACAACCAAGTACTCACGACACGCTACTACTGAATGCCCGACTCTGCCCCGCGCTGCTTGCTGCCTGTGCTCTTGCTTTCGTGCTGCTTCCTCGGTTCGGTCTCGTAATTCTGCTCACATGGACTACTGCATTGCCTCGATCATTTGTAAAAGTACAACCTGCATGGACTACGTATTTCGCTGCTCTGTTCTTGTCAAAGTACAACTGTGTATTTCTGCTTTACTCAAGCAATTCCGCATGAACTATGTGTGCTCGTTCAGTCAAGGACCCGTGATTTGTGAGTTGCACGGAACAACTCACAGTTTATATGGTCAGCGGCAAAAGTCGAGATCTACAGGAACAAATGTCAGCCGGACAGATTAAAACGCTGGCTGCGTCTCACAAAGTAATAGCTGTGGTCGTAGCCTTCCTGGCTTCGAACCTGCACCTGGCGCTCATCGTGCCCTGCATCGCGGGCCGCCTTGAGGAAATTCTCGGGGAGTAGCTGCCCCTGCTTGTAAAAATTGTCGCCCGTTCCCTGTGGGCGACGGTGAGCGATGAATACTGCCCGGGGACCAGCGACGAGGACACACATAATCTATCAAGATGCGAGCCGGGTCTGTGCGCTTCTTGATGAGCTCGGTCGCATCGTACTGTGCTGCAGCCTCGGTGACGCCGCCCTGGAGGTAGCCGTTGAACGCCTTTTGTCCCCACGGGCAATTGACGGGGTTGCAGATGGGCGAGAAGGCGGATACAGATCGGTACTGGTGTGTTTTCGAGGCGAGGTACAGCGTGAGCGCGCCGTGGCCGCCTACATGTGGGTGTCAGAAAAGCAAGTGAAAAAATCGTTGCGAACCGAACCCCTGCAATAGAAAGTGAGAAAGAGCGAAAACCGGTGGGCCTGTGGCCTTACATGCTGTGCCCAAAAATAGACTGGCGTGCGAGATCCTCCAAGACGAGCTGTCGGTACAGAGTGCGAATTACACAGCGCAACGACGTACGATGGGCAGTCCGGCGGCGCCGAGGACCTGCGGCAGCTCAAGCGTGACGTGAGTCAGCATATTGTAGTGCTTCGAAAACTTGGGGTGGGTCGCGTTGAGGTAGAAACCGGCGCCGGTGCCAAAGTCCCAGTCGGCATCCTCGCCGTCGATGCCTGCGCCGCGAGGTGAGGTGTCCGGGAAGAGCAGCGCGATACCTTTGGCGGACGCGGGGCCGAAGAACGCGCCTTTCTGCGCTCTGTGCAAGGTTAGGGCTGAGAAAGATGAGGCGGGACGAGTGGTACTACCCATTGTCCTCGGTGCAGGTGAGTCCAGCGAGATAGACGAGCAGAGGAACGTTTCCCGTCTCCGCTTGGGGAGGAAGAAAGAGGTTGAAATTGGAACTGAGGCCTCCAAGCGCGGCGGACTGCACAGATCAGCGGGTATGGGCTATGTCAGACTCGGAGAGACATGCCTTGAATTTGTACTTTCGCAATTCACCACCAAAGACCTACATGCAAATTGTGGCTCAGAATTGCCACAGGGAGAATAAAGCTTACTTTGTTCGTTGACTGCAAGTCCAGAATTTCTGTAGCCATGGTGGGAAGGATACAAGAGAAAGGTGGAGCACGAGATCTTCAAGAATATCGATGCCATCGCTGCAATCTAATCTTATCTAACCCGGTAACCGGTCGAACTCTGAACGAACTGGGATCTTTCAAGACGCCGGTATTGAATTTGTGTGTTATCATACAATGCGAGCGTAGACCTAATACACTAATTAATATTATCATAGCACTAAGAGATCGAATACCATTCTATATAAAAATCGTGTAGATCGTCACCTCTCTCGACGAGGCGTTTCGTCGCTAGTCCGTCGTGGAGGTTCGCTTGTGCTGCTCGTGTGTTGCGGTTGCGCACTGCTCGCCGGCTCGTCTACTCCCCGCGTATCCTCAGCCACATCCACCCCTCTACCCGCCTCGTTCCCCGTAGTACTGTCCGCACCAGCGTCTTTCGGCTTGTTAACCGGGGGCTGGCCCTCGACCTCTCCCGCCAGCATGTCCGCGACGCCGAGGTAAAACGTCGCGGGGCGGAATGCGATCTCGCGGCCCATCATCTCTGCCCACTTGTACTGCGCGGGATTAATCCAGCCGACCAGGTTGAGATGCGAGACGCCCGACAGCGTGCCAAGATACGTGCCCTAGAAAAAATAAGATAAATACCCTCCACAAAAACAGGCAGAAGCGTACGCACCCATTTGGACGACGCGACAGACACGAGCCCATCATTTTCGCCCTCTTGTTCGAGGACGACCGAATGCGGCCACTTCCATGTGTCGATGAGGCCGGGCTCGTACGTCGCGCCCCAACTAAAGTACCGCACGTCGGGGTTGTCGGGCGTCTCGGCGTTGAACTTGCGCATGCTCTCGATCGTGAGGCACTCGAACGCCTTGCCGTCGCCGCCACCGTTCGGGAGGAGGTCGAGCAGCGAGAGCACGGACGGCATACGTGTGCGACCGACGGTGGCGAGGAAGTGGTCGGCGAACGAAGAGCCGCGGTGGGGCGTCGCGATGGTCGTGATGCTCAGGACACGGAACTTTCGCTGCGTGAGATGGGTCGTAAGGTAGCGGCAGTCGAGGCCGCCCTGTCCAAAAAAAAGTCAGCGTCGAATACCGACGTGTAATGGGAGGCGCACCATGCTGTGGCCTAGAAGGAATCAGAACAGCAGCGACGGGGCATAAAACAGGTGCGTACCAATGAGATGCACGCTCCGGCCCGGGTACGCCTCGGATATCTTCTCCTCGAGGACTTTTGCGCGGTCCACAGGGCTGCTGGTGGCGGGCACGCGAGTGATGAGGACCTCGGTGCCGTTTGCCTCGAGGACCTCCTTGATACCGCGCCAGTGGGTGACCTGCATTGGAGCAATGGAGGGGCCAATGGTGACCGAGTCGAATCCGAGCAGGCCGTGGCAGAAGACGACTGGGTTTTTCGGGGAGCGGTCTGGAAATGAGTAAAATTAAGACACGACGAGTTTTTCTTCAGCAAAGAGGAAGCACATTTGTTTTGGAGTATGTGCTGCTCCTGCTGCACGCTGTCGGCGCGGTCGTCCTGGTCGAGGAGGGCATCAACGTTGTCCTTGTTTTCGGACTGGAACCACCAGCGGGCGATGGGAGACTCGGACGCGGCAGGTAGCTCTGCGGTTGCGGCGGTGTGTAGCGATTGTGTGCGGCGGTGGTCGCGTATGGACAGGGAGCGCAAGGTCGCGACCGACGAGCCTGCGGGGGGCGATGAATTGACGGCAGATACGTCATGGAACGGGTTTTCTTCGGGCGACGTGGTAGACGGAGTAAGGGACGCAGTGGGGAGGGTGGAACGGGTAAGATTGTCGAGGAACGGTGGCGGACGCGAGAGGGCGCGCGAGGCGGTAAACGACTGGGGGAGATGTGCAGTAGCAGGAAAAGCTATTGGCTCAGTAAGAGCCTCTTTGAGAGACGCCAGACTGGGGGAAGGAGGACACGAGGACGGCGGGGAGGGGTCGGGGGACGCGCGGTTGTATGGGCTCCACGTCCCGAGCCAGCGAAGAATGGGCTGGGTGGTGGACGGAGCCATGTGTTGGGCTGCAGACTTGCGTGCGGCCTGCATGCGTGGAGCCTCGCCGTCGACGAGTGATTCTAATCGCTGGGCGAGGGGTGTGCGTGGCCGAGAGTTGGTTTTACTGGCAGGAGTATTTCCTGCTTGCTCGCCGTTCATGAGCGAAAGACATGTATGTGGTCACACCGTGACTCGCTTGCTTTCTTCCTCCATCTGTTCTTGGCCACCGTGGATGGACTGCCAGTGGACGCGGACACGCTTTATGAACTTTCAATCAAGCTAGTAGGCTCAGGTTTGGGGAACACATTAAGCACAGCTGGCACACGACCCAAATCGCCCAATCACCGCCAGTCATCTCAAGACGAAGTCCAATGATGGTCCCCATCATCGTCGACCAGTTCAACCTGCTTTTAAAAATCCCTCTTCAACCCACGGTGAGGAACCCTAATTAAATTAGTGTATACGACCCACCAAACAAGATTACAACGGCCATCTTAGCAGTGTTTTGTAGCCATACCTTTTGACAACGGTGGAGGACCTTGCTCGTTTCCACGATTTGGTACCATAGCTCCCCAGTTTTGTGTCGCTATTGCAGTATTTTATGGCCTTGTACTCGTTCGTTTCTGCCAAATGTGATTGCCTCTCTTAATTTTTAAACCGTGAGAATCAGACCTCGATTTCACCGCCATGTCCCAACTACTGCCGTCTGTGCTGCCATCGCATCCCGCCGTCTCCGACAGTATGCTCACCGCGTCTCTAAATACTAATCTTCCCGCTCATTCCCCGCAGTAACCACCACCGCCGACGACCTCATCGCCGCCCAAGGCAGAGCAAAGGTCACGTCTCCCAAAGAGTAGGCTTGTATCGCCCCTGTCGACTCTGCACGCGCGCTCACTGTCCTAGAACCCCGCTCTTCATCTGCGCGTTCCCAGGCAAGTCCCCGCGTCCCTCCACCGCGTCCCTCTTTATTTAGCTCGCTAGACTGCTTCCGACTCTTCCCCTCGCGCGACCGCGTCATGACCCACCGCAAACGCGACCACAACTCCGAAGAAACCGACCGTGTTATTACCTGGAACGAATAATCTACAACAGTAAATAGCTACAGTCCCATCCATCCATCCGCGACAAATAAAATACAGTATGTACTAGTGGCAGAGCGAGAGCAGAGCAATAGAGTAGCAGCAAAGCGGGTCATCATCTAACTAACGGTGGGATCCAGACTCCAAGAACGCATCATGTGCGTTAGCTGCACACGCGGCGTCGGCGCCGTAATCGCGGGCGGCCCACTAGCAGCCTCCACCCCGAACTCGATGCCCAACGCGTTCTGGATCGGTGGCGGTTCCGCGGGCATCATCAACGGCGCCTCCCCAAACTCCGATACCCCGGTGGGGAGCTGCGAGAACCGTCGCGGAACCGTGCGCTGCCGGTTGTTGTGCGTCGCCCGCTGAAGCGAGCTGGCGTCGTACGCAGCAGCCGCGTCGGCGTTCTCGAGAATGGGGAATGCGTTGCGGGGGAGGGAGTAGCTGTGCACGTGCCCAGGGCGCGCGTGCTCAGGTGGCGGCGCGTCAAACTCCTGCCGCGGCGTCGCCACCAGCCCACGCTCCAGGATCTCGTTCGCGGGGAACGCCGGTGCCCGGGGGAAATTGGCAATGTCGCCGATCTCACTCAGGCTGCCGCGCGTACCCGCAGGCGAGTTTGTATGTACCGTGCCCCATGAAGAGTAGCTTTGTCGGTTGACGCGTTGGCGATCTTGCACGGCGCGGCGCGCAGTCGTTTCATGCGTAGGGGGCGGGTTCGCGTCTTGGGCCTGCGTGTCGAAGCGCACCGTCGCGTCGTAGTGGGCGGGATGCGCCGGGGGCGCGTACGCATAGATCGGCGGCTGGTGCCATGCGGACGGCGCCTGCCCATTGGAGAGGTGACCGTCGAGTTGGACGGTGCTGCGTCTAAGGGCGGACGGCCGCATGTAGGAAGTATCGGCTTGGGAGGAAATGGATGTGTCGTCGGCTGTACTAGCGTGGCTAGGCGCCGCAAAGTATGCGGGCCGGCGGCGAGGGGGCACTATGGCCGGCGCAGACTCGGGCGGACGCGAAACAACCGGTGCAATGGCCGCCTCAGAGGCGCTGGGCATACCCGAAAGCCGCAGGCTCCCGGCGAAAGTCTCTTCCAGTGAATCGTCGTGCTCGTGCGGCGGAAGCTGATACGCGGAGGTCGACGCGTGGTTGGTGTCCGGGGCCATCCCCGCATTCGCCGCGCCGTAGCCCTGACCATATCCGCTCGCATATCCGTCTACATACGCGGACGCAGGCGCATGCGAGTAATACGGGTTCTCAGCCGCGTCGTCTCCGGGGATGACGCGTTGGCTGGGCGTCGCGCCGGGAATGATCACGTTGCCCGTCGGGTTCACGTACATGGAGTACGGCGGCTGCTTGGCTTTGCCCTTGCCCTTGTCTGCGCTCGTACCAGCAGGCGGATCGGCGGGCGGCAAGTTAATAGGGAAGAGGTCGGCGGCGCGCCCGGGGGTGAAATACGCGGCGTAGCCATCCTTTGACTCGGCAGTGGCGCGGGCAAAAGGAGGGAAGCGATCGAGGGGGATGGGTTCGGGGGGTGGGGGCAGCGGGTTTGAGCGCGGAAGGATCTGGTTCACGGCCTGCTGGTATTTGGAGAGCTCATCGCGGAGGGGGTTCACTTGTGCCTCCAGATCTGCGATCTGGTGGATGTATTAGATGATTGTCAGAACGAGAACAACGGCACATCACTCACCTGACTAAACGCGAAAATAAAAGCACAGGTCAGCGACGCCGCCTCAGCGAGGGGGAAAAAAGGAACGTACGCGGTGAGGTTCGAGACCTGGGCGAGCAGACTGGACTCGACAGCCTGGTGTGTGTCCCGGTGAAAGTCGCTCTCCTCGTTGAGCTGCTGAATGGCGCGCTCGAAGCGCCTGATCCTGCGCGACGATCAGCGATGTGCGCGTGCACTCGGGATGGACTCACTTTTGCCTGTCCTGATGTCTCCGCTCGCCGAGCTTGATGTATACCTTGAACGCGGCCCAGGCCTTGCGGAGGGCGACGTGCTGAGGGAGTCGGGCGCGTGAGATATGGAGGACGGATGGGGAGGGACGGGGACAGTACATCATCCTCGGAGCGGCGGCCGAGCCATTCGGTGAGCTCTTCCGAGATGCGGGCGCGGTCTGCGTCTTCGGCGTCGAAGGCGAGGGCGAGGCGGTTGAGCAGGTCGCGTTCCGCGTCAGGCTCTGGACGGTCGACGTGGAGTTTTTTTATGCGCTCGCGGTTGAATGCCTTGCGGCAGAGGGGGCAGTTTGTGGGCTCGACGTTGAGTAGGCAGCTGGGTAAAGATTTAGCGCCAGGGCGGCACACAAGGAGAAGGGAGCACGCACGCTCTGCAAAATATGTGGCCACAGGGAATTGCGTGAGGGGCGTCGTCTGGAGTCAGCCAGTACCCATCTAGACACACGTCGCAGCTAGACGACTCGTGCACAACGAGCGGCATGAGCGCAAGGCATGAAGAGAGAGGATTTGGCTGTGTTTGGTATCGGCGTCGGGTTGTTTACCTTTATTCTCCTGCGGCATGGTTGGTTGCGATTGATGCGTTAGACTGGATGTGCATGACTGCTTGCAGCGCCGATACCCCCTGCTGATTCCCCAACGATACCGTCGCTATTAGGATCGAGAACGAGAAGAATGTCCTTCTTCTCACGGAAGAAGCAGCAGCCCCAGCAGCAGCAGCAGCAACCCAGTGTAAATGTTGCTCAGACTCCCAGCCAGGCACTCGCACAGCTCTCCGCCGCCGCTGCAAAGGACAATGCCCAGCAGCAGCAGCAGCAGCAGCAGCAGCAGCAGCAACAACAACAGCAAAATATCCAACGCAATGAGCCCCAGGACCTGTCGGTGTCTCATTTTTGTACTCCGAGCTACCACTTATTTGTATTCGCACCAGCGCACCTGGCAGCCTAAACAGCAACAGCAGTCTCAATGGCATGAGCATGAGCAATGGGCCCCCCGGCGGTGTCCAGCAGCGCCCAAAAAACAATGGCATCCCCAATGGCATCCCCAACGGCCCAAGTTCGCAGGGAACGGCGTCGCCTCAGCCGGGCCAACAGCAGCCGCGCTCTGCGTATCCCTGGGCCGCCCACCGCCTCGTCTTGCTCCCACCAGTCGTCTTGAACAAGCCTGGTATTGTACCCCCCACCTCCCCGTCTCCCTCCCCGTTTCCCCGCTATGGTCATGCCCTCCCCGCGACCCCAACCGCAAGCGGCGACCTCTACATCTTCGGCGGTCTCGTCCGCGAGTCCGCCCGCAACGACCTCTATCTCTTCTCCACCCGCGACCAGTCCACGAGCCTACTGCAGACCGCAGGCGATAGCCCATCCCCACGCGTCGGCCACGCCAGTGCCCTCGTCAGCAACGTCCTCATCGTCTGGGGCGGCGACACCAAGACGGACCCCAAATCGAAGCCGACTGACAAGCAGGACGACTCCCTATATCTGCTCAATCTCGGTATGATGTTTTCATCGGCATGCCCGGACATTTTTCAAATTTCCTCTTCTCAGTTTCGCGCGAGTGGACCAAAGTCACCGTCCAGGGGCCTTCGCCAGCCGGCCGCTACGGCCATGCGGTCACGATGGCAGCTGGCTCCAAATTCATGGTATTTGGTGGCCAAGTGGATGGCGAATTTTTAAACGACCTCTGGGCGTTCGACCTCAACTCACGTACGCATGTTTACACTATATTTTGGAGCAATACTGACCCAATTTTGTTGGGCAGTCCGGGGGAGGACAGCATGGGAACTATGCGAGCCTATATCGTCCGAGCGACCAGCACAACGAACTGGCCATGCGTGCATAACATTTGAGAATCGGATCATTGTGTGCGTGTAACTCGCTCCCGCGGTCCTGCCCGTGGACTAACTGGACTAGTTTCGGTGGCACTGATGGCCAGTACCACTACAACGATACATGGGCTTACGACCTTACTACGCGCAAGTGGTCGGAACTGCAATGCATCGGCTTTATCCCATCTCCGCGAGAGGGACACGCTGCTGCACTCGTCGACGATGTCATATACATCTTTGGCGGACGGGGCGTGGATGGAAAAGATCTCAGCGATCTGGCAGCATTCAAAATATCCAGTATGTGATGGTTGCCTCCGCTTTTCCTCCGCTAAACCACTCCAGATCAAAGATGGTATATGTTCCAGAACATGGGGCCATCACCGAGCGGTCGGTCCGGTCACGCTATGGCGTCGGTCGGGAACAAGGTCTACGTGCTTGGTGGCGAGTCTTTCACCCCGTCCAAGACTGACGATTCCGGCTTGGTCCACGTTTTGGACACCAGTGTGTTTCGTTACAACGTTCCTATCCCAAAAAACTCAACAAATGCCAATCCAGAACACATCAAGTACCCCGTTACCCCGCAGCCCCCCGTCCAGGGCGTCGCCCGCAAAGCGTCGCTCAACCCGACCCCGTCGCAGCTCGCAAATGCTGCCAACGGCGTGCGCTCCATGTCCCCGAGCATCCCGGGCGCAGATCCGGAAGATCCTCGGCGCGCCATCTCGCCTGCCAACGCGCGGAACAGACCACCACCGAATGGAATGGTTAATGGTAAGGGGAAGACGCCCACGCGGCCGCCACGCGAGGATGAGGACGGCGCATACGACAGCATGGACGAGACCCCGCGGGAACGAACCATGTCGCCGGAGCAGAAACAACAACCACCGGCCGCGCAGTCAATACGCGCCAAGAGCCCTGCCTTTAGCGTTGTGAACCACCGCGCGGTGTCGCCCGCGAACAGCATCCCCGCGGGCGCGGACTCGCAGCCGCCGAATATGATTGGGGTCATTGGGCTCAATAACTCGAACGGCCGGGGATCACCCGCTGTCGACCGTAGTAAACCTCCTACAGACGCGTTTTACAACGCGGCGCCCGGGTCTCCGACCGGCGGCTCACATTTCGGCCACGGCTCCCGGCAAGGTTCGGTCAATGTTACCTCGGATCTGCTCAAGGACCTCAAGGCGAAGGAGGTGGAGTTGGAGGGGGTCAAGCGGCAGATGGCGTGGATGAAGGAGGCCCTCGGCAAGGCTTCCAAAGCGGGCTACGTTTATGTGGAGCGAGATGGACAGTCGAGCGTTAATGGTGGGATGGAGGAGAGCAGCGACGGCAAGAATGCCGACCTCGCTCTCAAATTCAAGCAATTCAAGGCGCAGATGCAGGTGAGCCTCCGCCCTTTGTATACGCGTCAGAAACTCACCGTCCATGGAGACCCTCATGGCAGAGCAAGCCCGACTAGCTTCGGAACATATTGCCGATGCGGAGCGGATGCAGACCAGCGCTACTCAGGAGGCTGCCTACTACCGCGCCAAGTTGTCTGCCTTTGAGAGCGCCAACGAGGCTGAGGTGACCCGCATGGAGCAGGAACGTGTCGCTGACCTGGAGAAACGCATGTACGCTCTCATGAATGAGCGGTGGGAGCAGGACCGCAAGATGAACGAACTCTCCGATTCCCTCGCTCTGCAAACCACCCTGTGCGAGCAGGCAGAGGCGCGGGCCGCTGATGCTTCCAAGCTCGCGGAACTGGTCGAAGAGTCGCATCAGCGAACGCTGCAGCGGCACAACAGCCTCCAGGAGCGGCACAACACCCTAGAGGCGCAGGTGCGCGAGCACGCTGACCGCCTGTTGTCGCAGAACACCGCGCTCGAGCAGAAGGAGGCCGACGAGATGGGGCTGCGCGCGCAAGTGGATGAACTCATCCAGTCGCGCGACCAGCATCTTCGGGCCCTGGAGCAGGCGCGCACCGCACTGCAAGCGTCGTCTTCCCGTGCGGAGGAGGTCGACCTGCAATACGAACGCGCGCGCGAGCAGATCAGCACACTCGAGGTCGAGGTCATCGAGCTGCGCGGAGAATTGGAGTCGCGTGCGGCCGAGGCCGAGTCCATCCGCACAAGACTAACTGACGTCGAGAACTCATGGGCCAAGTCGCGGGAAGAGGCAGATGCTTTCAGAGCGCTCACGACAGGGGGCCTCGGGGAATTGCTGGACTCGCACCGGGAGCTGAAAACTGACGAGGACCGTATGGCCCGGGGACATGCTGAGAAGACGCAGGCCATGGAGACCGAGGCGGCGTCGTTGCGTAAGATGCTGAAGGAGGCTACTCAACAGGTCGACCAGTCACAGGCACAGCTGGCAGACGAGCGGCGGCGGGTTCGGGAACATGAGACGGAGCATTCGTTATTACGGTCCCAAATGGTCGCCCTCCGCAACCAGCTTTCGAATGCGCTCGCGGACCTAGGGCGCGCAAAGAAAGATTTTGCGCAGCGAGAGGCACAGCTCAGTGACAAGGCGAAAGAATCTTCTGATGCCACCGTTCGACTGGGGATGTTGCGCAACTATCTGGCCGAAAATGGTATCGGCATCGATGAGGATGCTGAGCGTTCGCGGTCACGGGCACAAGGTGCGGCTTCCCCAGTGGTTACCGAGCTGGAGAACAAGCTTGCCGAGCGCACGCGTCTCCACGAGAACGCCCAACGCGAGCTTGAACAAGCGCTACGTCGGAAGCGAGACGTCGAGTCGCAGCTCAGTCAACTTTCGTCGCAACTTGAGAGAGTTCGGACAACTCAAAGTCCAGCCACCACACCCAATCCCGAGACTGAAGCTCGTGCTGTCGAGGCCGAACGCAAGCTTGAAGAGACGGAGCAGGGCTACAAGGCACGGATGCAGCAGATGGAGGAGGACTATCAGCTTGCTGTTCACTACGTAAAGTAAGCGGTTTTCCACATCTGTCGTCTTTTCTTCTGACAGACTATCACAGGGGAACAGAGAAGATGATGCGGAGAATGAGGGACGAGTTGACGAAACAGAAGAACACCAATGTTTCTCTCCAGGCCGACCTTGATGCTGCGCGAGGAGTTAAAACGCCACAAGACAGGAAACTGTTGAATGGCCGTTCTACACCTTCTTCCGATGACGGCAACGATGCAGTCCTGCGTGGTCAACTCGTAGACGCGCAGCGACAAGTACAGCGCCTGAACAACGAGAACAAGGAACTCCGCTTGCGTCTTGATAACCTAGAAAAGGACCTCGAAATGTTACGAGACAACCTGCTAGCGTCACAGCGGGAATCTGATGACCGTCTCATCCAAGTCGAAGACCTGCAGCACGAAGTTGAACGGCTTCAGTCTTCGCTGGTCATCGCGCGCGGTGGACACGAGGAGACGCTCCTGGAGAAGCTCAGCAATGAAAACACTACTCTGCGGCGAGAGAACGAGCAGCTCTCTCATAAAATCGGGCTTTTATTAGAAGTGGATCAGCCGTCTTTCGGCCAGGGGCGGCCTCTATCCGGCGTATCTGCCCGCCGAGTTAGCAACTCGAGCTCTGAAAATGCTCTAGCATTTGAGCATCTGTCCAGGTAAGCTAAAGTATCATTGGAGAACCGGCCGGCTGATGGATGCATCTTCCAACAGCGAACTGGACTCGTGGCAAAGACAACTTGCAAGTTCCATGAGCGACCGACGACCACTAAGCGACTTCGATTCGGAACCCGAGAGAGCGAGGTCTCCTCGTTCATAGTCTCCCTCCATGCTGTTCATATCTATGTATACCCTCATCTACGCTCGCTTGGATCCTGCTACTCACATTTAACTTAGTTTTATCGTGCTTTCATTCGTCCATAGTATATATATTATATTTTCGGCGATAGGCGCCGACTCACGAAATCATGATGCCTTTTGCGTCCACTCTATAGCTTTGGCTTTGACAAGAGCAACACCATCCTCGTCGCCGATGCGCTTCTCAAGCTCCAACCACTTTTTGAAGAAGGCTCTGCGGACGCGTTAATGTGTGGTCAAACGGAACGAGTTCTAACGTACTTGGCCTTGTGGCTGGTCATTTTTTGGGTCAGGACTCGGTCGAATAGATTCCTACGAAACGCTAAACTTAAATTGCCAAAGATGCGGATCTAAAACACAAACCTCAGGCTCTGGATTTGCCCTTGACCGGCCTCCATGTCCATGTATACTGACCATAAATCCAGACGTTTCGGGTGCGAGTCTACTATACCCTCGAAAAGTGTCTTGCCTCGTTCAGGATCTCCTAATTTGTACTCAAGCTGGGCGAAGCGGGATATCGTCTTGAGGTCTGCACCCAGAATCAGCAAGGTTCCCGAAATGGCAACTCGGCTGCTTACGTTTCCGCTTGTCGAGACTTTGAAGACAGCGTGGCAACAGTTTTCGCGAGTCCTCGACGTTTCCTTTTCGAAGGTAGTATTCACTGAACAGGGTCCAGACCTTGGAGCTCTGCCCAAACTTTTTGCATGTACGTTGATACTGCTCCTCAGCTTTCTAGAAATAAAATCAGCAACGAAGGCTCGAAGAAATAATCAAAGCAACGGACCGCGGATTTGTCTGACTGATCAAAAATGAGAGCAAGACGCAGGTGTATTGTTTTCGAGTCGTTAGCTCGAGCAGCTTCTTTGAACGTCGTTTCTACGGTTTCGTCCGTACCGTACGCATTTTCGAGGTTGAGGAGGGCGATCCAAACATTTAGCTTCTCCTGCTCTTCTCGGAAGTTGATGGTTTGCAAAGCGCGACGGGCGATCTCCCGAGCTTTCTCCACTTCGGACAGCTGGAGTTGGAACGACATGTACTGCACCCAGAGATACGAAGAGTTGGGAGATCCCAAAAGTACCCGCTCAAAGTCGGCATTGGACTCGGGTGTTTTGGTGTGCATGTCTGCGGTAAGATCCTGTTCAATCTCCTTTCTTCTCCGTTTCTTTTTCTTCTTTCCGGTTTGTTCATCGTCATCGTCATCCTCGGAGTCGGAGGGGTCTGATTCGTCTTCCCCAGCCTCAGACCCAAGTTTGGTAGACCACTGGAAACCCCCTGACAACTGCAGTGAAGGTACGTGTGAAGGCGCCGTTGGCTTTGGAGGTTTGGAAGAGGATTGGTACAGGTGTGACTGAGGATCAATGTCGACCTGCATTGCGTCAACGTCTTGGTCTGAACCGTCTTCGTCGTCGGCATCTTCACTTGGCACTTTCTCGTCGCGCATGTCTTCGTCATCGGAGGTTCCTGGTTGGGATAGGGCTGTTTCTTCTGCGGCTTGGAAATCCTCCTCGTCGAAATAGGAAGGTTTCAGACTGAACGAAATTTTGCGCTTCTCGACTTTGAGAATGACAGCCTTGACACGATCGCCTTCACGGAAGCCCTTGACAGCTACAGAAACGTCTGCAGAAGGGTTGTCCGAGAGCTTTTGGAGGACTCGGATTAGCTCAATCATTGGCGGAAGACTTTTCATACCTGTGACTTATGACAGAGACCGCTGAGTTTAGACCCTTCGATTTGGATGAACAATCCATAATCCTCTATCCGTGTGACGACCCCGTCGATCTTTTGACCTTCCTCAAGATCTGCTATCGCAAGGGATGAAGAAGAGGCTTTAGAAAAGTCTCCGGATCGGAAAGTCATTTCGACTTTTTTAGCCTCGATATCCACACTGACAAATCGATTCAGTTTAAGGTCATGATGAACAGGCAAAGATTGACCTCAATATCCGACCTTTGACAAGCTGATTTGCGGTAAATCGCACTTTCCAATCCTTCACGTACTAAACGGAACTCAGAGGTGAGACGAGAGCAGGACGACTACACGCACATCGTCGAAAAGCTCCTTGATTTGTACCCGAGCATCAATATCACGACCGATGGCGACGAACAAGCCATGCTCAGCTATGCTCTTGATGAATCCACGGACGGTTTCGCCAACCTGCAGATCCGCAAGACCTTTGATTTCCCGATCCACTATGGGCTTGACTTGGTCGGGATACATCCGAGAATGCCGTGTTGACAATGTGAGTTGCTTCTTGTCCTTATTGACGGCAATAACGCTGGCTTTCAGGACCGAGTCAACCAGAGGGAAAGGTGTCGTTGCGTCGTAATCGTCGGCTGTGTCCGTTGGATGCAATATCCCTCCAATGTGGGAGGCAAGCTTGACGAGAGCCCCATTTCGGATGTGTCGAGTAACACGTCCGCCCACGATGTGTCCTACGGCGACCGACTCCATCGTAAGAGAACCTTTGGCCGGCGCTGCCGCCTTTGCCTTTGGTTTGCAAGCTACGATTACAAATGACTTCTCCACGTTCCTCGTTACAACGACGAGGTCTTCAAGGCGCTCCCCAACTTTTAAGAGGACACGAAGTTGTGCAACTGCAAGTTTCCTGTGGTTCGCGAGGTTGTTTAACGAGACCAACGCCCGAACTTGACTCGGGTGAAGGGTGAGGACGGCGTTATCGGTATGAATCTCAGAGACGGTGCCTTCGACGATATTCCCAATCTCAACCGCGCTGATATCGGTTGTTAAATCGAAGTTGGATGACGCCTGCCGAACACTAGCAGTAATGCGTCCTTGATCGGGCTCAAAGCTAACGATGCGCACTTTGACCACTTTGCCAATCGGGAAGGATTCAGATAATTTGGAAACCGAGGTTTCACTTGAATGCGCTGATTAGATGACGAACGGCACCAAACTCTAGAATGTACCTGATTTCCCTGGCAGGTACAACAGCTTTCAGATTGTTGAAGAATTCTACCATCAAATGTTTCTCGAAGACCTTGAAGACCACTGCGTGCACCACGGTTCCGATTTTGGCATCTTCCAGCGTTGCTATAACGGGAAGGGTAGACTCGACCAGCGTCTTTTTGGCTGTAAGGGAGATTCGTTTTCTCTCTGGGTCAACTACAAGGACCTAATGCACAAAATTCAATCAAGATGTTTTAGACATCAAATATGCACCTACCCGACATTTGATGCTGGCGCCAGCTTTGAATCGTTTGGCAGGGTGTTTAAGGGTTATATCCGCATAGTGGTTGGGCCATACAACGCCATCGACATTGCCAGACATCGAAACAAAGAGTCCCGAGTCCGTCAGCTTTTTTATAGTGCCTTTAATCACTTCGCCAACTTGAACATCAGCTACTTGCAAAAACTTTTGATCGAGGACTGAGGTCTTCATGGAGAGCTGAAGGAGACCATCGAAGGGGAAATAACCGGTCACACGAGCTCTATGGATAGAGCCAGGCTTCCAAGGTCCCGATGCAGAGAGCGAAGGAACATGGTCGTCAGAAACATGCGATATCTATGATGTCGTGAGGAAAAGAACAGCGAACGAACGACGAGCTTACGTGAGTAAAACCTTGAAGTGCGCCAGAGTCGAAGTCAACTACAACGCCTCGCTCTGCCTCCAGCCGAACTACTTTTGCTGCCTCCAATATTGCACCAATCGGGTAGGCCTCCTGCATTGACGGAGACGAGGCCGTCTTGCCTGCCTTTATCTTCTGAACACCAAGCCCGAGTACGTGCTCCGAAAGGGTTAGGGCAAATCGCGGCGGTGTCGTCGAAAAATCGTACAACACGCGCGCTTTGACCTTTTTCCCGATTTTATATGTCTTCTCGGATGCGTCGGGCCGAAGATGAAATTGGTCGACTGTGCCGTCGAAAAATCCGAGAACCTGGAGATTGAGCCCAGTGGGATGAACAGCAGTGATGAGGGCCTGAACGAGAGTACCAGGAAGGAGTGAAGTCGCGTTAGTGACTTCTGAGAGCTAATGAATATTTAGGACAACAATTCGAGATGAACGGCATTTTATTGCACGCACGCAGGATCCGCGGAAGGTTGCAACGTCGACGCCAACATTACACGTACGTCCATTGCTTGAGACACTGGCGACCGTTCCATCGATTAGGCGTCCAACTGGAAGTTTCGTTTTGGCCTCGAAGGGTCCATGTTTTGCATCTTTGAAGGATAAAAATCCAGAAATCCCCGGAATTCCTAGGTCGAGAATGTAACCGTGGTCTTCCACGCTCTGAACAGCCGCCGAAAGGGTCTGAAGCACAAAGATAATTGAGAATTTGCCCTCCGAGGTAACAAACTGGACGTACAAAACCAGTCTTGAGGTCCGATTTCTGGACGCCGGCATTGACTCTTTCCGGTACCAGACTGAGTTCCACGCGTCTACTAGCCCTTACGACTTCATCTCTTGACTTGCCAATCCCGGACATATCGGTAGAACCAGGCGCGTGCACTGTTGTAACCACAGCCCGAATATATTGACCCGGATGAAATATATCAGAGAGGTCGGGGATACGAGATGGGGATGGGGCTGATTCGTCGTCATCGTCGAGCTCTTCCTCCTCGTTGTCCTCATCCATGCTGCTCTCCAGTCGAGTAGTGAATTGAGAGGATATATTTGTGATCGGTACATGAGCGAAGAGTTGGTTCGGTAGGGAAACGATGAGGGCCAACGGCTCGATTGAAACTATCTGGCCTAGTATCTTCATGCCGATATTTAGTCGCTAAACATCGTAGGTTAATTACGCTCAGTGGAGACAAGTAGTTCGGCAAGCCTTGTAGTTCAAGTGTTCGATTCGGATTCTGTCGCTCTTGTCCCCAGAGGTCGAAGTCGAGGGCTGGACTTCTGACTTTCGTTTCCGCTTTTTGGACTGTTTAGCTTCCGCCTGAGCGTCCTATTCGTTCGAGGTAAGTTCGACGCATTGGGAGTTGAGCGTGTTACGCACTTCAAATAGCTCTACATTGGCCTCTCGTATAGCCTCTGCACGAATGGTTTTGACCTAGAGTAGTCTCGTAAAATATTGTTTCGACAGTGCTTCACATACCTCGAGGGGAGTAAAGCTGGTTCCGCCACCGCGAGGAAAGTCGACCTCGTCCGAGACTAATTTTGAAGCAGTCTGGGGAGTATTTTCGGTCGCGACATTATTGGTCCTGGTCTTTTTAGACTTTCGGACTGTTGAAGGGTCATCCAGAGGGCGCTTGAGGGTGGCCATTGCGAAGACCAAAATAAGCGAAAAGCAAAATAATTTGTTCGAGTGATCGGCGCTGATGCGGTGCGTGTTTGGCAGGAGCCTTAGTCGGCTTTCTTCCTCCTACTGAGAATGGGTGAGTCCCTTTGCATTAACCAGTGAGCTGCTGCTAACCGTCTCTATCAGATTTCCAGGCCTGTTTACTCTCCTTCTCATTTTCGCAACTCTCTAACTTCTCTCTAGAATCGTGTGGGGTCCAAATTCGGCGGTGGTGGTGTTGCAGGAGCGAGCGAAACGAATGTAGACAGACGCGAGCGTCTCCGCAAACTTGCGCTTGAGACCATAGATCTTGCGAAGGTAGCTATTCGTCTCCGGCTGTTTCTCCATTCCTAACATACTGTATACAGGATCCTTATATTCTTCGCAACCACCTTGGTTCGCTGGAGTGTCGTCTATGTCTAACCCTTCACACCAATGAGGGATCGTACCTCGCGCATACGCAAGGCAAAAAGCATCAGACCAACCTCGCCCGCCGCGCTGCCCGCGACGCGAAGGACACGCAGCTGATGATTGCCCCGACTCAAAGCACGGTGCAACGCAAAATATTCCTCAAAATTGGGCGGCCCGGCTACCGAGTCACGAAAGTCCGCGACAGGGATACCGGAAAGGAGGGCATGATGGTGCAAGTGCATCTCCCCCAGATAAAGCCGGACGTGCTGCCCCGTAGACGGTTCATGAGTGCATGGGAACAGAAACGGGAGCCGCCCAACAAGGCGTACCAGTATCTCATTGTACGTCCTCCATGCATAGATCAACTTTCTCTTCGACGCTTATATTCTCTTCCAGGTTGCCGCCGAGCCATACGAAACTATCGCCTTTCGCATTCCGGCTCGTGAGATCGAGGATGAGAGTGACGACGCGGGGTATTGGAACTGGTCTCATTGGGACCCTGACACCAAGCAGTATAGTTTCCAGTTCATGTTCCGCTTAACTTACTAGTGGGCAGACGCGCCTTGTATTCACACTCTAGGTGTTGTATTTTATTCTGATCGTTTTCCGAGTCTGATACACATTCTGACGTAGTCAGCATCGTTGCATGTGAATTACAGGAGCGCTTCGTGAGTATGGCGACGTTTAGTGATACAAGATGTGGTATACAGGTATTAGCATATGCAATGCGGTTCAAAACAGGGTAACCAGGAGAGCATGACGATTATGCGATGTGAATGGTTGAGTAGATGAGTAGTAAGTAATAAGGAATGTCTAGAGGTCCGAACGCCTTTTGCTCAAGAGTCTCTTCGCTCGTTTCTTTTCCTGTTTCACTGGTTGAGGATTCGGTGGCTCGGGCACGGTGGGCGGGGGCTCCATATAAGAGCGCTGTTTAGTGACAGGAGGTGGTTTCGGAGGCATGGTATGGGCTGGAGCGGAGGGCTGTACCACGCTGACCCGCTTCCGTAAAAGGTGGCGGCCGCCATCCTTGTCCTGTACCATCTGGATCGTTTGGGCTCTTGTTACACTTGTAGGTTGCGCTTGCTGTAACGGCAACCTCACTTGCGAAGAACTCGGAGAGTAATGCCCAGTTGGGTATGACTGAGCCGCTGGCGGGCCCGGCAGCGGGGAACTCTGCTGAAGAGGTGTGGGCATGACCAAAGCCTTGGGTGTGTGTTGAGGTAACCGCCGAAGAGGGTTGGTAGTGGCAGTTGAAGGCGCCACGCTCTGTGGCCGATCTCGGGCCAGCGCGGCGAGCTGTTGGCTGCGCTCGAACTGTTGTCGAGCAAGGTCGGCAGGCGCGGCTCCTGGCGGAGGGGGTTGAGAGGGTTGGTAAGATGTCCGTCTACGAGGGTCATGCTCGGCCATGGGGGGATTCGGATCGCCCTGAGGCACGGGGCCACGATTTATAAACGCGGTCGGTTGCGCCTGATAAGACATGGGCCTCCTGCGATCATACTCATTCGGCGGCGTATGGCTGCCTTGTGGCTGATTATAACCCGCAACTTGCGGCTGCTGTTGTGCAAGTCGAGAATCTGTCATCGGCTGGCCGTTGGGACTGTGGCGCATTCCTGACAGATTCTGCCCATCATTAAACTGCTCACGATTCTGGAAAATACGAGGGTCGATAAAACCTGCCACAGGCCGGCCATTAGGCTGGCCATTAGGGCTGTGGTGGATGTTCGACAAGTTCTGCCCAGGATTAGACCGAGCTGGATCGTGGAAAAGACGGGGATCGGCAGGAGGGATAAATCCTGCTTGCACACTGTGTCTCCGTGGTTCAAAGCCATTTTGTTGTGCGTGGTACGGCTCCGTCTGCACCTGCGATGCGACAGGAACCGGAGGAGCACTATGTCGATCTCGCTTCGGAGTGAGATCCTCTTCGATGCCTCCGTACGCGTCCGAATTATTCTCGGACGAGTACGCCACATGATGCCCTGCCGCTGGGGGTGGATTCGAGCCGGGATAAAATGGATTCCCAGTGTGCGCAGGGCTCTGAGGCTGAGCGGGCGGATCCACAGGGTCATACTGTGTTTGAGGTATGTAAGAGGCACGCGGGTCGTACGGTGAATGTGGGTGTTGCGCAGGCGAGTGTGGCTGGCCTGCGTATGCCTGTGACCACCGAGGGTCGACACGCTCTTGAGAAACCTGTGATGCGCGCATATTGTTTTGTCCGTACTGCGGCTGGCCGAATTCAGGCTGCGGTGGGATGTACGACGTTGAAGCTTGAGGAGAACCTCCGTTGCCACGCTCTGGGTCAATGAACGATGCACGAATATTGCTCTGCCGGTATCGCGGTTGCCCAGGTTGTGGATGCGGTGGAATGTAAGACGTCGAAGCCTGCGGAGAACTACGCTCATGAGCAATGAGTGACGCGCGCATATTATTTTGCCCGTACCGGGGTTGCCCAAATTGAGGCTGTGGGGGAATATACGACGTCGAAGCCTGCGGAGAACTACGCTCATGAGCAATGAGTGACGCGCGCATACTATTTTGCCCGTACTGGGATTGCCCAAATTGAGGCTGTGGGGGAATATACGACGTCGAAGCCTGCGGAGAACTATTGTAATCCTGTCTAAAGGGAGGCTGGACGGCGGCCTGGTAATACGGGAAATTGTGGGGGAAGATTTGACCTGGGGAAATTCCTAGCGAACCACCATTATGACCAGGTTTCGGTGCCTATAGAGAAAATGAGACGATTGCAGGTGAAATATCAAGAAACCAACTTTGGGAGGGCGCATCTGAGGCATAGGTTGGTTACCACGAGCCGAAGGCCCTTTCAACGCTGACGCAATGGCCTCAAAAGGCCCCTCGTGATGCAGTGCCACGCCAAGCGGACTACTTTCGTCCAGCTCGTCGATGCGATCGAGGTCATTGGCCTGCGTCCGGCGGTCATTGGTTCGTCTCGGGGGGTTAGCGGGTAATGACGCAGGTATGGGAGCTGTTGCAGACCGATGGGGCAGCCCTGGAGGAGTTACATGACGTAGTTCCGGGGCAGAGTCGACACGGGAGGGTACTGGACGGGGAGGTGCGAGGATCTCATACTCTGGGGGCGGAGACATGGGTCGGTTGTTTGAGTTGAATCCGCCATTCGTCGAACCACCTCCACGACTGAGCCCTTGCTCGTAAGCGTCCACGATCTCCTGCTGGCGGCGCTTGAGCTCTGCGATAGAGTCGGAGTCGGACGTGGAGGACGCGGAAGAATTTTCCCTGCTATGGGGTTCGTCCTCAACGACTGGCGAGGACCCCATCGTGAGCGGATCTTCCCGCGTTTCGGGACGCATACCGGTAGGAGTAGATACACGGTCAAGCAAAGCTGTGGACGAGAACGGCGATATTACAGGGCTCGGGCTGTAACTGGAATCATTGGAAGGTAGTGTCAATGACGAGTGGGACGCCTCAGGTGAGCTGTAGCAGTCGGCTGCATATCGAATCCCAGGTACATTCCCGTTAAAAGGCCGTTGAGTGGCAACTGGCTTAAAATTGGTAGTAACAATGGGAACGGCTGATCGAGGAGGATTCGCTGCGACGGGTGCAAAGGTCCTGATAGCATCCCTTGGTGGAGCGACCATAAAAGGGTGGGCATTAGGATCTCGTGAGAAGGCCGGGTCATCGCGATGTGAAGGTGAGGTCAACGAAACGGCGTCGAATCGCTGAGGCAAAGATGAGCTGGAGCGGAAGGAGGACTTTGGGGGCGGGGGATTCATGGGCGGAGCAGAAGGCTGAGTATGTCCTTTCGAGGAAAACAGAGAGAAGAAGCCACGGCTGGCTCGCCTGGAGGCGCCGGGCTTGACGCCGTCAAGGACGCCCTGCGAAGAGCCGCGACCATCCCGGGCGCCATCTGCGGTCATGCGTGAACACGGTGAAAGAAAGATGTAAATACGCTGCAGCCGAGCGGCCTCATTGCACCGTACTAATACAATTTGTACTTGTAACTTTCCCTCGGCGTTGGCCTTGGCGAAACCCCCAAAAATAAAGCCAGTATCTACACATCGTCGGGAAACCTCTCTGCAAGCAGCGCACGCATGTCCTGAAACCGCGTCCGCGTTCGTTCCATCTCCCCACACCGATCGTAGTAGGCCTGCACCTCTTCCACGGTGAACCGAAACTCGCCCGCAATCTCTCGGATCGCTGTGTCAAGCACATGCATATTACCTGCAGTCTGTGGGTTGATTTCTGGTATTGGCTCGCTGTACGAGTTAAATCTGAGTGGATTCGGCGTTGAAAAACATAATACGCACCTTGGTTTCGCCCGCTTGGCTCTAGTTGCAGCAGAATCTGGCTCATGACTCGCCCTCCGTTTCCCCCACATGGGAGGAGGCGAGGTACCAACCCGCACCGCCCATTCACTCTCCTCCTCATCCATCTCTTCTTCTGCGGGACTTGGCTTGTCGGCTACCGGGGTTGGTCCTACACCGGGCGTGCCCTGGTACATCACACCAGGGGGCTCATTCAAGTGGTTGGGGACCGGCATCTCGAGTCCTTCTATCGGAATGGCTCCAGAAAAAACGCCCATACCCTGGAACTTGCTGCTGCCGACAATAAACTCTTCGTTGAGGAATTCATCCTGTGTCTTGGGCTTCTTCTTGCGTGGTTTCTTCTGCTTTTCTTCCGCTTGACGAACGTAACCGTATTGGCCCTTCTCCCCCGCCGCCGGCTTCTTCGCCGCGACAATCACCGAAATCAAGGTATCAAGCCGCGTCGCGTTCTTCTTGTATCGTTCCCGCCAAGACTGCCAGGTGTGTCGCGTAACCCAGGCGTATTCAGGGTCGCCGCTCAAGTCACAAAGCTGTTGGTAAAGTCTGTTTCCCGTCCGCCCACCCGTTTCCTTGTACGGGATCTTGGTAGCGATCCAATTGGCGAGGTTCTGCTCGTCCTCTTCGGTGAATTGTGTTCGCCTATCATTTGTCAGTCAGCTGTCTGCTTGGCACGAGGGCGCACATGCGTACTCTTCACCGGCACGACGTCCGCCGGGGTTCTTGTATACCACCGGCGTGTATATGACCACGCCCCTCTCAACACACTTTTTGACCCATAGATACGATTCAATATATTTTTCAGGCTCACTCTGGTACGTTTTGATGAGATGTTGGAAAACGTCGGTGTTGGGGTCTGCCAATATGACACGCGCAGACTGTGCCGTGGCATCCGGATCGCCGCCAGAGTGCTAACGGAACGAAGATCATTATTAACGCTTGTCGCGAAATGCCAACATCAAAAAGACGTACCATTATGCGTTGACTCAGCGCGCTACGGGCGTTCACGTTTGCGATGCTGGAGTGGATGTGCATGGGGATGGGCGCGCCGTTCTCAATAAATATTTGCTTGAGCAGCATGCCCGCGATCTTGCACGCCTCGACATAGGTGTACGGCACAAAATAGCGGTCGGGCCGGTCGGCGCTCGCCCAGCACATGCGGAGGCGCGACTCCTCAGGGGAGCCGAGCTTTACGAGGATGAAGCCCTGGCGCGGGACCTTGGTCTCGACGCGGCCGCCGAGGGACTGCAGGACGGTCAGTGGAATTGTCGCTCCCGAGAAAGCGAGTCAACTCGTCACATACGGTGATGGTCTCGCACAACTCGGCCTGGATTTCCTCGGAGAGGTCCTTCTGGATGAAAAACTTGAGGGAGAACCCGTTGGGATCCTGGAATATAGGCTGCGGAGGGTGAGGACGGAAGGCAATAAACGGAAATATGTTGTCACCATTTTAGAGCCCCAGATTAAGGTCAGGGTTTCTGTTCAAAATGTCGATGGAACGGGGTGGCGCGGCCGGTATAGAGCAAGAAACTCGATTAAAACTGAATTGAATTGAATGAAAATGGGAGAGGGGCGAGACCGAGTGAGCCTGAGGAGGCAGAGGATGCGATTGAAATGGGAGAGGTGTAACAAAGGTTGGACGCCAAATTTGGACAGGATGTGACGCGAGTGTCACGCTAGTCACAGCCCACGTCGTTAACTTTACACCTCGAAAATGCTGCTGCTTTCTAGCCTGTTGGTCCTTGCAGCGACGGCGCGGGCGTCGGCCCTCACTCTCCACTCGCCGCGCGTTACCACATACGACTCTACAGGCGCTGGAATCCGCACAGAGGTGTACGTCTTGTCCTTGCTTTACCGCGATGACTTGAATAATAATTCGTGGCAGTCTCAAATTGACAGAAAAGCCCGTCCACCCGATGGCAGTTGGGCCCACTGAGAGCCTGAAGCTGACGTTCCAGATCGTGGAGGACACCGGCACGGACGAGGTTGGCAAGGGCGTCCAGCCGTTGCAGACCTTCTTGCGGTTCTACGACCCCGAGACGAAAGAGGAGGGCATCCAGCCTCTGCGGGTAACTCCCGCGGGAAAATCCAAATTCGAGCTCGTGCGTCTTCCCTTTTCGGTGCAGGTCATCTCAATTTAAACGCGCCGCAGAACATGGCCAAGCCGCCGCTGTCCATTCCCCCCACCACCACTTCCCCACTGCAAGTAACGCTCATTATCGGCTCCCCGAAGCACTCGCCCCTCAAAATAGACCTCTTCGACCTCACCCTCCCTGAATCGCACCCGGCTGCGCAGCATCCCGACGAGGCGTCCTTCCACCCACTCCCGACGATCGTGCATACCTTCCGCGCCCCGCAGAAAGTTCCTCCGCGCCCAATCTCCGCGCTCTTTGCCGGACTCGCTCTCGCACCGTGGACTGTACTCCTCGCACTGGTACGGCTCCGCACCGGCTGAAGTTCTCCTACTAATTAACCGCACACAGTGGAGCCACGTCTTCCCCGGCGCCCCGCGTCTCTTCTCTCCCAGCATCCTCCCCTTCATCGCGAGCCTCGGCGCCTTCGAGGTGCTGCTAGTCTGGTACTGGGTCGAGCTCAAACTGGGGCAGGTCTTGCTGTACGGCGGCATTCTCAGCGTCGCCACGCTTTTCACGGGCAAGACTGCGCTCGCGTCCATCGGGGCACGTCGGGTCGGGCGCAAGTGAATCTGGGACCAAAAGTGTACTCTGAAAAAAGAATGATAATATATATACATGCTATTTTATTCGAGCACTTTGCCCGGATTCATGATCCCCCGCGGGTCGAACAGCGCCTTGATCTTTTTCATCCACTCGATGCTCACTTCGCTTTTAGAGTAATGCAGCGCGTGCGTCTTCATCGCGCCGATGCCGTGCTCGGCGGATACAGAGCCGCGGTACGAAGCTGCGACGCGTAAGCATGTATTTTCGCGAAATCAAAAAACAGGACTTGCCAACAAGCTCGTAGACGAACGGCTCCAGCGCGTCTTGGATCTCTTGCGTGTACGCCGCGGCGACGATGTTCAGGTGCAGGTTTCCGTCACCAACATGGCCGTAGCCAAGAACATGCTTCACGGCGTAGTCACCGAGAAGGCCTTTAGACCGCAGGTGCTCGCGCGTGGTGTCGACGACGGTCTGGAACGAGGCGAGCGGGATCGAGATGTCGTACTTGTACGCCTTGCCCTCTTTCGAGACGGCCTCGGTGATGCCCTCGCGTAACGCCCACAGCGACGAGAACTGCGCGGGGTTCTGCGAGAGCACGCCTGTGTTGATGAGCGGCGGGTCCGCCTCGAGCAGCGACTCGAGAAGGTCGGTGAGCTTCTGCGGGGGTGTCAACACGGCGTTGTTAGGCACCGAGGCGGCGACACACCTCCTCGTCATGTTCGCGCCGACCGCCGCTGGTCTCGACAAGGACAAAGCATGCGGCGCCGTTGACGTCCTCGTCGTTGAGGGCGCGACCCTGGCCATGCTTGACAGCAAGGTCGTACGCCGTGCGGTCGATAAACTCGAACGCGGAGAGGATCTCTGAGAGCTGGCGCTTGACTGTGCAGTACAGCGGCTTGACGTTGTCAAAGTGGGGCAGGGCGAGGATAACGTTATTAGAGGCCTGCGGGGACGGCGGGGTGAGGATCGAGACGGCGGTGATGATGCCGAGGGTGCCCTCTGCGCCGATGAAGAGCTGCTTGAGGTCGTAACCTGGGTAGTTGTAAGAGATAAAAATAAAAAATAAAAATCCATGTAGCGCAGACCGGTGTTGTCTTTCCGTAGGGATGTTAGCTGGTCGAGAATGGTGCCGTCCGGGAGCACGACCTCGAGGCCGAGAACGGAACCATGGAGGGATCCGTATCGCAGGAGGCGAAGACCGCCGGCGTTGGTGGCGACGTTGCCCCCAATATGGCAGCTGGATCATGTAAATAGGGCTGGCGCGGGGTAGGGGGCATACGGACCTGCCTTTGGCACCCAAATCCACGGGCATAATGTGGTTATGGGGCGCGACATAGTCCGTGAGCGACTGCAGGATGCACCCTGCATCGGCGACCAATATTCCTGCGGCCTATTCACGCCTTTGCGCGACAAAATCGACACGCTACGTACCAGAGATGGGGTCGAAGGAACGGACCGAGTTCATGTTGGCGAGGGAGACGACGAGCTCATCCTTGAGCGGGACGCTGCCGCCAACGAGACCGGTATTGCCGCCCTGGGGCACAATAGCGATGTCGCGGCTGGCGCACCAGCGGACGATGTCACTGACCTGCTGGGTGGTCTTTGGCTTGAGGACGGTGGTCGCGCGGCCGCGGTATTTTCCCATCCAGTCATTGTTGTACGTGTCGAGCTCGGTTGCAGGAAGGGTGGAGGGAGAGAGAGTGGACAAGATGGCATGCGGGGAAGGATGGTCTTGAAATGCTCAATGTCAGACGCAGCGACGCTGCTGTACGGGCGTCTCCACCGTAGGTGTCGAAGGAGTCGCGACATGAGTCCTTGCCGTAAAAAGTTTTTAAAAAAGGAGTTGTCCTTTTGCCTGTACCTTTCCAAAATTCCTCTCAGTCTCGATGACCTCGAAAGCTTATAACAGGCGGTGTATGAGATTTGTTTCCAATTTTTTTAGGCAAGGGCGTGAATAAATGGACATGGCCAATGAATTACTACTACGGCTTGCGAACATATCTCAACTCTAAAGAAAACCAAAATCCTTGGCAGACTCAAGTACATGTTCGTTCGAAGAACTCGCAGTACTGCTCAGTACTGTGGGAGCATAAGAGTTCCTCACGTTCATCACAATTTCTCGCTTGGACCGGGCGGAGTTAGCTAAATACCTTGCACCGTTAACCGATTCTTTCTCACTCTCTGGTGGAGCGCTCCAGGTCCATTTAGCTGGAACCTTCGACATGAACATAACGGGAATACGGATAGGACATGTGTTTGTGCGCAAAAAGGAATGGAGTAGGGACCCGCAACGACCGGCCCACAACCAGCCAAAAAAAAAAGGGGAGGACCTTGGGATGCTTCTGCAGACTGAGTCTCATTATCCCCCAAAAAAGATTGGAGTACAGAGACAGACGAAAGCGGATAGAAGGACGCGGGGTGGGCTGGGCGCGTCGTCTATACATAGACTGGCTGGGAGCGGAGAAGGAATATCGGCCTGAAAGCTGGAAGGGGGCCGCGATTCTTGCAGCGGGAAGGTCTCGTTCTCTTGACAAGGGAATAGGTAATGTCGCATTGAGTTGTCCTGGAAGTAAACCGAAGTGCGCAGTCAGAGTACAGCGGGGCGTCTCGGTCTACGAGCGGAAGAAAGATAATGAGTGCGGAAACTCATACGGGGCTCCTGCGAGCATCGGAGCAACCTTAGCTGCTGCGTATGGAGGATGGGCAGAGGCGTTTGCGCGCGCGGAGTTCGATTTTAACCGATCGCTGTGTTCCGTCTTTTTACTCTCCTGTTTCCTCCCGTTTCCTCCGGACCTGGTTGCGACCGTACGACGAGCAGCAATCGGATTCTCGTTAGAACTAGTACTGCACTCCTTTAGCTTCTCCGCTGCTTTGAATGAAGGGCAGCCGACTCGGAGCGGTGCGAGAAGGCGGAGCGGGAAACTTTAGTCGATCCTCGTCGCAGCGTGATAAACGGCGCTTGTTGGCGGAGGGGCCTAGAAATCGGGAATTTTTACTCGGAGATTGCTAGCGCCTGGCTAGAAAATCAGCTGGCCCAGAATCGATATTCGGAGTCTCATCTGGAAAATTATGAGAGTTAATTCGCATCGGAGCAGTTACAAATGCTCGCCGGAGAAGGCATCTGCAGCTGGGACTGCACGACGGCCGTCTTGAAGAAAAAGCCGGAGTGCGAAATTCAGGTTTATCCCGGTCGAAGTATGTGTAAGGAGGGATCTCCGATAGAATATGGATTCCAGAACTACTCTGAAATTGTTAGAGCATGGCTAGGGAATTGGTTGACCACAGAATCGATTCCGGCGAGAATCTATGAGGGTCAATTCCAGAAAACAGGGTCGGCAGGCGGAGTTAGGTAGGTTTGATATATTTTGTGTTTGCTTTACCGTAGTAACACGAAACTTCCGAACAGGAACATGGAAATACCTCAACATAATATTCCTTCCTGTTCCCTCCCAGCTCCCAGCCCTCTCCCCGCTCTGCGGGAATCCTCCACAGCTGCTCCGGCCGACACAGCGACTCGGGTGCTCCGAGCTTGCCTGCTTGCTCTGTCGTCGACACGAAAATTCCAGCAGCAGCAGGAATTCACGCTAGCGTGAAGTCGAACACAGAGTTCACAGGTCTATGTATTTCCCTTTAATCTGGCTCTCAAGCCAGAGGGATGTCTAGCCGCCAGCTCGTGTCAATAAAGTGACTCAAACGACGGTAATGGTTCAAAAATCTGCGGGACAAATAATAACAGGGTAGGTTGAACAAAAATGAAAGGAATGGAGGGTAAGAATTGGTCCTGGTCACTGTGCAGATTAGTTTGGTTTTCGAGCGTACGTTCCAGCTCCTTTTCTCAACAGGAAAACATCGTTAGGCACCTTCGAGCTTCTCCGACTCAAGAGCTGCGGTATACCGTCAACTTTGAAAAAGAAGAGCACCAACGACAAGCAGCAAATGCGTGCGGGCGTGCGATCGAGCACACCGCGCGCTCGCCGGGACGGCCACAATTCGCCCTCACCCTATGCTTCGGCAGGACGACTAGAGGAACGGTCACATGGCGCAGCGCGCGCTGCGGCAATGGTCGAGGCACTGACCAAGGATAGACACGGCGAGCAATCTAGGAAAGCTCTCTTGGACGAGAGCGCGCAAGAAGTCAAGTCTTCCAGTTCAACTGGGCGAAACACTCATGCGCGGACCGCAAGTGTGAAGCGCATCCGTCTTACTTAACGCAACTACGACTCGGACGCTTCACACTTACGGTCCGAGTATCAGCGTACGTACATTTCTGGTGGTCCGGGAGCGAAGGGTCTGTTCCGTCTGGGATATCGGATGCATTCTATGTGCAAGGCAGAAGCAAGCTCTAGTTCTCCAAACACATCGAGAGGCAAGGGCCGAACCCCTGAACTGTTGTCAAAGATCGGTCTCAGCCGTCCGAGCATTGAACAGACATCCACTGCCGACGCACCAGAAAATAGAGAGGTGCTGGGATCGTATCCCGGGAGAGGTACCAACAAAATCGGACAGGATACCGAGTTCCCGCGTTGCCGTTCGAATTCGGCGCCGACTAGACAGATACTCGACATGGAGCAGTGCACGGACCTCTGAGGGTGTAACCAAGACTTGGAAAGCTTTCGTGGATGAACATCGTCTACAGAAGCGCCGGCGCAAGTAGTCTCGTCTTCCTGTTCAACTCCGCCAATTCTGAATTTGACGGAACACTCAATGCTCGGACCGCAGGTGTGAAGCGTACGCGCGTCTGCCTTACTTCACCACAACTCGACGCTTCACACTTACGGTCCGAGCATCGATGTTAATAGATGTCATGGAGATCTTGCTTTTCTGCCAGTGGTCCGCAAGCCGACTGTCTGTCTGGGACGTCCAACTCAAGTTCTGCTGGTGAACGATTGAATTATCTAGACTGTCGATTCACCAATGGAAAAACAAGCCCCGATTCGATAAACTCTGAAAGACAGACGTGTCTGAAGGCAACGGCGCAGCAAAGACTTGAACTATCACGACCATGATCCCAACTGTTCAGCAAGTAATGGATCGGCGTCCGGCGACGCAGGCATAAAATGGACAGATTGTATGATACATACGCGGCGGAGGTACGACAAGATAGGGGGAGTTCCCACGTTGCAGTTCGAATTCGGCGTCAAAGCGTAACACCAGTGGATGACCAGGATTATTTGCGACCCTGGTAGGCGCGAGAAGCTGGTCAACCCCCTTGTTGCATGACCCTCGAACGGCACGAAATGACTCTACCTTGAAATGTCATTTGGGACCACGGCATTCCCGAGACATTATTGGAATGATCGCCGCCGATTTCCTGTTCAAGGATGGCCTAGTAAAGTCTCCGCGTTCCAGAACTGTCGGCATATCCTCGTCCAGCACAAGAACGAATCAGCGAGCTCCTGGTGTGATCGAGGTCGAGAACAAGACGAAAGAGGACGGAAAGATCAGTGATGTTTCCGAATCCGGTACGGTGAAGTCAACCACACACCTCATTCTTCCTCCACCAAAACCCCGCAATCTCAAACAACAAACAGGCATTTATATCGCAACAGCAGGGATATTTTCTCGGCGCAAGAGCAAGGAGGCCAGCGGGGCGTCGACGGTTTCTCCGCCTTTCAAAAAATATTTTGTGCCTCAAAAAATTCTGTCGCCGCGCGTCTGCACTTACGCGCCCGCCCGCCCGCTATCGCAAATAATCATCCTGCTCCAAGCTGTTCAGGGACGCCTATAATCCATATTTAGCCTTCATCTTTAAAACACTACTGAAGGATAATTTTTTCGGCTCTTCTGCTTCGAAGTTCTAACGTTTGCGTGCTTCGTTTATTGAAATTCAGGGCTCGCGGAGCTCCTAAATCCAACTAATGGCCGTCTTTTTTCCTAATCTGCAGCGTTGTATTTTTGCCTCCATCTACCTCAAACTCCCTGGCGGGCGGCATATAAGGTGTCTCCCTCGTTAGCTTTCCTCCCCTCCTTTTACTCATCCTTCGTTTTTGTTTCTCAGACGCGTTACTATGTGCATATCCGTTGTGATCAACCCATCTTCGTCATACATCCTCCTACACCATTCCGAGCCCGCCTCCGCCACCATCCCTGCCTCGGTAAGTTGCAATTGACATGTCCACGTCCCCACTCGAATGAATAAATCTGATCCATGACTGGAATCAGCCCCCCATCGCCTCCGCTTCTGTTTCCGAACCAAGCCTCGCCAGCAGTTCCACTATCGGTCGCGCACGCCGCCTCGCGGCCCTCATCCGCGTACGTCCGCCTCTCCACCTCTGTCCTCGTTTTGCCTACGCTCACTTATGTGCTCGTAGCGCGCGGGCGGCATCCTCCGCGGTCGTATTCGTCGCGCGGTGGCTGCGTAGTCCCGCTACAACTTCGCCCAGACATCCTCAATGAATCTCAGTCAGAAATGGTGCGTAAGCTTCCTTTGTGTGCTTGACTGAGGATTTTATCTATTAATTCCAGGTATGATTAGCGAACTGTCCGCTTTCTTGGATCCCACCGCCTACCGCGCACACGCAGAACACACACAGAGAAGAACGAAATGATTTACCTTATCGAATGTTACCCGCCTCAAAGCCTACGTCCTCCTTCGCTGGATACTTTTTGTTCGGTTACATTCCGTTCCAACTACACACCGCCTGCTCCTTAGTACTTTGTTTTAGATTCTTACTCGCTGGATACCTTTGCTTGTTTACATTGAGTGCACTCTGCTCCTTGCGTTCCTGCTACTCTTCCTCCGTTGTTGTTTTCATCAGTTTTGCCGCGATTTTATTACCTGCTACTTACTGCTATCGTTGCTACTATCACTTCCATCGAGTTGAATAATTTTGCTACATGCTAAAGTGCTCTCATATTAAAACCCCTCGGTGGACCACTTCAACACTTGGAGTCTGGACTTGGGCACGAATCCAACCTGCTCTCGGAACTTAGTTGTGTCGCTTTCGACACTCGTTGGACAGACAGTCACTGGTCTAGTCTGAAGTGAATAGTGTGGGGCAGCCTTACTTAGTACATGGTCCCAGCGGCAAGTCTTCGATTGCGTTGCGGAGTCGAAAGAGTTTTTTTTAAGCAATGCAATTTTATAAAAGGAGATGTACAACAGGTAAAGTAAACGTCCATTCGATGATACGAAGCCCGTTGGTTGCAGATAGCCCACTCAAGGAAGTCTTGAAGCTTCGTTCCCCGAAGGAACGCAGAAAGCAGCGCAACTTTAGATTGAGCAACAATGCTCTTCCGTGTCGTCCGACATCCGGTGAGCGCAGCGCAAAGCATCACAAGGTGGGTACCTCAAGCCGATGGTCTTCCGATGACACAGCACTCTTCGGCTCAACGCTTGCAGTGAAAAACCACTGTGAAGATCCCGCACCAGGTGAAGCCTGACTCATACAACGATGACCGCATCACAAGGTGGGTACGGTGGAGCCGTGGTCGTGCGGCGACGGCGGGAGAAACATCTTGCAGATATTTATCGGGAGCAAAGATACGGGATCCCAATGGGCAGAGAAGCGCAAGTGACCGGCGATCGTTGTCATTAGGACCACAGACAAAGGACAGTTCGGACTACACTTGCGAGGCTGATTTTTTGAAGAAAAGCTTGTCGTGGGTCAAAGCGACAAATCGATCTTCGTGATCGGGAAGACTGGCAACGTCGAGTTGCTGTGTTCCTCGTATCAAGGCACACGGAGGAGATCGCGGCTTCCATCATCGTTCGCCGTCGCCACCCGAAGCCGCGCGTAATGGCCGCTCAGTCAGCGCGGGCGCAGTGAGGTTTGGCAGATTTGGTCAACTGGAAGAATGGAGGAGACTCGGGGAAAGAAGGGCAGCCATAACTCCCGAGCAAGCTGCCCGCCAGTGGTCAAATTAGGGCGTAGAGTGGCCTCCTTTTTTTTTGTTGAAACTGCGGGTTGGAGCAAAACAGCTTGAAGTTGAAAGCAGCGATGAAGGTCAGGGACCCGGATAAGAAACGAGGTAGTTATAATTATTTGGGTAGTTGAGGATCGGAGATGTGTATCTGTTTGTATTCTCGGCCCGGGTTCTTGTAGGAAATTGTTGGATGTGCTCTGCTGCTGGCCATGGCTGCCGAAGACGAGTTTATCGACGCCAGCGACGAGCTCATCGTCTATGAAGCCCCTCTCGGCATCCAGCAGGTCGACGACGACGCCGACGCTGCCCCCGCTGGCCTTGACAAGATCGTCTCGCAGGAGGACGAGCATGGCCCCAACCCGAACGACTCGAGCCGTGGGCCTTCCTTGTCCACAACCGCAGAGCAGCTCTCCGATACTGCCAGCGTCCACTCCATGCCCGCTGTTCTCGTCACAGAGCCCGATTCCCAGCTTGCTAGACGAGCTTCTACCCTTCAAACGACCAATCTAGTCCCTCCAGCCCCCGTCTCATCCACCCGCGCCGCCCCAGAGTCCCCGCTCACCCCCAATGAGCGCAGAAATCGAAACCGGTCATCTATCGAGGTCCGTAGAATGCTCAGGTATCGTACAGTGCACTCAGGCTGACTCTGCCTAGGTCCGCTCGGGAAACAGGCTCTCCGGCTTCTTCACAAATCTCATCCACCGCCGCGACGGGCCCCTAGCAGCTGGTCAGCGAGGCACTGTGCGCGAAGACCGCCCTCCGCCGTCGCCCCTTGCCGCTCAGGGCCCAGTTGCGTCGCGCTCGCCGTCTCCCACCCCGGCTCGTCCTGTTACTCCACCACCCCGCCTTCCCGCACCCACCCTCACCGAGCTCGGCCTCTCTCTGTCCGTCGTCACCGCCGACCTCTCCCCGTCCCACTTCAGCACCCCGCCCTCGAGCGGCGCCTTTCTCGCGCCCCACTATCTGCTCCTTTGTCACGCCCAGGGTCTTGATGTTCTCCCGCTCGTCTCCCCACCCGTCTCCCAGCCGTATGCCCTCGTCCGCCGCGTCAGCTTCAAGTCCGTCGTCGTCATGGAGCAGCGCGGTGTCCTCGTCGCTATCGCCGGCCGCCGGGACGGTGTCCGTGTATACGCCCTCGAGGAGATCAAAAAAGCCGTCGAATGGCGCATGGACGTCGAGGTACGACGCGAGCGCGAGCGCCAGCGCAGGGAGGCCGTAAAAAAGATCGGCATCGCCCCGCTCGAGCACGACATCCGCGACTCGACCGACAAACAACAACGGAAGGCAAGTCTGTCTACCCCGCCTCCCGGGGAGCCCATCACCACCCGCGGAAAGCTTCCCCGAAAATCCTCCCACCCCACCATGCCCGCTCTCCCGCCCCCGCCCTCGCCCGCTACGACACCACCAGCCCCGTTAATTCCTCGCACACCAACGACCAAGCGCTTCAGGTCCCCACGCGCCACTCCGCCTGCACCTGCAGTTCCCGAGCCTACCGGCCGGCCACCACCCTATAGCAATCCCTCTGAGCCAGCTCCTCAACCTGCCCCTCCCTTGCTAGCGGCGCGGCAGTCGCGGTCACGCGCGGGCTCCGTGTCGAATGTGCTTGCGGCTGCCCCTATGTCCCGCCGGCCCACAACAACACACAGACCAAATGATCCCGACTCAAAGGGCGACTGGGTCGAGTCCAGCGACGACGAGGCGATCAATGTTGTCGCCGCGGGTGCAAGTGGAAGCCAGGCCCTCGACGAGCGCACCAGTGTCCGTCTTTCCGCTAACCTCAGCACCCCGCCCGCCCAGCCTACCCCCACTGCAGTGGACCTCTCGAATCCACTGTCTCCCGCCACCTCGCGGCGCGGTCGTCCCGCCAACTTGGACCTCACGCTCTCGATGCCGTCGTCCAATTCGCAGATCGCTCCGCCCGAACCGTCCCCCACGCCGACTCTCTTGACTCTCCGTCAGGCGCTATCGCACTCGCCCTCCGGTGGCACGCGGCGGCCATTGGATAACGACCCCGATACGCCCTTCTTTGGCGATCTGGACGAGGAGGACGAGGAGGTGGACGGGCAGATCAGCTTGGCAGAAGCGCTCATGGAGAGCCGGCTGCCCGATCTCCCCCCTGCAGGAACTCGCCAGCCTCAGCAGCCCATCCTTCTCGGGACCGCCGAAGAGGAGCCCGGCAGCCCACGCACATCGGAGCACTCGGCGCCAACGCATACGAGCCACTCTGAACGCCCGAGTCGGCGGCGTCGGTGGTCTGTGCTCATTGGCCAGGCGCTCGTCCCGAGCTCCTCCGAGGTGCCCGCCCCCGCCCCCGCCCCCGCCCCGGCGCCGGCGCCCATGACGCGCTCGCATTCGTTCCGATCAAACCAGTCCATCAGCTCGACGGTGCAGCCTGCGCGCCCGAGCACCGCATCCACCGCGCCGTCTACGCTCATCTCGACGTCGCTCCCGGACAGCTCGTCGCACCTTTCCGCCTCGTCGTCACGCTCGCGGTTCATCCCCCGGATCATCAGCAATGCGTTCCACGCGCGGCGGGACGACCGGCCGCCGCTGCCTTCGATCAAGACGAACGACCATGAGGTGCGCAAGACGGGCGCGACGCCGACGACAGCGCACATGCCGCCGCCCAAACTCGAGTATGTCAAGCTGCCGGGTACCAAGGGTGCGTTGACCATCAAGTCCGTCGAGACGGCCAAGAAGAGGTGTGTGATTTTAAGCTCGTTTACACGCGGCGAGGGCGGCTGCTGACTTGAATCCGCATTGATTAGCTTCCTCGCGATTCTGTGTGGCGAGAACGGCGAAAAGGTGGAGCTGTTTGCGGGGACGTACCGCACCGCGCTGGGCCTGTCGCGCACGTTTATCCTGCCCGACTCGCCGCGCCTGCTCGAGCTTCAGCTGCAGGGCGACGACCTCGTGGAGGTGTTTCTCGTGTTTGGGCAGAATGTGTTTGGGCTCGAGCCGGCGACGGTACGCGTGCGGGAGGTGCGCATCGGCCGTGCGGAGCGGCGGGCGGCACGCCGGCGTGCACGCGAGGTCCGACAAGGCGAAACGGGGGACACGGAAATCGCCGCGGAGGAGGACACGAACGTCAACGTCAGCATCGGTGTGTCGGTCGCTGTAGGGTCCACCGTCGTCGCGACAGGTTCTGGCGTCCCGGAGAACCCACCAACGCCGACGCTCATCGCCAACGAACACCCGGACCAGGGCGACCAGGGCTCAGACCCGAACGGTGACACGGCGAACGAGCCCTCGACGACCGTTTCGCACGCCGAGGAGCTTGTAGCCCTCGCGACAGCGCGTATGGGCCCGTACACGACTTTCCAGCAGCTTTCCTTTGCGCCAAAGTTCCCGCTCGCGTCGATCGCCGACGAATACATCATTCCCCCTACTTACCCCGACTTTTTAGACTATCGCACGGAATACGAGCCGGAGGCGAGCGGCAGTAATAGTACAGACCTCACTCAGATTCAGTTCTCTCCACCGGGGCTTCCCGTACCTGCGCCGACCGCGCCATCCAAATGGTACTACCGCGATCCCAAAAATAATATTCATGGTCGGTTTTTTATTTAATCTGCAGGGTCTTGGCTAACGACAAACGCAGGGCCTTGGAAGGCATCTTTAATGCAAGCGTGGTACAAGGACGGGTTGCTCCCGCCAGACCTCCCAGTGCGGAGAGAGGAGGACGCCGATTATATGCTGTTGAAGGATCTCCGACTGCAGAGCGTCGACCCCGCGCACCCGTTCCGCGTCCCACCGCCGCCCGCGCAGCCCTCTGCCGCCGAGACCGCTTTCTCCCAGCCGGAGAAGCCGCTGCTGTCGCCCATTTCGCTGCTCGCGCAGCCGCGCCATTTCGGCCCGCCCGCGCTGTTCTTTTCGACGCGGGGTGGGCACAGCACGGCGATCGTCGACGCGCGCGGGCGCTCGGTGCTCAAGGGGCGGTTTGTGTGGAGCGATGACGGCGAGAGCGAGGACACCAAACCGGCGCCACTGGGCCGCATGGGCGACGTGAAGCGTCTAGAGGCGTTTGATGTCAAGGATCGCTCCGTGCTCGTCGCGATGCGTCAGGGCGGGCTGGAGGCGGTCGATCTGAGTGATGCGCTGCTCAAGCCCGCGGACGAGTCACGGACAGTGCTGCCTCAGTTTAGCCCACCGCCATCGAATATCAATCGCCGCGGGCCTTTTGTATGGAAGATCGGGACACCGGTGGCGGCCTCGGGGACTTCGGCGACGGTTTTGTCGTCAAAGACCAAGGGTGGCAGCGGGTTCAGCCACATTCCCGGAAAGAAGGCGAGCTCAGGATCCGCAAAATCGCCTATCGGACGCACAGAGTTTTCGGTCGGTGACAATGCGGACTCGGAGGTGGTGGACGAGGTGCTGTTCCTGGGGAGAAAAGAAGACGAGATTTACATATGCGAGAGAAATGCTGGATCGTTTCGTATATTGCGGCTCGGTCCCAATCCGTCATGAAGATACATTCCTTTAGGTTAATTTTAAGAGGGCTTGCGTTACACGAACCTCCTTATATTATGTTGCACTCGATTTATTTACTCACCCGTGTACAATTCGTAATATGACCCTCTCCATACTGTGCTGGCAGAATCTGTCATTTCAGGTCATTCCACAGCGAGAAGTATTTTGCCCAAATGGTCTGGATTTCCCTTTTTTCTCGCCCAATTCTGTCTTTCCCCCTGGAGTATCCAAAATATCTAAGGGATACGGGGTGTAGAATAAGTAAGTTCCCAAACCGCCAAAGTTTGCGATGGTTTGGAAGCTGGGTCCGGAAAGGGCCTAGAAAATCCGAGGAAACTTGAGAGATAATTCAAGTAGTGCGTAGTACTTTTTTCCGCTTCAGATTTTTTTTTCCGGGATGAGGTTGCTGCTCTGTGGAGGGAAAGGTGTGGAGAGTCACAAAAAATGTCACATCATTCGTTTAGCGAGTGGATCCGGAGTTTCAATGGCCAGAACGCAAATTTTTCTGAATTTTCGGGGGGAACTGGGAGGCCAGAACATCGGTACTTTCCTCAAACAGCCTGAGTTTGATGGACCGGCAACCGGTTCTCAATTGCTTCCTCTCACCATATCCCTTAGATATTTTGGATAGTTGTAGTCTACTAGTACGTGTGTCCGCAAAAAACTCCGGGGGAAAAGACAAAGAATTGGGCAAGAATCTGCTTTGCCGTTGCTGGCAGAATCTGTCGTCACAACGACTAACCTTCTGTTTCCAGCTACTACAACTTGGCGACGATCTTCCGAAGATCCGTCTTAAGAATCTTGCCCGTGGACGTTTTCTGAACGTGGTCGCTGTCAGTGAAAACAAAAACGGAAGTGGACGATGGTGTGTGTTACCGGAAGTGCTTCCACAACTTCGACCCATTCTGGGCAGGCGAAGCCAGGTAGTCGCCCTTTGGCATAGGCCTTTAATTCTTCACCAAACGCATCATGTCGGCCCTTCCATTTGGATGTGGAGTGCGACTTTAGTATGATAAATGCGTGGGGACGCTCGCCCCATTTTTTGTGATTCCGTGCGACCACAGAGGCTTCCAAGACATCCGGATGGCTGGACAGCTCTAAAAACAGCCTTCAATATACCGGCTTCGATGCAGGGCAACGTTCTTCTCACCTTGTTCTATTGCTAGACTCGAAGCATTCTGCGACGCCGGTTAAGATGATTTATTGACTCGGGACAAGGAAAGCAAAACCTCGCCGCCGGAAATGATGATGTCTTTACTCCGATCCACGACGGCGACAGCGCCATCGGGATGCATGACAGCTAGATCCCCCGTATTGAAGCTTCCTGATGACAAAAAAGTCAAGTGAGAGACGATATCGAATAGGAGTGTGCACACCTCCGCGGAACGCTTTGGAAGTGGCTTCGGGATCCCGGAAGTACTACAAAATGTACATCAAGATATTGGTAAGATTGAGGAGTCGTTGCAGACCTCCTTCATGACTCTAAGTTGTGATATGAGCCAGAAGTCGGAACGGAATACGCAAGAGAAATATTACATGTTACCCCTTGTAACGATTTCGCCGACTGTCTTGCCATCCCTAGGAACATCTACCAACGCATCATTGTCATTTTCCGGCGGATGCACAACGCGAACATCTTGGGCGGTTGCGAAAGAATGGCCCTGACGCGCCATGAACTTGGATCGCTCTTGCGAAGACAGCGCAGCCCAGGATGGCTGCTGGTAATTGCGAGTGAAGGGGCCATACTGCACAGAGGCGTTGAGCGAGATGTGGGATGAGCTTCGTTGTCAACGTACCGTCTAAAAGATATGAGGTCAAGAAAAAAAATGGGCCGACGAACAGACCTCTCTAAAAATGTGTGCGTCAACATCAGAAAATTAGAAGATTCAAAAGATGCTTGCGTCAAGCCGTAGACATGGATCGGCTGGATTCCCTTTTCTTCGAGTGCGCTGATTAAACTGGCGGTAGGAGCAGCGCCTGTTCCCACGAAAGTCAGATATGAATAGGAAATATTGAATAATGCCTGCCAGCTATGATCGCTGATATGGGCCGCGACAGCGGTTTGGCAGCAGGATCATTCACAATGCCAATCTGTTGAGAAATTTTGGTATAGTCGATCAGAGTTGGGAAAAATCTGACCTGAACTGTGGGGGCTCCACAGTAATGGGTGACCGCAGAATTGAGCAAGTGTTTCCATATTAGTGGGTAATCTACGGTTCGTAGAGTAATCTGCACATCTGGTCAGTTTTACAAGTATGAAGGGGAGGTTGTCGGCTTGCCTGAGTCGCGAACGCGAATACATTGGCCCATGGAAAGGTCCACCCCGCTGCGTGAAACATGGGAAGGATCCTACGAGGTTTAAAAAAATGGACGCAGCAGTAAGGGTTTGAAGTACCAAAGATATGTGGATTCGAGATGGATTCTGGATTCATACGCGTTTGCGACAGCAGCGAGATACGATCCGCGCAGAGTAGTCACTACTCCCTTGGGCTAATAAAGATGAGAGGGACATCGAGGGTCTGGCAACTATGAACCCTACTCGTCCAGTAGTTCCCGAACTGGTGGCACGTTAAACTTCACATGGAGCAAAATTATCTTACTTACGTATAACAAAGCACAGCAGGTGAAGATTCGTCGGCTTGATATTCCAGACCAGCCCATCCTCGCTCTTGACTGTATGCTCGACCATTACTCAAAAATTCTTCGTAAGGGTCACCGCGCCTGCCCGTATCGTTGGATACAATGACGCGAACTTTGAGGTTGGGAGGGAGCAGATGTTGATATTCGTGATCGACCAGAATTATACTTGAGCCACTGTGATCCAGAATATAAGCGACTTCTGAGGGTTTCAGCCTGGTATTTATTAGACCTGGAGGTAAGCGTCAGTTTAGAGCTAGAAGACCGCTAAGACCGCATGGGTACATAACACGGCCTGCGCGGCCAGTACACCATGGTGGGCGTCTGTAATATAACTGTCAGTTCCCCAGACCGAGCCGACAATTACAGAAAAGTCTTGCCCGCTATCAATGGTCTAATGGCAATGCGTTCGGATATTCAGAGAAGGTCGGGGATAATGAGGGACAGTACCCACGAGTTTGGAGCTATTACAGCGACCTATGGGGTACCGTAAAAATGGAATTCTCAGAAAATTAAAATCATTTCACTCTGTCACCAGGCTTGATCCCTGCTTGTATCAACGCATACGCAAGATTCTGGATACGTTGGCACCTGGAGGAAATGAGCACAAATCGTATAAATTTGACGCTGAGGAGGAAGCACCAGACGGCGAACGAATAGAAAACGGGGTCTTTCACGTCTGGATGAACGAGAGCAAGCTTGTCGGGATATATCTCAGCTGCGCGAAGGATGAACTGCAAAGGGTTCAAGGGTTGAAAATGAACTGGGAGGCCCTTCGGCTGTCGGAGCATCAGGCCTGCATTCTGGGGAGGAACACTGGCCGGGGTAGGACGAAAAGCAGAAGACATTGTGGTGCAAGTCCAAGAGGATCGTTACCCCGCGAAGAGTTAGCCGAGTACCAAATACCTCCGAATCAGACCTTCCCGATCGGGAAACGGTAAAGGAGGTTGACGCGTAAATAAAAAGCGGGCGAGGCAAAAAACATCTCTTTCTTCCTCCCACCACCAAGCAGGCTTGGTACATTTTTACACTTTTGATTACACTTCTACAACAACACCCTCTTGCAAACATTATGCCTTCTCGACACGTCTTGATCACTCTACTGGCCCTCGCCAGCTGCACCGTTGGTTAGTTGCCCTGCGATGTGTCGAATGTATTCATTCGATTTACCTTTCATCCAGCGGACCCCACAGACTGGATCAATATCGACTACGTCTGCAACCAGTCCCCGTCATCCTCAACGAAGGACGCCCAAAACGCGATTATCCAAGGTGCTCGTTCAACCGCCGCCAAGGGTCCGTGGTGTACGTTCTTTACATGCTCCTTCTTAAAACAGCGTGCTAACGTTGCGTCCAGCGGTCACAAACTCCAAAGGCGTTGTCGCTCCAAGCAACGATACTCATGATTATCTGAGTTGGGCCCCGTAGTAAGTTGATATTTCTTCGAAGTGCAATAATTCCTCACTTATCCTCATAGTCATTGGCCCAATTGCAATTGGTGCACCGCCAGCAACGGGCGCGTTCATCTAGTGCACGACGGAAATCGAACCGACGACGACAATGGTTCCTCGGCCGACGACAACGACGACGCCAATTTCCAAGACGAGGCCGTCCGGAATCTTGACAAGACCTCGGAATTACATGGCGCCCGCCGTAGAATGAGCCGGAGACGCCGTAGAACTGACGACGCCAATGAATCATCGGTTTCGGTTGCAGCGGTGGATGTTCGCGGTCCTCAGGCACCTCTTGGCGCGCTTCCTTCTGCAGTACCCTCCTCATCTCTACATCTGACCACCTCCCCTACTACAACAACTGCGGTCGCTGGCAAGTCGGCCCCTCCTCAGGCAGCAGCCAAGTGCACTCCGTCTCCAACGAAGCCCATGCCTGCGAGCGCAAGTGAGTACATATGTCTTGAATCGCATAATACACCCTAACCTGTGCGATAGCCTGGACCACTTGTCCATATGTTGTCCGGGATGGAAAAGTCAATCCAGACGTCCGCACGCTCAATGGTCCAGCAGCTATTAACGGCGCTTCGCAGTCCATCCTTTTCAACGCTATGGCCGGCGTCCTGCAAAAGAACTCCGAGCCTACTGCCTACTTCAAGAACGTCGCCGGCTTTATTAACGCTTTCTTTATCGCCGCATCGACAGCAATGAGCCCAAACATGGCATTCGGTCAGGTAGTGCGGGGACCCGGTCCAGATGGTAAAAAAGGCACCTTCACTGGAATATTAGATTTGCGAGGGATTGTGAAGATCTGCAATGCGATCTGCATCCTCAAGGCGGTAGGGAGCCCGCAGTGGACGAAACATATAGACGAAGCCATGGACGATTGGATGCGCCGGTATCTAAGCTGGTTGACGACCAGCGACCTCGGAAAATCGACAGCGGATAAAGCCAAGTAAGTCCTTTCAAAAGGTTTTGGTCCTCAATGAACTGACATTGCAATAGCAATCACCGCACTTTCTATGCCGCCCAAGTAACCGCCGGGAAGATCCTTATGGGTGATCAGGACGGAGCCATCCAAGCCCTCGACGATTTTTTCCAAGACGCGTATCTGGAACAGATAGCGGCCAGCGGTGAACAACCACTCGAAGCAGTGCGGACAAGACCGTATCACTACCGCTGCTTCAATCTGGAAGCGCTGATTGCAAGTTTTCCTCAATCTCGTGAAATATGTCCTAACCAGGAAGCGTTCAGACTTTAGCCAAGATGGGTGATCAACTGGGAGTAGATTTTTGGACGGCGAAATCGAAATACGGAGCCACTATCAAGGACGCCGTGGATTATTTGATCAAGCAGGACCCAAAGACCGAGGATGTCACTGAAGCCGTCGTGAGTTCCTAGCTTGCCTTGAATGCATTGTGTTGTAAACTGATGTTGGGCTCAGCCGCACGTCGCTGCTGTGGCGGCAGTTTATGGGGACCCCGACGGCAAATACGCTGCATTCTTGGGCAGTACGATGAGCGATTACAAGACACAGCCGTTTTGGTACTATGACCAGCCAGGCGCATTTACGCAAGCTCCTGGAGCTCAGAGGCACAAGAGGGACACCGATGTAGCAAGTGCTGTTCCGTTCGACTGTCCGTTCGATGATGTCCTGCCGAATGGTGAAAGGGGTGCCGAGTTGGACAATGATATCTATGCCTCATGCGTCCAGTTGAAGCCGCTGTACGAGGGCCAGACGCCGGTGAACAATAATCCTGTAGTAGCTGGTTTGTAGGTGAATTTTGGGCTTGCCGTGTACTTTTGGATGAAGTTCGGAGCCAGAGGCTGTGTGATGATGAGACCAAACAAACGCAGTACCAGTGACGACCTTCATCAGCGTCGATACTCTCCTTCCCTTTACCTTCACTATCTGTTGCATTAATGGCCGATTCAGCAGCATCTGGTTCTGTTGACAAGTCCGTTCAAGTAAAACTCGTCCTGCTGGGTACGTCATGCTGCCAATTCTCTCCTTGCTGCGTATCATCTGCGCAATTTGGCTCGCGTCTGGCTTCATTCACTGACTTGGACTTTTAGGCGAGGCTGCAGTCGGCAAATCATCAGTTGTCCTCCGCTTTGTCTGTTTTTTTCTGCGCACACTGTATCGTGGCATTTACCGCCCTCTCTATCTAGGTCTCCAACGAATTCCAAGCCAACAAGGAGCCCACTATCGGCGCTGCATTTCTGACACAGAAATGTCGCCTGGAGGACCGGGTACTGCGATATGAAATTTGGGATACTGCTGGACAGGAGCGGTTCCATTCATTGGCGGTGCGTCCAAATCGATTGGTTTGCGTACTGCTCGTTCCTTATGTGTTGGTGACATCTGCAGCCCATGTACTACCGCAATGCTCAAGCCGCAGTCGTCGTCTACGATGTTACAAAGGCGACGAGTTTGGAGAAAGCCAAGTCCTGGGTGAAGGAGCTTCAGCGACAGGCTAACCCAAACATCGTCATTGCCCTCGCCGGAAACAAGGTGGATCTCGTCCAGGCTTCTGCCTCCTCCCCCGGGACACCCTCTGTGTCCGAATCTGAGGACGAAGCCGATGACGCTACTGCTACACCCGGAGAGACTCCCGGATCTTCTGAGCCTGAGAGCCTGCGGCAAGTCCCCCGGGAAGAGGCCCAGGCTTATGCTACGGAGGCGGGATTACTATTCTTTGAGACTAGTGCCAAGACTGGTGAGGGTATCGTCGACATTTTCACCGAGATTGGTTGGTCACTTTCCTCTGCATGATACGTTTTTTCTCAAGCCTCCTTTCCCCTTTTTAGCCAAGAAGATCCCTATCGAACACATATTAGCAGCGACCCGTGGTGCTGCGGGCCGCCCAGGTGCTGCAGGCGGTCGTGCCGGCTCACAAGCTGAGGGTGGGGTCAATCTTGACAGTACTACTAAACCCAAGGAAGCCTGTAACTGCTGAGCGAGGACAGCATGAGCTTATCGTATATATGCCTTTCCTTTTTTTATTATTGAGCTTTTGACTCCATGGTTTCTTGGATCCAATATTCATACATTTCTCTGTCTGCTACTGTAATCTACAATATGTTTAGTTCGTCGGACGGTCAGATCTTGTTGGGTAAGTGCATGCGAATTTTAATCCACATAAGGTGGCGGTCTGGCTACATTTTCTTGCTGGTGTGTATGATCACCAGGAACGAGGTACGGCGGAGGTGCATGTCCATCCGAAGTTGGATTCTGTCCAGCAGCCGGGGTCGGAGATGGAGGGTTCAGCATGGTGGGTTCCGGAACAGTGTAGGTTGCGAGAGAAGGTGGAGAAGGTGGATGGGGAGGATCGTCGGGGGACCGGAAATCAGAGTCAATTGAAGGCGGTGGATCTGAAGGATCATCTAGAGCTGGCGGAGGTGGTGGGAGCTCTCTTCCTCGAGTATTCTCTTCATGTTGGTCAAGCACTAAACCCAGCACCTCTATGGCCCTGTCCGGTTCGTGTATATCGGCCAATGGCGTCAGATTTGCATCCCTGCTGGCCATTTCGAGGGTGGGAGGGGGTGTGGACGAGCGTTGCATGTCTTCCGAGTGCCCATCGAATTGATGAGCGGCAGAAAAGCCAAATTCGATTCCTTCGCCAACGATGGCAGGCGGTGCATCAGGCTGCAGGACCGATTCGTCATCATCTGGAGGAATGATTATCTCCGTTTCTGATTCCAGGAAAGTAGGCAGCCTCGAAGATGTGGATGCTTCTGCGGCGGATGAAAAGAAGGGCGGAGGCGCGTCTCTTTCTTCGAAAGGCGGCGGCGCCCCACCTGGGAGAGCACTCGGGCCTGCTTCTCCCTCCGAATAATGAGGCACAGAAAAATCTGCATCTTCGTGCCGGACAGTTCTGGCTGGAGGTCGATCATGCTTCTTGCTATATGCCGCTTCCATGGAAGGTGCTATTTCCGGAAGAGGTGCAGGAGGTGCGAGAATGACAACAGGGATGGAGATCGTCGAGATACGCTCCGTGCGAGTCGACATGTCAACGAAGGAAACGAAAATATTGATCTGGAAAGTTACTGAATGAAGCAATGTTAATTGTGTTATGGATGCGCATTCAGCATCGCTTTCGAGATGCCCGTATTCTGGACTAGGTAGATTGATTTGGAAATCCGATGGGGAACCGGAAGGAGAGGGTTGGTGGAGGATAAACCGCAATTGGACGGGTCGCGAGGAGTGGAAACGACAAGAAGCACCTGAGCGGGCGATAATCGTCTTGTAAGAGGAACCTGGAAACAACGGTGACACTGGAGCCTTCGATGAAGACGGTTGAGGCTTGTGAGTGGGAGACGGTGTGATTGCAGTCGAAGGGCCGCTCGAAGGTCCACTACTCGAGGAAACCTCCTCATACGCAGCTTTCTCCTCATCATGATTCACTTCAACAATCCGCAAAAGCTCTACCCTCACGTTCCGAAGTCGGAGGCCCTGATCGACCACCAGCTCCCTCGGAGGGGGAGGTACGGTCACGTACAAAGGAACGACCTCACCAGCGATGAAAGTCGTTCGAGGGACCTGAACTTCGACACGAGTAGGCTCATACAGAGTGTGAGTTTCCGGGGAAACTGCCAGTGTATGCGAATGCGCAGTGTAGCGCCTGGTGTGCACAACGAGGCTTTTTGATACGGGGAGCGAAGATGTGTCCAACGGATGCAAGGTCGCAGTCAACGTGTGCGAGATTGAAGAATGCGGTGTTCTCAACGATTGAGGTGTATCCTCCATTAAGGGAATGGCAAAGAGGAAAGATGAAGGCAAGGCCACCTCGGCTGCGTCAAACGAAGAGAAGAGTTCGATTTCGGAGAATCCGAGTTCAATTTCTCGACGAAAGGCTGTTTCAATGGTACGTAGCGAGACTGTGCTGAAGCCAAATTCAGGCAAAGAGGTGTGAGAAAGAGGAAACGGACTTGCACTCTCGACCAGCGCCCCGCTTCCGTGCCTTTGACCTGGATTTCGCCCTCGACTGCTGCCCTTTCTTCATCTGCACCGAGATATCCCTTTTGAAAATTAATAGCGTCGGAACTCGGGACAATGAGAATTTGGGGATCCAGCATTAAATCCGACGTGGAACTGGTGTCCGACGTGGGGGGTTCATCAGCTTGTTGAGAATAAATGGGGGGCGGAAGGGCGTCCATATTGGAGACGAAGAAAGCGGTCAAGGCGGTCCAAGGACTGCATTACGCAGCTCCCGTAATCACGACTCGGAATCAGACACGTGGGATACTTAGGTTGATTGAATCACAGCAGCGAAACGGGTGTGGACACTCCGACTCTGGAGGAAAGAGATCTCAGGATAGAATGGATTATTTAAATTACGGAAATACATATTACAATTTCTCATTCAACCCTCGAAAGAGAATCCAGCTCACCAAACATCACCCCGTCATCCGAGTTGACTTCGCGCAACATCAATAAATGCAGTGCCAGTTCCCGGTGTCCTCCCAGCAGACCGGTTCCTTTCTCGGTGCCGCTCTCCCCCACCTCTCCGTAACCCATGCCGAAAGACAGCGTCGCGGGGGTAGCCTCGGACGTGTCGAATGAGTCCTCGCAATCGTCCAATAGCTTCATCGCCTCGACAGCCCGCCGGGCAGAAATCGAGAATTGGACCTTTAAGTCATGGTTAGGATTCACGAGGAATCGTTGGATCATCCTGAGCATTATTCCCTTGAACCCCAAACTTCGATCCGATTTGATCTGCTTTTTTAGCTCCGGGGACGAGATAAAGGCCAAAGAGTAGATAGTCATGATGGTTTTCTCCATATAGCTTAACCAGCGTTCCCGCACCACTAGCTGGAAGTCATGGTCAATGACGGGGAGCCGGTGGACCAGAGAATTGAAAAGTAGTCGGATGGAGGCGTCCGGAATCGCCCTGGAAAACACTTTGCGGTTCACGTCCGACTGCACGAGTCGTGTGAAGGTCTCTAGAGCGACATCCGCCAGGAAAGGCGGTTTAATGTTACCGCTAGTCGAACCTGTGAGCTGCAGGCATGCCAGCGGCGAAACAGCTTCTGTCGAATCCACAAGATACGAAGCCAGCAGTTGAAAGATTCGGCTGACTATCCGGAGAGTTGTTTTCGAAGGGGGATCCGAAAAGTGGATGACGCCGGCAAGATGCATCAGTGTATGCATAGTGTCTTTTCGGATAGTGATAAGATCGCCCAAGGAAAGGGCAGATGAAGCGGCAGCGGGTTTACCGTCCTTCGTCGTGATACAGCACACACGAAGCATCAGGTCAAACATTCGCTCTTGTTGTGCCAAGAAACCGCAATTATCGGGAATGAAGGAGAGGTTCCGGATAATGTTAATGATGGTAATGATAATGTTGCCTGGCCGTTGACGCGGGCCGAGGTTGGGGTCTTTCATACCCTGACGTGGCTGGAGACTAGCGAAGGGCTCGCTTTCGAGATCGACCAGCGCATTGACTAGCTCCCTGTGCGTCGTCAGATGATGATCCTCCGAGGAAACCAGGTCCAAAAAGTCTTCAGCTCCGTCGAAAGCCCGCTCTTCTAACAGATCGAGAACTTCTTCGAGAAGCTCCCCGCATTGGACGATTGGGAAGCCAGAGGTAGGCGAGTCGCCACGCATTGTTGACAACAATGTGAACGTTGTCAGAGCGTATGACAGTTCGGTCGAAAGTTGTGAGCGGATGGACATAGTGAGGGCGTCGACGGCGACGGTACCCCAATCGCTAATGTCGCGCAGCGGGCGTCGTAGAGGTGTGGCGATCGTTTCGGCCTCAATAATTTTCATATCTCTGCCGCCGACCGTGTCAATCTCACGGGCTAGTGGAACATATTCGATCTTTCGCCTCGAGGGACGTTGTCGCGGACGTGCGGGCGTCGACATGGCTGCAGGTGCTGAGTTGGCGGGGCCACCAGATGAGGATTGATCTATTCCGTTGGTAGCGGCAGACTATAACGTAACAGTCAGCGAGCATCCCCACAACGCCTAATTACTTACAGAATCTGTGGCTAAAGGTTCTGAGAGAAGGAGTTAGCAGTGCCCAGGAACGGAGGAATGAGAAAGGCATACCAGTTTTTTGCCTGGCCCGCTTGATATCTGCTTCCTCTGATTCTAGCTTTCGCTTTATCCCCTGCTCTTGATCAAGAGCGCTGCCGTCCGACGGCGCCCCATTAGCTTGACCACTCTCGCTACTCTGGTTGGGAGCACTGCCTTGGCTTGCAGACGAAAGACGTCGCGCGGGAGTTTGGGGGACCTGGGACATCGTCGGTCAGTATTCAGAGGCCACGACCAAAGAGCGTGGTGGCCCTACGTTTGTCTGACTGGCACGCTGGGATGCGGTTCCATCGGGCCGAGTAGGGGTTGTCGGAGGTAATCCTTGCATGGATGCCTGCCTTGATGCTTGGGCTGCTTTCCGTTGTTGAGTCTGCACGTTGTTTCTGTACACTTCCTCGAAAGGAAAAAGGATGGCCATATAATATTGTGAGAGCATCTGAGCAACATTGGTCGACCCATTCGGTAGGGGATACTCTTCTGGAAGGTCGAAATGAGGTAGGATGAGTTGCCAGCCGTTGTCCCTGGAAAGCTAGAGTGGCCCGGGTTGAGTGTGCGTCCACAATGCATGACAAATAGAGCATACAGCTGTCCCTCCTCCGTTTTGAAACACCAAGCCCCATAACTTAAATAGATCAATCTCCCTTCCCGCTAACCGGAATGCGCCAACATCAGCTGGCTCCAGTATCTTCCACTGCGTCGTATTTGGGTCGAATGTCGGCGTGTCGATCCCAGTGAGCGCAGGCGGCAGCGGGGTATTCCGCGCGGCCATGATGCGAGCCAGGCCATTGAGGAAACCGACTTGGCGCTGCTTGACTGGCTGACCGGGGTTGCGTGCTGCGGCGTTTAGATGGGCCATTGCAGGATCGAGGAAAGAGTTCATGCCGGGATTGGCGCCCTGGGGGAGGCCCTGGGTGTTCGGCAGGGAGAAACTGGGATGTCCAGCTGCAGGATCATGGGTGGGATTAATTCCGCCGAGATATGGCCCCGAACTTGTTCCGCCACCTATTGAAGCCCGCGACCTGACCTGATTCGCGGCATTAATGGCGGCCATTTGCTTTGCCTGCGCGGGGTCCAAGTTGAAGTACGCCGGTGAATCGAACGCGGAATTTGACATGAAGGTTTCGAGTTGATGTTGGCTCGGCTGCTGCCTGATATGCCCATTTTGTGGTCTATCGAGGAACTGTTCAAAGGCGACTAGAAACACGATATACACATCGGCTTACAACATTTTATCCGTACAACGATTCCTCTTTCGCGGGCAACAGCGGCGGGAAAAATCAGTTCAGAACTGTTCTTGGTCAACACAACCAAATCCAACTTGCGGAAATCCTCTCGCATCACGGTGGCTCGCTTTTCTGCCCCAAAAAATACACTAGCTAGCTTTCTCTCAGTCTTTGCCTCCGCTGACCCTCGCCGCATTCAATAAGATTTTGCGCTCGCAACCAGCATTTTTGCTTAAAATGTGACTGTGACGCGCGGTGATGGTGTGACTCTTTTTCTTTCTTCCTGCCATGTCTGAAATCGACGATATTTTTGCCAAGCGGCCCGTCGCCTCCACTTCTGCCATCGTTCCCCCGAAGAAGAAGCAGAAAACGAAAGAAAAGACGACAGAGAAAAGTGCATCTGTAGCGTCGTCGAAAAAGCGGCCTGCTCCTGAGACCATCATCGACCCATCGTCCATTCGCGCCCCTCCTCCGAAAAAGCCCAAAGTAGATAAGCCACCCATCGCTGTTGCCGCTGATAAGGAGGATACGGAGAGATTCAAGGATTCGAGAGGCTCTGGACCGCGTATGTTCTTGCGTTGTATCACGATTTTATTTTATTTTAACCAACCTTTCCTCAGGGCGGAAAACAGAAGAAGGATGGTCCATTTACAAAGAGGATGAGCTTGGTATCAGTAATGACGGTGGAGGTGTGCTGCATGTTTTTCCGCTTTCCGCCACTCATTTTACCAAGACACCCCTCTTTGTCCGTTTGATTGTGATTGCTGTGAGTATTCCTCAATATCGGGATTTGCACATGCTGATGCTTGAACAGGTTTCTGACATTCTGGAAACTCCCCTTTTTTTTTGGATCTTCTGTTTTCCTGTGAGTTTTGTCACTCGGTGTGAACGGCTCTTTCGAAGCCTCACAAACCGCTTCGATGCAATGGTTTGTAGAGGTCAATGTGTAGCCAACATTGATGCTCCGTTCGTTTTTCTTCTTTCGAGTATCCACTCTTTTGGGGACGAGATTGTGCGCTGTTGCGCCTGGATGGTTACATATTGTTTTTGCATTTATATAATACTTTAATCGTCGTCGTCGTCATCGTCGTAATCCACTAAACGGCCTGCGAGTTCGTCTCCGAACGGGTCTCCGTCAGTCATCGCCTTTTGCACGTCAACAGCCTTTCTGTTCCTCTTTTCCTCAACCTTCCTTTCTTCCTCTGCTTTCTTGGCCAGATACGCCTTGCTTCCGACGACCTTTTCTGGGTTTTTGCACAACTTGAGGCGTAGGTCCACTCCCCGCACCGATTCGACATCAACGGGTCGAGCTGCAGCCTCGATGAGAGTCCTGATTGCCCCGAGCGTGGTCTGTAACATTGACAGGCTCGGAGAGCCGGGGGGAAACTTGAATTCAGCCCACTCGGCAGCGAGTTCAGGAGAAGCCATGGATAAAGAGGCGAGGGCTATTTGCGACGGTGTGTAGATGAGTTCTGCGTCGGAGAGGCGAGAAGCTCGGACATGTCGCAGAGCTGCATCGTAGACTTCGCTTTGCGAGGCTGCTCGATTTGGCGGAGCGTCGGGAAGGTTCTGAATAATGTGAACCTCCATCTTTGACCCGCGTTTAAAAAATTACCTGGAGGTCCAGCCAAATGCCCCACAGAGCTCTATGAGCATGCCAGACCGCGAATTCGAACCCGAGACTCTGGGCCACAAGGAACTCCAGATCGAGGACATCCGAAGGATTGGTCTTTGGAATATTGTTCGTGTACGCCTCTAATGAGATTGGGTTGTTTGTCGTTTTCGTAGCAAGGAACAGGGCGGTTAGCCTGGACGGCCAGAGAATTATCGTGAGCGTTCACGGGCCCGGCAAAAAAATACATACATCACATTTTTTGGATGCCAGTCCATAACCGTGTTCTTCAGATAGAAACGCTTCAGATAACTAACGGCGGTCGCTTCGACCTCTTCCGGAAAGCGGAAAAAACCACAAAGTTGTGTGATTTTAGACACGTATAGTCGAACGAGGAGAAGTTCTTCGTCCGGTGTCAAGAACGAGACAGCTGAGGAGGATCCTGGCTAGTCCACTGAGCAAATGGCATGCAGCTCTCGGCCATTGAACGCTACCTCGTCGGCCTCAAATGTGTTTCGGATGACAGCAACGGCGGCGGCATTCAGAGAGGATCGTACTTTTGCAAGGCTCTGAGAGGAATATCTCCAGTTCTTAAACTGAGTGCTAGCTTCGTAAAGAGGTGTTTTGGAGGCAGCCATCGTGGCGGTGTGAGATCATCAATCCGTTTTCGATCTGTTCGTCAATTACTACCGATGCCTCCGAGGTCTCACCGAATGTTTAACGCCTTAACTTTTTCTCTCTCCACCACCACCAGTCTTGTGCAATGCTCGAGGTCCTAATTCGTCGCTCTTTTTTCTCCTTGGTTCCTTTCGTCGCTCTCTTCTCACATCTTGTTACTGCACAAACTCTTGTAAATGGGCAATTGTTCACCACTGGGCTCGCAATAATTGACAGCCCAGCTTCCGGAAAGTCAGGCCAATTTCACAGCCCACTTTGTGTGACAGATACTAACGGTATCATTACTTAGTCCTGGCCACGCTGGATCATCTAGTCAGGCTCTCAAAAACAATCATGTCTCCAAATGTTAACCGTTACTTGACATAGTTCCCATCGCCATAGACGTCTCCGGCGACGGAAAGCTCCCGAGCGCTGCCAGTCTTCCCGGCTCGGGTCTTTCTACAAGCTACCAGTTGCTGGAGATATACCTCGTCTCGTCAGAGACAAATATCAATATGACAGTCTCTTCGGGCCCAGGTCTCCTCACCAACGAGACCGGCAGTACCGTCAAGCATGATAATTGGATAATACCCACGTGTGTACCCGCTGGGAATTACAACGTGCGAATCCAACCAACACGTCCATTTCGAGCGGCTGCTGAAGAGTCTTTCTAGCTGACATTCTACGAAACCTCGACCTACAATGGCCAAGGAATCTTTACTATTACACCGATTCCTATCCCAATATCGAACGGTAGTCCTTCTGGACAATGCACGGACCTGAACACTCTTCAAGCCCAGCCTCAAAATTCGAGTTCTCTTACCCAGTCACCTTTCATTTCTACCACAGCGTCGTCGCCGCCGCCAGCCTCGGGGACGGCTGCAGTATTCGGCACCGGTCCTTCCGTGACGCTTACAGTGCTAACCGCTTTCTTGTTTTTTTTCTTTTGAATCCTGGTTTTACATGGTTTAGAAATAACATAGTAAACTCTCACGGGACCGCGCCGGAATATACCTACCTACCTACCTCTCGGCGGCATACCCCTGTATCGTATCGGTAAAATATTGCAGGTTGACGGCCGAAGCTGAAAATTCAGTGGTGCGACATAGAAGGGCTGTGAGACCGATTGTGCAGGCTTGAGAGGTAAATTTTGCCAGAGGTGAAAAGATTTTAAAGAGATTCAAGACAATTTTGGGAGCTGGAACTCGGTGTTTGCGTGGGCGAACAATCCATGATATTTTCGGAGGTGTGGTGAAGTTGCTGCCGTCCCTGGGCGGGCGGTTAGAATAGAGAGCAACATGCTTGCTGAAGGAAATGCTTGAGGATCATAAGCTTCGTCTAATTTTCTTTAGCGCGTTGGTGAAGCGCGACGACGTATCGCCGAACAGAGATGGTGCGACACCGTTGTCGGATGCACGGAAACCCGTTGCCCGCTGAATCCGTGTCCGCGATGATGGCGGTCTGCCAGCGGCTCGTCCATCCAAAACATGGGCTTCACCAGCGGGTCGACGCCAAAGTACCACAGGGTACCACGCTGCGGCTGTTGGAATCAACGTTCCTCGGTTATTTAACGACCACACAAAACGTCGCAACCTCACACCTCGCATCTCTACTATGCCGCACAATGCCCGGCCTGCCCAAAAAGGGTTCGCCGGCAGCATGGGCCCGTTTCGGCGTTGACGGTCGCGTTTGAGTGCCAACAGTGTGATCTCCATCTACTTACTTAGTGTCATGAACGAGAAAGCTGGGGACAAGCAGTTCGCTGCGAAAAGGGTCGGTTGGAGGCTGAGATGGTCGGGGGGAAGCCCAAGGATCGAAGTTTTGGTAAGAGGGGCAAGCCTAAATGAACGGAGCCGAAGCGTTCTTGTTCCTGACAGTGTGTGGCGGTACACTGTCAGAGGCAACGGCCTAAATCAGTTCCTCAAATGCAACCGATCGGATATCCGTGACGGTGTGTCTCTTCCTCCGCAGACCAAGCGCAGACCACCCATTTCGTGCGTGCAATGCTGAAGGTGCTGGTCCACCTTCACCGGTCCTTTCTACGGCGACGGCTTCTTCTCTTCTTCGTTACTTCCTTTGCTCTTTTCTCACATGTTGCTGGACAATCACTCGTAAATGGGCAAATGTACACCGATGGGCTGGCCATAATTGACAGTCCGAGTCCCTCGAAGTCAGTCCAATTCCGTCCAACTCAGCGTATGCATATTAACCGTGCTGTTTCCCAGTCCTGGCCATGCCGGATCACCCAGTCAGGCTTTCTAAACCAGAGTGTCTCCAGATGTTAACCCGAATCCAGTTTCCATCGCCATAGATGTGTCCGGCAATGGAAATTTACCCAGCGCGGCCAGTCTTCCTGGCTCAGGTCTTTCGACGAGCTACCAGCTGCTGGAGATCTACCTCGTCTCCGCACAGGCAAATATCAACATGACGGTGTCTTCGGGCCCAGGTCTCCTCACTGGCGAAAGCGGCAGTACTGTTAAACATCTTAATTGGCCAATACCCTCCTGCATACCCGCTGGCGATTACAACGTGAGAAAACAGTAGACGCGTCCGTTCCGAATTTTAGCTGAAGAGTCGTCGTCTAGTTGACATTCTACGAAAGCTCCCTTTTCAATGGCCAAGGAATCTTTACCATTACACCAATTCTCATCCCAATATCCAACCCCAACCCGTCTGGACAATGCACAAACCTGAACTCTCTTCAAGCACAACCTCAGAGTTCGAGCCCTCTCGTTGAATCACCTTTTCTTGTTCCGCCCCGCCACCGCCAGGTTCAGTATCCAGCTCAGATTCAGCATCCAGCTCAGGTTCAGCATCCAGCTCAGGTTCAGCATCCAGCTCAGCGTCACCCTCAAGGATCGCTACAGTTTTCAACCCTCCCTCCGTGACGATTACTTTGACCCTTTCTAACGGGATACTCAACCTGCCCACGATCACAGGCCAGCTCTCATTATTCAGGGTCAGAGATCGATCCTAACAAATTTATAGTCACCGCCCAACCCAGTCCGACCACAGGTCAGTTTTCATCGGTTTCGATCCAGAATTCCAGCTGAACCTCGAACTCGCAGTCGTCGTTATTTCCATGGCCACAGTCACCGAAACCAACCAAGGGATAGTCACCACGTGAGTAGCGATTTCATTCTTTGCGCAGCAGGGATAACCCTTGTTCAGCTACACGCAAACATCCACTATCACGACGGTCGTCACTCCGAGCAGTCAGCCGGACAATTCGGATAATAATTCTGGGTTTCTCCCAGTAAATGCAGGGTCCCAACTAACGAGTTTCGCTCCGCTGTCTTTATTTTTTGCTGCCTGGTCACTATCTTGTGTACTCTTGTACTCGCGTATGTTTTAGGCAACCTGTAGCTACCGATTTCGGGGTGAGCGACTGTTAGCGACTGTCGGAGTCGCGTTACACTCGATGTGACCTGTCGTGTTCGTGACCATATGTGAAAAACACGTACCGGTAATAAGTACGTGACGCGCTCTTTGTCTCTCTCCAGCGCTACCTTGAAAATAAAACGGAGCGCAAGTCAGATGTCTCCACCTGTGATCTTGAATCTGAGACTTCGTTCAAGGAGAACGACGCGGGAAGTCGCGTCGACGAAGAAAAAGGTGCGCGTCGATGATAAAGCCACATTACCTGGTGGCAATATGGAACTCGAAACCAATGCCGATGTATGACTCACGCGTCCTATGCATGCAGACGTATAGGGCAGTATCCATGTATGGGACGATGCGTTGACCGGTATGGTACTTGTCCCAATGCTCACTATTCGACCGTGACTCGCATGGGGAAGTTCGTAGGAAGACCAGGGCTCTGCAAAGCACTCCAGGGTGGAAGATGCGGCGCGTGTCCCTCCTGTCGCGACTACGAGTCCTCTATTGAATACTCCTCGGGTTTCTCCCACTGGCTTCAAGAAATCAGGGGAATCAACTCCAACTCTTACAAGCGCTTCAATATGTCGCAACACTGCAGCAGCAAGCACGACGGAGCCGCGAATGGCACCTACTACGCCGCGTATGTTTTTCTCCAGATGTGATCGGTCTGCGTTTCTAAATATTACTCTTGTGTACTTTGAGAAAAACAAATCCGCAGGGCGCCAGAAGAATCAAGCCGAAAACCGAGGCGGCTTAGTCTTGGAGGACAGACACAGTGTTTGGGTCCGGGTCCAGCATGAACAGTATAAACCTCCGAGTAAACTAATATTACGCCTCTGCTCGTTCGTTTTTCCATACTGAAATCCAATCCACTATTCTTGCAACGTTCGCTTCCAGGTCCTCCGTGGATTCGCTTTTGAGCTCAACGACAATTTCTGGAGGGTACGACGCCCTGGCCTCCTCCAGAACAACTTGCATTATTTCTGCTTCGTTATTTTCCTGAATTTTCTTTAGCGCATAGTTTCTGCAACCATATCAACGACTCTGAGAAGTAACATAAAGCAACGGCCAACCGCTTTTCCAGCCGTTCCCATAGCCGGGAATGATCACATCGTAGTACGACCACCAAATCTGCCCATCGTTCAGGGAACGCTTCGCAGGTGTGCCAGTCAAGGATGACGCCTCCACTGGCGACCAATGGCTCCAGTTCGTCCAACAGCTGTTCCACGTGAGCCGGATATCGTGTCTAACCCCGAGATGACCCCGACCTTGTCTTCATCCACCGTATAACTCTGCCATTCTTCATCAAACTCTTCGTACCATCCCTTTTCCTTGACCCATTCGCCGACGTTGATGTGCCTCAACGGAACTGGAGACTCGTCGACCAGAAGTTGGGCATGGGTGGACTTTCCTGTTCCCGGTGTGCCGGTGATGATTATGACTGGTCCTGGAGACATTGCGCGATCAAGCGAGAAAAAAATGATGGAACACGTGACCACTTGGTTAACGAAGGCGACTAACGGACAGATGAACAACTTGGCAAAACGCGGGGAAGTAAGTACAAGATCACAGATTGGATCCGATTCTGATCCTTGCATGTCTCCGCAAGACACTCCTTAGTTGTAAATGAAATTCTAGATTGACGTGTGTGAAAGGAAGCAACGATCGCGACGGTGCGACTTGCGGGTCGTCAACACCAGTCTCTAGTCCTCTTCCTTTCATCCAGCTGGCCCAGCGCCGACAGTATGAGCATCTCCTACCGCGGTGCTCTCTGATTTTACTTTCGATTCATTCTCGCTTTTGGTTTGCTCCCGTGTACGAAGATCATGGCCGCCTCCACGACGTGGCAACAGGGCCCATCCCCAGCATCAGCAACCCAGCCCACAGTCGCTTCTAGTTCTCAACTGCTTGAGCCTCGCATAACCCCTTCGCCCTCTTGCTGCGAGCAACCCGCGGTCGCGATTGAACTCTTCACCGTCGTTCCCATACAGAACTACGCTCGTTTTTATACTACCCCCATTGCAGAATTTCACCCGACCTATCTCGCCCTGCCCGATGGCTCTCTTGTCACCCCCCCTTTCATGGACGATCTGGCTAGATCCTACCTGAGCTTGCTGGTAACCGCTATCCTCGCGACCCTCTTTTTGCGGAATGTCATTGTATCTTTCGACTACCTTCGCCGGGCCAAAATGAAACGGAGAGTCTTGTTCTATCTCTTATTGAGCAGCCAACTCCTTTCTGTGCGTTGTTCCCTTGGAAATGTGATTATATTTCTGTGCTGAATTTTATTTAGGTGGGTCTTGCGCCGGTACTTGCTTCTTACTTCAGCTCGAGCCTCGACTGCACGAAGTGTGTTCCCCGCTTTCTCAATCTATAACACGTTGCTGAGTTTCTTCAGGGTATTGGCCGTGGCGTCCACCACGACCGGAATATCTCTGGCAATACTCGTTGGTGTTTTCCCTTGCCTGTTTACAACATCGCTCACACTCGCAACAGATGACGGGCGTTCTCGGTCTGAAAGCATATCGCTGCTTGGATAGTTCCCGCCTCGTTCTACTCGTCTTGGTCACGTTCTTTTTCGCTTCTTCGACATTCCTGGTCCTGCAACTGGGCAGCACACATGGAGAGCGCAGGCTTTCTGGTATGTCAGGTCACGGCAATGCCCTAGCGACTGTGCTTAACTTCGGCTTAGGTGGTTGTTTCAGTGTTTCTCACAATCCGCGATTCATCCGGATTTACGTTCTGATCCAGTTGGCTCACTCGGCTTTTATATGCTGCTGCTGTGCGCAGTTTCGTCTTTGATCGTTGCAAAACCCTTATTCCTTCTCAGTCTTTTATGCCGTCTGGACCTCGCGTGCTTCCCCGACCGCTCGGGGACGTTTATCAGTCCGTGTGACGCTAGTCGACTTTCCCGATGTTGAATTCGACAAGCCCACTCGACGGACATGGTGGGAGCAATTGCGGGGACTCGGGAATAATCCTGCAAGTCTTCCGGCTCTCGATATACCCGGTGGCGCTGCTCGTCGAGACTCTTCGTCCGACATTCCTCATTCCTTCAGCAGCAAAGAGCAATCTGCGCCCGCTCGGTTTCGAAGACCCGCGGGAAGTGACACCTTTAATTTGTCGCGCCGTCGAGTCTCGGACCCCATCCTCGTGCAACCTTTAAACCCTGTGGTGGAAGTGAGGGAGCCCGGTGCTTCTTACAACACACCAACTTCGCTATCACGGCTCATACCGCGAATGGAGTTATTCCACAAGGTCATGAAGGACGAGGTTCGCTCATGCCACAGTTTTTCCTGGTATCGTTTGCTCATTATCCGATAGCTATGCTACACCACCACTATCACGGTGACCACCGTCATTCTTGCCCTTTTACTCGTTTTCGGGGTCAACTTTGAAAATGGTCTGGACATGATAGGCTGGGTGGCCACCAATTGTAAGTTTTTTATTTCGCAAATCGTTGCCTATTGACAAAACTTCTCCAGGGGCCATCATTTCCCTACTCGTGATTCACAGTTTCGGCAGAGTGGTTCGTCGGCATGAGCAGGATGCCCTATTCCAGCATCCCTCTGCTTGGTGGCCAGAGCGTGATACGAATCATCGCAGCCCCTACTCGAGACCCACGTTTTCTCGATCCCCGCTGAGGGTTCGGGTCCCCGACGACCCCTTCAGCGACGCTAGGGGCATCAGGGAATCCATAACTTCTTGGAATTCTGAGTTTTCTGATTCCCCTTTGTCGCCATCCCCAGTTGCATCTATGCGCGACCGAAGACCCAGTCTACCTTCACCTTTTTCTGATCTTCCGAGCAATCGAAACACGCTTCTCGACTTGGGTATTCCCGATGATACAGATCCCGCTGTTCGTTCGTCCTACAATAGTTGGCGAACCGGCGCAGCTGCTAGTCGGTTATCTGGCACCAGTATTACAGACGAAAAGACTGTAAAATATGGTTCATGACTTTGTTTGATAGTTAATGTGTAACAAAACAAGATCCGCTTCATGTATTAACTAGCTCTGAGGTGAAATTCAATTTTTCGCGGTCTTTTGAAGGAGAAAAAGTAAACGAGTCGCCGATGACTGATTCTATATTGGGCGTTACTGTGATGGTCACACTCGCTTCCACTAACTCACGCGTCCTTGTTCATGGACATCGAAGACGAGGTTGTTAGCAGCATTCCCATTCGTTTCTCCAATGCGCTCTCCCCAAAAATCCAGATTCACCAGTTCCCTCTTTTGACACGTCCACTTCAAGTTCCGCCGTCCGCTGCTGCAAGTGGTAAACGGATTGCTGCGCGCATCAAACCCAACGTTCCTCGACTAGAGATCCACGTCCCGTCGGACACCCGAGCTGAGGTGTGGAACAGCGACCGTGGTCGAGATTTGGGTGCAGCCCGCGTCGACGATGACCGCGAAAAAAATCAAGAGTCCAAAAGCAAGGGCAGGGAAGGCGACGAGCCGCGCTTAAGCGAAGTAAGGATGCGGAGTGAACAAATTCAACAAAAAGGTTCTCATATGCTGGGGATAGTCCGCGATGGTAAGCTCCAACGCTTTCAGTTTTCTTTTCGATGGTCAAAGTACGTCTAGGTCAGTTACATCTCCACCCCATTAGCGAGACGCACCAGCTGCGTCCTACTCTGACGTATCTGGATATCCTTTCACGGAAAAACAAACGATCTCGGGCGGGCGGTGGCTCCGATTCCGACTCGGACGATGGCCCGCCCCCAGACCCGGATGAGCCTGCACCTCCGCCCCCGCCGAAAAAGGAGAAAAAGCCCTCTGGGGAAGCCCGCGAGGTCCAGGTCACAGCACGGAAATCGGAAGACAAGGGAGGTGTCCAACCGGTACACGGTGGACTCTCAGTGGCGAGGAGAGAGATGCTCATTGCAATTCGTGCCGAGGAAGATGAAGGATGGCAAGATCTCGAATTTTGCGACGTGACTGTGCGCAGATCTCACCCTTGCAACCGTGCTCCCTCTCACCCCTTCATCAGACTGTCGAGTCAGAGACGACCTTTGAAGGGATTTTCTCGCAGAGTGACCATGTTTTAGAAACGAAAACGGATGTAACGGCATTCCTCAAAGATATAGCGGGACTATGATGTATTTTGCGGTAACGCACGAGACCACCGTTCACATTTTTGTTGTACACTTTGCCAGTTGTTATTCAAGTCGTTATTGAAGTTTTTTCAAACGCGTATGCCGTAAACGTGACCGGACGCGTCAAATCTGTCACAAAGGATCCTATCTCAGTGTCTTTGTTTCTCTCCTCAATATGCAATTTGAAGTGAAGGTGACTGCCTTTGGCTTGTATGTTTCAGCTGTCTCTGCAATTTTGGCTTACTTATCCGCACCGTGTGCAGTGAAGGGCGGCATGTCAAGATAAAGATGAAGTCGGTGATGCCTTCGAGTGATTCGAGCAACGGGCCGGGTCTGCAGACCTGGATGACAGAATTTGTGCGTACCCTCGCTATGGATGTCAAGCACTCGGGAAAATGGCTCTGCTCTCAATGCGGTGAGAAGCATGAATCCCTGAATTGGGCTTCTAATGTTGCTCTTATACTCAGGCAAGCCTGCTCGCGAACTTCAGCTTGAAGTTCTCTCGTGGTTGCACCTTTCAGAGCCACTGCTGGTCTTCTATGTGAGCCAGATACTTTCAAAGCCAAAGCATCATTTCAAAGTTAATCTTTATTAGGTTCACCAGCTTTGTGAGAACAAGGATGGCCCCTGTGACCGAGCCGCCAAAGCTGACAGCAATGTCTGGCGTAGAGATTCGGGGTTTCCTCCAAACCCTCCGAATTCCACTCGCAACATTAATCCGATTATTCAGCCGCTATCCAGAAGTTGTGCTCGCTGCCACCGAGATCCGTTCGAGGCACCCGAAGCGAAACTTAAGCGTTGTGGGAGGTGCAAAGTGATCAGGTGAGCTAATTATCAGTCTCAAAGGTGCTTCTAACAGCTTCCTCTCAGATATTGCAGGTAGATTTGACACGAAGCCGCATATCCAGACGCTTTTGAATCTTTCTTCGTTCCTAGCGTTGAATGTCAGACGGCTGATTACAAGCGGCACAAGAATGTAAGCAGATGCTGCTTCATCCCGACTGCAGCTGGCACTTACTATATTTAAAGATCTGCAAGTCTATTGTCGACGTTGAATATGGGAAGTGGGCTGCTGATGATCGCGATTGATGCCATGTAAACGACGGACAAAGCTGACTTGGAGCGTAGTGGCTATCGTGTAGTAACGATGTATCGGGTAGATTTGAAGCTGTAGGACACGATAAAAATTCGCGACATTGAATCTTGACGCGACGAGACGCGCCGGGTGATGGCACGCCAAGGTTACGTCAAGATCAATTCCCGCCTTAGGACTTTCTTACACCTCTTTGTGAGACCTATCGACTATTTTCCGACTCGAAAGGCTTGATGCCGCAATCTGAGAGTCCCATTGTGGCTGCATCTACCCCATGTATTGGATCTCGGGATGAAAGCGGGTTTGTACCGATTTCCGACGCCATAGAGCAGATTCGTCGGCTTGAACTACTAGACCTAGAGACGATAGTGAAGGTAAATGCAGGGTGTGATATTCTGTGACTTAATTCACAACACCAGGATACCACCGTTCACCACACTATTTCCTTGGCATCGAGCGGAATTTTCAACTTTTTAGATTCCGTTCTTCAAGAACGGGAAAATTCGCCTCAGAGACTGACGATCTTTGGGAAACTTTGTACGCCTATCCTTCGCATAATGCTGAGCTAGTACTAAGCCATGTGTTGCAGTCGACGTAACATTTCTTACAGTTCTGTTTGAGCAAAGAAAAATATTCCACAGGATTGCTGCACAGTCATTTGCGACTGAGCCTGGATCATCTGTCGCCGTTATATGCTGGGTAGATAGTATTCTCCACAAACTAGGCGATGTTACTATTGCAGTAGCAAGCGGAATCTCTTCAGACCTTACAACCCCACTTTTGCCCGGATCCACCCAATTCAGAGCGGAAGACGGTCTCCGGGCGGCCTCTCAACTTCCTTGTTGGTCCATATTGTTTCACCTCGGCTTGAAACTTACTTTCCCTTCAGCAAACTGGTCCTCGGTTGCGGGACTGATCGCTTCCGACCAGGCATCTCCTGCCGCCAAACGTCTCGCACTGCGTCTGACCTTCGCCGCATTCATACTAAGACCGTGTCTGTATCCAGAGAGTGAACATAGTATCCCGTGCGGTACTCTTGAAGTCCTGGATCGCTGTCTTGATCAAACTCGCGGAACGACATTTTCTGCTAGTCGCGTTGGCGATCAGCTTGCTATTCAAGAACGTCTAAATTTTGCCATGATCGTCTCGTTATATGCAGTAAACTCACCTTCCTCTTTACTGTTTGTTCGATTGATAGTTTGCTAGGCTGCTGACCGTGAACAGCGGAATGGATCACAGATACGACCACGTAGTCTTGGATGCCTTCTCGACATCCTACAAGATGTTTTACATCCCAATGAACCGGTATCCTCCTTGCAATTTGCTTCTCCACCTGAAGATTTGGACCCTGCACAAATGGTACTTTTGCGCTGGGGAGATACAGTATCTTGGTGCTGGGAGACTTGGGACGATCATCGTGTTGCCAACGCGGAGAGCATCGTTTTCTTGGTGAGTTGTGTCTTCTTGAATGACCGACAAACAGCAAACATCATACAGACCTCGATGTGGCTTGCTCACTCAAACGTGCATTGCCCGTCACATGACGTCAATGTTCATTCTGCAGCTTCTTCTACTGCTTCAAGTATTGCAATCTTGGTAAACAGGTAATCCTCGCAATTCTCGTCTTGACTATCAACATTGTAGCGGGTGCTTCACCAAGTTGTACTGTCACTGTCTACGGTTTCCCCAGCAGCCGGTCCCCCGTCGGTATCGATGGCTGTAACTTCTCAAGCATGTTCATACGCCGTAAATTCGATGAAGCACCTGTTATGCGGTCAGAAAGAGGACGAACGCTGGATTGTCTCCGGCTTGTGCAAATATCTCTTTAGTCTCTTCGTTCTCCTTGCGGCAGAGAATGACGAAGGGCTTAGCGGTAGAACTTGGCTCGTCGATGTGATTCCCTCTAACTTCGTTTGCAGTTGACGATTGTATTCTCGAAGCATTAAGTCTAGTTGATGCAGAAACATTGCATATATGCTTGGTGCATGTTCAGCAAGATCACACGGTTCGCTTTACTACACGACTTCATGAACGTCAGTCCGCTCCATAACTCATAATTTTGGGTATTGATATTTTCTCACAGGCCTCATTCGTGTCCAGACTTTTACCTCGACGTAAGAACTATCTAGCTTTACGTGTCCTGCTTCTGACCTTGCCAGACAAGTCTGGCGCAAACACAGATACCCAAAATTGATCTCGTAAGGTCGACACTCAACTTCGCTGCCATTATCTGGTTTAGTCAGACGCGCGGATGTCTCTTGCGAGAATCAGTCTCCCCCGTGCTGTCTGATGTTGCTGAATTCTTGATACAACAAGGCTCCCCCGGCTTAGCATGCAAAATCCTTGGCGATGCCATCCTCACCGCCTCCTCGGCAGCAAGAAAAGATCCCTCGATCACTGACGAAAATCGAGAATCCCTCTGGCAGTTTGCAATTTCATCACTTCCGTCTGAACTGAGCATTGCATGTAAGCTTATACCTGGAATGTGGAGCTTTTTCAAACGTCTCATTTCAATTAGCCAGTCTTGCGGACTACATTATCACATCCGAATGCCTCTGTAATTCCTTGTATTGCGCTGAAGCCTGGAGGTATCTCGGCGATATACTATTACTTATTCTCAAGCACCATTATATCGGAGAACAGGAACCTCTGGCGTTGCTTACATGCCCGACTATATGCGGGGCCATGATACGACTCCTCCGAGCTGACACCGCCTCCAGTGAGCCAAGCACCAGTTCGTGAATCTGAACTGACGGCGTTCAACTTTAGCGCAGTTCATGCTCTCTACACCGTTCACATTGAACCTATGTGCAGACTTGAAGAGTGCGTGTGGGGGAGACGGAAGTGGGGACTCGGAGTACTTTGTTTTTTTGAAGGAGAGGTTAAATACCATCGGACCTCGTTTATTGAACCACGTGAGTTCAGCTCCATGTTATTCTAGACTGTCGTATGCTGAAACTGTCGCGAGATTCGGTGCCGCTTGGCACAAAGAGCTCCAGAGACGCCCGCAGAAGTCTGTTGCTCTTGCGGCTGATAATATCACCATCTAACCTGTTGCAGGAGCTCCCCATGCGACTTCTATTCTATCGTATGTACGGCTTGTCCCACCTGGTGTTTGTTCCGGATATGTAGAGTGGGTTTTAGTGCGGCCTTGCGGTGGATTCGTAGTTACCTAATTGGGATTGGGTGATTTTGCCCGACTCGGATGACGCACGTGGAATCGGAACCTTGTCTTTTGCCTATTGTCTGCAGCATAGACAATGGCCTCTGTGCGTCTGAAGCACCACCGCCGGTCTCATTCCGCCTCATCTTCTCCGATTCCTCGTCGATCCCCTGGGGACTCATGGCGCGCTGCAACCAAAAGAGCGCATCCTCAGCCATTCGACTCTGCGAGTGAACTCTCATCTCAGAAGTGGAACGTCGATTTGTGGCGAAGAGGTAAACGCAGACGGACGGTACGCCCTGTTTTGCCACTCTGTTTTCCTCTTCTCACGGCGACGCAGACGGATTCGGACTCGATGGATGTGGATTTTGGCCGGCCCTCTTTTTCTAGTCCTATTCCTATGCCTGCCGCACCTCCTACCCCGGCCTTCGCTGCTACATCGGCGGATTTTCATCTCTTCCCGAAAAATAATTGCACAAAGGACCGAAAACGTCGTGCCACCCACCGCGCTGAATCCCCCATTGATCTGGACTCCACAAATGCGCGGACGGAAGATTTGACGCGGCTCCGGTCTGATGCATTTTGGCAACTGCAGAGAAGTGTGGAAGAGAATGGAGAGGGATTCGTGCAGAGCATGCGGGTGTACGAGACGCGGAGATCACGATCCAGTGCCATTGCACTGAAGGTGAAAGAGGCCCAACGGCGGGGTCGACGACGATCTCCCGTCCGCACCCCCGTTACCAGCGTTCCAGACGACTCGGATGACGAAGACGATGTGCAGATTTTTGCTGGGGAACCTGCAAACTCCAATTTCATAAACCGAGGGAAACAGAGAGCTTTTTCTGTCGGAGTGGTCGAAGAAAAGCCCCACCACCCGTCGATTTTCCATCGGAGCGACCGGTGTTCATCACCCAGTGCCACCTGCGACTCTCGCTCCTCCATGTATCTGTCGGACGACGATGGGTTCCACATCCCGGCACCAAATATCGAACTGTCTCCTGCACTTTCACATACGCTCACACATTCAGGCAACTCGTCGCTCACTTCTCTCACACTCCCTCCTCCATTTGCGCCCAAGGCGGTATCGGCGTCGTCGCGATCTGAAAAAGCAATTGCCGCACTGAGCCTCGCCATGGCAAACGGCGCCGGCGGCTTGGACGACTATGAGGCCCTACGCTCACTCCACACATTGTCTCCTGACAACTGCCAGGTCGGCGAAATGTGGCACTAGTGTGCTTTTTTTTTCTTGGTCAAATTACATGGAACGAACTGTATCGTAGCTAGATCTCATATTTTGTAAAACATAGCAGTAATGGCGCCCCAGCCTTGTGGCAAATTGTAACTTAACCTTGACAACATGACCCGCTTGGATTAACTGTGCCAGACTGCCTTTGGGAGTCGAGAGAGTGTTGAAACTCTACAGTTCCGGGCCGATGGACCGCTTTGCGTCTGTTTGATGGGCTCAGTATTTGCCTCTCTTTGGATCGCAAGGCTTCATCGACGGCACTTGTACATTGCCCCGCTCTAGACGCGTTCCGGCCTCCCGAAGTCGAGAAAAAGAGAAATATATGAACGCCAGAAAACGCCCTGGTGCTTCCCTTCACCGCCCGCCCGCGAAACAGCCTCGTCTTACTATGCGAGCGCCCGATGGAGGCAATCCCAGCCCCGGTGGCAACCCTGCCAACGCCAACGACCGTCTTCGCGCTCGCTGGGTCGCTCATTTCGCAGCTGGCCTGAAAAATGGCTGGTCTTTCGCTCAAGGAACGGTTGAACTTGTGGTCGAGACTCTATTTCCTCCTCGTACGCGTTCTGTTTCCTCTTGCTAACTCTGCTCACCCCGTCCAGCGGCGGCGCTGCCCATGTATAGCAGTAATCAGCGCCCAATTAAAAATCCGCCACCAGTGCCGCTATTACCCACACCACCTACCTCACCTAGCGATTCATCTGGCGAGCTCCCTTCTGTCAGACATACTTCTGCGGTTATACCTTCAGCATCGACTGCATCGACGTCTGTCACACCCGTTGAAGTCACGCCTGCGCTCCGCCCGCCCCCAGAAATTGTCGCCGTACCTTGGCCATCCACCGCAAATACCCAAACACCATATCCAGAGATCGACAAGGAGCTTCGTCGCCATCACACTGTCCGCCGACAGCACAAACGGGCCACCAGAAACCACATATTTGCCAAGCAGGTCTGTCATTTTGCAAGTTGCTCCATACTTCATGGTTCCAACACCATATATAGCACAAAATGCACGTACAAGCTGCGGTAGCTGGGGCGCGTGAAGAGCTCATGAAAGAGCTGTATATCCTGAACCAAAAAAATGGTCCGTTTTTGATAGTTATTTCCATTTTGGCCGTACCCTCATCCGACTTCTGAATTGCAGGCTACAGTTCAGATTTTACAACTTTCAAGGGTAAATCGGATTTCCGACTCTGTAAATGTTGCTGACGATCGAACTAGGGTTCATGCAAAAGCAGGCGTTGATCAAACGATACATGCGGTCTCGTACGTGTGTTACCCTCCAGCTCTTGTACCGCTTTGGACTTCAATCAGGTTCTTCCTCGTTTTCGGATCTGGGTCGACATCCAAAATCGAATTCAGAGGTAGAGCCTCACAACACATTTATTTCGGTGCTCTGACGATGTGCGAAGGATGACACAGATTTCTTGCGGCGCGCTATCGAGAAGGCTCAGGCCACGCTCAATGGGTGGGTTTAGCCTGGTCGTCTCCACCCTCATCGCTCTAACGTCCGTTGACAGGCCCAAACCTCTGCGACCTCTTACCCCGTCCATCAACCAATTGCAGTTCCGATATCGCGCCAAGGACAATGAGCTTGAGCGACGCATGCGCCCTCCACCCCTGCCGTCCACTCTTCCTCCTGAAGATGACGCCAAAGTCACCGAGCTCTTAAATAAACGCGGCGTCATCTCCAAGTACGCTAAGGAGCAGGTGACTGACCAAGATATCGTCCGGTTGAGGCCAAATAAATGGCTCAACGATGAAGTTATCAACTTCTACGGTGCGATGATCCTGGGCCGCTCTGATGCATGTAAAGAGAATCCCACCACCAATGGGAAATCCGGTAAACAGAAGAAGCCGCTGGATGTCCACTACTTCAGCACCTTCTTTTGGACAAAGTTGGAGAAGGAGGGATATGACAAGGGGCGCTTGGCCAAATGGACCAAAAAGGTGTGTCTTTTCCTTCAGTTGAGGTCTCTCGTGACCAATTTTTTCTCTTCCAGATCGACATATTCAGCAAAGACACCATTCTCATTCCTGTGAACCATAGCAATGTACATTGGACCGGCGCAGCCATCAACTTTCGTCAAAAACGAATCGAGTCGTTTGACAGTATGCACGACGATAGAGGGCGGGTTTTCAAAGTGAGTGCAGCCTCTTACTTCGGGATACCAACCTGACTCTTGGATTAGCTTTTGCGCCAGTATCTCGATCTCGAGCACCGTAACAAAAAGAAGGCGCCCTTCGATTTTACTGGTTGGGAGGACTATACATCGGATGTAAGTTTTTCGTTATTTCCTGTGTCAAGTGGGAGAACTCATATTTGGCAACAGGACACCCCGATGCAAGAAAACGGATTTGACTGTGGTGTTTTCACATGCCAGTTCCTAGAGTCGCTTTCCAGAGGTGAAGAATCATTCAACTTTTCGCAGAAGGATATACCATACTTGCGTCGGCGAATGATATGGGAAATTGGCAACGCCACTCTTCGAACGGAACACTAGTTGGCTGCGCTTCTGTACTTTTTATTCCTTACTTCTTGCTTAATTTCAATCCGGAGGAGGGCGTGCTCGCCCTTCATGTAGTATTGTCGAGAAATGAAATGTATTCACCGTCGGAACCACCATACGACGATGAAGAACCAAAAGACAATGACGAGGAATACGATGTACCATAACCACCGACAACCCTGTCGCGTGGCCATGTTGTTCATTCGTCTGAAAGTCCCGCCCAAAATGCCGGACGTCTCCGCAAAAGCGTCGTTCTGACGGCTATATCAGCAGCAAATCGACGCTACACAAGAGAAAGAGGCACCATCTCGCTGAGCTGTTTCGTCGACTCGCGAACCTCGTTTCCAATCCCAATTGTGATCTGCACAACCAGGTTCATTCGCAATGCGCAGAATGGCGGGCACAATGTTTTGCAACTCACGCACATCCTTGAGTAGTTTTACTTTGGCACTCAGGCCATCAAGCTGCTCGTCATTTTGACCTTCAAGGTCGTCAGCGAAACGGTGACCGTTGGGCTCATAGTGTTGCATTGGGGAAGAGCGGCCGGACGCGGGCGGGGTCACGCCTAATAGCGACCCGCGGTTATGGAGGGATGGTGGCCCTCTTCTGACAGTGAGATGAGAAAGCGTCTTGCAGATGAGCGGCCAAATGCCAATCCGTACCTCTGAGCCATGGTCGTTTGCGGTAAGAACGGTAACGTGTACGCAGTAACGTGTACACTTATTTTTAGTCGCGTCTGACTGATTGTTCTCGTATCACTCCAAATGTTTTTTTGTTTTGAGCGTTTGGGATAATGGAACTCAGTCTGCGGAAGCATTCCAAGCTCATCCACTTGTGTTGCTGGTTTATAGCCAGTCGTTGCCGGTGAAATTGTCCAGGAAAAACTCTCCAACTTAAATAATTGACATGTGTGCTACACGATCCATCTTCCGAGAAAAATGAACTACAGGCGATGAAGGAAGGCAGTCCAGAGGCCAAAAATCAAACACAAGACCCCAGAGCTCAGCCCTGCGGTCGTTAATGCTCCGTTACCAGATGAACCTGACCCCGACCCGGACTCCGAACCCGACCCCGAACCGCTACTGGGAGAGCTTGACGAGGGGCTAGAGGCGCTTGAGGACCCTGTACCTGGTTGGGTGATACTGCCAGCAGTTAGATATCGAAGGACCCATGAACATAGCAGGACCTACACCAAATTTTGCAATTCAAACGTATAGGGCAGAACCGCGCGCGCGCCGATAGGCGTTGAATTTGCGCCGCCATATACGTATATTGTGAGGAAGTGAGAGGTTGAGTCAAGATTATCCCGCCACCACCCATAGGTGCAATTAGGAGGGGCATTTGATAATCCGACGCCAGTGCCATACACTGTAATGTCGGAGTCAAGGATAACGGTATAGTGTGTATTGATGGAAGAAGTCTTCATGTAGATAGCAGATCCTGTTGTCGCACAAGATTCAAGTCGTGCTCAGACAGAAGATTGCGAGGGTTGACCAACCCTTGAAGGTATAAGACATATCGCTGAATTCAGCCAAGGTGATACCGTCCGAAGAAATTGTTTTAGAGGTTGCGCTCGAGTTGCATGAAGATGTCGTCGATTTCCAATCCCCAGAGAACGTGAGCCCAGTAGGGGCAGACATGTCCAGAACGATGTCATGTGTCCCCGCTGTTGGGGTTGGGAAATTGCTCAACGCAGAGTGAGTTGGCGTAGCGCTTGTGTGGATGCTACTTGTTGGGGCTGGAGATTTTTCAGAAAACGAACCAGGACACGAGAGAGAATGAACCGACCCGCAGTACAAACACTGCCTACGGGACAGCAGCCCTCGACGCCATCTACCTAAGTCACAGTTAGAACAACTCGACCACCTTCAATGTTTGCGTATAATTACAGTGTCACAAAATTCGCTGCATGGACGGGTTAGTTGATATTAAAACGAGAAAACTGTATCAACCTGATCTGACAACAACCCCCATCTAGAAGGAAATTTAATGGGGGGAAGAGGTAATGAAGAATAGACCTTCGAACCTGAACAGCATCTAGAAATAAATTTAATAAGGGGAAGAGGTGGCGGAGAATAGACGAACCGCTGAGCCACACCGCAGCAACCTGGATCAGGATTAAATTTTGCGGGACGAATGTGCAACGAGTCCGACATACCACCTCCGGAGCAACAGACGCCTCCGATTCCGCAAGTAGTACAAGTAGAAGCACGGTTGAGGAGACCGGGAATTAGGGCGTCATCCAAAGGCTTGAGGGGTTTCAGCTGATTATGGCGCGGACGCAGAACATCGTGTGCGCAGTATGAGAAAGAGACGAATGCCAGTAAGCCAAGCGCAATAAAGACTGGACGAGCCATGGTGGGAGTTGAAATTCCGCACGAGGATCCCTTAAATATGAGGCAGGATAAACAAATTGATCGGGTCCGTCTGGATACGGGTTGAGACCTGGAACCTATCGGTACCAGGAATTAATCTTTTCCTGGGGTGATAGCCATCTACATAACCGAATTCCAAGCGACAAAATTGAATGCCAAGTGAACTAGAGCCTATGGAGCGACGTCTAAATTCGGTTCCACGGTGAGCGTCAAAAACGTGAGGAGACGGCAGGAAACTGCAGAAATATCTGGACGAGTTCGAAGCAACTTCACAAAGCTCTTCGATCGAGATTGATCAAAATTGATGATGCCAAGCGTTGCTTGGCCCTGTGTGGCTTCAGCCTCTCCTAGATTCGATGTCCCACCATCTCTTTCTCTTGTCTCCGTCGGATACACCACTGTACAGTTTAACCCATCATTCTGCGAAGCCTATCCCGAATGTTTCTTCCCCCCTGTCATCCAATTTGCCGAACTGGTCCACCTCGGCGTTCGCAGGAACGTTGACTGCACTTTCTGGAGCCTCGAGTTCGGCGCACCAGACGGCTGGTGGTTCGGTGAGGATGGGAGGCGGTGTGCATCTTGCTTGAATCTGCGCGTCGACTGCATGGTTGACGATTCGTAGGTCAAGACCGTCATGTCATTCAGATGATCGCCAACGCGAGCCTCGATGTAATTGAAGATATAATGAAATCTCAGAGCACCATGTATTCGCCAGCCGCTCCTCGTATATGGCCTATCTTCATATAGTTTGCATTAGGTTCCTGAAGTCGGTGGACAAGTTCAATGAATGGACCGTGTCGGTCTTCATTACGCCAGGAAGTAGGTGGTGTTTTCGTCCCTGACTTGAGCTGCTTCATGGGTTGGTTCAGACATGAAATTTGTGTTACTGCATGAAGGCAAAAATGACGACGGAATAAAGGCTTTTTTCACCGATGTTTGGGAGTTGTATGTCAAGGTTCGTCTTTACAAGCTGCCCGGAGGACGAGTATATATAACCGAGGCCACAGACAATGCTGAATCCGTTCCATACGGCACATACTCCGATACGGAGTTCAGTGTTTGACACGCGCGTGCGGGCTAGTGCCAAAAAGCATTTGTGATCTTAGAAGGACGCTAGACTACCCCAGATCTCACCCTCAACGATGCGACATCCGCGCCGATATATATCAGTGCTCGTCGACGATTGCACGACCGCGATGGTTAGGTGACATGCACTGTGGAAACAGCCGTACCCCGAGTCGCCGTACCCCGAGATCCACGATGTCTCTGTACCTGTTCGCGTATAACCTGTATCGTCTGCGTATGGATCTGCTGGATCAATTGTATAGCTTGCACGCGCATTTTGATCACCGAAGCGGTGATGAGTGACCTTGGTGACAGATCTTTCTCTCTCTCGTCTCCCCTTCCTCTGCCTGTGCTCTTTTTTTCCTCCTTGTCTTTTGCCTCCTTCTCGTCTCCTCTTCGTCTATATCCTCTCTCTACCCTAGTTTCTCTCTTTAACCTCCCAACATGTCCGCTAATACATCAGCTCCCAACCGCGCTTCTCTGCTCTCCGGTCTGCGCACCGGCGGTGTCCGCTCTGCTTCCAACATCCCTCACACCGCCGCCCCCGGCGCAACCTTTAACATCCCTCGTGTTTCCTCGCATCTCCAGTCTTCCATCTTTCCCGAAGAAGACGAACAATACGCTCAGAATGTGTTCATGAATCATGGAGGCAACAGGACTATGCCCATGACCGCAGCTGTCGATGGCCCCAACAATCGTTTCATGCAGCAGCAGCAGAACGTTAACCCAAACCTTGGCTCCTTCAGTCCCGCCTTCGCCGGTCAGCCCAATCACGTTCAGGCACAGGCGCTGCAGATGCAGATGATGCAGTTGGAGATCATCCGGATGCAGGTGAGCCTCGACTTTCCTTTGCTTCCTAGGCGTGCACTCATGTCCGCTTTTTCAGACCATCCAGGCTCAGCAATACCAAGCGCAGCTGCTCGCCGCCCAGAATCAGCCGCAGAGCGCGAGACGTCCTAACTTCAATCCGCCTGCAACCGCAGGGCCTACCGGGTCCTTCGATTTGCGCTCGGCTGCTCTCAGCGCCCAAATGCGTCGTACCCGACCCCAGGAAGACGAACAGGTCCCAATGACCGCCGCCCTTGGCGGAAAGTTCGGCGGCCGTCCCAGTTCGGGTCCGATGGGAAGGTTCTCCACGGAGGATTACGACGACGCATCCGTTCCCCTCACTCCCAACTCCACCACTGTCATCAGCGGAGGCACCTCGCTTGGTGGAGTTACTCCCACCCTCAATGCCAACGGGGGCGTTTCCAAGTCGGAATCAGCCTCCAACTGGCGCCGTGGCGGGAACAACAACTCTGTTCTCCGGGGTGCCAACCGCCCGGTTGTCGTCAAGACCTCCCCGCCGCCAACAGAGAGACGTCTCTCCCCTCCTCCGGTCCCCGTCTCTGCCTCTCTTGGCAAATCCCGTCCCCAGCCACTCCTCTTCAATGGCGCTGTTTCTCAGCCCATGCCCGCCGTCTCAATCGACACTTCGGAGGGCGAGAATGAGGACGGGTACTCTACCAGCTCCAGCGAGTCCGCGGCGTCCAACTCTCCCCCCACTACCCCCCGTTCTTCGTCCTCTATCGAAATCAGTGTCTCTCCGCCCAAAGAGGCTGTGAAGGCTATCCCCGCCGGGCTCGGGATCGGATATCCCACTTCTGTGGCTGCCCCGAAGGTTGCAAGCCACAGGTTGGTGAGCCAGCCGATGAGGCAGCCCCGCGGACCGCCCTCGGGCCCCGACGAGCTTGGATCCCGAAACTTCGCCGCCAGAGTTGCAGCGAGGTTGACGGTCGCGTGACTAACGCTAACTTGACTCTATTTTGGACGCTGGTTAGTGGGATGTCGAATAATTTATCCTCGCGAGGCCGAGGCCCTATTTACAAACTCACCGCTCTTAAACTTGGTGGACTTGAAAAAGCCCCCACACCAAATCGTTCCTTGGTTTTTATTTTTTTGTATGCAACCAGTTATAACGCAGTGTTTTTTAACGGGGGGCGTGATTCTGTGCTGCGATTCTTGAACCAGTTCCAATTCTCGAATTGAACATATATAATGATACAAATGTTGCCAACAGGCAACTGCCTCGACGTGTACTCCAGCGAGAACGAAATATACTGATAAGTCTGTAATGTAGAAACGGCGTGAAGTAGGATCACATATGTATGATGGTGCAACGTCCGCCGGCGTTTCAGACCAGGTAAGTACAGTTCCGGATTGGAACGTCTACAGGGAGACCAAAAGGACTAGTTGATGCTCATGCGATTTGGATTCATGCTGGCGGCTCGTCGATGGTGTTGCGATGCGGCTCGGCCGTGGCTCATACTCTTCCTCATCACTGGAGAATCTTGGTTAGCTGTTCTGCGTATAGGGAGGAAGAACAAGAGAGCGTACATGCGTCCTTCAAACCTCGGCCAAAGTTTCGTAAAACCATGATGGAGAACACGATTGTTGCAGTCAAGAGGAGGATCGCAATGACGGCTGTCCAGGCGAGTCAGATTAACGAGACTCAAGGTAAGAAAATGTATATGTACAAAATACGGTCAGCGTTTTCCATACATGGAGGTAATCTGCCGTGTCTCGGAACTTGAGGACCTTGATCAGCTGCAGGGAATAAGCCCAAATATAAGACACACGGCAAGGAACTCACCTTGTATAGGAAGTAGAGCATGGCGCCACCACATCCAGAAATGAAAGTGTACATCATCCACTTGTTCTCGTGCCGGGCGGCAAGGTGGCCTTCGACCAGCAGGACGAGAGATAGCGGGAGAGCCGCACAAGTGACATAGAACTCCCAACCGCGGTCGACAAGTACAAGCCAGATGAATTGGACGGAAAACCCGACCCAGAAGAAGACATCGAACTTGACCAGACATTCATAAATTTGGTACTTGGCATACAGCGAACGCGTGCGTCTGTCTGCTCCGAGGAACTTGTAAACCTTCCAGCCGAATTCAAGATAGATCTTGTATGCGAGAGCCATATATGCTGCCTGTGCCGTGCCGATAACGATTGGGATAATGGTCGTAAGAACGCTGATAGGGATGGATGTGGTCGATGAACTTGTATCCAGTTCTCGGATTTCGTAAATTTGGACGACGCCGTAAACCAGGAATAGAAGGTTGAATATCCTGTACGGAATTAGAACGAGTCACTGGAATGGTTACTCGACCTACCCGAGGAAAATAAACTGCAGGGTATTTCGTGCATACACTGCATCCACCGCCATAACGAACTGAAACACGCTATGGATCGGAAGAGGTGAGAATCAGTCACTACCACCAACAAGATATGTTTACGCACTGCGCAAGCGCGAATATGCTGAGATATACCTATACGAGCAAGAGTTAGAACGACAACATGCTTGTTTTCTGACTTGTGAGAACGCACCGGCATTTCGTGCGCTGCTTCATTCCCAGAGGTTTCGGCGTTTTTGTTTATTTGTATGAGCAGTTCGCCCTCGATGACCAGATCTATGGTTGTTTCGATGAGGACAGTGAGAACGTATAGCCGGCATGCCATGGACTCGGGCAGTATCTATGGGAGTGTCAGGGACCAGTAACATGGGAGCGAGCGACAACACACCTTTTCCCAGAAACCCAGACCATCTATTTCTTTTTCTGGTGGTCGCGGAGGATAGGCGACGGGTGTGAGATCGTGAGAAGCGTCGTCCGAGTCCTTTGAAGAAAAGTGGGGCTTCTGGAGGGGATACGAGGGGTCGCGGCGATGCTCTGGGGCATGGGATTGTGGTGCGCCGACTGTGAATGTCTGGTGTCCAGCGGTTGGACCATACGATGAAAAGGCGAGGTCGTCATCGTAGGAGGGCTTGAAATCGAATGGCTGGGACGCCATGGGTTAAAGAGAGTGGTCAGATGTATCGTCTTGCGAGAGTCGTGGGTGCTGTGGACAGAAGGAGTGTCGTGTAGTGTGCTGAGCGGAGCCAAGCCTAATGGGCTGTGGTGTATTTGGTCGGACTTTGATGGGCCTGATCGCTCTTGCCTCCTTTCCCTTTACTTTCACCAGGGTTGTGCTTGCAAGCTCTGCGACTCGTGTGTGTGCGTTGTGCAAAGCGCGTTCGACTGTAAATACATGTATGCAACACAGCAACCGTCACCGTCGTCCGATCCACCGCGAATCTCAAAGTTCGCACCTACACCGCCTTGATCCGCAGCTAAGCACTTCAAAACGGCGACAACTGTTCAGTCACTTGTTCGACCAAAACACTTGGTCCTGCAGAGGGTCAAATTTGCCGTTCCCATCCGCATTAAGCCCACGCACCCACTATTCCCAGCACTGTCGTCGATCCGGCCGCAATTTGTGTCCGTCCGCTGTCATTTCATGTCATTATCCGTCAACTCGCTGCGATGACGGGGAAAACAAGCCGGGAAACATCACGCACGCATCCTGGATTGAACGAGCACAGAGGTTGAGGCTTTGGGCCTGGGCTTGCAATAGCAAAAGTTCGTCCTCGTCAGAGCAACGGACAACGGATTTCAGATACCCAGTCCGGGCCCATTTCCGAAGAAGCTGCGGAGCATTAAATAAGCGACCGCTGAGGACCTCACTGATGCATCTCATACAGCGGGATTTTTGGATAACAGACTTTTGTAACATGCGAGGGTAGCGTGCCTGGAGATGGTCAGGCTGAGACGGGGAAAGGAACCTCGAGAACCTTACGAGCATCTGCGAACCGTCATCAATATCTGTCTAACTTTTTTTTCTGTTCACCTACTGAGCGGCTGCCTTCCCTGTTGTCATACCCAAATCGTTGCGGACAATAATCACCTTCATTGTTGAGGATCGATGCTGGCGTTCTGCTCATAGTACTTACCAGTCTGCAGTCGTCTAACGTCGACAACGCCGACACATCGCCCCCCTCCGACTCAGAGTCCGAGTCGCGTTCCACGGCATCGGACTGGGGCTCGTGAGGTATTTGGCTGGTCGGATTGGGGGTGCCCGTGTAGTAGCCAAGAGAAAGGGAAGCGGCGATTACGACAAAATAGGTAGCGACTGTCCATTCTGCATCATGGCGGCTGCATGGGTCGAGGAAAAGACTCACCCAAGTTTGAGTTCATCGAAGGTTATGAGCGTCAGCGTCACGGGGAATTTCCGCCGGATCCGGCGGACGCGCCGGACGCGCCTTAAGATTGAGCAAGTTGCACGCCTTAAGCACCGTACAAGGGGAGAATCTTAAGCCCTGGATATAACTATGCCTTGAGGCGCGCAAGATTTTCGATGTCTTGAGCATACTCGAATTCTCCGAGATTTAAGTCCAACCTATTTGGCATATCTTGAGCAATAAAGTTTCCATGTCCTATTCGGGTCTTGACTCACTATGTTGATCTCGCGATAATCAATTCCACTGCATTGTTTGCTTCACGTCTATGGACCTCCCTTCGGTTGCTTCTCGCGAAATACTAGAGCGGCTTGTCCAGCATCCAACTCTATTAGCCAATCTCAAATGGATTCAACTCCAGCGTTTTATCAGGATTACCAAGCGCATTTGGCCGGAAATAATCAATGAACACAAAAACAATCTCCTACCTGAACTGCTGCCCAAAAATATCAGTCAATTCTTGGTGTCTGTTCTTCAGCTAGATCACGGCCATGTCCAATTGTGCTGGATTGCATTTCATGATATAATCGAGAGACTGGAACTTGAAATCAATGTTGCGGATGATGACCTGTTTCGCTTGCATGGCCTTGAAAATAAAATAGGTGAGGGGTATAGCATGTTCATATAGACGGTAATTTGATATATATATAAGGAGCGGCCGCCATACATCCGCCTTACAAACAGTGCCCTCGTCCCGAATGTGCAAAGACTGTTCTAGGAGAGCCAAGGGAGTACGAATCACGGCTTTACACTTTGCACCGAGGTGTTCTTCCAATTCTCTCGCACTCAACCTACTGTCGAAGTAAAGCATTGATTACTTGTGGCTGAAAATTACTGACCAGTCTTTAGAGTGTCTGACACGCTACTACCACAATTATAGCGTCAAAAATGCTGCCGCGGACAATGCACAGAGGATATATTATGCTGAACAATCAAGCATTCTTCATGTCTTTGAACATTCCTTTGTCGAGCGTGGGCTCTGTCAATTTTTCGAAGCTCAGATGGCACTGGCACAGTAAGCGCCGTTTATCGTCATTTATTTTATTCCAAGTCTTACCGTTTTCGCACTCAGTTGTTCAGCCCAGAGCATTGCAAAAATATACAACATGGCCCTTTCCCCGCCAACTACGGAGATACCAAATTCATCGCGTCTGTCTCATGAACTTTCTGAGGTCCTCGTTCTCGATGCATTTTTCTTACATGCCCTGTTGCGACACAAAACCACGAGACAAGAACTCCTGGTGTTGCCTCATGGTGGCCTGCAAAAGTTCCGATTCATACAGGTGATGGATGAACGTAACTTATTCATGGCAGGAACGGGACAGGAAATGTGGTCTCACGCTTGCGATGGCTGCATGAAAAAATGGATCACTCCGGACGGACTAATATGCCAGTTTATGCACCATCCTCTCGATAAAATGCTGAATACTCCTCTCTTTCAGATTATATCTCAGCTGGAGTTGCAGATGGTGTCACACTTGGCCACCCTTGCTGCAATGTCCATGACTGCAAAGTGCGCTTAAACAGTACTCAAGACCGATTTTGCCCTCGCCATAGCCACAAGAAGCTGGAATGTTGCATAATTAACTGCACTCTCCCAGCTCGATTTAACCATCTGACCTGTAGTTTGACTGAGCACTTGGCTTGGGAAACAGCTCGAGATCAAACTGTAATGTCTCAGATGAAACGCCGCCTTCGTCGAGCTGGTGTTGTTCAAGCAAACTCGGGGGCGGATGGAGATGAATTGGCTCCGGATGCCAATGCTCCTCCCAAGTCAACCTTAAAAGGACGTCCTTCTCGACGATGGACTCACAACGAACAATTATTTGTCCGATGCTGTGGAATTATTGTATCCAGGGCCACATTTTTCGGAGCAGAGGGGGTGTCAGGCCACAAGGTATGTATGGTGTACGGTTACTTTATTGTCATTCACTTTGTTTTACAGGACTTTCTCAAAGCGACATTTCCGCCACAGTTCCCGAAGTCACTTCCCCAATATATATTCTATGACAATAATTGCAATTTTCTCAAACATCTTCTCCACTGCAACGACCATTATTTCGACAATGTTGGCTTACCAGTTGACGTTTTTCATGCCCCTGGGCACAATGACGACTTCTGTAATACACATAACAATCCGGCCCTTTTCCCACAGCTAATGGACGAAGATGGGAACTGGGTTTTCAACTCTTCAGCGGCGGAACAGGCAAACGCCTGGTTGGGAGGCTTCCAATCAATTGTCCGGGAAATGCCTGAGTCAAGGTAAGCATCTCCACTTAGGCTGCATCTTGTGTTTACGACTTCCAGATACAACTTCTATCTCGACGAGATGATTGCTATTAGAAATCGGGAGACAGTTGTGGCATTGAAAAAAGATGGAAAGAATCCAATCTTTCACTCTGAGGCATTCTTACGTGGTGAAGAGTAGAATTATTACAACTTAAGGCTTAAAAAAAATCAACTATGCTTAAGAACTTCCCATTCTCCAGAACTTAAGTCTACCTTGATAAATATGGGGCTTAAGGCGCAAAAACATCAGGAGATTTGAGATCCTACGTGACTGTGACAAGAGCCGTGGCAGGCCTTGTGAGGTAAATCAAAGTGAAGTCTGCCGATGGTACGCGGGGTCTAGTAAGTCTTGATTAATGGAGGTGGTGTTGCGTGATTTTTGTGCTATTTTCTCAAAGCACCCCCCGACCTGGGTCGCGTTAAGCCAGTGGGCGATCACATTTGAAGTCATAGATGTGACAATGTTAAGCCCACATTGTCGTTGTGTTAACTTAAATATCCGATCTATAGGTGCTGGCTGTGCTGAGTGGTAATAGGGGAAGTCAGAGTGGACGAAACTACGGCGAAACTGACCCGAAACTGACCTCGAAACTAAGCCGGTTCTGTGTCAAGTTTCGACGAAGAATCGCCTTGATCTTTGACCGACCCGAAACTGCGCGACGATTCTAGCTTCGATTTAGGTACCATCAAAAGATTTGATTTGAGTTTCGCTTGAGTTTCGCCTTCGATTCTGGCGAGTTCCTCCTCCAGAGGAGGAACTGCACGAAACAGGGAAACTTGTTCGAAACTGGGAACGTCGAAACTGGACGAAAACTCGACTCAGTTTCGAATTAGTTTCGACGTGAGTTTCGCCACAGTTTCGCCTCAGTTTCGTTCACTCTGACTTCCCCTAATGTTCCATGTTTCCAATTTAATTATGCAATCGCTCAGCGTGGGTTCAATCCGTGCGTCTTACAGTTTTTGTTTTCGTCTTTGGCTTTTTCATTTCTTTCTATCTTATGGGTGTTAACGGAGAAAAAAACAAAAACTCATCGCGATGTTATTGCTGTTGTGGGAAAAAAAATTGTAAAGCAATGTCTCATAAATGTAACTTAAGTGTAAGTAGAACAAATTAATCCGACGCGGACTCGGACTCAGAGCCAGAGTCTGAACTACTAGAGCTATCGGCCTCGCCGCTTTTCTTTATTGCCTTCCTAAATTTCTTGCAGAAGCTGGACATTCCCAATTTCGCACTGGGCTCCCCATTAAGCCAAGGTAAGATAAGGGGATCCTTACTTTTCCGATATTTGCTGAGATAATGGCCAATCCTTTCAGCGTTCCCGACCCAATCCTTGCCCCTTGCCAAAAATTTGACAATGTGTTTGAGGTCAATGCGAGTGCCATCGGAGAGCTGAGTGTTTCCTCTTGTCCATCAGCCCAGGCCATGGCAAATAAGTAACCTGCGAAACGTTTCTTTCCGTCTTCATAGATTACGTTAATCACGTATACATCCCGAGGACTCAGACAACGAACCTGGATGCACATTGTCGCTCAATGCCGACCAACAGTCGCTTTCACGCCACGCCTTTAGAATGCTCTCTGCATCAACAGAAGCCTGGTATTCCTCCTCCCCCTGGGCGTCAATCGTAATCTGGCTTTCGAACGAAATCACTCTCTCAAAAGTAGTGTCTGTGTCCTTTGACATGCAAACACGGACTAAGATCGTCGCTTGGTTTTCCAACTTAGCACCAGTTCCATCGGAAAAATGTGTGCGACATACCATTGGGCGAAAGGTCAATGTCTGGGTCCGAGTCTTTCTCTTTATCGTCGTGCTCTGCTCCCGGAACTCCTTCTTTGCTTTTTTCATTCACTTTTAGCGGGCCATTGGGTTTTTCGTTGTCGGTGTCGGTCAGAGAGTCCATTGGCGAGGAGGAAAATTGAGCTGGAACCTGGTTTGCATAGATGAGTAAGTGGTACGGTTTTGCCTCAGCCGTACTCACCTTGACAATGGTGTAACCCTTGCCCTTTAGCCCGTGAATGAATTGATCAACCGCCTCCACATCGTCTGGAAGAACTGTGGCCATGATGACCGCCCAATCAACAGTGATTTTATCTTTGAGAATCCGTGTAATGGCGCTGGCGTCAGATTTTACGGTGGGTACGAGTTTAGAAACATTTTCATAAGCCCGTATGATGCCCTAGAGTGCGGTGTATGAGTCGACAATCCGAAATTCGATGATTGTGGCTTTTTCTTACCTTGAGCTCGGAGAGCGGCAATTTCCATTGACGTCTATGGTTCAAGGGTAAGTTTGGTGTATGCCAGATTTAGAAGATGGCCTCACACTTGTTGAGCAGTGAGTGCAACCCGAGGCATCACTATAAGAATGTCGCTCTCTTTAAAAAGTTTCCAAGTCTTCGGGCCGGTCCAAATCAAATGATACTGTGCTTCGACTAGGGATCAAATACTGAGACGAACACCATATCCATTGTTGCTGCTTTTTTATGACTACTTCTTGCCTTTAATGGCATTGGTAAGAACTGTCCATTCACCGCCGCTTGAGCGCCCCAATTTTTCTAGCTTCAGTTTCAAGGCCTTGTCCGACTTTTCCCAAATCCGAAAATTGTCACTATAAGTGCTCGAATTATACTCTTTGCGAAATACCAGTGGGAATGCCTCGGCACGAGTCTTGTGCTGGGTTTGTTGAAGCCTAACCATTTCGCGGAATCCTACAGCCATGTCAACTACGTACATGAAAGGCCAGCCACGACCACGAGGCCCAGGAGGCGCATTTCGTAGTGATTCAAGTCCCGATGGCACAGCCTGCGAGGACATGGGTGGCTCAGGTTCGTCGGGCTGAGTGCTGTTGATACTGTACCTGATTCATTTGTGATTCGGCGTAGTATGGATGTAAGAAATACCTGATGATGGACATTGTAGGCGATGTCGGAGGAGCTGAGCTTGAGACGAAACTGGGACTAACATGAGCAAGGCTTTAGATGATAATAAATGATCTTACTTGTCGCCAGCGAACACGTCACTGTTAGCGCTATTGAACGAGTTTACCTAAAACAAAACGGGACAAGGAATATAATTACACACCGCTTGCGCCGAACTGGAGTGGGAGATCCTTCGGATTCCGTGCCCGATCTCTCGCGCTTGAAGACAGGAACCACGTCTGGTTCTTGACATCTGGTTACCAAGGGTGATCGGAGTCGAAGGATACGTCCGATGTTGACTTTCTGAGCTGAACTGGCGATACTCCAAGTGTTGGATGGTGCCGAAAAGACACCAAATACTTCGCAGGCCTCGATTCCGAGAACTGTAACCATCCCTTTGTCTTGGCTGGGGTGGAAGTGAGGGTAGTCGGGGCAGTATACGGTGAATGGCAATGGAGGGGTGTCATCCTTGAATTAAATTACTTAGAAATGAATAGCGATTGAGGGTCTGACTGACCTTCGTATAGTATAGGACCTGAATTGAATATTTCTCCTCCACTCGATAACGACTTTTCTGAGCATTGCTCGAGGGAGACCCGGGGCCAGACAATGCGAGAACATCACCTGCCCCACTGGTGAGCTTGGCGTAATATGCTGGGGAGAGAGGCTGGGAGTAGTCGGTTCTTATTGGAGTAGCAGGAACTGCAACAGATGTCGACGCCGAAGAAGCCGTCAAAGCCAGGCCACGCCTGTGACTGGAGACCTTGCAAGGTACAGCATCCGGAGTTGCGCGCGCAGCTGCTTGACAACATCCTAAACACGCTTGGCGACTACATAGAGCATTTTTTTGGTTGGGTTGGTCTGATCCAGCAACGCCGGCACATGCTGGTTCTCGACAATGTTTGGGCCCGAGTGTGAAGGTAGGGGTAGCGAGATCATTGCGCCAGAAGAAACCGGTACAGAATCCCTCGGCGTGTCTATTGGCGGAGCACTGGAAAGTGACGATGAAACACGAAAAGAACAAAGCAAATGTGGCGCACCTGTTGATAGAAGCGTCCCTTATTTTTAGGGTCGTGATAGCCCGTGCATTTCACCACATCTGTCAGAGGCTCCTGGCACAGGGGGCATAGGCCGGCAACAATTTGCTCTGGAGTGAGCACTTTGTTGGACGGGGCCATTGTCGACAGGAGGACCCAAGACGCAGCGAGACGACGACCGAGTTGGTGGTTTCCCCATCAGTACAGCTGTACAGGTGTTGACCGCGTAGCTTAAGAGTAGAAGAGCGAGGGGGCTTAAGACGAACGAAGACTCAATTGACGAACTTCGACGTTTTTGTTCAAGTTGGGATCGGACAGTTGGATCGGACCGGAAAGCCGAACTCTTAAGCGCAACTCATCCGACGACGACTTAAGACCAGTGAAATCCCTGAACTTAGGACAAGGTAAATGTACTATACTTAAGGAATATTTTTCCAGGATGCCCTTGAGACCTAAATGCCCGGGATATCTCGAGAAGTACGAGGTTCTTGATGCTTAAGATGCCAATAAATGCATAGCTACTTAAGTACTGGATGGTATGATAAGGCTTGAGAATAAGAAGGGATTGAGCCTTGAGGTGTATGGAAAATTATTGACCTTAAGTTGCGGGGATTTTGTAAAGCTTAAGGCGCGTCCGGCGCGTCCGCCGGATCCGGCGGAAATTCCCCACGACGCTGAGTTTCTGCGAAGGTTGAGCCTAATTGGGTCGGTGGACCCGAACCGGTCCGGCGAACCGGTCGCTTGTACGTCTCGCTTAAAGTTTGCGCTAATCTATCCAGGGATGCTCGCTACGCCGAATCTTTGCAACATACATATATTTTTTCCACGTGGGTTTGGATCCGTCCGACACCTCGACCCCATCTTCTTCCACGGGACTGATTTGTACGTTTGTGCAAAACGTTAACCGGTCCAAAATTTGGCCTCCTCGGTATTCTGGAACAAGACATTTGGAACCCCAAGATTCTGGGGGGAACTTTAATATCATACCTCCGTGGCTCTTGAGTCGCCGTAACTTGCCCGCTGACCTCCGCCAGCCCAAAAATTTTCTTGTGGATGTTCGTGCAGGGCTGGGATTATCTCAAAGTTGCCCGATCAACTGGTAAAGCAAGCTGGGTATCATACACGCTGCCGCCTGCAGATACGACGGAAGGCCGATAGATTCCGAATCCTGTTCAGCAGCTAGCCCTTTGGCGACGGGGAATTTTGCTTTAAAGGTGGGGCAGAGGGCAAGTTTCAACATTGGATTCCAATGAGTCTTCAACCAATTGCGATTGAACTTTGTCAAGCTTCTGCCTTACGAGGCCGTCGCCGAAGCTCTATCCGCCCCCAGAACCTTCTCCCTCTTCTCTTCACGTCTGGACATCCTCCTCCGAACCAGAACGAGAGCGCCGTAGCAGACGAAATCTCTCTCCCCGAATACCCCTCCACAGATGTCTTGCCGGCTCCGCCCAGTCTCATTTCTCCCATATCCAATGCTCATGTGTCTGGCCATTCGTCGAGCTTCAGCACATCTCGGCATCATGACGCTCTTTCCACCCACAAATCGGACATTACAGTCTCCCCTTCCGACTCGGCGGTTAGCGCGGACTCTTACTTTGAAACTGACAGCACATCCAATAAAGATTTACGCCTCAAATGCCGCCTCGCTAGCGCAATATTCCTGTATTTTTTGAACGGGTGGGGTGACGGAGGTAACAGTCCTCTACTCAGTCTCTTCTGTATTTGAACATCTCTGTAGTAACCGGAACGGCGTTACCATGTAAGCAAGATTGTGTCTCTCCCGAAACTGACGGATAAGCGTTAACACGCAAATATAGATTTCAGAGCCGATTTCCATTTGAGTTACATGATATCGTCTCTTCTGTTTGCAGGCACGATGTGTGGGCGAGTTAAAATTTTGAATCCTAGTATTCCACTCCTAAAGCCATGTTTCTCAGGTTTATACTCGGCACACTCTTGATGCCCCGCATTATGAACTTCCTTGGTCATTTCTACCTTTCCGACAGCAAACTAGCCTTGCTGCCCGTGTCCCCTTGGCGGATAGCTCTCTTCAGACCCTCCCCCAACACAGTCGGCCACTCAGCCGCGCAGGCACGATATTTGGCATTGATATTAGCCAGTTTTGGTCCTCCAGCTAGTTTCATTATGATAGGCGCGAAGCAGGGGTTCCCGACCATGTTTATGGCATACATTGTGGTGGCGTTCGGCAGAGCCATCCTCACAGGTATTGCCATACCTTTGGTGTACCGTTCTGTTCTGATATTCGTGTCCAGCTGCATTGTGCGTTCCTCGACATTCACGGTTTCTCGTCGACTGACTAGGTCATCTCAAGGAACATATTCCTGTCGGAGAGACGTTCCAAGTGAGTATCTAAACTCCAGTTTCCATTCCTCTTCCAACGAACCGAACCTCTCAGGTGTTTGGGATACGCTTACGGCGTTTGGAGTATGATGACTTCCTTGAATTTTATCTCGTCTGCTGATCCATTCCAGGTCTCGGTGCGGTTGCTTCGCCACTGATATTTCAGGCGACTGCTGGGGCAGGTCTCCCTTGGACACATTTTTATTTCGGATCCCTGGTAAAATCGGTATTTTACAGGTAGACTGGCGCTAATGGTTCATTTCAGGTGCTCGCAGCCTCGAGCTTGGTGTTTCTCGCAATCACTTTTTACCCGACTACGCGGGAGTTTGCGAGGGATCGTAAAACTGCATTGGCGGAGGCGGATTCTCGTGCCGGACGTTCCCCGCTTTTGACCCCCGACACTGACGATGTGCCCACCCTTTCAAGCGGAACATCGAGCCCAACCCCTTCTGTTAATCGTGCGTCGTGAAAACCCCTTTGATTTTCATAACCCCGCCTTATACTTCTCAGCGCTTCGTCTCGTTGCTTCCATGCCGTACCAATGGGCTGTTTCTTTCTTCGTGCTGTTATACTGTGGCAGGTCCGTGTATAACTCATTCATACCATTATACAGAATGCTAAGCTACCAATAGTGAAACCACGACGCAGGGATTGATCGTGCAATATCTACTTGCAGAACGTTCTGCAAATCCAAAGACCGTGGGATACGTTTCCTCTGGTTTCTGGGGCGGAATAACCGTGTCGCGTGTCGCTTGGAGTTACTTTTCGACCAGGTAAGGTTGCTCTCATACTCGCTCTTTCGCTTCAATAATTTTCAACAGAATTACATTCACCCGCCGGAAGTACATCGTCCAATGCTGCCTGTGAGTTGAAACTGTGCTCCCAAATCAAAATATATTAACTTTCTTCCAGTGGTATGCGTCCTCGTTCACGATTCCCGATTTCTCTTACCATCTAGCAAAAGGTCTCGCCCTCGCCATGCAACTTCTCATTTGGTTCATCAATTCCAACCTCGAAAACGCAGTTTCCGCCAGTGTGATCGGATTACTCTTTGGTCCTGTGTTTCCGGCCTGTCTGGAGCTCGTAAACGACCTTTTGCCGGTAGAACTAAACATGATCTCGATGGCTATCGTGTCTGCCGCGGGGAGTTTAGGCAGCGGTTCGTGCTTGGTTATATTAGACTTCTAGCTGCTGACCATTTCGCATAGCAATTTTCCCCTTTGTCACCGGCGTTGTCACCACGAAATACAGCATGCGATGCTGGTCGTACGTAACTGTTGCGCAGGCGGCGATCCTTTTCGGTGCATGGTTCCTTTTCCCGACGCGCCAGCCCCCGCGCCGCGCTGTAGCACTCTAAATGTTCCAACGAACCAACAAACGCCATTCCAAAACGGCCGACTTCAAGAATTGATTGTTTGATTGAATACAGATACACGGATGATATGATATGAACGTGGATGTGATTTAGATGAGATGCTAGCGGGTCGATAGATAATGTATATAGTTTTATAGTTGGTTTACGAACTGTCGGTGTCTGTCGATGAGCCTGTCTCATCGCCTCCATCGTCTGTGCAGTTTGAGAGGGGAAAATAATACATGATATAACAAAAACGCACCGAGAAGATAATCATCGACAACCGGCCGAGGCGGGGACGGTTTAGGAGGGAGTATATTAGGAGCTGCACGAGAAATCTTGGTGGGGCTACCAAGGCTGGGACTCTGCATTGAATAGGAAGATGATCCTGGACTGTCCGGGGCTGGAGAAGAAAAGCGAGAAGAAGGCGTTGAAGATCTCTCGATAACTGAGGCAGTAGACGAATCTCTGAGTTTGGACGGAACTTTGGACTGCGAACTGGTTGAGGGGGAATGGAGGGCCTAATGGAAACAATCAGCATCATGAAACACAGAGAGCAGGAGCGGGCCATACGCTACCAGGGACACCGGAAACATCGTTGCCAGCCTTGATGCGAGATACAGGGGAACCTACGGTACGCCTTTTAATCACTGATCTCGAAAGGTCGTAGTTACACAAACCGGTAGCACTTTGCTTCTTCTGCTTTTTGTTCGGCGTGAGTTGGGGAGACTCGGGCTAAGCAATTTTAGATCATTCAATGCGGGAAATGAGGGTGCAACTTGCCCGTTTCCGCTTCAAATTCGACTCGGCTTCATCTATCGGATATGAGCCAAGAAAAATGGGAAGAAAACATTTAGAGATACTTTTGGCCTTGGATTTTCCCTTTCCTTTGGGAGTTCCGCCGTCATCTGAAAGAGTGGCTTCGGGCGAGGTGGAGCGACCTTCAGCCTCTGAAGGTTGTCTATAATAATAATAATAATCAGCTTGAGAACAATACGATATAATTTTGATATACTTCGACTTGGCCGCATTTCCGCGCGTCGCACCTCGGCGACTTGTGGAAAGTCCCATGCAAGAGCTCAGATGTGGAGCATAGCGATTGGAGGCAATCTGCGTCTCGAGTCAAGGAGCTGCAAACATTTCAAAGACGGCTGAACGGACCTGTCGCGAACAGTTTACACATTCGAGGTATAAATTCCCATCCGCCTTGGTGCTCGTAGGTGTACTTGTCCCTGTACCTGCCGAGCCATTCGCTGCTGGTGTGGATGGGCGCGAGGGTAGTGGCTGTGACGCCACTTGAGGATTGGACGGTGCATGGACTGTTGGAAATTCGTCATGCCGGAGCGGCAAAAATATATATAAAAGGCGAGTAATACCTGAACTACAGCTACATCCCCGACCAGGAACAATGAGAAAGGTTTGGCTCTCGATACAAGCGACAAATTTACCGGGTGTTACAGACAGGACAGACAGACCGACTTCGCGCCGTCTCGTGATGGGATTGCAAGGTCACATCTGAAATCCTGGGATTAAATTCCAACGCGAGAGGAGGTGCAACCGGTGTTGCGTCCTCATACCCATTACAATGTCCTCCAGTATCGCGGAGAAAATCCTTGTGGCCTACAGAAATCGTGAGACTGCGAAAAACGCAATAAGCAACTGGTTACCAATGTCGATAGCGTCTCTTCCTTCTGGGACTTGGGCATGAGCAGTGCAGGTTCAACTATTAGTAATAGGTTCAATCAGCGGAAGTATTCAGCTCGGTTGAGTAGTGATCGGACTTTGTCCGGATGATCGACCGAACTCAAAATAGCTCATTCTATTGGCTTTCAAAGCAAACAAGAGCAAATCCAACATCCATATTAAAAGGTCTAGACAGAAGTACGCATAAATTCACGGCTGTCTGTGCTTAGTATCTTGAGGAGAAACGCGAGACAGCGAATACACCGATGATGGCCACGGCGAGAGTCACAATACTGGCAGGGAGGAGTATGTCTTTGGGAATGCCCATGATCTCCTCGGGTATTTGTTGTGGAGGAATCGCGTTTCCTTCCAGCAGGACGGATTTCACCTTTTCTGCCTCCAGCATCGCAGGCGACGGAACCTCGGGGACAGGCTCCGGCTTGGGCTCTGGCGTAGCCTCTTTGGCATCCCCATGGCTCCACCCCTTCCCACCATGAATAACGAGCACAACACGGTCGGCGCCGGAGGACCTCGCAGTCTTGACCGCATCCACGACATCCTGGTCCGACGTCACAAAGACGCTGTCGCCATCCGTATCTGTGTATGATAGATGGAAGTCGATGGGATCTGGGATGACGGCTGGATCCGAAGTCGACTTGAAATCGGTGAAAAAGGGATCGGTGGCCAATTTTCCTGCGACGACCTCACGCAAATGTTCAACGCTGTCATGTCGAGCTTGGAATCTGTGAGTCCGACCACTGGGTGTGCGAAACTTGAAGACGTATGTGCCATCGTCGACTGGGGGGACCATCCCAGTGATAGAAGGGACGCCTGGGTGATGCGGGTATCCCATCGCAGACGGCTCGTCGTCCATAACAGATGCAGAGTCGTTGGGGTGCACCTCGGATTGAGGAGATTGCGGTGGGTGAAGGTTGTGCATCGAGGTCAATGAATGCATGTCTGGAGTCGCACGGGATCCAGACACGTAGGAATCGTTGTCGTCGTTCCCGATGGAATCGAAGAAACGCCCCCACATCGGGCCTCCTTCACCCTCTGACGTGTTATTATCGCCAGTGGTCATCGCATTCATCTGAGGCGTGCTTAGCAAAACAGAGATAGACTGAACACCACACGACGCACTTGCTCCAAGGTCGCGTAAGTCAAGGTGAGGACGTCGATGATGGCGGACAGATGCCCATCCTCTTCAACAACAGGCAGATTGAGATAGTGCCCATCTGCAGACATGAAATTACTTGACCGGCGTCGGGAATGCGACTGCGTACTCACTGTGCATCTTTTTCAGGGCGTCGTGAACACTCATCGTAGGAGGAGCTGTATCGGGATGCGGAGTCATTACTCGGACAACGCTGCACCTTCCGGCGTCGAGCCCTGCTGCGATGACACGCAGAACGACGTCTTTGCTGGTGAAGATTCCCGCAATCTTCTCCGAAGGGCCCATACCAGGGCCCAGACCAGGGGTTGAAGGATTGACGCTCTCCATCACACAGACCGCGGTAACTCTCCTCTCCTTCATGAGGCGCGCGGCTTCTCTTACTGTCGTCTTTGGACCAACAGTGGCTGGGTGCGAGCGCACATCCATGACAGTGGTGAGATCAGGAAGTGCGGTTTTTTCGCGAAGTTTTTCTGCCCACGCAAGCATCGCGGCGGCCTGGGGATTGGAACCTGCAGAACCAAGTTCCGACTGCACCCCAGCCATGGCAGCAAATAATTGTTCCGACGCGGCGGAGCTGCGCTCAACCTTGCCTAGCGCCTCGTGGAAGACTTTGGTGATGTCCAACAGACCAACAACATTGCCCTCTTCATTGCAGACAGGCTGAAGACAGCCGATGTTCAGACATGTTTAAAAATAAATAAATGTCTTACCAAATGCCTGAAATGTTTTGAGACCATTAGCTGGAGGGCCTCGGTCGCGCTAGTCGTGTCTCGAGTGACCATAGGGTTTCTTGTCATTATTTGGTGGACCGGAGTGGTGTGAGGATCGAGGCCATCAGCAGTGACCTGACAATAATAATATGGACATTGTGTCGAGAAAATAAACCTTCCGAAAACATACACGGTAAGCCATGTCTTTCGCGGTGAAGATCCCACTCAGACCCTCCTCGTCGTCCACAACAAGAACACAGTCGGTTCGTTTGGCTGCACACAACTGACTTGCTTCGGAAACCGTGATATTTTCCGGGACAGTGAGGGCGGGGCTGGGGCGCAACGCAGCGACCGTTCCCTTTGCCGCCGCAATTCTGCTGCCGCGCTTGTTCCCGCGCATACTGTTGGTCGTAGAAATAGTGCGCTTGCGAGAAAGCTCCGACTCTATTTTTTTCCGGATGGCCTGACACGCAAGTTAGATGAACTCAAGCGCGTCGGACTAGAGATGAACGGGGCGTATACCTCATCTCTCTTCGACTGCTTCTTCCGGGTCTCCGAGACGGAGGTGGGGAAACCCTGACTGGATAAGGCTGACATTGAGGTGCTGCGGGCCGAGTCGCGTTGCTCTGGGGGAAAAGGAACAGGCGAAAAGTTGCGAGCTGCAACTGGGGAACCGTGACTACTGTTGTGGGCCGGGATAGGAATGCGAGACATCAACCAGAGAGAGCTGGAAGAGAAACGTTTGTTTATTGTTTGTCAAATGTGATCCGAGTCCGACTTGTTTCTCGCTGCATTCACGATGAAATAACGCTCAACCCTAGACTCAGGAGGACTAGTCAATCCAGTCTCTCTAGTATACCCTGCGTGAAATCTGAGGTCTAGAGACTTTTCTTTCATGGCTCCCTCGTTCACGTCGACCAAGAGCGCGTTTGCCAAGGCCTCGCTATCAAAGCGCCTTCTCTTCCCCACCTGGCCCTCCAACGACCTCCCCCCGCTCTTCGCAGCCCCCGCGACCCCTCCAGAGCTCACCACAGAGGTCTATGATTTTGTCGCCCTTGCTCTGCGCGCTTTCGTCAACCCCTGGTGGACCAAGATCTCCCGTTACGACAAGGAGTTCCTCCCAGACATCACCCGCATCCTCACCCATGTCGTCCGCGTCCTCGAGGCACGCGTACAAGACACAGATCTTGCCCCCCTCGTTTTTCGCGACGTGCCTGTGATCATCACCCAGCATTACCGCGATTACCGCAACGCCGAATCCAAGCTCTCCACCTCGTACGCCAGCGGCGCTGCGCTCTCCCTCCCGGTCCTCTTCCATGGTCTACAGCCCCACATGGCCGTTACCTCGGACGGCACGATCGACCCAGAGTACATGCGCCAGATAGTCGACCATATCCTCAAGGCGTGTCTCCCGGAGGAGGACTATGCTCCCGAGCCCGAGCGTTTCGTCATCCGCGAAATAGTCCTCAAAATCCTCCTCAAGGATGTTATCCCAAAGATTACACAGCCCTGGTTTATCCAGAAGACCATCCTCGATTTCCTTGGCCAGGAGGACGTCCTTCTTACCAGCACCAAGGTGCGTTGCGCTCGGCTCAGGCCTTGCCTTAACTCAAAAGCATATACACAGGCACGCCCTGCATCGCCACCTGCATCGGCCTTTTCTTTTCATACGCTCATCGTGGTCTTCCTCTCCGCCATTCAGGCGCTTTCCGGCGCGTGCCTTGCCATGATCAATGCATACAAGCAGGCCGTCGGCACAATCAAGCGTGTTAACCAGACCCCGCCGCGACCCCAACCAACGCGCCGTGCGTCCTCGCCGTTCCCCCGGCCCCGTTCCCCGGCCTCAATCCCCATCCCCACGTCCCCCATGTCGCCCTCTATCTCCGCGTCGTCTTCGGTCTCCTCGTGGGCCGCGGGGCCCGACACCTCTCCCACTCCGATTTCACGCCCCAACACGACCGCCAGCGACTACGCTCTTCCGTCGCTCATGCTTGTCTCTGAAATATTTACGACACACGCACGTATGGCGTCCTCCTCAATCACGCACACCCTCTCCCTCCTCCTTGTGTTCTTCGCCCCATTCCTCGACCGGTCAGCCCTATAGATTATAATTCCTCCTCGCTGTACTGATACCACCGCAGCCTGCTCCCGTATCTCCTCGCGCAGGCGCTCTCGCCCAAGCTCCTCCTCACAACAATGCGCAACGCTAAGCGCAATCTGTTTCCAAACGGATATCCCGCGCCGTCGCCCATTGACCCTACGCCCGAAGAACAGGCCCAAATGCGCGCCCGTCTTCTTGCGTACCGCGGCAAGTCTCATTGGGGTGTGTTGTTCCTTCCCCTCTTACCAGGATTACCTAATCCTTTACAGTGGAGACGCACATCCTGCCGCTAGTTTTGGGCTCTGACCCAAGCGAGACGTTGGCAGCCGCGCTCGACCCACTCACCAGCCGCGAGTGCAACGTTCACCTTGTGATGTTTCTTCTGGACTGTATTATTGGGACACTCTTTCCTGAGTTATTGGGAGAGTAGATGCGTGTATGTAATTGTTAATGCTGTTCGGCCCACCACGTTCAATGGTACAATTAATTATATATCTTCAACCGTATACTACTACGTCGCGTCCATGAACGAAACATCTCGGTGCATCACATTATGCTTTCCGTTTCCCTTGCTTCGGCGTGTTCCTTGTGGTATAAAAGTAATAGCCCCCTCCAAGCACAACAACCGCCAAAAGGTTGGCTAAAGGACATTGAAATCGTGCCGACGACGTGTGATAAATATACATACCAGCGATGAACCCGTAAACGCCCTGCAAGAGTCCTAGGACGAGGGTGATGAAGCTTTGTGCTAGCTGTAAACAGCTGGCAAAGATATCTTTTCCAAGGAGGAATATTGCTTGGAAGACGGCGAGCACCGAATTGAATAACGAAAAGAGTACCCCGGTCAGGGCGTTTAGAAAGTCTGAGAGCGTAGATGCGATAGTGGTAGCCATGGTGTTTGTGAGGGACTCGGATTCATGAAAACGGCAGTTAAATATGAAAGAAAACGGACTCCACAGCTGATCAGACGTCATACAGGCATCATCTGGAAAATAGCATTAACGCGCGTGAAATCGATGACAGGTCAATCTAAACAGCGCTTTGGGCGAATTTTGTCCATTCGGCAACCAAACAACAAGAAAACTCGTCATCTTCGCGGCGCAGGCCCTGCACCCGCAGCAGGCGCCGCGTTTGCAGTCAAAGTCGTCCCGACCCAACGTCCTACAAGCATCTGAATCTTGTCCCACACCTGGATGAGCACCGGAGGGTTACTCGGCTTGCGTATGAAGGCGTCAATGCGGGCGGTCGTGGTGCCGACAGCTTCGCGAGTGAAGGCCGACTGATAGTAGCGCTGGCGGACGAAATGGACAAAAATGATGGGGGAGAGAAGGGAGTTCTGGAAGGTAATGGCCCCAAGAAAGACGCGGACGAAAATGACTAGCTCGGTGTACGCGACAACCTTCATCGCAGTATCATAGTTGGCTGATGGCACGTCAGGCGAGGGACCCGAACAACGAAAAAGAGCACAAACCTTTCACCCACGCCTGTAATCTCTTCGCAAGCGGGTGAGGAGTCGGTGGGCCACCGGCCGAGGCAGGAGGACCAGCCGCAAGGAATTGAGGCATCAACGTAGTGCGAGTGAATGTCAGGGCATGGAACAGAGAGAATATGGCGTATGGCAGCAGGGTGACTGGACGGTGTGGCTGAGCATACACGACAGACTGACGTGGATAGAAAAACACGCACTGGCAATGGGCTTCGATGACCACCAGAAAAACGCGAGGAGGAAGTATTGGACATTCTGCGAAGCAGTGAGTCGGAGTCGATGTGAGAAGACAAAAATCCAACCTCATCTAGCATTGCCCTCCTCACGAAAGCACCATTGGGTTGAGGAGTCTACGAATCGATCAGGACGACTGCGCGCCGCAAAACATCTCCACAACGCACCCCCAACGATTTTCTGCAGAACGCAGGCGAAGATGAGAGAATGTACACCCGGAAAAACCAGAACAGTCTTACTGGCAAACAATCGCGTAACTAACAAGCGCGCCAGTGAAACTCGCTGGAACGCAGAAAACGTGGTGAGGTCACGCCGAGAAAACGAACGATAAGCCAACCTTTGTACCACCACGAAGAGACATTCTTGAACATCATCCATGCGAGGAAATATCGGAGTGAGGAGAGCAATAAGAGGAAATGGCCCGAGGCCCAGAGATAATGCTGTTGGGGTGCACATGAGTAATGAGAGAAAGACGGATCGTGCAACGGAGAGGCACTTTACCTGAGTTGTAGCCATTTGGTTGATTACCAGGTTGAGGAAAGAGATGGAAGGAAGAGGCTATTTAGGTCCTTTTGCAGGTCCCTGGACTCCACGTTGAGAGGTGACGTCGCAGCGGGAACCTCCAGATTATTGCAAAGCCAAACAGCACACGTAAGGCCGGCAACTGCCGAGACCTGCAATGTTCGCGCAGAGTTCATCTGCAGTCGCTACTCATGGTCGGTCTCATGTCTTTTGCATGTCCATTTGTTTCTCTTACACCAGATAGGCGCTGCTCTTCTGGTTCTCTCAGTGACCTCCATTGCTGTCGGCTACTATGTCGGAAAACGTTCTACAACGACTGGAGCCTTGAACAGTCCTTCAAACGACCAACTGGAGGAAGATGTCGATGAATCAAACGACGGAGACCTCGGTTCAATAAAAGCGGGTCTATTGGAGCCATGCAAACTTGTAGGATATACTATTCCGCCGCGGCTGACTGCTCTAACGACACGAAGGTTCTTATTGTTCGTACCGATCTCAAAATGACCCCAGGAAAAATATCTGCACAGTAAGCTACGTGCACCCGTGTTTACTGACTCTCATATCTTGATTTCGCTAGATGTGGGTGCGTGGACTGGTTGTACGGCGTTTAACCTTTTGACGCGTCTACGGTAGACACGCAACCCTAGCTTGCTATAAAACTTTGGTCAAGCGAAATCCACAGGTGCGGGAACCAGTTTTTCGTGTGATTTGATTCTCAGTCGTCTTTCAGTTGGTCAAGCATTGGGAACGCACTGGGTACAAGTCACTTAACCGTCTTATTTGGTGCTCATTCCTGCTCAGTCAAGCAAAGATTGCGCTAAAAGCAACATCTGAAAAACAATTATTGGAGCTTGAAGCGCTAGCAAAAGGCCTCAACCTCTGTGCCCGCTCCGTGCAAGACCAGTTTGTCCTTGTCTTTATCTATGCACACAAAGTACCTGATGGGCTTGCAGGGGATTAACACAAGTAGAGCCAGGAACTCGCACGGTCCTTGCCATTGGACCTGCCCCTGTCGAGCTTGTCAATCGAGTCACTGGCAAGTTGCGCCTGTTGTGAAATTTGAACCATCTCTCGATGAATAGAATTCTGTTCGTACAAACGGTGGTGTAGAATGATACATGCAGCTATGATACAAACGGTGTTGGTTCCCGAAGCTAAATGATATTCTCGTCGCCAGTATTACGCTGGTTTTCGCCGAGGCCTGTCATACGATTGAGCGAATCGCGTGGGGCAAAGGACGGCGAGTCAATTAACGAACCCAGCGGAGGAACTGGCATCTTAGGGAATGCGACGCAGAAGGAGGTGGGTGACGCGGATAGGATGTTTGATGATGGTGGGAAGAAGAAGCGGCTGACTTGTGTACGCGTCGCTTATTCCTATTTGACGTTGTTTCGATGTCACGGTAGCCACTCTGCTCCTCAAATTCACTCCACAAAAACGGCCGTCACCAGTGACATGGATTTTGGCTGAGGAGTGTTTGTATAAAGGCGAATAGTGGGTTCCGCTGTTAGATCTCAAAAACCATGGCTGCTCTTACCCTTGCCCGCGCATATCAAACTTCCTTCGACCGTAGACCCCACACCACCCTTTCGTAAGTTCTGGTGATGCTAGTATTGTTCTCTATGGCCTAACAAGGGACCCTAGCGTTACTGGCGGCTGTCTGAACGCGCTCGGAGACATAGTTGCTCAGACTTCTCACAACATTGCGAGTCGGCTCACGTCTTACCGACTCGCCGCTCATGTCCTCCGTAGTTACGAAAACCCCATGAAGAACGCACTCCTTTCGACCCTACTCGTACCCTCCGTTTCTTCGTTTTTGGCGCAGCCATCAGTATGTCTCACTCAAGTTTCTGGAATTTTCCATAACTATTCAACAGGTCCTTTCCTCGGGCGATGGAACGCATTCCTAGAAAAACAGTTTCCCCTCCGCGCACTCAACGGCAGTGGCAAGGTCAGCCTGAGGGCCTTGTCTAAACGAGTTGCGTGCGACCAGATTGTCATGTAAGTGGGTTTTATATACAGGCCGCCTTAACAATGCTCATCGTTGTGTAGGGCCCCCATTGGAGTGGGTAGTTATCCCTTGAAAGCTATACCCCACTGACATTCCCCAGCTCGTCGCCTTTATAGGGACCATGGGAGTCCTCGAGGGCCGCTCCCGAAAGCAAATAGCTCAGGTACACTTTCCTCCCTGGCCGTCCTTCTGTCGAAAGTTAAAAGTGTTTCAGAAATATAGTGACCTGTTCATGCCAACCCTGGCAACAAATTGGAGTGTCTGGCCCTTCTTGCAATTTGTGAATTTTAGATTCATGCCCCTTCCGTACCGGGTGCCCTTCCAGTCCAGTTGTGGCGTTTTCTGGACGCTGTATTTGTCCACAGTGAATGCCAAGTATGTTTCCGTAGTTACGAGTCTTCACATCCTAATCTCTTCTTTCTAGGGACGAGCATAAACAGGACAGAGACGCCGCAATGCGTCGAACCCTGGGATAAAGCAGAAGAAAAGTATATGTACTAGCAACCTCTTCGTTCCCTTGTAAATAATGTAGCTTTAGCACCACGAACAATATAGAATTGTACAGTACATCTACGACGCCCCATACTTGTGTACAAAATATGCTGGGGGTAAGGTCGCAAGAACGTCCACCAATGGACGTTCAACCACGACTAACTCTCCCGGTGCTAAGAAATCGACATACAGGATGGGCCGATAATGAGTGATCATCTTGAAATTAGGATGATCCTCCGACATAGCGTCGATTTTGGGGCTTTTGTCTCCTTCACGCCGTCGTTTTTTGTGGCCGGACTTGCCGGAGTCGTCCAACTTGATCTTGCATAGCCACGTCGACCCCCAAAAGAGCGCATATCGCGGGACAGAACCACCGTTCGACGCTTTTAATGACGGTCCGGCAATGGCTGGATCGAAAGCAACGCCGAGGATATGATCGTGCGCGCGAGTGAACTTTTTCGGAAGGTTGCTGCATATGTCCTTCGACCAGGATGGGAACTGCCTCGATTCCACGTCGAATAGCTGGATGCTATTATCGGGGAATGCCAATATGAGGATATTGGGGCGGCTGGGATCGAAGCATATGGTTTGGGCAGCCTGCGGGAACGAAGGTAGGATACAGTGGTGCTGGGGAATGGTCAGTCGACAGCCTTTGGAGGTAAAATCAAAAGAGTGTACCTGTATCGAATCCAAGTTGTATATGTGGGTACGGGCATGGCTATCCGATGACGCCAACCACTGGCCGTCGAAACTCGTAGCTAAACGTAGAATGGAGGTTGCGATGGGGACTGAGGGCAGCTCGTTCTCCGTTTCTGCATCTTCGTTCGCCGTGGAGCTGGTGTTCTCTGCGTCGATGGGACGTCCTTTGACCACTCGATCGCTCAGAATGGAACTTCCGTGACGATGGTGGTCGAATCTCCGCAGGACTCGAGGTTTTTCGTCATCGGTACTGAGATCAACGATCAGAATGTAGGACCCGATGGCGGTCGAAATAACGAGTTTTGACGAGTCTGGAGTAAAGTGAAAGGCGAGACCACCTGTGGAGGTGCTTTTCGCCGGTAAATGAGCCCGCAGAATAACAGAGAAATCTTTGATACGCTTCGGCTTGATGGCACCGTCGGGCTGCATTAAAATAAAATCAGCCTCGAGAAATCAAGCCTAACTGTCGCTTACACCCGAAGATAGCGAGAACAGTTTCGACTCGTACAAATCAGACACGACAAGCCAACGCCCGTTGTCGGAGATGGCAGTGGCGAGCAGATTGGTGTGAACGTTCAATTCCATGTCAAGAACCTTTTCCCATCCTGCTGCGTCTAGATCGTCCTCAACTGCAAGAGGGGCCTCCTCGGACGGTGCTGGTTTCTTAGTTATTCTCCAGATACTTAGGCCAGCATCCCTTGCACAGCATACGAGTCGTGCTTCGCGCGCGACCTGGACAGCAGATGTAGAGGACGGGCCCGAGGAATAAGCTAGTCGACGATGGTACGAGTCTTCAAACGTGGAATGTATGCTGGTCGAAATTGGGTTCACAATTTTTACGACTGTATTCGTCGGAAGAGCAGCAGGGGTGACTACGACCGACATGTCGAGGCCGCCTGAAGCTAAAATCGGTGCGATGTCCATAGGGAATTGACGTTTGTGAGACGAGGGCAGGGTAGTGTATGGAGGCCAAATGGCGAGCGCCCGTACGTCGTGGGAGTGCATGCGACGAGAAGAAGTCTGGATCCACCGCCGAGAGCTCGACTTTTCTCCGCTAGATGTTTTGACCAAACAAAACTGTGATATTTTTTGGTCGACACCAGAAGTATACACTGCTGTGCCCGTCTAAATTTGTATAATTAGAAACAGCATTGAACGAAGATGGTAAACTCACGGGATCAACCGTCAGACAAAGGACATCTGCTCCGTGTCCTTGAAAGCTTTGTAATTGGGTACAGGTACGGGAGTCCCAGAACTTGACCATGCCCAGTGAATCTCCAGACACGATTGTACCATCTCTAATGCAAATTATTTCAGTCAAAAAGCGCGAAATGTAATGATTGCACAGACCCCAAAACGCCGACTGACCAGACCAGTGTTCGTTCCCCACGGATCTTGTCTGTTCCCATGCGATCAATCGCCCGACCAGTTGCAATATCCCATTTTCGTATGCTGCTATCGGAGCCACCGGTTACAAGCCATGTATCTGTCCAGTCATCGTCCTCCTCGTCGCTGGAATCGTCAGCCGTTTTGCTGGCTGAACTCTGCCGCGGACTCGGAGGACCCCAAGCAATGCTCAGGACTCGACATTTGACGCGGTCAAATCGGCGGTGGTGCGTTAATGTGTCGTTCGCTAACGACAGAAGCCGCACAGTTCCGTCCTCGCATCCCAGTGCAAGTAAATTTGACGCAGGGTTTACTGATATAGACCAGATTGAGCCGCCTTGCGAGCTGATGGTCCGCTACGCAAGAATTTCATAAGAGTGGAACAGAGAACGATTTTTGTTTTATTTTCTCACTCGAACACAACCGCGATCCATGTCCCATTCGAGCAGTTCGCTGCCTCCGCCCGAAGAGAACAGACGAAGTTCCGAGCATGAGGGAACGGTTTCCATAGTCAAGTCGTCAGGATGGCGAATGGCAAAGGCGATGGAGTCGACTTTGGAAGGAAACGGTCCAGCAAGGGTCTTGCATCTAATTTTGAGCATGGTGAAGTACATGGTATGGGAGGGTAGTACCGTTCTTATGGCCCATGCTTGGGAAGACTGTAGGTCCCCTTCAGCACCAGTCCATTCACATAAATCGATGTTTCCATTGGCATGGCCGACGGCAAGAGTGCCAAAGCGCAGAGGTTGCTTGCCAAAAGAGGACGGCTTTTTATTCGGAGAAGGAAGGGGGAGCGGAGGGAACGCGAGCGCGGTTATTGGCGATGGATTAAAATCCACGAATCTGCAACGGTGTAGAGCAAGTGTTGTCGCCTCCGACATAGCAGTCGCGGCCCAAAAAATTCGGTGACAGTGACATTCGCGTGACGCGTTTCTGCTCTCGTAAAGCGCATTTGCAGCTTTTTTCTCCGACTTTTGTCTTCGTCCTTTTCGTCGCAAACCCTCATTTTCCAAAATGTCCAGCCTATTCGGAGGCGGCGGGAGCAGCAGTTCGGGCGGTCTCAACCAGGAGCGGCTGGAAATGGCTTTGACAGAGTCAGCTCTCTCCATTCTAACTACTGCTCGTGCTAACTGGGTTCAGAATGGACACCGTCACAGATCTCTTCAACCGAATGGTTTCGTCAGTTGGAATCGCGCCTTGACTGCATGAAACTCGCTCATTTCTGTACCAGTTCTTGTCAAAACAAGTGCATTGCCCGTTACGCGGAGGGCGACCTCAGCAAAGGCGAAACCGTCTGCATTGACAGATGTGTCGCGAAATACCACGAAGTGTACGGCAAAGTTGGAGATAAACTCAAAGTCAGAGGCGAAGGACAACGATAGCCAAGGCCACACAGAATTTTTTGGGGCTACCCATTACTTAGTTGTGCCAATGGCTTTCGAACGACGTGCACAGTACAGTGTGACACGCACGGACATTGCGAAAAGAGGATGGCATTCACCGCAGTCTTCTACTCATAATACAAATGTGGATACTGATGCTGCAAACCATGAACGTCTAGATGGTGGTGCAAACCATGTTACTTGGCACCTGGGAAGCACTCTGCCATGGTCTTGGAGTGCTTGTTTACAGCGTGTTCTTCGAGGCTAGATTGAATTCAGGACGGGAAAGAATTGTATGCCGTGAAATCTGAACTCACGCTGGAGCGCGGGTTGTGATCAACTATTTAGAGCAAACGGGAGATCAGTGATTTGAAAGAGAAAAAAAAAAAAAAAAAGTGACGCACAAACGGCTGTTTGCAGGTAGCACAGACTATGGACTTCGCCGCCTCATTAACCTAATAGCAAGACCATGAAACACTGTTCGAGTTCAAGAGAGATCGGCCGGACCTTGGCCTGGCTTTTTGAGCCCTTGGCACCCTTTTCAGCGTTACGCTCACGCTTCTGAGCAGCTTTTGCACCCTACAGCGGGATTATTACGCAGCAGACGCAGGGAGTGGCGAGGGACATACGTTTCCCATCGAGTTCAGCGAGAGTGGCGACGGTAGTGAGTCGACAGTCAACCCCCCAATGCGTACACAGCTTTTAGTCAATTCCCGGGCGGAACTTCCGGTCCGACCGGATCCCAGAATCATAGGAGGCGACACATGCAGAGACTTTCTTCGCAGTTAAAATACTGCCGGTACCTCTCTGTTCCTTCCCACCGCAGAAAAATGGCCTCCTTTACCACCATCGCACAGCAGATTAAGCTCGACATTCTTTCCAAGACTCACGTCGAAGATAATGTTGCGAAACGGAAGGAGATTTCCCGTACCTTTATCTGTGGGTCAAGATCCAAACTGATAACAATATTTTTCAATGGCGAATCTATGTAGCGGACACAATAACAGGTTTCTAAAAATTCTTTAGCGCTTGCGATCCTGTCTGCGGGCGATGGTTATGTTCTCCAATCTAATGCGTTCCGATAGTCCCCACGAAGGAAATGTACGAATACGCGACCCTCTCCACCATTGGTGATGATGTGTATTTCGGTTGGACAGGTTTATTCTACCCTTCAAGCCACTGATTTGTCTCAGAGCCCTCGACAAACGCGTTGGAAGCCCATATCGCGCAAATCACTGGTAAAGAGGCAGCTTTATTCGTACCATCCGGAACGGCGTCGAACCAGATCGCTCTACGATCTCACCTCTTCCAGCCCCCGTACTCTGTTTTGTGCGATCATCGTGCGCACATACACAAGTAAGATTTTGCCGAGTATATCAATCGCATTTCGAACCGATCACTGTCCAGGTATGAGGCTGGCGGGGCCGCTTTTCACTCTGGAGCCGCCGTTTCGGCTGTCGTTCCCTCGAACGGTAATAAATTTGCTTTTCCGACGAGGAGCCTTTCTGATCAGTGGTTTAGGGCACCACCTTACTTTAGATGACGTTCGCCAACACATGATCTTGGGATTCGACACCCATTTGTACCTATTCGTGCCCTGCAGCTTGAGTGACCCACTGAACCTCTTCGAGTGCTCCTACAGAAGTCGTCGCCTTGGAAAACACACTCAACGGAACGATCCTTCCGCAAGAGGAGATTATTGCCATCTCTGAATACGTCCACTCTCAAGGCAAAAAAATGCACCTCGATGGAGCGCGAATTTGGCATGTTGCCGCAGAAACCGAGACCCCGTTGAAAGAATTGTGCGAACCGTTCGATTCTGTCAGCCTGTGCTTCAGCAAGGGTTTAGGTTTGTTGTTTCGTTCGTTCGTGTCCAGCATGGTCTCAAGATCATGAACAAGGTGCCCCCGTTGGCTCCTGCCTCGCTGGGTCCACTGCCTTTATCGCAAAGGCCCGCTGGATCAGGAAACTCTTTGGCGGAGGTATGCGGCAAACAGGAATTTTGGCCGCCTCCGCTGCATATGCCCTCACATACAACTTCCCTTTGTTGCCTGGCGTCCATGCTCTTGCAAGGAGATTGGAGACGGGATTAGAAGAGATAGGTGTTGAAATCACAAGCAGAGCCGAAACCTGCATGGTTTGCTTCAATCGTTTCTCGTCCAATCCTTTATTTAATACACGCTCCTAGATTTTCTACGACCCGTCGTCAGTAGTGCGTCGGTTCTCATATGCGTTTGTCACCTGCTAACTCTTCATTTTGACAAACAGGGCGTTACTTATGAGGAAATCGCTGATCGGGCCAGCGACCTGCCTGAACCTTTGGTCCTCGGAGGGTCCAGGCTGGTCATTCACATACAAACGTCCGAGTCAGCCGTCGAGGACTTCTTATCCGTGATCCGCAAACTGGCAGAGGAGAAAAAGGCAGCAGGTTTTGTGAAACCTGAGCCCGCTGCCAACGGGACCGTTTACAAAGACATATACGTGCGCCGTGTACCGAAGAAGGCCGCGTAAATAGAACTTCAATAGATCCGCCATACATTGTGTGCTCTATCCTTTCCCAATATATTTTTGTTTTTCGTATTCTGTCCATAGATTCTTCATGATTGTTTTCCCACCGCCATCGAGGGCTGATACCATCATGGCATCCCGATTATGGTCGTTCAGCATGTTACACAGGGCGAAAAGACCAGGTCGCAGCTCTTTCCGGAGCTCAGCAGGTAAGATGCACAGCGGATCATTCATCGCGTCGATGTATGCCTTGATGATGTATGCAGCGTGTTTCGAAAACGGACGGGCCAACGATTCGGCTCGTTGTGCGTCTGTGGCAGATGAATGGGACCTTATGGTCGTTTTGGTGGTAAGAGTCTCCAGGAGACGCGCGAGGGCCTTTCCCTCTTCTGGGCCGACAGGGAATGTCGCGTTTACCCAACGTGGAAGGGTGTCGGTCACCAAGGCGGTTTGTTTAGCTCCCAGCTGTGGACGCGGCCGTCGAATTGTGGCAATCAATTGCTGCAGAACCATGCCAAGGTTTGGCAGTGTCAAGGTGACAAGGTCGCGCCGAAGCCGGATTAATGCGCCAGCGATCGTATTAATCTCGTGGAAAACGGTGTTCGAGGTTTCTTCGTCGTGCAGCTTGGATCTAGTCAGGAACTTGGAAAGGAGGGACCATATGCAGCCAATATCGAGGGTCCGCAATGTCGCCGGCTGTATAAGAAGCGGTCAGCCCCCGTATTTTGGAGAGATGACGTGTACTCACGCTGTCTGAACATTGTTGACGGAGAAGGCGAAGAACCTCGAGGCGAAGAGGCAGCGGGCCATTGGTAAATTCAATACGGTCCGTAAACATATTTAAACACTTTGTTAAAAATATCTGAGTGTGCCTGAGAGTACCTAATTGCGAGACGTCAGCGCGGACTGGACAAGGACTGGCGTGGTGGCGTACCGGCTGGATGTTCTAACAAAAGCAATGCAGCCAGATGCACCAGATGAGGCATATAATGGGTTGAATGCGCCGTGTCAGACAAACACTCGCATGTAAGGTCCAGAACATGACCGAACTCTGTCGCGGACAGAGCGTTGCACATCTGCGAAAGAAGCTGATCGAGCCGAGCTTGACCTACGAATCATAAGAACGCATAAATACTCCGAGAATGAGCCTATTACCGTCGGAGCCATTTGAGTGGACGAAAGAGACATAGGTCGCTAGAATGACGCCGAGTTGTGGGAGACGGTCACCATTGGGTATCCAATGGAGCTCTTCAGCCAGTATCGCAAACGCGGCCGTGCGTTTACCATCGAGGGACGGCGCAGAGGCATTCCTGGCCCACGAGCATAACTTCGGCCCCATGAGAAGGACTCCGTCGCCTAGAACAAGTTGAATCCTTCTACCGGGGCTCAGATCAAGGAAAGGCGACTGACCGTCAAGCTTCAGCCACCGTCTAAGCAAAAGAGCATGAACCCATAAGTTCATGAGCTCTTCGCTCGCAGACAAATCATTCATGCCTTCGAAGTGGCCGACCAGAGTTGCTGATACCCTCCGCTGAAGATTAGCCAGCTCATCCCGGACCTCATTTGCGAAGCTGGCATATCAGGTGAGTAGTGAACGCGTCAAGTCTTCGACGAGGAACACACTTTTCTGGGGAGAATCCCTTCGCTAAAGTTTCCACAAGACGAATTAAGGCCCTTGATTGATTCACTGAATGGAAGAAATCGGATGGAAGACATGAACGCAGCACGTCCACCGTCGCTTCGACACTTCCCTCTTCTGATGTCTTAAGCAGAGCCCTGCAATGAGATAAGGAACTTTTCGTCGACGAAAACTCTTTTACGCACGCGAAATGTAACCCCACCAAGCTCAAAGTCACGGCTTGGTAGTCCTGCGGCACCTGGGTAGAGGAGTTACCATGTACTAAATGTTTTAAATATCGAGACAGGTTGGATATCTAAAACCTATTGTTAGCCAGGATCGGATAAAACTACAAGTACTCGCCGGTTGATCGATGGATCCGAGATGTACAGATACATTGTGGATGAAAACTCGAACCACGGTGACAGCCGAAAGTACATCCTGGGCGTCACTGTAGAGTATGTCCGCATTGACTGCTCTTTTAACTAATTCAGTCCTAATACTTCGGGACATGAACTCGATCGGGAACATGACAAGAAGTTGGTAAGTGGACAAGACAGTAGCGCGACTATCAGTCGCGGTGTTTAGATGCGGATCGGCCAGCATAGATGTAGCCTCATCTGCGAAGGCGAGAATAGCAGCTAAGAGATAATCAGATATATATATGGACAATTCTTCCTGTGATGGGGAAAAAAAAAACATACTGCGTAAATTAGGAAGCTCCCAAAATTGAGCAGAAGACAATGCGTTCAGGAGCAGTGACGTCGCGTCGAGGCGCGCTTCCACAAAAACATATGCATCGACGTTGGCCCTGAAGAGAGTCTTGACGAGCCTTTGAAGTTGTGCCGGGGATGCGATGGCGCTGAAATAAATGTGTGAGCGAGTAAGCGTTCGTTCAAGCCAACCAACTCACACGATTACAGGTAGCCATCTGTCAATTAACATATGAAGGATGGCCAACACACTTTCCTCTTTGCCTTCCAGCCCAAAGGTTAACGAAGAGGAAGCGCCAGACCATGAAGTTTCCAAAGCACTGGAATTGCTTTCGAGGTAAGCTAAAAGTCGATCCATCGCATCCCGGGTTCTCTCGGGTTCGTCGACCGCAGACCATTTAAGCAGCATGCGGAACTAGAATAGTTGAGAGGCGCGCTGGTACAGAACCGGGTGAAAAATTGACATACAAGCTCAAGACTAAGTTCGGGCAGTATATGCCCCTCTTCCGACACTGTTTCTATTTTTGCCCACTGTTTTTCGGTGTAGGGGGTGTCCAGTGCATACTGGAGACGCAAAATTGCGGCAGCTATAACCTGTGATGCCCACGAATCGATTGCATTCTTCCGGATGATCTTCAGCGTCTTTGAAAGGGCGCGAGGGAGAAAGGCGCTTCTTATTGTATTTATTGAATCGTTAACCTTCTGAAGCGTCGCGTCGGGAAGGGCTTGCAAAGGCAGTGCTGTAAGAACAACAGCAGCCAGCCTTGCACTGAGGCAGAAGGTCAGAGCTAGACTGTTGCCGCTCTCTGTATCCACGGTGGCAGAAATCAGGTTCCAGAGCGCTTGAAGGGTTTCAAGAACAGACGTCACGGTTTGGCCGGTTTGAGTGGGCGTAAGGAACTTCCGAGTGCAACTTGCGAGCCGTTCAAGATGCACGGGATGGAGGAGTGCACTCGAAAAAGTGCATCGATACTGATGATGGATATTAGAAGAGGATTTCTTTTGTGGATGTGGTGCCAATGCTGCGAAGAGGGACTCTATATGAGTGTGTATGGTCCGCGTTTTGACGTGATAATCGAGAAGCAATTCCAAGAAACTGAAGATAGACGGGGACACGTGTGGGATCTGAGCACAATTTGAGAAACGATGTGGGTTCGAGTAGAGAGTACACGCACACTCAGTAACTCGGGGAGTATACGAGGAATATCTTTCAAGATCAAGTCGAAGTCGATTTGCATCAGTTTCGAGAGACACGCAATTGCCAACGCGGTTGGCTCTGCGTTGTCCACTATTAACCGAGTAAGAACAACTGCGGCACGTATCCCAAACTCTTACCACTCCAATCAGACCCAAGTAAAGAGAGAACCAGCGGCACAGTCTTTTGCAGGCTCATTTGACCATCCAGTTGGCTACTACTGAATAGATTTTCGTCGCTAACCACGGCCAAGAGGCCAAGCCTGGCACCCCATGTCAAAGTGGTCGGACTGACTATGTTGAGCCGGGCCTGGCACGAGTCGAAGAAGGAGAAACTGGCCGCGCGGACCTGTTCAGTCACGGCGGCAGGACTGTGTCCAGAACCCTGTGCAAACAACGCACTCCGGTGTTTTCTCGTGCAATGAACGAACGACACAAAGAGCTGAGAGAGACTGGGATGTACGAGGTCATCGGGAATATTCCGCAGAGCTAGGAAAAGCGGGTGCTCTTCGTCGTGCGTCTGGCGTAATGTATCTACATTGAAGAGAATTTCGATCCCGACAGCATACAAGCTCTCTCGAAGACCGGGTGGAGTGTGATTGGATGATGAACCAATCCACGCGCGCAGGTGGTTTTGAATGAGGAGGGAAGAAAGCTGCGGATGGTGGATGATCTAAGCGCGGTATGAGAATAGGATGGACGCTCTCACTTTTTTCTTGTTCGACGAATTGCCAACAGACAAGCGGAGGGACGATATTATGGAGTCTCCAATCTGCTCGAGGGCATCATTGGGCTCTGAGAATTGGTCCAAAACCCCCAGAAAAGCGCCAAAGCAGTCAAGTAGACTCTCAGCACTTATTTTGTGAACCGCGAGGGGCCAAATGCTGCTGAGGCTTGCGCCGACCGCAGTCGTGAGGGGAACGCGTCGTTCAACCTCCACAGCACTCAATAGCTCCAAAAACGACACGAAAACGGGTGCTATCGGCACCTTGTTGAGCAAAGGCAGGAGCCAATGTTTTGTAGCCTTGGTTTGGTCTGAAACGATTTGAGAAAGCAACGTCCAAAATCGGATATCAAGAACAGGATTGAGTGCTCTGGTCTGCATTAGAAATGCAAACGTGGGTCATAGGGACGCACGGTGGATTCGCCTTATCCTTGAGGAATTTTGTGAGGATCCATTCGACCATGACCTCTCCCTTGTTGGGCATGTACAAGGACTTGTCATCCCAGGCGGTGGATGCAATGTGTATTTTGGACGGGCCACCGACGCGAGGGGGATCGGATGGCGCTTTCAGGGCGTGGTAAAGCGCCTGCGACGCCATCTGGCTGGGTCGCTTTGACCGAAGCAAAAAAGAAACAGAAGTACGTAAGTTCTGAGATTACGTATCATCCCATCACTGTCAGTGCCATTGATTGTCGCTTATTTCGGAATTCAACGCTTTGGGATTCGCAGTCACAATGCATAAACACTTGGGGATTCGCAGTCACAGTCGGACCCTGCACCATGCTGTCTTCTGCCCTCATCTCCCCCAAGGAGGCTCAGGTCAACGACTCCACCGTCACCGTCCTCTGCCAGCCGGATCTCCTTCCTGTGCCTCAAAATGCCCGTACCTGGAACGCGTTTCATCTAGCGGGTTCTTGGCTGCGTTCTCCGAAACCATTTCCTTCATCTGACGCGCAAATTATTAGGTTACTGGATTGCAGAGGCTTTTGGCGCGTGCAGTTTCACTCCCCGCATTGCTCGAAATAATTGACCGTCCATACAGGCATAAGGTCAGCGATCGACTGGGATTCTTCACTCCTCATATTAAGGCTGTCCCGCTAGTCAATATCAAGTAGCGTCCACAGCAGTCGCAGCAGGCCTTTCTCCCGGCGCTGCCATTGGTGCTGGTTCGTAGTCCCAGATCTCTGCCTCTCTAAATGCTCACTGCAAGATTAAAAGTTTTCCTCGGTCATTTCTTCGTCTGTGAGCGGTCTGAACACCGACCCAACCTTTCGGAAATTAACAACCCTCAGCCATCGCGTGTGCAGGTAACGCATGGATCGGCGCCACATACGGAATCGTAAGTCCCCCCGCAATTTGCCGGGTGATCTTCCTCTCAGGAACACCTGCAGAATTTCCCGGTACTTGCACGCGCTTCCTTTGGAATCCATGGGAATCTTGTTGCTGTCATGTGTCGCGCTATTGCCGCCATGGTGTGGTTTGGCACCCAGACGTACCAAGGTTAGCATCTTGATTGAACACATGAACTTTAGAAGCCTCGAGTTGAATTAAACCAGGTGGTCAGTGCGTAGAAGTGATGCTGCGTGCCATTTTCCCGTCGTTCAAGTCGTTCAAAAACCACCTTCCATCCTCGGCACATGTCACTTCGTCGGAATTGTTGTGTTTCTTGTAAGCGTACCACTAGAATCCCGAGATTTATTAATTCTTTCCAATAGCATTTTTTATATCATCCAGTTGCCATTGCTATTCGTTCACATATCCAAGGTGGGTGCCCTTTCTATATGCATTCGAGGTCGACCTGACAGCGGTCACATGCAGCTACGGCACCTTTTCATGTTCAAGGTCTTGGTTATGGCACGTCTGCTCCATTCAAATTCTCTTGTCATGTCATCAAATGATACTTTTCCTAGCCGATATTTGGCTTCGCACTTTGTACGTTTTCCGAAATTCTCGTAACCCTTTCCTCATTTGCGACACTAGTTGGATGGGCCGTTGGGAACGCGCACGGTTTTGGTCCTATTTTCTCGCACACAACCCAAGTCGCGGGTCCCCCTGTCGCCGTCATGTTCTTTTCTGCAATGTCCGCCGCCATTGCTCCCAAAGCAACGCTAGCATTGAACATTTGCGCAAGTCTTGTCACCTGGTAATTTCCATTCGACTAAACCTCCTTCAGGACTTTACCCGGTTTGCCAAATCGCCACGGGCGACCGTCTGGACCAACATCTTATCATTGTCTATCCCAGTAACGCTCTGCTCGTAAGATCCGGTTGACAGCGCTTGCCTCCCTCTAAATTATATCAGAATTCTCGGTGTTGTCGTCACATCAGCCACTCAAGTCATCTATGGTGTCTCGACATGGAATCCCTTACAAGTATGCGAGCTATGGAGTAGCCGTGCTGCACAGTTTTTTGCGGCTTTTTGCTGGGCGCTCGCCGTGGTCGCCACCAATATATCTGCCAAGTGGGTTAACGGGCCGCAATCAGCCTCAATAAGTACTGACGATGTCCCTCAGTTCCACTGCCGTCGGCAACGATCTTACCATCCTCTTTCCTCAATACATCAATATCCGGCGGGGACAATACATTTGCGCCTTTGTCGGCCTGGCTACTTGTCCGGTAAGCGCAACATCCTCCTCTCCCGTACCGCACTGAAAGAGGAGTTACCTGCAGTGGATCATTCAAAATAGCGCAGTATCCTTCACGTACGTTTTTTGGCTTTGGTCGAGAGTATCCTCACTCACATGTAAACCGGCAGTTCATTCCTGTATTGTTTCCACATACATACTTTAGTTTGGACTAACACTCTTCTGAACAGTGGCGGATATTCCATTTTTCTAGGCCCAATATGTGGAATTCTCCTCGCCGACTACGTGAATATGTCTGGTTATTCACCCGCTAATTTGCTAACAAATGAACAGTTTGTGCAGCGACAACGCAAACTCGACGTTGCTGCCCTCTACCAAAAAGAGTCTTCTCGATACTGGTGAAGACTGTCCACAATCCTTGATCCAGCTATTCACGCATGTCAGGTACACTCATGGCTTCAATCTGCGCGCCATCGGTGCTTTTATCCTCGCTTGCATCCCGAACCTACCTGGTTTCGCGAGCAAAGTCAACTCTCGAGTACACGTGCCGATAGGCGCCACATACGTGTTGTGAGTCCCAAGATACTCCTTCTCCTCTTACCTCAATAATATTCTAGTTCCCTGGTTTGGCCGGTGGGAGTCGTGGTTGCCGCCATCTGCTACCTTACTTTCAACGTTGCGTGGCCTGTCCGCGAGTCTCCTGAGCGGCCCGCTTCGCCGAGCACAGTCAGTGAGGGAGATCCGGAAAAATAAGTTTTTTCTTCTTTGCGTTGTACATTAATCAGTCAGTGTACATTGGTAGTATGGTTGTCTGTAACACATGTCCCTCACCAGCGGTTGCTGGACCCCACATGCCTGTCAAACCACTATCGGCCCCGTTCCAATCAATGCCGAAGGCGTTCAGGTCAATATTCCAGCCATAGTGGTCTATGGGAGGCTGGTTGGGGGTGTGATCCTGAACTCCGTTTGATTTTTGCAGCAAGCTCCCGTTGGACTGAGGAAGTTCCGGCTCATATGTGCCCTTAAGAGCAGCAACTACGCTGGTGTACTCAGATGATGTTTTCAGACAGGTCGCAACAGAGTCGGCCCGATTCAGAGCAGGTTCTGCAAGATCCCAAAAGTAGTCGCGTTTCGCTGCCTGCAACGCCCGCTGGAGACGGGATAACATGGTCAGAGGCATTGTTCGGGAGCTTGCTTGGATCGTAAAGGATGTTCGTTGAGGCGTTAAAGAGGCAGAGAAGGCAGATGTAGCGAGAGAAAGCCGAATGAGGGAGGATGTTAGGGACGAGAGTATATGCCCGACATCTGAACAACATTGAGCCCGCAATGATGAAGTGAAGGAGTGACACGAACAGTTTAACCAAAATCCATCAAATGAACGGGCGTCTAAGCCACATACATAGTCCACTGCTTCGGCATACATTTCTAGTGTGGCCGGGTCTGGGGTAAAACTGTGGTACCAATCAGTCACTTGCGAGGATCTTACAACGCATACGCACGGACTGCCGAGACCGATACTCAGTTCAATCGATATCCGCCGCAGCATACATCGAAAACCCAGAAGACAAGTCATCAAGGAAGCTTTTATGTATTAGGTCTATACAGTCAAAGGGACTTTGGAAGGAGACTTACCGACCCCGGACGACGAGGCGCGCCCCAGCTCATCCCTACGCACTTCTACGAGTAGCCTCTGCGTTTCTTCTTCAATAGCTTTTACTGTTGCTAGCCGCTCCGCCGGAATTAAGACGCTCGAAGCCAGAGTAGATACTTGAGCCTGCAAGCGAGAGCAAAGAACAGAGACGCGGCAAAGAAAAGTAAAACTTTGCGAAGAGTATGCGGCATCTGGATTGGATGAGGAGGCGACACCGACTAAATCTGGTATAGAGCTTGAGTGATTGTCGGCTTGAATGTGCGACGGGCGGGAGTTGAGAAATGACATCCTGTGGGAATAAATGAGACAATGAAGCCAGTCGAACACCGTTCCCCACAAACCATGCATCGTGTATGCGAAGTCCCCACCACAACGTGCGTCTCAGATCCTTCTCCCAGGATGGGATAGCCCAACTGCTTGGATCAATGTGGAGACCTAGCAATTGGCCTTGAGCAATGGTCTAACGAGGGCGTTAGTTGTAGGACATCATTAAGCGTTCAACGCACACGAGCCAACAGAATGAAGTTTGCTTCTACATCCAGAACCGGCCTCGCCGACAGGTCAAGCAAAGCGGTAGAGATAATCGACAGTCGGGAAGGTTCTCGTCTTCCTGTATCTTCCTCACTGGCAGATATGATACTCCGGATGGAAGCAATAGACGGGCGATAACGGCGACAGTGACTGAGTGCAGTAATCAAGAGTTTTGAGTGGAGAAGAGAATCAAGAGGTCGTTCATCCGGGGGGAGGTAAACGAGAGGAAAGGCAGGATTGAAGACCCCGAGGTAGATACCGAGCAATGAATCCTCTGAAGGTGGCGGATCCAGGAGGGACAGGCTTGATTTAAGAACAGCCAGTTGCTTCTTTCCTGGATTCCCACTTGACCCTGCGAGTCTTGAAATTGCGGGCTACTCTCGAGTAACTCAAAACTACTTACCAGTTCGTTTCTTGGTAAATATAATGTACTGAAACAGATTGAGCCAACGTAACATACAAGTGTATGTCCTTCACCTGAGGTTTTGATCGGTCGCACGAAATTTGGCGGATATGGGGTGTTTCAGAAAGTGGGTTATCATCTGGCCCTGCTTGTTTAGTCCCTATGGGGAGAAGATCATCTGCAGAGGACTGTCAGGCGGGTGCGCTCTGTCACCGTGTGTCAAAATACGCACCTGTGAGCAGGGTAGTAATAGCATGCAGATCGAGGGATGGGCCGATGGAGAGGTCCAGGGACATGGGTTCGGATTCTCCAGTTCTAAGACGTTTTTCCTGAGCTGCAGCGTAGCTCAACGCCTGGAGGGCGGCGGATCCATCGTCGGGACTTCTTGGACGCTTCAATTTTCCCGGACGCGGAGAGTCAATCAAGTGGGAAGACGTTGATGCGACGTTGGTTGTGGGGGAAGATGGGGGTTTCGGTTTTTTTCGCTCAGGCGGGAGCTCATCGAAGGTACATTGCTTGTTCATTTGCCTCAGGGACAGTGGGTACAACGCGCGCTTCCGGCTTAAGTTGACTCACTGGCATTCCACACAGGGCGGTCCAGACTGGGGGATTGCACAACGACTCTTGGCTCGACGCTGTGGACCACAGAGTGTACATCAGATATCATTGTTGCAGCGACAAGACCACCACCCACACATCCATCGCAAGGGCGGTTCTTGCGAGACCGAAATGGGCGAGACAATTGGACCTGGACAGCGTTACAACGAGATCCTGGACTTGGTCTGCGCACATACCTGTGAAGAGCCGGGGTCTGAGGGAGGTTGAGAAGGATTCCGCGACATTGGCCAAATGAGGGCGCGACAGCAGCGGCCAAAGCTCCTAATCGTAATCGTAAGTAACAACCGTGACAGCGCCGTAACATTGTAACAGTCACTAGCGGCTAGATTTCGCGCGCCTCTTCCACAGAACACAATTGGACGCCATGCTGAAGCGCCACCGCCCCGTGTCCCCGCCACCCCCCGGTCCAGCCATACCCCTTATTTCAGACCCACCGGACGCCCATCGACGCGAGTCAAAGCGTCGCCGAATTCTTCCACCGTCCTTGGACGGCCAAGTTAGACGTTCACTGTTCCCCACAGACCAGGATGACGGGGAAGAGGATGACGACGAAATGGACCGGCGCAACACATCCAATTCTGGGCCTTCTGGGTCCACCGTCCACAACACCGAGTATGAATCAGCAAACACCTTTCTCCACGACTTGCACGCGTTACACCGACATCGACTCATTTTCGCATCATCCTCGCCACCTTTCCAACCAGATCTTTCTTCTATTCCTCGCCCCCCGGAAAAGTCGTATCTTCCCCCAATACCAGACTACCGGAGAATGCCCGATAAGCAGGACGCGAGTGGCATGCATGATTTCGGAGGTGGATTACCGTTCGAGGAGGGTCAGAGTGTGAAAGAGCGATATGAAGATACGAACAGGTTGCGTCCACTACTTTTCTTCGTTGGCGCTCCCAATTTCATGCCCTACAGGCTCCTCGGATCTTTGTTTCTCACTCGCAGAAAGCAGCTTGATCCTGGGCCGCAGCAATACAATAACACCTAGCCCCGCTGTATGCGTCCGGCAGTCTCTATTATTGTTATCGCTGACTTCTTTAGGCGTCTCATAGTCATCGCATTCGATCCTTTTCGCCGTCTTTCCGCGCCATTCGTCCTCGCTATCCTAATAAATCGCATTGCATCGCATTACCAGCATTCTCATGATCGCCGACACGGGTACTTCTAAATACTGAATATTATAATCTGGAGTACGAACCAAACTGCCCACCGCCTGGACCACGCCTAGGATTTACGTACATCAGCAGATTAGGGAGCGTTGTGTACTTTGAGGGAACCTTGTGTACATTGTGTTGAGCGTCGCCCATTCAATCGCTTTTCTACCAAGTCGCGTTAATTAGGGGTTTGGCACGTGATCGAGCTGCCTTTGACATGCATTCTCCCCATCGCTTGCAACTTGTCCGCGCCTTCTCCCGCTCAGCGACAGTACAGACTCGACGCACCATCCAGGAGATACGCCAGTCTAGATTAGCTTCCCCTCCAGGCCCTGAAAAGCCTACCCCCGAAGAACTCCAAAAGGTCCTCAAACGAGAAAGCGAGCGCGCTTTTGGCCCCACCATAGTTGGGGACCCAATAACCTTTGTGAACAAGGCTACAGACGATGTCTGGAGTGTGTAAATTGCATCGCAAGACGCGTCTATGCCACTGATGGACCGCCAGAGGATCTTCTCAAAGCTTCAGGCAATGATCCCCAAATATTCAAGGCGTGGCGTATGTTTCACGCTCGATTGGATTCGTGGGGAATTAATCGTCCTGTGCGTAGGAGACGACATAAAGTCAAGATCTGCCATGCAAACTTCTCTGCAACGCAACTTCGACAGTGGTCGCGGTAAGTAAGAGTTACGGCCTCCGAACATTTTTATTGATCTATCTTCTGCAGATCCTTCGGGCAAGCAAACCACCTCTTCAAAATTACATGGACAGCCTTCAACAAAGCCTTCAAAAGCGGGAAAACGCGGTTAAACACTGAGTTGAAGTCTATGAAGTGTGTAAATTTTTGAATCCCGTCGACAACGAACGAGAGGCTCAGTGCGATGCTCTCCACTGGGAGGTCGCTTCTGGACGTGTTACATTTCTCCTACCGGACTCCGGAGCGGAGATGTGCATCGCTACCAAAATGCTTAGCAGTACCGTATCTGTATTAGATGTTTTGGATTTCGACTCGTTCTAATACCAATGAAGCGCTCATTCCGTTGCGTCTGTTACATCCACTGGCCTTTGGAGCGCGTCGCTTAGTTCTCGATTGAGCAAGTCCGTCAGGGACTGGCCGTCTCTGGAATACACCCAGGCGTCGCCCCCTTCATGATAGTCATAACGCTTGGGACCACTTTCATTACGGATGAGTATATTCGAACTCGAGAGCAGAAAACAGCACCTGAACGGCGATGACAGCCATATCTGCTTATTCGGCGGTTGCTTATTTATTACATAGGTGCCCTTTTCGCCAAGTTGCAGCGTTAAAACACCACTCTAGACTCGAGTGTAAAAATATGCGACGGAACAGGGACAGCAACTTACATGGTATTCCACCTCATATGCGGGATTGCCTAGATTGTCCACCAAATTTTCTAGGGCATGGAGAAGGTTGTCCATCGTCGAGTCGGAGAGCATATTATAGCGCTCCGTCGGTAGTTCGCTGTTGTTCAGGTTTGAGTTACATTGCAGTTAAATCGAAATCATGGTGCAACCTGATGTTTATTTGAGGGGGCGGAGTGCTCATTTGACGACTCCATTGAGCACTTTGCGCAGCGAGGTGTTTTAGTGGTCGTTGACGCGCAAGACATCGGGCGGACGCGAGGGCACCAAGTCGCGTAAGAGACGGAAGCATAGTTTGTCTTAGGGTTAGGGGTACACTGATGCCACAATTTAACACTTTATCTTCATACGCGCTCATTCGCGGCCATACCTTTCGCCGCTCCTCTCGCTCTCACGATCATACCGCATTTTTCGAGTCCCATCCATCCCTGTTGCTCACGTTTGGCTGTTTCGGGTCTCCTCATCGAAACCCGTGCATCCACTCGTACTACCGGGACTGGGTCCACGCTCCTCATCCCGTCCGATTCGCAGCTCCGCCCTGTCTCAGACGCGTCGTCAGCTCGGCGAATCGCGGCCCAATCCCTCCGCACACCACACTACGAAAGCATCCATCTCTACATATATTTCCTTATATATTCTCCCACTTCTGCCTCGCATATTTGTCGTAAGTATCATACATATACGCGTCATATCCCGACAGTTCCTTTATTCGTCGCCTTCTGCCCGCTACTTTGCTTTCTCTCCACCTTTCTCCACCCATTCTAGCCAGGATCCCTTAAAATTTAAAATGCTAGGCATATCATCATTAGAAATTCGAGTTCGGATTCCAGTTTGCACACGTACTTCGTGTACCCATTTCGCTTTGCGACATCGCTAGCACTTGAACTCCTCACACCGCTTCGGCAGTAAAAGGTGACCTCCTGCGATTTTTTCGGTTTCTCAAAGCCATGCTTGGCTTTGAACATGTCCGGTTGAAGGTGCAATGAATTCGACAAGACGGAGAGTGGAAGATTGACAGCGGAAGGGATCATCCCTTGAATAACCTCCTCTGGCTCGCGAACGTCTATTAAATACGAGTCCTAAGCGCGAGTCAGAGAATGACCCAACCTCGGCACATCTCAACTTACTGCACCAGGACGCTGCGTTTTCGGGACAAGCTCTTCGTATGTAATGATCTTCGCATCCCAATCACTTTGCAACTCGTCGGAAAGCTTGCGCGCGGCTTTGAACGCAGCAGTATGCTTGTCTGGCTCCGGCTTTGATGTGGTGGACTCGAACCGTTGGGTTGTCCGCACAAAAGACGTAGATGTGAACGCTTGAGGTCTGAAGGCGACTCTCGCAGCGCGAACGGTGGCAATTCGGAGCATTTGTGAAGCTTGGCCTCAGACTGGTAACTGACCAAGACGCGCAAGAGGCGTTCGATCTCTGGATCAGCCAATACTTCCCACGACCCCCCCCCCCCAGAAAAAGGAAATTTCATCAGATGCCATCGGTTCTCATCACTTCATCACATTCCACTTCTGAATGCTAATGCCCGGTGCAAAGCTCAAACCCTTCAGTAGCCATACATAACATGTATCTACAGTTATCCTATGGTGCATGGCTAATATCTGAGATCATGAGCAGCCAATGTAGAATAGTTAAACGAGCTTTCGGCGATCCCCGACTGATCATCAGCTTACCTAACAGTATTCCACGATCCAGAGATCGCCCACCTCTTGAAGACGCGGTCAGCACACGCGAAGCCACGTGCGGCGTTCACCAAAACTCTCACGGTTGACTGTCGCCTTCGCTCGCTTGACCGCCAACATCTCTGCTGCGTCCTACTAAGACCTACTTACCCGCTTCTGTCTCGGGAACCCCACGGCACGCGACATTTGGTTCCTTCCACCACTTCTGCAGCTGATATCAATCCTGGTCTGATGTTCAAAGGATTTCCTTCTACGAATAGGTTAAATCTCGAATAGGGTTAAATCTCGATGGTTTTGGGGGGCTGACTAGGGCTCGGTCAAAATCTGTCAATCCATGTTAGAGAAAACGGCCCACCTCAGTTGCGCCTCAGCCAAACATTTCGGCCAAAAACGGACTGCGTGAAACGCCCGGCCATCAGTTAGGATCGTCGGTCATTTTCGCTTACGCATGATCGGCCCGACATAGGGGATGGAGGAAGGATAATTGTCAAGAATTTGATTTTCTTTGGTTCAGGTAGACCGCGAGGCTGATAGAAATTGACACTGCTGCGTGAATCGGCGACAAAGTAGGGAAAGCTGTTTGGTTTCACAGCACGCAGCAGCTTCTCTGATTCTTATCGCTATCCGCCGTCTACGATACAGCTCGCAGTCAAAGCTGGTTGGTCAATCGCCGATCAATACGACTCCGTCTCTCCGAATTCGTCCGTTCAATCAAATATCACAAGTGTTTCGGCTGCGGTGACGGTGATCATTATAAAGGAAGAGACGCCCTTCGCAATTATAAAACCCCTCTGTGACAGACTAGCTGTTTTGAACCCACCGTAATATTGAGTTGACTCACAAGCTCTTGCAGTGAGCGAACGAGTTCCACAAACCTCAATTCCCCCATATCCTCTTCCACACCGAAAGATGCTGTTCAACTTCCGGAGGAAAGAGATCCCGTGGGAGGTTGTCGATAGCAAGGCCATAGAGCCTGTCCCCACATACTATGACGAAGACAAAGGTGCCCCATCCCCTATATACTCACTTTCAGACCACCGACGCAACATGTAGATCTCGATATCGTGTCTGTGGGCGAGGCGGACACGTGTGGAACATATGTTTTCCATGTCGACCACTTGAAGAACGCCGCAGACCTTCGAAACGCTGTCGTGTTTGCACGGCAGCAGCTCCTCCAAGAAGTAGCCAAAAAGGGATTCAACGCTCTGCTGTCAGAGTCTTGGAATCTGACCATCTTTCGCCGCGGGAAGCGACATCGGGTGCAAGTGAACTACAACGGAAGACGTATGGGATTCTGTGTCTTTGTGCTTCTTTAGAATTGACCTAAGCGCCCTTTATTAGCTGCACACATAGTCGGCGACCTACCCCCTTTACGACCGCCACCATTTATGCAAGTTCTGCAGGATTCTCTCTAAGAGAGTTTTATTTTCTTTGATCTGGGAAGCCTTGGGGTTGTAGTAATCATAGTAATGTGTACATTATCGACCATCTCTCATTGCAAAAAAAATTGGCTTGATGCGTTATTTATTGCGATTTTTCTATTTTGCTCGATGGACGGAGAGCGTATCCAGTCCAAGACTGCGTGTCGTGAAATAAAGAGACACAGGAAGCCAATCAATACTCACCTCATCGTAAATGCTTACTTGTTTGACACCGAGTAATTGCAGCCCCAGCCATAGCACACCAGCAGTCATTCCACTCCCGCAGCTGGCAATCACGGAGACATCTCCGTTAAATAACGAGTTGGCTTTTTCGACGCCCAAGGCGTCAGTAACAGCAGCTCGTAACTGATCCTCAGAACGGAACGTCGTGTACGAGGATCCATTTTTGGCGACATTATTTTGGAGGAACACGTTGAAAGGCAATGAATCCGAATTGGGAATGTGACCAGAAGAGATTCCAGGTCGTGGTTCAGGTTCGGTTCCTAGATATCTGGTGGCCGGACGTGACTACTTGATCGATCCAACGGCAGCGAGAAAAACGTACCGCCCGCGTGCCCGAGCGTCGAGCACGAGCTCTGCGTCTGGGGTTTGGCAAGGAACCAGACCAGAATTAGAAACTATCTGATCATAACCTGTTCAAGGCTCAATAGATATATTGAATGGGGTGACGTGAGCCGGCATACTTCTGACGGCTTTGGGATCGAGAACAGGGATAGAGTACTTGCTGTGTTTCGTGTCATCCCGCGGAGGTTCATTTTCCAGAGGAAATCCTTCTGCCTCCCAACGGGGCAAGCCTCCGTCAAGTATTGCGGCGTTCTGAGATTATGTGAATATGATTGAATATGTAGTGCAATCTATGGCAGTTGACCCACGTGATGGCCGAAAGACTTGAACATCCACAGAGCGCGGGGCGAGGAGAATATACCATGAGAATCGTACATCACGACGCGGGACGACGGTTGAATGCCGAATTTCTCTGTGGTTTGTTCGAAAATTTCACTTCAGAGTTAAGAAACAACGGACCACAAGCTTGTGCAAAGACCTCTCCGCTGGGCAGCATATGTCTATAATCGGCTTAGCTGCAGCCTATATTATGGCGAAAGTTAGGCAAACTTTAATCCTAGTTCATGTGGGCTGGCGACTTCATCTAGGTCCAAAAAATTCGAGCCCGGGATGCGCTTTGTTCTAAATTCGGCTGCTGCAATTCGGGCAGAGCTGGGCATAAACCAAGTACAATCCAATACGACGGTCTGGGCGGCCTCAGTCCGCAGGATCTGACTCAATCGGGCTGGATTCAGGAGCATGGCGGTGAGGTAAGAGTAAGTTGAACCGGAAACGGCCCGGTCGCAAACAGACGAATACAAGTACGACCTTAACCGTCATCCAATGCCTTCAGATCAAAGCACCTGGTTAATAGCCGTACCGCAAGATGGCGACTCGGAAGGACTGCTGCAGGAGATTTCGCCCAAGTTATCGCAGCAATCCAAGTCGAATGCCGTTGCTCCCTTGACAATTCCGTCCTTCAAGGTCTGTGCGTACAATGTCGAATATTCGACTGGTGCCGACTTTTCCACAGACAGGGACCTTGGATGGTCTCATATCACTATCGGAGGACCTTCCAAAGCAGGAGTCCTTCTTCACAACCACTGTCGCGAAAACGGTCGACACTTTGCGGAATTTGCTGAACAACGACCCCTCTAAGCTTAACCAGCATATTCTCGTTAATGAACAGACTGTGGACGACTATGTTATGAAGGATTGGAAGTGGAATGAGGGTCGTTACGGTGTGCAGAAAGGGCTCCGTGAAATTGTGGAGGCCTTGAACAAAGTACGTTCGGCTCGGTGCTTCGATGTTCGGTTACTCACTGGCTTTGTGAAGGAAATGGGTTCCATCGATAACGCTATGAAGGCCAAACTTGCCAATTATAATTTGGTCAAGGGCTCCCTGGTTCAAATGCAACGCAAGAAGACGTGTGTGATCGCCTCTCCCGAAAATTGGCCAGTTTGCTGATAGTTTCCGCAAGGGGGAACCTTTCATTGCGCTCTCTTGTAGACGTTGTTTCCAAAGATGATTTCGTCCAGGATTCAGAGTACCTCGAAACACTACTGGTAGCAGTACCCAAGTGAGTACAACATGTGCCTAACCTTTCGTCGAGCCTTTCGAATGACCCTGCATTCAAGGTCGAACGTCAAGGATTGGAACTCGAAATACGAGCGTTTATCGTCAATGGTTGTACCCCGGTCCTCGACGTAGAATGTTTCCGCTGGACTCCCACTTAGAGAGCTAATCTCCGTATCAGATCAGTTGCATCCGACGACGAATACACCCTATTCAGCGTCGTAGTGTTCCGAAGAGTTCACGATGAATTTGTACAGAAATGCAGGGAGAACAAGTCAGTTTTATGCCACCCAACTCGTCGTCATGCTCATCAACGCTTTAGATTCATTGTTCGGGACTTTGTATTTTCGGAAGAAGAGTTCGCCAAGCAGCATCAAGAGATGGAGATGGCTGATACCACCGAGAAAGAACTCTGGGTGAGATCGATGCAGCTGCTTTTGAAATTTACTGACGTTTGGTTAAGACCGAACTTCTCCGCCTTTCGAGGACAAATTTCTCCGAATCTATACAGATTCTTGTCCATCTCAAGGTTATACGCCTTTTCGTTGAAAGTGTTCTACGATATGGCCTGCCTTCAAACTATACTGGACTTGTTGTCAAGGTCCAGTCATCCGTTCTCTGTTGCGTTCTGGTCCTCAACATCCATTCCCCAGCCTGACCCTAAATCGGCGAAAAAGACATTCGGTCTGCTTCAAACACAGTTCTCGTATCTCAGACCGCGCTCGAATCGAGCACAAAGTGCTGCCCGCGGTGCGAATGAAGAGTTTGTTGGAGAATACCAGACATTGATGGAGCAAGAATTCTTTGACTTTGTTTTGTTCGAGGTTCCGTGGATCGTTTATTAACATAGTGTTTCGCACAATAATACGCAATCGGACATTCCTTGTATCACACTTATTCTATTAGACTGAACACGAGGCGTAATATACATGAACCGAGAGGATACAACCCTTTTCATGGGTACAATACGAAGGAAAGTAGGTGTGGGTGTAAATGGTTGCCGGGACCGTCTCGATATACAAATTTTAGAGGCAAATGTCTGTGGCACTTGCGTTCGTTTCGGCGTAGTTATAGACCAAGATTGGAGATGACACGGGACACTTCTTCGACATCGAGGTCCGGTCTTTGCATTGCTGTACCGATCACAGCAGAGCGGGAAATCGAGCCCCCGTAAACGCTAGGAAACGAGGGCGCTGTTACTGATGTGGGGCTCGAGTTTCCCCCAGTTTCACCGGTGGACGTCGTGGGTGATTCGGGAGGCGGAAATCGAGAAGACGACTCTGTGATACGAGAGAGAGAATATGTCAAATCAAGCGACTGCGCGCGGTTTTGTAAGGAGCGAGGCTTCGTTAGCTGGTCTTTCAGCTTGGCCTCGAGAAGGGAATCAGATCCTCGTTTAAGTGGATCCTCTGTATGCCTGGTGCGGTGCGGGATGCCGGATCCCTGAGTAATATTAGCGGATGATGGGCAGTAAGAAGGAAACAGGCCTACAATGGGGGGCAACGGCGTCCAGTAGTCAAGCGAAGATCCCGACATAAAGCTGGCCTGGGGGTCACCGTGCTCCTCGAGGTTATAGATGTACGCAGGCGAATTGAACAGAGCCTTCACATCGGGGGAGGAGTTCGCAAGCCTCAGTCTGCGGTCCCCAGCAATGTCGGGGCGCCCAAGGTCATCAGATTCTAGTAAAAGTGAAAAGTTGAATGAGTCGTACGGATGGATGAGACGGGGACGGAATATACCATGATGCGTCCTGGCAGTCGACAAGAGTTTGCTGTCGAAATGGGGGAACGCTTCCGCGAACGAATCACCGCGTTTATGGACGTGCGAAGCCGGAGCAGGGAAGAGGTGGATGTTGTGATTCCCGAGGAATTGCTCAAGCATTTCTCTGGCCGTGATGAGGAAGTCGCTGTTACTTCGCTGGCATCGGAACTTGAAGGTGTACTCGGACGGGGTTTCAGTCCCAGAGTCTTCGTTGACGATGGGCATTTTGATGTTGGGCACGACGGACACCTGCAATTCCCGCTTGATACGCTCGACGAGGTTGTTGAAATCCGGCGAGACACAGAGACGTGCTAATTCTGGGCTCGGGGGAACATTCATGTCGGCTTCGAAGGGAACATGATCCTAAGCGGTATTCAGTAAGAATTTATTGCTTGTATCCGCTGACTGCATACCAGCAACATGGCGGCCGCAATCTGGACTTGATTTTCTGGCCCGAATATAGTGACAATGTCCGACGCCGTTTCTTTGTGCGGGAAACGAACGTGCGAGTTCGTCTTCGTCTCGATGTCGCGGATAAAAATGCTTTTTTCTCCCAGCAGAGTACGGTGGTACCGCCGCGGGATAGAAACAGTCTCGTTGATGTAGTCCTTATCCTGCATGAAAGCTTGAATGGACCGCGGAAGCCTGAAAGAGAGAGAGGGCGCACCTTCGGATTGACCAACTCCATCACAGACTGCTTAAGGTTGTCCAAATTAATAGCATTTTTGGCTGGTGTTCTCGCTATGACGTTGTCGTCATTGTCGTTGTACCCACCGAGAGCAGCGAATTCTTCGGCGTTTGAAAATTTGACATAGACACCGTACTTCTTCATTATCCGTTGAATGCTCCTCCCTCCAACGCCGATTATTCGTTTGTGGTACGCCTCCGGGACGTGGAAAGAAATTTCTGCCGGCAGTTCCTCCTGCAACAGCGAGAGGCCTTGTAGTACAGACCCATCGGGACCCGCGATGTCGATCAAGAAATTATGGTCATTGAAGGTCTCGAACTTGATTTTGACGTTCGTGGTTTGCATGATCTTATTGATTTTACCATTCTTCTTCCCGCTAATGAATTCACGGTGTTCGTTTGCAAGCTCAATCTGGAATCGGATCTCGTGGTGGAAGGCCTGCATGGATTTAAGCATCGAGGAAGAGGCCGTAGATGTCCGTATCAATCACCTGAATCATCTCGAGTTCCATTACCAGATTGACGGCAGAGCGCACTTCTTGCTCGAGACCGTGCATTTCAAAGCACATGCTTTTGAAGACCACTTCCGCTCCTGAAGCGATAGAGATCTGTTTGAGGAGATTCGTCACTTGCGAGGCATTCAGTGTCGTAGGGGGCAACAAGGCGTTGAACTGGATCGGCAAGAGCCAGAATGATCCGACGTAGTAGTTGCAAGCCTGCACCTGGAGTGAAAAGGGGTTGTGTCCAGCATTTGAATGTACTTACAAGCTGCATGATTGAACGGATCGTCCTCTGAATATTTACGCGATGGTCGCCGTACACCGTGATCAAGCTCGTAGAGCTCCCAAGCGGGGGGAACTGAATGAAGGTTGCATTGTCGCTGACAATTGACTTGAGGTCATCCGCGCGGTCGGTCACCATCCAATCCAACTTCCGCGGCAAGATCGCAGTGTCTCGGGAAATGACGGATTTGCTCTGCGAAAACCGAGTTAAGAACCAGGCGATCAAAAAGGCTAAAACGGTAGAAACCTTGTTGACGGACACCTGGAAAAGCATGTCCCTGGCGCGCTGCACTCCAAAAAATTCACCAGTGATCCAGATTACGTTACCATTCCTGGAGTTAGAGGCCGCCGAATCGGAGCCGGGGTGCTCAGGCCCGATGAGACCTTGCAAAGGAGAAGGGAAGTAAATGTTGGTAGCAGTTTCCTCTTGAATGGACTGCAAGACCGCGCGTTTTCTCCCCGCAATGATCGCGTGCAGCTTATGGTCAATTTCACACATTTCAGCATGCAGACCGCTCTGGAAAAGGCATTAGTAAGGCGAAATCGGACGAGTAGGGATCGAACCAATTCATCTAGCATTACTAAAAGTCGGACCCTGGCAAGGTCGACCGAGTCGCCATTTCCGGTGACTACAAGCTCGCACACGCGCTCTGTCTCGAGGCCGGACCACCCAGCGTTGCTGCTGATGCCGTCGGGCGGCGTGCGGTTGGAAAGGGAAAGTGGGCTATTGACGACGGCGATGTGCGCAAGCGTCTGGGACGCGATTTCATCTAGACGACGGCGAACCTCAGACTTGAGGGCGGGGTTCGAAGAAGGGGAGTCGAGGATCTCGGAACGGGCAACCTTGATTGCTGCACGATGCTGGGTTGAAGAATACGTCAGCCATTGCATAAAGAAAAGCCACTCTTCAACACGCACCTGGATGGGACACTCCTTCAAAATCATACCACGAGCGACCATGACCTGCTGGTAGGCACCAGTAATGTAAAAGTTCCACCGACCGGGGTCGACCATGAAGTAGGAGATGTGGCAGCCATGGAGGGACATGGCCATCATGGCGAGTTTTTGGATGGCCTCGCCGTCTGGCTGGGTGGACGTGTCAGAAATATTGTTGTTTACATGCTGGAGATGGTGTGCGGGGGAATAAGAATCGACTGAAGCGAGCCGGATTTCCGCGCCCGGGAATTCGAGAGAAGAAGGGGCGGAATGAGCGTGTCGCGACCGGCGTGGATAAGTGAAAGATGTGGTGTAAACGTCCATGACTAGGTCGGGAAGGTAGCCGAAGCGTAGAACCCTGGCTCGCCCCTCGGAACTGTACGAGATTAGGATAGGTTACTGTACAAGGGATGTGGAGGACGGCGGGGTATGTGATAGGAGGGTATTGACACAAAGTGGTATCAATGTGCTCTCCCCGGCCGTCTTTTTTACTTCCAAGATGAAGCAAGGGAAGACGCGGAAATGAGCACGGCAGTCGAAGGGATACTTTATAGGAAGGAAATGTCTCGGGCCAAGGGAAGGAATCATTCACAAACACCGATCTCGAACATCAAAACATCCAAATTTGTCGATCCCCAAAAAATCTTGACGACGACTAGGGATACACCAGAGCAACTACATAACAAATACAATGCTTCTAAAATGGCTGCCATTCACGATCCTCGCTGTCATTGAAATCAAACAATTTTTGATAGCAAGCACTCGTCCGGTCTGAAAAATGTGCATAAGGGTCGGTCGCGGTCAGCTTGTACTGGCATCGGTAGCAGAAATGAGTTTTACAGCGCCCGCAGGTCATCTAAGCAGGCGTCATTCAGTTGAATAATGGTACGGGTGAGGCGAAAACATACGTGATTGCAACCCAGACTCTTCTCGATGTTCAGAGAGCAACCGGGACAAGCCATGGTCGATTCATCGAGCCACTTCTTGTTCAGCTGCTCCTCTTGATATTTGGCTACTAGCTTCCGGAGAATGATTTTACCAAAGCGCTGTTCCATGAGGTGACGCTCATTGGAATCCACTTCAAATGCCAAGTATTCCAACACCACACTCTCGGCTTGTGAGATGGGGCAATCCTCAACGGCACCGTGCCCTGTCGCCAAGGAAATGAGATGATTGTTGGCAGGAAGGGACTGACATAACTCACAGGTCCGTTTACAGAACCCACAGAACGAAAATGAACAGGAGGTGCAGATGCGGAGCCGATCTCCTCCAGAATCCGTCTGCGACTCCAAAGGTCTCGGTACGAGAGCTTGACAAAATACCATGGGGCAGTGCACAATGGACGGATCCCTCTCCAACATGATCTTCTCCTTCAGCCATCTCCACCGCCGGACCTCCTGTTCGGACACCACCTGCGCAATCTCCGCTTCACCGGATTCCCGACCGATCTTTACACATTCAGGGTCGGGGCATCCGAGCTTCTCGACGTTCCCCTCTGCAATGGAGAACGACCAGTAGTCGTAGAGACAGGAGCGGCAGAACACATGCTCGCACGAGAGCTGCAGGCATTTCGCGCCTTTCACCGACGTGAGGCACACGGCACAACCGTAGGACGCTTGCGAGAATAGGGCCGATTTAGCCGAGTCATCATAAGACGTGAATAATGGACCCAGGCGCTGAGGGGTCGGATGTCGAATTTCGAGGACTCCGGATGGCAGACATAAGTCTAGGGAGGTGAGGAATTCCCCACCGCGTATAAATTCAACCCAGTCGAACAGAACACCGTCGCCGGGGTGCCACATGTCCCTGAGGAGGCCATGGAGCCGGTGGATAAGATGCGAGGGGAGCCAAGAGGAGCGGATAGACACGTCAGGCGGCTGCTGAGACGGATATGTCGCGGATAGGACGATATGCAATAGCAAGGGCGGTAAAGATGTCAGAGACAGGGTGAGTGCATCGCACTCAGTGTCTTCAGGGCGAACGACGACAGTCCGTTCGCCTAGTTGGACTGGGATTTCCAGCTTCAAGAACGATTCGTTAGCTTGGTCAGTTGAAATAAAGTCCGGGAAGATGGACTGCGAAATTTTGATCAGTCAGTGGATGAACGCGTTTGCAAAAGTCCCCAGAGAAATAACAGACCTCTAATATCTCCAGCTCGGACATGAATAGGAGTGAGGTGAGTAGAAAGAGGCAAGAACGAAATTTGAGTCAGCATCATGTCGCGTCGCGGAAGAGCGAGCAAGCCGGGCTCCGAAAGCAACATCATCAAACAGAGGAAAAGTCTCGGGCTTATGTGCAGGAAGGAGAGTACTGAATCAAATAAAATGACATTTATTGGACCGCAAGTTGCAAGATACACGTTGTCTTTTGATAGAAGAAAGAGGAAGGGAAGAATCCGAGAACGTGCTCTCATCGATCTCCCAATGCCCGTCGCAATACTCGTTATCAACCCGAATTCGTCGCAGTCGGTCACGGATGGACTGGAAGAGACTGTACGGGCCCCACCCGAGAGCACCATAACGTTTTACACGGCACCAGTAAACGCCCCTCCATCGATTAATGACGCGACGACCGGGACGCTCAGCGCGGCGGCGTGCTTTCAGGATATCGTCGAAAAGGGATTGATTGACAAGTACGACGGATTCCTGGTGAGCTGCTGTGAGTGCGACGCGGTCTGGTTTCCGTACATATGACGATGAGCTGAACGTAGTCTCCGATCACCCATTGGTACACATGCTGCGAGAGACGACGACCAAGCCGGTGATAGGAATATTGGAAGCGTCGGTCGCACACTCGTTGCTCTGTGGACACCGTTTTGGAATAGTCGCGACGGGCACGGGATACAAGTACGACCGCTACACGGAGGTGAGAAAAGTTCTGGGTGGAAGCTCCGAGAAGTTTGCTGGGATGGCTCCGAGTGGTCTGGGGGTAGTGGAGCTGCGAGAGGGAGACAGACAGCACGTAGAGAGCATGATGAAGAAGGCTAGCGGGGAACTTGCGAGGATGGGAACCGATGTGATTATTTTGGGATGTGCAGGGATGGCGGGCATGGAAGAACTAGTGCAAACCGGGGTTAAGGAAGCGGGATTCGGGCGGGTGCAGGTTGTGGACGGGAACAAGGCTGGAGTAGAACTGGTCGCTGTGTTGGCTCGATTGCAGTAGTGGAGAACCGTAATAGTGCACCGCCACTTCTCCGAGTCGCTTACACCGCTCACAACGATGGCGGAAATGGATGTATTCGCTGCAATGGGCATCTCAGGCTTTGGCAAGGCCGCGCCCGCAAAGCAGCTCGACCCCGCTCGCTTCGACAAGAGCCAGCGCAGCGATGTACCAAAGGTATTCCATTTTGCACTGTCGCCATTTCGGCAGCTCATGTTTCCTACTATAGTCTACGCCCTCGGCGCCTGTCGCCAGCTCGTCGAAAAAACCAGCCCCCTCGAATGCCGACGCTCCGCCGCAAGAGCAGGAGCAAGAACCGGAGGAGCCCGAGTTCGATCCCTCTGACGACGAGGTCGACTCGGACCTCCCTCTGTTCCCCACCACGCACGAAATCATCCTCAAGGACCACTCCAAGGTCGTCTCGGCGCTTACACTGGACCCCTCCGGCGCGCGCATACTGTCTGGCTCGCACGACTATGACTGCAAGCTGTGGGACTTTGGGGGCATGGATTATCGGTGTAAGCCATTCAAGAGCTGGGAGCCTGCTGGGACTTATCATGTACAGTCTCGCTCTTTTTTCAGTCGCCATCTCAAGCTGACAACTCGGACAGATACACGACCTGAAGTACTCGAACGACGGTCAGAAATTCCTCGTCGTGTCGGGTACCACACAAGCCAAGCTCTACGATAGGGATGGGGAAGAAGAGTGCGTTCATCCGTCTTTTTTTTTGCACCGGCGGGATAGCCTCACCTGACTGACAGGGCGACGTTCGTCAAGGGCGACCCTTATATTCGCGATATGAAACATACCTCGTAAGTCCTGGGCGGCGTATCAATTGGCATATTAATATCGGGCTACAGAGGTCATGTTGGGGAGCTGTCGTCATGCATGTGGCATCCCAAGGATCCAAAGACTTTCATCACCTCCTCTGCCGACTCTACGATACGGTGCGTCGTCTCCCTTGATACTGTGGTCGATTCTTACATGGAAGTCAGGATATGGGACATTGAAAATAAGCGAAAGCAAAAATCCGTGATTGTCGTCAAATCGAAAGAACGAGGTGCACGCACAAAAGTTACCGCATGTGCGTACTCGCCAGACGGGAGCATGATTGGAGGAAGTGCGTTGCTTGCTGCTTTATTGGGTCATCTGTTGATTTGCCTCCAGCGTGCCTGGACGGAGCCCTGCACATATGGCAAACAAGCTCGAATTTTGTTCGGCCCAATTCGTCAATCGAGGGTGCACACGTCAAAGGCACGGAGACTGGTTCCCTGGTGTTTTCTGTCGACGGTCGCACTGTGCTTACGAGGGGGGGAGATGACACTGTGAAACGTGGGCCTTTCATTCTTTTCAATGGTTAAACTATACATTAAATTCTCGCAGTATGGGATGTCCGAGCTTTCAAAAAGCCTCTGGCAACACGGTCTGACCTCGCGACGCTGTATCCCAACACGAATGCAGTCTTTAGCCCGGACGGCAAATATATCATTACTGGTGCTGGGGCGACGGCCAAAGGGGGCAAGGGCAAGCTGATGTTTTTGGATAAGAATGGTCTCGATGTCGTCAAGACGCTCGAGGTGGATGCTACGCCCGTCAAGGTATACTGGCATTCGAAGATCAATCAGGTAAGGATTTGGTGATTTGGCCGTGCGAGGTTACTCAAGTCCAGCGTAGATTGTGACGGGCCTTTCGAGCGGACAGATCTGCGTGCTATACTCGCCATTTACGTCACTGAATGGGGCGAAGCTGCTGGCGAACAAGGGCCCGCCGAGAAAGGCCACCATTGAGGACATGTCGGATGCGCTGGCTGCGCCGTCCATTCACGTCCCGGGCGAGTCATCCATGTTCCGGGAGGGCGATGGGATTATCAGGACGAACAAACGTAAGCGGGATAACGACCGGTTGGACCCCAGGAAGGCGCGGCGACCAGAGCTGCCAGTTACTGGCCCAGGACGCGGCGGGCGAGTTGGCGCAAGCGCCACGCAACATGTGGTGCAAAATTTGGTCAGAGATACCACGAGAGACGAAGACGTGCGTATATCTTGTTTTGATGTCGGTTGCCATGCGGGAGATTGAACTGATGCGCTGGTCTTCTTTCAGCCGCGCGAAGCGCTCCTCAGATATGCGGACACCCAAGACGACCCACAGTGGACTTCGGGTAAGTCGCGCGTCTCTTTTTTCTTCGCTTTGCTTCTGGCATCCACGTGCCGGAAGAAAGGATATGTTTTATTTTGATGGCATCTGACGTGGCGCTTTTTTTTCTCGATAGCGTGGAAGGCGAACCAGCCGAAGCCGGTGTTCGCAGAAGTGGAGGCGGAAGAGGAAAAGGAGGAGGACGAGTGAGTGCTGGGTCGTGTTCCGTTGGACGGAAACACTATTTCGTTGGGTGGAATGCGCTGCAGGCTGGTAGGTGGTGGATGGTGGATGATTGTACTTGGGTGGACGACGGTGCTCGAGGGGCAAGTGCGCGGCCAGGGGTGGGTCCGGCGGTGGACTGTCTTGTGAACTGTACTCGATTCTAAAAAGGGGATGGTTGCGACTGTTTCTTCCTGCTGTCTTGATCGCATCAAGCTCTGGTTGATCCGAGCTCGTTTCGTATATAAAGGGCAACAACAAAAATCGACCGCCTTCCAGTGAAAGTCCAAGGCAAGAGATTACGTAAGCTCTACCTTCACGCCCATGAACGCGCCCGCCCTCGCTGAGTCTCTGCCTGTCCCCAACGGCGTCCACGTCGTTCTCAATGGCGTCCACGTCGTCGCCAACGGCGTCCACGAGCACGACCTCGTCGTCAACGGCGTCGACGACCCCACAACCCCAATCTCAAATGTAGTCGCGTCTGAGCCAAAGATTGACATCGATCTTCCCGAGCAAGAGAGCGACGCGCGACACGAGCCCCTGCCCCATATTCAGCCCTCGCCCGAGCCCGGTATGTTCCCAACGCGCCTTGTTCTTCCGCCAGATCCCTCATGCGTTCGCGTAGCCCACGCGCCAAATGGCGTCAACGGCGCCAATGGCGACGTCTCAATGCACGACATCGACGTCCATTCACCCGCCACATCGCCCGGCGACGTTCCTCCAGCGTCCTCGAATGGCGCGTCCACCTCCCACACTTCCCCCGCCGACCCTCCCCCCGTCGACCAGGAAGACGACCAACCGCCACCCGCCAAGCGGCCGAGGATCCTCTCCGACGCAGACAAAGCTTCGTTTACACATGTAAGCCTAGTCTTTCTTTGTGCGCCGGGGCGGGCGTGCTGATCTTCCGTGCGTCATGCGCCCTCTTTTCAAAAGTCCGCCACCCCTCCTCCAGCGTCCGCTGCGTCCAATGGCGCTCCTCCGGCTTCGACATCATCGGGCCGTTCCACCCTCGACATGGGCCAATGGCGCTTCTGTTTCTCGACCATCCGTAGCCTGAAAAAACAGAAGGATGCCCCTCCTTTCTTGTATCCCGTCGACCCCGTCGCCCTCGGCATACTCCATTACCCGTCCATCGTCCGGACACCCATGGACTTGTCGACCGTCGAGCGCAAGCTCAATTCTTCAAACCCGTCCAAACCAGACCCCAACCCCGAAAATCCTCGTTATCTCAACACCGATGAATTCGTCGCCGATGTGCGCTTGATCTTCAAGAACTGCTTGCTCTTCAACGGCCCAGAACACCCCATTAGCACCATGGCCCAGCGTCTTGAGGAGGTATTTGACAAACAAATCAAGAATCTGCCACCGCCAGCCGAGGTGCGCATTGTCGCGCCGAGTGTTGTATTTTTGGTGTTTGACAACTATCTTTAGGCCAAGCCTGCCATCGTCAAGAAAGTCGCCACACCCCCTCCACTGCCTCCACCTGTCCCGGTAAAGAAGGCTCAACCGCCCCGACGTGCGTCTACGTCGACGCCTGTTATTCGACGCTCAGATACAACAGAGGTAGTTGGGACTCGACCAAAGCGCGAGATACATCCTCCACCGCCAAAAGACCTTCCCTACGCGGATGTTCCCAAGAAACGCAAGAGCAAACGCGTAAAGGACGATGGCACTGCAGAGCAGCTAAAATTCTGTTCAAACTTGCTATCTTTGATACACCGCAAGCAGCATTATTCCATTGCGAGCCCTTTTTATGAACCTGTTGGTAAGTTGACTCTTGCTGTATTCGCTCGATCCGTCCTGAGCGAACCTTTATTACCATAGACCACGTCTTACTCGACCTTCCGACCTATCCCAAAATCGTAAAAAAGCCTATGGATCTGTCCACCATGCGCAAGAAATTGGACAACCACGAGTACCCGAATGCGAGCAAGTTCTATGACGATTTCAAACTCATGATTCGAAACTGTTTTGCGTTCAATCCGTCTGGAACCCTCGTCAATCAGGCGGGTATCGAGCTGCAGCGGCTCTTTGATGAGAAGTGGCAGACTCTCCCCCTCTTCACGATATCGTCAGCGACGACGATGACGATGATGACGAGGAAAGCGAGGATGAGGACACCCAACGTAAACCTTGATGGCGCCTTTTGCATATACCGAGCACTGACAAGTACTCTTATAGGCATAGCGATGATGGAGACTCAGATCGAGCTCATGCGGGGGAACATCCAGGCGCTAAGGGGGAAACCGAAGGAGAAGAAGGTGAAAAAGGAGCGACGCGATAAAGTTCCGATCGCCTCTTCGTCAAAGAGCAGTAGCAAGCAGCAGGTCAAGGGGCTCTCTAACAAGAAGAAGCCGAAAAAACCAATATCCGACAACGACGTCCTCACCTTTGAGCAGAAGAAGGATCTCAGCGAGGCTATCGCACAGCTGGATGGGCAAAAGCTTGAGAGAGTCATCAAAATCATCCACGAGGGCGTCCCGGAGATCAAGGACGTAAGTTTTTTTTTTCTCTCTTCTCTGATCCCCGGTGTGATTTGATGCAATTTTCGTCAAATGAACAGAGCACGGAGGAAATTGAGCTGGAGATTGATCTGCTCCCGACTTCGGTTCTAACGAAACTGTACAACTTTGTTCTGCGTCCACTGCGCGCGCCAGCGACGAAACGGAATCGGACGAGTAAGGGTACGGGCACGGGTGGGCTGAAGCGGAAGAGCATGGACGAGGATGTCGAGGCGGAGAAGATTCGTATGCTGGAGACACGCATGGCACTCTTTGAGCAGGGGGGCAGCGCCGCCGTTGCCGGGCACATTGGGAGCGAACACTCGTCGGACTCGAGTTCTGGTTCAGATTCATCCGGTAGCGATTCGGAATGAATGTGTGAAATTCTTCGCCGCCGCCGCCGCGCGCCGCCGCCTCGCCGATTCTTGGTCTGGGTTATACGTGCCGAGTGCTGAACCTTCCTCTGTCTTGCGAGTGAAGCACTACAATACATATTCGATTAAAACCCCACTCAATGTAGCTACTTAGTACTGAATTTCTTTTCTTCTTCGTTTCACCTTCGTTTGGAAGCGGCCTTTTGGAACTGTTGCCAGCCTTGGCGAGCCGCTTGAGCTTTGGAAGAGGACGCCGGTTCAGCAGGGATGAGAGACGGCTGTGGGACTGCAGAACTGGGAGCTAGGGAGGCAGGGGGAGGCGCAGCTGTGTTCGATGACGAGATATTGGACCAGCCGCCGGCGGACGGCGGAGGAGGTCCAGCATTAGTACGAGGTGGGGGAGGGGCAGCCGTCCATCGAGACGTGTTCGATGAGGAGACAGTCGACCACCCACCGGCGCGCGGCGGAGGTGGTACGGCATCAACAGGAGGTGAAGGAGGGGCAACAACAGGAGGCGGAGGAGGAGGGGCGGCGGCAGACGCTGGATGGGGAGGGGGAGGAAACGGTTGGGAGGTCCCGGACTCCAAAGAGGTCCAACCAGCAGTGCGGAAAGCGGGGTGGTTCGAAGAGTTTGGTGGTGGTGGGGGCGCCCAGCCTCCCGGAGCAGCTGCAGGTTCGGGCGGGGGAGCTGCAGACGTAGAAGATCCGACTGTAGCCCAACCTGATTTTTTGAATCCAGGCTGAGTTTCCGTCGAGCGAGAGCCGGAAGCAGAAGCCAGTCCAGCATTCAGCGGGACACCGTCGATATCCATGCTGCTGGAGCCAACTGGATCCGCGGGGGCTAAAGCAGAAATCACAGCAGCAGGAGGTTTGGCCATTTTGATGCCATTGGCGGCGGCGATTTTCCTGAGCTCTTTCTCTTCGCGCTTCCGTTCCTTTTCCTTGCGCTTGTCGACGTCGTCTTGAGGGATCCGGATATTTGCCTGCATATCCCTGAAGCGGGCTTTGTGGTGATGTGCGTACGAGTTGGTGTGCTCCGTGTACGCCACCACCGTCTTAAATTGCTTTTCGCAAAGCTCGCAGTAGAATGCCTTGAGGGTCGAGGATATTTCGCTCTCCAGAGCGGAGCGACGGGCAACCAGATCCTGGATACATGGGCTTGAGAACTCGACCGCGATAGCATTTGTCAAATGTATATACTTCTCGGGCCCTGCGTTGATCCTCGGTTTCTTTGGTCATTCTTTCAGAATCCAGTCCGCGTCGCTGAGAAACTGTGCAATGGTGAGAACAGAGTGCAGGCCGACCGTGCCTCGATACCGACCGGTGGTTTCAATCATGCGAACATCCTGCGTCATTTTCCCCAAGCCGGTCGAGTCTCGTTTGATTTGAAAAGGGATTGGGTCGACTCGGCCTGCAAAAAGTGAGACAAGCCAATTTTTTAGAAGACGTAGATTACCTTCTCCAGAAACTCCAAGAGGCTGCCCTTCCATCCAGCCAAGTTTTGCGAGCATGGCGAAACCTTTATTGCTGGATTTGATTTTGGTCTCAATCGTGATGACTTCCTGCTCTGGACGTGCGACATGGTCATCGTACTTGTCGATATCCATGCGATCTGGGGCAGGGGACGGGGTGCGGGAGACGATTGAGATGTCATCGTCCGAGTCGTCATCTTCTGGTCGTGGACGCTAGGAAAGTGAAGCGGAAAGAAATGGGAGCATGGGAATCTGCGTTGTGGCTAGAGAGTACCTTGAGAGTCGTGGCCTCTGGCACAAGAGGGATTGCATTCCACCGGGCCACAGTTTCTCTGGACATGGCAGTCGACGAGTCTGTCTGCTGTCCCAGGACCCGTGGGACTCGGAGGCGATCACGTGCCCCCACAGACTTGTTCCCCTCCTCAACCCAAGTCGCGACTGCGATGAGCTCGGATGGATATTTCGACGATGATGACTTTGACGACGCGGTTTTAACGCAGCTGGACCTAATAGAGGCTGCTCACAGTCGGCCACCCCTTCCTGCGGAGCCTTCCTTCGACGGGGATGACTTGACGTTCGGCGACATCGACGAACGCGAATTGGAAAGGCTCGATACATTCATCGAAGATAGCTATCAGGGCAAGGCGCAGCCGGTAGCGGGGCCGAGCAGAACCGCTTCCCGGGGTACCCTGCAGACCACCCTTTTCGGCGGCGTCTTGCCACCATCACCACCCAGGGTTCCGAGGACCCAGAACCAGACGACAAGGTCGGCGCCGCGCAACCCCTTCGGTCAACAAGCACCCAAGACCAAGAAGTGGGACCAAACTGCGTTCGCCAAGTCTGGCAACCGAAAGTATGGTGAACGAAACGCAAAGGGCAAGGGTAAAGCAACGCATAACGACGAGGAGGAGGAGGAGCCTGTCGAGTTTGAGCAATTCCCCGCTCCTTTTGTGTCTCGTATGTCCTCTGCATTACTTAATTCTCATTCTTAGCTCATCTTCTGACTAGTTGGGTGCGTGCAACCTTTCGTGAATGACTACTGTACTCATCGGTGACGCTAAATTGGTCGTGATATAGCCCGGTGAGTCTTACCATGCGTGTATTGTTTGCAACTAAATCATGTTCAGCCGCCACCCATGAAACTACGGCCCGACCTCCTCGAAGCCAAACACTGGATATACCCTCTGAATCGGCCGAAGCGTGATTATCAATATAATATCGTCAAGCACTGTCTCTTCGAGAACACCATAGTGGCGTTACCGACAGGACTGGGCAAAACCTTTATTGCAGGGGTGGTAATGTTAAACTGTTCGCGTTTATCCACCATGCTTTGCCGTCGCCTAACATAAAACAGATTACCGGTGGTTTCCTGAAGGAAAGGTCGTATTTGTCGCTCCAACGAAACCTCTCGTCGCGCAACAAATCGAAGCTTCTCATCAAACCTGCGGGATTCCTGGTAGCGATGCTATCGAGCTGACCGGGCAGAACCCTAAAGCAATGCGCGCACGGGCTGTACGCCAATTTTACTATTGACTTGGTCTATCTAAATTATTCGGCAGTGGAAAGAGAAAAGAGTGTTTTACATGACACCACAAACTCTCAACAATGATCTCGAGTCGGAAAATTGCGATGTACGAGATATCGTCCTTTTAGTGATCGGTACAATCCCCATCCCATTCAAGTTATGGCACTATTGCTCATGTCAATTCCAGATGAAGCTCACAAAGCGACTGGAGGTTATGCATATAACCAAGTCGTTCGTTTCATGATGGCTAAGAACCCCCATTTTCGGATTCTGGCTTTGACTGCAACACCAGGAAGCGACCCAGATGCTGTACAAGCTCTCATCGACGGACTACATATCAGTAGAATTGAAATTCGTGACGAGAATAGTCTTGATCTAAAGGCTTATATACATGAGAAGGTGGGTTGCATGGAGTTTGCGGCTGGGTTGTCGACTCATGGTTCATAAAGAAAGTCGAACAGCACGTTATTGCGATGAGCGAAGAAGTCAACCGAATAAAAGATCCTTTGGTGATACTTATGCAGGTGAGTTTCATGGTTGCTCCGGCTGCTGTTTTACTCACCTCGTCTCTGCCAGTCGGTGCTCAAGCCTCTTATACAAAGGAATATCATGTACGCAGGTAATCCACTCACCCTGCACCCATATGCTCCGCAGACAAAAATGGGGCAACTGAAGCCTGATCAACGATGGGCATATTCTCCTCTGTCTAAACTCTCATCTCTGGCGAGAGCTATGGGCTACCTCGTAAGTAATCCCAATCGCATTTCTTCTTTTTCATATTTGACCGGTGGCGCCAAAGATTGAGGGCACCATTGGCATGTGCAATACGTACATGCGAGATCTAGAACGCGACAAAGAAACCGACGCTGAAGGAGGGAAGAAGAAAACCACCTCCAAGGCGAAGAAGCTTCGAGAGGATCCCTTGTTTCAGGCCGTCATCAAAGAACTCGAACTGCAAAGACTTCGCGGGTTCTCGCTTCACCCTAAAATGGAGCGTATGAAGGCGCTTGTAGTTCAACACTTTGCCGAGAAACTCGGCGAAGATGGGCAGGAGACGGAGCGAACTAATGTCATGGTTTTTGTGACCTTCAGAGAGGCCGTTGACGAGATCGTGGACGTGCTCAATCGCGAGCAACCCTTGATCCGCGCCACCAAGTTCATTGGCCAAGGGACAGACAAACAAGGGAGAAAAGGACTCGCGCAGAAGGAGCAGTTGGAGGTCGGTGTGCATGTACGATGTCTGATGGGTTCGTCTCTGAAGATTTTCTTGTCCAGGTTATCAAGAAATTCAAAGCCGGTGAATTCAATGCGTTGGTTGCGACTTCAATCGGTGAGGAGGGGTTGGACATTGGTGAGGTCGACCTCATTGTCTGCTATGATGCTCAAAAGACTCCGATTCGTATGGTAAACCCATCATCCCTTTCAAATATAACGAGCGCTCATTGATTTTCCACAGCTGCAACGTCTCGGTCGTACGGGGCGTAAACGAGAGGGTACGGTCCATGTGCTTCTCTCGGAAGGTCGGGAGGAGCACAACATGAACAAGGCCAAGGACACGTACAAGGAGGTTCAGAAAACGATCGTTCGTGGTGACCAGCTGGAGCTGTACGGTGATGTGGAGCGTTTACTTCCGGATCACATCAAGCCCGAGTGCCTAGAAAAAGAGATGGAGATCCAAGAGTATGTTCGAGAGGAGGGCAGGAAGAAACGCTCTGGTTCAAAGGAGCGGGATCCTCCCAAGGGCGCGAAGCGAAAGCGGAATGACGAGGTGTCTCGCAACATACCCGATGGAGCCAGTACCGGATTCATCAGTGTGGCAAAACTGCTGGTCAAGGGCAGTAGCAATAAGCGGAAGAAGGTTGCGAGAGATTTCGAGCAAGCAGGACAAGACGATGAGACCGATATGGAGATAGAGTCAGGAATCATAAGTCTCCCCCGTCGGGCTGCCTCCTCTACCGCTGCAACTTCCGCCGCGTCAAAAGGCAAGTCAAACCTACGGAGAACTGCCACAGAAGGTGACAAAAGGAGGAAGAAAACGAAGGTGGTGGAGCCGACGGCTAGTCAATTCGAGTTGAAGGCAATCGACGACGAGGACGACATGGAAATTGAACGGGGCACTCTTCTTCCTCGGCGTGATTCGTCTCTTGGACGCCCCTCTTCCTCGCCTCGACAATCGCGTTCGAAAAGTCCAGCCGCCGTTGGAGATCTCCTTGTCATCGACTCCGACTCTGATAGCGCCCCGCGTGAGTTTTATTGTTTCGCCATCGTGTCTGTTTATTGATTCATCCACAGACCGTTCTTCCTCCGCGCATGGCACCTCTTCGGGTAGAAACAACATGGCATGGCTACTCGATGAGGACGATGACCCGGACATTGAAATTGTCGATTCTTCTCCTGTGCGGGACAGGCGCAGCAGGCATAGTCAGTCCCCTGCACTTTCAGACGATTCAGTATGCGTAGTGGTAGAGGCGACGTCCTCCAAAACTGCCGGAAAGCGTCGAGCCACGTCGCCTTTTGCTTTGCCAGATGAATCCGTCGAAATCGTGGATTTCGCCTTAACACAAGATCCCGACGAGTCTGTGGAACTCGTAACGGATGCGTCGCCGATTCACCAGCCGAGTGGCCCAGCCGTCCGTCCTCCGGGAATTCGAAGGTCCGATATGCCACCGCCAGCCCTGCCTTCCCGGTTCCTGGTATCTCACTCGCCTCCTGAGCCCTCATTTCCTGTGCGGGCACCCGGTCGGGTGGCTCGTGCTTCCAGGCTTTTTGATGAACCCGAGTCCCCCGCGCCTCCGCCGTCGCAACGGCGGTTACACCGTCGCGAGTCGTCTCCGGTTCCGGAGGGCCGCCGCCCCCAGAGCTCCCGCAAACTGATCTCCCGCCCAAAAAAATTTTACGGTATCGATATTGAAGCCATACACTCTGGGGACGAAGTCAGTGAGGGCTCCTCTGGCAGCGAGGTGGAAAGCGAGTCGGACCGACAATTCCTCCAGGCCTTGCCCGAGACACAGATGTCGCCCAGCTATGATCAGAGTTTTGCGTACAGGCAAAGTCTGTTGACACAAGCACCAGGTGTAGGACGCATTCCGCACTTCGCGAATCGTCCTATGCGGAAAGGGATGTTTGGTGGTGGGCTGAGTGAGAGTTCGCGTCGCAGACCACATGTTTCAAGTTCGCCTCCACGCGATCCAGACGAAGAACCGGACGCGTACGACATTGGGAGTTTTGTGGTGGACGACGACGAGGATATTTCGTTCCTTTCCAGTGAGACATAGAGACTAGTTACATTAATTCTGTATTTTTATTTCTATTTTGCAATTGCAATCTTGGATGACGTCACGCGCCATGTTGCGGCTACTTTCTCGACGACCACTCGGATCCTTGAGTGGTCGGACATATGCCTCCATCTCACCCCGTCTGGTCCATCCAAGTAGAGAGCACCTTCAAGCTGCACCTTCTGAGCTTGATGAAGTGCTCTTGGACTCTTTGTCGGCTTCTAATCTTGGACTTGGCGACCTTATCCAGCAATACATCGAAGCATCTGGTCGCGTCCTTGTCCCTTCCCTATCCTATGAATCTCGACCCACAGACTTCCGTCGTACTATCTTCGATAACGGCGATTCGGTCATGATGATTGCTCACTGCGTCCGCGACCATACGGGAAAACACAAAGTGACCGTGGCATCTGGTTTCGCGCTCGCAGTGCCAGGAGAATGTCCCTTCATCTTAACTTGTGCTCACACTTTGGAAGAGGCAAGAACTCTGCAGGAATTTAAACACGGTGTATTCTAATGGAGGTCCCAGATACGGCGATCCCCTTTGCTTCTGAATAACGACGCGGCTACCAGTGGGGGTTCTTCTGGGACATTCTTTCTCTTCGGAGCAGGAAGCTCTTTGTCTGGTCATCCTGTCTCTAGGATTGTATCTGCTATCCCTCGCTCGGATATTTTACTGATGCAGGGCCCCTTATCCGCTTGTCCAACCCTGCCCGTGTCGCCTTATCCTGTGCAGCGCAACACTGCGATCCGAGCACATTTTGTGACCCATGAGCGTCCCCAAGAAACCGGATGGACACCATGGGTTGGTGGTACATGGAGCAAATGGGTTCGTGGCACCGTGCTAGGCTACCGGGGTTTTTCTGGGCGAGAAACTGAGGTCTGTGCTCCTCTGCGATTTCTGGCAGTGTTTTGACGTCCTTCAGCCTGGCACCTATGATTCACTCTCGCATATGTTATTCTCTCCCCTACCGACATCAGGATCGAGCGGCGGACCCATAGTAGATGAAGAGACCGGTGCCGTCGTCGGGGTTATACTAGGGACAAGGATGGACAACCGAGTGGAAGGAGTGCGGGGATGGGGGGTTCCTTCTGAGACGATATTCGAGATGTTCAGCTTGCCAGGAATGCGAAAATAGGTCCTTACTTTTTCGTTAACCAGCCATCTCTCGTGGTTTAAATTTTCACGATGGACATTCATTACTGATTAAATTATTTTGTGCGAACCCAAAATTGTCCTGCCGAAAAAGTGCGCGCAGCAAGCCTCCGGTCGGCGTCTATCGGGGATGACGTAAATAGATATCTGCCTCTTTCTCTTCCACGATGTCTGGAACACACCAGCCGCCACACCCCGCGATCCTGGTCTCGTTTCCAGACGCAGATGCAATCGTCGAGTCTCTCGCTGCCTTTATCATCAAGGCTCAGAAAGAATCCATCGACAAGAAAGGCAGATTCACTGTCGCCTTGTCCGGAGGCTCTCTCCCAAAGATGCTGAGAGGTCTCATTGGAAACCCCGCCGTTAAATGGGACAAGTGGTTGGTTCTCACTGTTTTGTATCAATCCCGTATTCTCAATGGGTGAATCCTCAGGCAAGTGTTCTATGCGGACGAACGCGTTGTGCCCCTGGATGATCCCGATTCTAATCACCTTGCGTGTACCAATCTCCTCTTCTCCAAAGTTCCAATTCCCCCGGACAACATCCATGTTCTCGACACTTCTCTTCTCGACGACCTCGAAGAACTTTCTGACGCCTATGAGAAAGAGCTCATTCGTGAATTTGCCCAGAAGGATGCTGCTCGGTTCCCTGTCTTCGACCTAATCCTCCTCGGGATGGGTCCTGACGGGCACACAGCATCTCTCTTTCCTGGGCACGAGCTGCTGGCCGAAGAAGATCGTTGGATCGCGTACTTGGAAGACTCTCCGAAACCTCCTCCGAAGAGAATTACCTTTACCTATCCCGTTATAAACCACGCAGCGCGCGTTGTGTTTGTTGCGGCAGGGAAAGAGAAGGTTGAGATGTTGAGCAAAGTCTTGGACAATCCGGAAGCTGGCTTACCTGCGTCGAGGGTCAAACCCGCGTTTCCGGGCCAACTGTACTGGTTCGTCGACGACGCTGCGTCGGCTGCTGTCCAGTATCCCCGCACCCCCTTCAAATTATAGATGAACTATCGAAAGAAGAAAGAAATTGTATTATCAAGAAGTACGATTACTTTATCGTGTACATTGCATATTATGCGGATACCGCCGAGAGAACAAAGCTACTGATCTTGTTTTGCGTCAACTTTTTGCCAGAAAAAATGTATCAAACTTTGTATTGGTTAAACGGTTCATCGGGATGAGGAGGAGGATGGGTTGGGAGCCCGGTCCAAGTAAGATGCCCGGATACCAGCCGTACAGCACCATTTGTGTATCGATGAATGTTCCATCGCCAGAGCAGTTCAGTATGAAATTCTTGGGACCGGATTCTCCACTTGAACACCTCGAGCGTAATGCAGGCCGAGGCAAGACGTCGCATGCAGGAAACCATATCATGCTCGTGCGTTGCTTTCCACAGTTGCATGGAGCAACTATCATCGTGGCATTCCATGTCATCTTCAAAGAAGAATTGCTGCCATTCTTCAACCTCGTCGCACCAATGTTCACAATAGGGGTGATGTCCACAGTCGTCCAACTCTTGCCACGGATCGTCCATCCATCTCAAATCGTCATCGAGCTCGGGGGATGTACACTCAAGGTATAAATGGCGGAGGTTTTTCCATCTAGCAAGGCTCTCTCCGAGGACGCGCTTAATCACTTATCAGCTGATGAAAGAACAGAGGGAAAAACAGGCTCACCATCATGGATTCAATGCTCTCCAGGGCGGGGTCCTCAACTTCGTCACCGGGATCAGAAATTACGAGGGATAGCTTGGTGCATTCGACGAACGATGGGAACTCGCCCAGTCCACCGAGGTCTTGAAGCAACAAAGGGTCGTCATGAAACGACGTATTCAGGCCAAGTTCTGTCAGCTTATGAGGGGCAACGACATTGTCCGGTCGAGTTCTTATTTCTGTCGCCTCTTGCAAGCTGGGCAAAGGTGAGGAAGTCGACATATATCTCGGGAATATCTACGTCGAGGATAGTCGTGTGGTCAGATATGAAACCGAAAAGGCGGTTGTGGCGGAATGTAGGGCGGGACTGGAGACGAAAGGTCCGCAGGTTCGGGAATGTTGCTTGTCCACAGATCTTCGTTTCGAAAAAACCCATGTTATTATCCATAATCGAGAGTGTGGTGAGGGACGGGAATACACGCGGATGGGGATCGTAGCTACGCGGTTCATGGGCGTAGATCAAGGCAAACAGGTTTTCCAATGCAGGGAACGAGTCGAACGGAAAAAGCCAACCACCGTCCCAGCCCAATCTAAGGGACCGTAACTGTGAATTGGAAGCACCAAAAACCTCTGTTAATTCTTTGGGTTGGAAGCAGAAGCCGACGCAGTCAAAGCGTGCCAGAATGTGTAGTCTGGCATACTCCAAATTTGTCGGAAAGTTCAAATTAGGGCAGTTTTTCGACAAGAGCACGCGCAGAGGGGGATGTCCGACGCGTATCGAGCTACAAATGAAAATGACAGTTCATAACGCGTTGAAAAGAGAGATCTGGCGGCGCATACGCGATTTGAGACAGATGAGGTCCAAAACGATCGAACAGAGCACTAGGGAGAAGGCTGTAGCTGGGCACGCGGACTTCGCTGAATAAATATGGCGAAGCAAGTCTTCGAAAATGACGGTTGACTTTAGCAATACTCGTTAGCATCCGAAAACATCTTCAGAAATATGTTCGAGTCAGCGATTCGCCTTAAAGCTTAGTACGACACTGTTGAATCACCTGGGCACGGCTCGGTCGTATTTCCTGTCGAAATATTTTAGTACTTCACGCAGAAGATCGTCTGGCAATACGTCGAGCGCAGATGAGGCCATGAGTGGAAGTACGAAAGCGAGAATTATCACATCCAACAAGTACAAATATTCGCGATGTCGGACTACTGAAACTAAGTTAACTACAGAATAGTATGAGAGGTCTGACGCATCACAGAAATTTGTATCGAACTGTTCGCCTGTGACAAAAAATGGACAGCCTCGAAACCTACAAGATGCCTCTCTTGGCCCAATTTTCGCGTTTCTTGAATTGTTCGTTCAGACAGGAAAGGGGATGGTTTGAGAGTCCGTTCCAAGTGAGGGACCCGCAGAGCGATTCCACCCCACCATGCGAACTGCGATGGATATCCCAGCGCCAAAGCGGGGGATGCGCACAGAGGCCAAGACTAAGCTTCCACGAAGCAAAGTCATGAGCGCGCATGCTCCACTCAAACACTTCCAGCGTCATGCAGGCGGTTGCCAGACGCCGAACCCACGTAGCCATCGCCTTTTCCCTCGTCGCTTTCCACAGTTGCATCGCACAGGTATCATCGCGACATTCCAAGCCCAATTCAATGAAAGATTGTTGGAAATCTTCGGTGGACTCCATAACGTCAAACTCTCGTTCGCAGTAGGTTAAGAAATCAAGAGGGTTGTCGCCATCCATCGGTAGTCGCATATCGACAGAAGGGAAATTAGAGCTGGACTCCGCAGAACTCGAATCGTCTTGGTCATCCCAGACGCTGGGGAATATGCAGTCAAGGACGATGTGGCGAAGCTTTGTCCATTTTCCAAGGCTCTCTCCAAGGACGGACTGGATCGTGTTTATAAGTTGGCGAAAAACAACATGAGAAAACAAAAATCACCACGATGGACGCAACGCTGTTCAAATCGGGGTCATCGTCGCTGTCGTTAGGCAATCCAAGGGACAGCCGTGTGCAATCTGCAAACAATGGGAACTCGCCCAGTTCGCCAATGTCTTGAAGCAACAGAGGGCTATGATAAGGTGACATTTCCATGCCGAGCTCTATTAATTTGTGAGGGCCACGGGGTCGGCGTGTTCCTGCTGAGCCGCGCGAAGGAAGGAGAAACCGTTCAGAGCTAAGTCGTTCCAGGAATCAGGGTGTTCCATATGGTTGAGACTTGCAAGTCTCACGAAACTGGGGAAGTCGACCGTCACGGGGGAAACACTGACCTCGCGTAAAGTTGGATTGTCATATATAAATCCCAAGTCGGAGGAGGAGGAATTAGGTAACAGATGAAACGCGCTCAGATTCGGGAATATCACTTGTCCCTCGATTTTTGACGAAAACCAACCCATATTGGTCATGACCGATAGTGTGATGAGCGAAGGGAAGACGAGGGGGAATGGACGCGATGGTTCAGGAAGGTCCACGTCAAAGAATATATAGACAAAAAGATGTTGCAACGAGGGGAAGTTTTCGAAGGGAAAGTGGTGGGCAGCGCTCCACCTCAGTCTGAGTGATTGAAGCCGTGGGTTGGAAACGCCAAACACCTGTTCTAATTGTCTAGGTTCGAAGCTGAAGCCGGCACAGTCGAAGTTGACCAGATTGTGCAGGCTGGGAAAATCTAGACGCGCCGGAAAGCGGCGACCTTTGTAAAAAGAATAACCATGGAGGTCGTGCGAAAGGGAAATCTGGTACAACGGTTCATGTCCGACGGTTATCGTCCTGAAAAATGATGAGGTTACGCAAGAGAGAAATGGTGGAGAGGGAAGGGGGAGCAAACTTGATTTCAGATAGATGGGGGCGAAAAGGTTCAAACATGGCAGAAAGACGTTTGTAAGAGGAGACGTGAAGACCTTCTTTGAATGCGTATGGGAGGGCAAGAGATCGAAATCGACGGTTAATCGCGGCAATAAGGAAAGCAGAGGCTCCTGCTATGCCTCTGTCGCGTGCAATACACTTTTGTACGATTTCCAAGAGTAGTTCGTTTGGCAATCCGTCCAGCGACGCGCGCGACGCGCGTGAAGCCATTCCAAAAGGTAAAAGGTCGAATATGATATGAGTTGAACAGGACGACCTATTTCGCGATGATGGAAGCAAGATGGCAAGATGGAAGCGCGATGGCAAACAAATTATGATCTCAATCCACTCTTGCTGCTTTCCACCATGATCAAATACATGCTCTTATTCTCGAGGCAAGGAAAACTCCGCCTAGCAAAGTGGTTCACGACAATGAACTCGAAATCCAAGGCGCGTATTATACAGGACCTCACGCAGCAGGTCCTTGCGCGCCGGCCGCGGATGTGCAATGTGCTAGAGTCAGTCGTCGTGTGCAACCCGTCCAGGGAGGCTCTGAAATCCCGTTACCCTCGTTAGATACAAAGGTTTGTTCCGACAGTCCGCTGCTCCCACGGCGCCGACGCTGACGGCGGGCAAGACACCCGGATAATATACCGCCGTTATGCGTCGTTGTTCTTTGTCTGTGCAATTGAGGCGGCCGACAACGAGCTCATCACATTGGAGGTAATTCACCGTTATGTCGAAGTTTTAGATCGCTATTTTGGTAACGTGAGTCCTTCCCGCTCGTCGTGTTTCTATCAGCATTGACACAAAACAGGTAACAGAGCTGGATTTGTGCGAATATTTTATTTCATTTCTCAGTTCCGCTGGCTGATGTTCTGCGAAGAATCTTCAATTTCCAGAAGGCGTATTCCGTAGGTTTATTATTATGCAAATCCTGAAGTTCTCAGCTACTGACAGTTGACTGAAAATTAGGTTCTGGATGAAGTCATTCTGGCTGGAGAATTCCACGAATCCTCGAAATCGGTCGCCCTGAGATTAGTCTCCGGTTCGTACCAGTTTCCCTTTACGCTGCCTGCGGGCCCTCATCCGCTATACAGAATCTGAAATATTGGAGGAAAATGAACGATTAACGACCGAGCTAGTCAAGGCGTTCTTTTGATGAATTATTTAAAGAGTATTTGTTATCTATCTATTCCGTTACAGGGACACTCCATTCGCTGGGGATTGTGCCCCACTGCCTCCCTACCAGCTCCGTCCAAATGGGTCGCGAAACGGGGCCCATGCCGTCCTCTCCTGTGGGGATGTGTACATCCTCACCCATGTACCCGATTCTGTCAACCGGACTGATCACAGCCGCAGTGCCTAGTATTAAATCAGTACCAGTCGGGACGAACGGCGATCAGAAAGGCGCACCAGCTCCAAACATCTCGACGAGTCGCCCAGCTGCCGACGCCGCTTTTACCTCCTTCATTGTGACCGAGCGCTCAGAAACAATGAGTTTTTCGGGGAGGTTGGCAAGACGTTTTGTGCCGGATACGTGTTCGCGTGCCAAGGTCAGGACAGAGTCCCGTGTAACACCGGGCAGAATCATGCCGTCCAGTGGTGGGGTAACGAGTTCAGTGGCTTTTAAAATACAGGTCAAAGGGGATGTCGGAGATTAAGAGGGAAAAACAACATACACCCATCCTCCGTGGTGAACACGACGAACATGTTCATAGTGCCGACCTTTAACCCCAGTCAATCTTCGGTTCTGTTCAGTGCGCGCGACACATACCTCGGTGAGATGATGATCCTCTCCGTGCAACCAGAGATTTTGAGAATAGCCAAGAGCCGCGGCGGATTTTTGTGGGAGCACGCCTGGAGCGTAATTCACCCCGAGCTTGTATGCACCAGTTCCTACATAAAGGATGAATACACATGCGAGCATCATGCTCAGGACGCACCTCCAGGCGCAGCGCGGACGAATTCAGTCGTCCCATATAATGCGACGGGCTTGAAACCGGAGGCGTAATAGGGACCCACGGGGCTCAGAATAACGAACAGAAGTGCCTCGTTGGGCGGGCCAACACCGATGGCTTTTTGCATCCCGACTGTGTTTGCACATGAGTCGTATGCATGGTTGGAAAATGGTCCAATGCTCACTCAGTGTCGGACGCACGTACAGGCTGTGGCCCGGTTCCTTTGGAACCCAGTGCTTGTCAACGCGGATGAGCTGCTTGATAAGATCAAGCAGCGCGTTGCCATTGAACGTCTGGGTGGTGCGGTGAGCAAAGGCGACGCGTCCGCGCGCGTATGCATGTACGTACCGGCAGGGCGATGCGGCGCGCGCTGTTGTTCATTCGCTTCATGTTCATGTCAGGGCGGAAGAGCGTGACATTGCCGGCCTCGTCGCGGTACGCCTTCATGCCCTCGAAGAGCGTCTGCGCATAGTGCAGCACCGTCGCACTCGGCTCGATCTGGAACGGTCCATCTGCAGGGTCAAGTCAGTACGGGATGCCGCTGTACGATGTACGATCATGAGAGGAATCACAGACAGGGCTTGATTTCGGGAGTGCCCCAACCAGAGACGGCATTCCACGGAATGGTAAGCATATGGTCCGTCTACCGCGGTCTGTCAGATGAGTAAAGTTGCGCCCGGTGCCAACTTACAAACGTGTGACCGAATACGAGAGTGTTGGACGGTGGAGGAGTTGCAGGGTTGGAATTCCGTGTTATTTTCAGGCGGCTTGGCTTCAGGAACGCTAAATCGGAGCATAAACGGCGTTGCAGAGGGTACAGACCTGGATATCGGGTGTCGAGGACATGAGCTCGCCGGTCATGGGGTCTGCAACGCCATATTTCGTCGCGATGAGGCGGCGGGGGGCCCAGCGGACAAGGGGCAGGCCCTGGCGGCGCAAAGTATTGAGGATGGTAGTGGACATTGGAAAAGTCCGAGTCAGTGTCGGCGATCTGCCGAAAGCAACGCGAAACATAACGCCCATGTCACAAAAAATGACGGCAATTAAGAAATAAATTATCCACAAATCTATAGCTCTATTGCTACAGTCACCGGCCCGTAGATCTACTTCGTTTCTGCAGCCTGCGCTGTTCATCCGGCGGAGGTGGCCGGTCCACAGGCTGCGGGGGGCGTTCGCTAGTAACTACATTGGAAGCGAAGCGCCCGCGCCCAGTGTCTTCCGGAATACCCGTCAAAGGATCCCCAGATGGTGGGAGCCACTGCTGTGGAATCTGGGGAACAGGTGGGGGTGAGAAACGCGACGACGGATTTGAATAGTCGCGGCTATGGTGGACGGAGGGCGGTTGGGAGCGTTGGGGTGAAGATATAGATGCAGACACGCTTGCGGAACGGCGCGGTGGGGGAGCATTTAACGGTGGTTGCGCAAGACTCGACTGCGACGGGGATCGCCGCGGCTCAGCTATTTACCCAATCGTTAGAAGATAGACTAGGGTAAGCAAAATCAAGCACGTACAGCTGCTAAATGACCTGCGCTGAGGTCTGGGTATCGGGTCGCCTTCGGAGCGCACGGCCGCTGGGGCCCATTGGTCCACGACGCTGAAGCGTGCAGAGTTTTCGTGAATGGACATGCGGTCATTAAAGGCGAGGGGGGCCGGCAGAACAATCTGGACCTGGCTGTGGGGGCCGTGAGGCACGCCCCGGATACTGTGGCGACTGTGTCGGGAAACGGCGGAACTTCCGCCGTTGGACCCGACTGACAGGGGCCGCGGGCGACGGTTGGGCCGCGAAGAGGAAGAGGCAGAACGAGACTGCCGTGAGGTGGGTGAGAAGGACGAGTCGCTGACGGAGGCGAGAGGGGGGACCAGGAGTCGGTTTCGGCGGTGGACAGGGAGGAGCTGCTGGTGTCGAAATGAGGCAGTTGCAATGCGGGTGCCATTGGAACGGTGCCAGAAAAGTAGGATATGTCCTCCGAGGGTGACTCGCTTGTATTCAGACTGGGACGGCGGAAGGGGCTGCCTCCGCGACTGTCTGGGGGCAGCAACGAGGAGTTGCTGCCCGCAAAAGTGCCCGACGGTGCGGAAAGAAAGCCCGAGTCATACCACGTCGGGGGGCGGGATTCAACAACAACCTGGTTTGCCTGTTGTTCGCGGTAACGAGCGAGCTCCTGCTTCGGGGGAAGAGGGACCTGCTCTGCCGGGCGACGGAAGAGACGGAAGAGGAGGAGGAGAAGGAGGATGCCGCCCACGGAGCCGGCTACAACTGCAATAAGGAGGGTGGTGTGGGCGCGCAGAGGCATGAAAAGAGCGACAAGGCCCGACCCTCGAGTCGACCCAGGATTCAGATGATCGACGCCAAGTGAGGACAGATTTGGACACGTGCTTCTGTCGTACCTTTTCTTAAGTTAGACGCTTTAACAAATTTGTGCATTCAATTAAAAAATAATATGTTTTGTATTCCGGTGCCCGGATACGTAAGGGGGAGCTCGCTAATACAGAGTTTTTTTTTTTTTTTTCGAGATTCGGAATAAACTGCCGTGGATTTCGGCCGAAACGAACAGCCGCTGCGCGGCAGCGCCATCGTGGGAATCAACTCGTGACTTTCACCACCGCGGTTTTGCACGTGACACGCAAATCGGATCGCCTAATAGAATCGGGGAGCAAGCTCCCCAATTATTCGACACAAAGGGGCGGCTATATTGACAGTGAAAATATTTCAGCCCTGTCCGGATGAGGGCAAACGGGTAGTCACCGCCGTGCAGCGGAAGAAAATACGTGGTTCAGTTCCATCTTGGCGCGTCAATCAAGCTCAATTGAACAAGTGGGAACAGCGCGCGGGAGAACACCCAGATGTTCATCACACAGCAAGTGAGAGCAGCGGGAGACTCCGAATAACCAGATGATCATCACGCAGCAAGTGAGAGCGAATACATAGAGGATCATCACGCAACAAGTCCAGCAGCGATGGATCCGGGCCGTGCAGGAAATCGAAGTTGTTCAAGGCCGAACAGTCCGGGGGTGTCGACAAGATTCTGCATCTGTTGCAAGGCAGGCCATTTATTGGCAAAGTGGAGTCGCAGGGTCAGATCCATGCTCAAAGACAACGAAAGGCTCCTTGGCAACTCGGTAACTGGGTGGGGAGAACTATTAGCAGTTGAAACGCTATTTCCAGCCGAAGAAAAGGCGTATAGGAGCGCCGCGGACGCAGCCAGAGTTGTGCGAGGCCGAACAGCCCGAGGCTGTCGCCGAGATGATAGCGGTTTTTGAAGGTTCCGCAAGGCTGACTGTTGTATTGGAAAGCGGGAATCGTCTTTGACAGGGAAAACAAGATGAATGAACAGGGTCGAGGGTGTCGCAATGAAAGGCTCCCTTTGGAGTGTCGCCACGAACCGAGAACAATTGGTCGTGCGTGGAGACAGTGGAATAGTCGGAGAAAGTCTGGATATCCAGCATGGACCAAGGTAACCGTCGTTGAATATAAGCGACGAGACGCTTGTGAACCGTAAATAGCGTTGCGAGAGTCGACATGGGTTGCTGTTTTGCGAATATACTGTAGGTGCCAGCCTCTGCTTCAAGAGGTCAATCACCGAGAGTCAACTTTTGCGAAAGAGTACATTGGCGCAGAGGTTTACCGTTTGGCAGACGTTCTACAGGCAATGTGGGAAACGGGATCGGAAGCGTGTCCGGCCCGCGGCCGCGACGCGATCACGACGCTTGCTCCTTACCACCATCGACGACGGCGAACGACGCAGCGAGAACTTGGGCTTCTTGTCGCAAGAGTGAACCGCTGCTTTCGGGGTTTTGAATACACGTCTTCGTGTGATGCAGGAGGCAAGGAACTCAATTTTGAACAAGGTGCAAGATTTCGCGCACGAAGGTCTGTGAGCACTGTGTCGCTCGTGCTGTGGTAGTCCAATTCTAGTGCACTCTGGAGAGCCTTTATTACCACAACAAATCCCCAACTTGTCCAGTTACCATGTACTCATCCTCGCCGCTCAACTCGAAACGCACTCTGCTCCCAACTGCGCGAGTATCCCCGAAGGCCATAGGCTTGGTGGAGTCCCTATATACCAGCGGGGGCAGTGTCCACGAACTGGATGTTCTACGCTCGAGAGGGCGTGAGGCCTTCAATATGTCCTGTCTAAACGCGTTGTACAGCGTCCTTCCCGTTGACCTCAAGGCCGGCGACACCACACAAGTGAGTGCATCTTTCAGACCGCTTGTTCTGGCTCCGCGCGGTGCTGCGGAACGTGTTTGCTGCGATTGGCTTGGCGGCGTCGGTGTAAGTGCCTTGAGAAACGCTGGAGCTCCTCTTCTCATAATGGTCAAGGATGCCCAAAGAACCCAGCGTGCCGCTGGGCCTGGAGCAGCTCCAGTCCTTTGGAGCCTTCAAAACGTATCAACGAGATGAAATTAACTTCCTGCGCTTGTTCCTGTGTCAGACGACAGATGTCATTCAGTCGCCTCTTACGACGCAACGACGGTAGGTTCTGGCTCAATGATATCGATCCTCTAGTCAGGAAAATATTTTCTGGATCATTCTTACCTGAGCATGTGAATCTTTTTCTCGTCAATAGCTCTAACCCTCTCCGGGCGAAGCCCGCCGGCGAGTGCAAAAACCGCAAAAGACACGGTGCGCGTCTTCGGTGGGCACGTGACCGTCTTGGGCTCTCAATCTGCGAGACTCTATGAATAGCGCTCAGCCCTGGTTAGGAGGACCTGGTTTTGGTTTGGTGCCCTCGTTTATAAGAGCGCGTTGGCGAAATTTTTGCTGTCCAACCCTCCCCTGGTCTGGTTTTGCAAGCCCCCGCAACCCCCAGCGCTCACCGCAAAGGTCTGACTTCGTCGCACTAGCCCTGGTAGACCAAGATCCAAGAAATTTGCGCCAGACATTGTATGCACTACGCCTTGCCTTTCGCCAACAATGTCTTTGTGAACCTCACCCAACGTTATAGCGATTAGCGCAACGCGGAATCCAAACTGTCCACCTCGTACGACGTACGCGCTCCTCGTTCACCTTCAAGGCCGCCGGTCCCGCATAGCGGTTGTCCCCACGGCTCAATCGATCCAGACTACGTGCGCCAGAACACGCACCTATCTTTCCTGGTTCACGTCAACTCTTTTCCTCCTCGCCCTCTCCTTTCAACGCTGGTTCTTTCGACCCTCTCATTGCACGGTCTTTTTTATCTCAACGTATTCTAGTCCCACATCAACTCTTCTAACCAGCCGTATATTGTGCCCGCTACATCGACACTATTAGTGAGCCCGAAGATGTTGACCTAGGGTCGAAAGTATTCCAAGTCGTGTGAATAACAACAGCCCAAGCTTCGAGCGAGAAAGATATAACAGGATATATGTAAGAGTAACAAGGGTATGGAGGAGGAAAATCTCAGCTTTCGACTATCAACCATTCGGTGTCAGATCCACGGCCTTCGCCGCTGGAGATGGTGTCCCATCCTTCCTCCGGGTCGGTTGTTCCTCCTCCTCCGCATCCCCGTTTCCCGAAACCGACGACTGAGAAGCAGAGTCGGCGCCGTTGGCATCCGATCCGTCGCGCCAGGTCAAAACGGTCTGATGACGCGAGCGCATGTTCTCGTAGAATTCATTCGCTTCGTTCATCTTGGTGGCTTCGGCCTGCTTTGCGTCCAGCCAGCGCTGCAGAAGTTTGGCATTGTCTTTCGTGAGGGTTTGATTCCGCTCTTCAATTTGCCCGAGCTCAAGCTGCAACGTGCTGATCTCGTCGTGGAGAATCTAAAGGAATGTAAGAAAAAAGCACTTGAGAAAGCTGACCGCCCTAACCTGCACCGTTCGATCCTTTTCAGCCATTAGCTCGCTATGCTGATCAACCTTGCGCCGAAGGACCGCAATCTCGTCTCTAGTCTTCCTCAGATTCTCCGTGTCCACTCTTGATAATTCCTCCTTTTCTCGGAGCGTCTCGTTCATTGATAACAGCCGCTGAGCATTTTGGCCTTGGGTTTTATACACCGTCGCCAGTTCATCCCTTAACGCGGAGATTTGGGACTCCAGCGATGCCATGTACGCAGCTCGAACGGGATTGCTGCGCAGAACGCGGGGAAAGATGAGCACACAGCTTACATCCGAGCAAGATGGACTGACTCTTCGCTCGCGGCCGAGCCGCCGCCCGAGGGACCCGAGGCGCCGGGAGCTCCACGAACAGACCCCACCGCACGCAAGAGGGAAGCATTTCGCTCCTTCAAGAGCTTTGTCTGCTGGGCCAATTTGCGGTCTGAAAGCGAGGGATGAGTGCGGTCGATACACGTGTTGGATGGGTGCGCATACACTGCTCGATGATGGGCGAGAAGGCAGACTCGCGTGCATTGCGTTCTGCGAGGCGCAATCGGAGGAGCTCTTGCCAGGACGGCTCGGCCATTCTCGTTCCAGGCAACGTTGAACGATTGCCGGATTGGGCGAATGATTCCGGAGTGCGTCTGTTGTTGTGCTGCAGGCTGCGTAGCCTTACCGCTAATCCACCACCACCTTATCTTCCTCTCTCCCTCAACAACATGGGTCGCGTCTTGCTCAAGGTCTGGTCTACTCTTTCTATACCAGTCTTGACCCTCCTCACACTACTCTAGGTCATAATTCTCGGCGACAGCGGGTTCGTCAGTCTCTCCATGGCTGGTCTCCTGATACCATGTCCCTGCATAGCGTCGGCAAGACCTCCCTCATGAACCAATATGTGAACAAGCGGTTCAGCAACCAGTACAAGGCGACCATTGGCGCCGACTTGTGTGTTACTCGTCATGCATGCCGATATTCTGCTCACGATTTGCTCAGCTTGACAAAGGAAGTTATGGTTGACGACCGCCTGGTCACCATGCAGGTCCGTTCCTCAAGCAATTCAGTTGATATTAGGTTAACTCTAGGCAGTTATGGGATACCGCCGGGCAAGAGCGATTCCAGTCACTGGGCGTGGCCTTTTACCGAGGCGCCGATTGCTGTGTACTCGTATACGACGTCAACAGCGCAAAGTCTTTCGAGACGTTAGACAGCTGGCGGGACGAGTTCCTCATTCAGGCTAGCCCGCACGACCCGGAGAACTTCCCCTTCGTTGTATTGGGGAACAAGATTGATGTCGAGGAGAACAAGCGACAGGTGCGCGTCCTCGAGATATTTTTGTTATCTGCGGCCCTCACAGCACACACAGGTAACGCAGAAGCGCGCAATGACATGGTGCCAATCCAAGGGTAATATTCCTTACTTTGAGACTTCCGCCAAGGAGGCCATCAACGTGGAGCAAGCGTTTCAAACTGTGGCCAAGAATGCACTGCAACAGGAGCAGGAAGAATCTCTGTCAGACTCCGTTCCCGTCCTCAACTTGAATAACCGTTCTGACCGATCCTCATCCAACAGGTATGTTGACTACCCCGATCCTATCCAGCTAGACTCTGAGAGCTCGCAAAGCTACGGCTGCAACTGCTGAGTGATCGCGGAGGGTGTGAATTTACATGCTGCTATACCTATAGTTTACCTTGTTTCAATTGCCATTCGTAATGCCTTGCCTGCATGTCCGCTCGTTTATACCTGAATGATTTATTATTGTCGACTTCATCTTGACTCGGCGCGAGTGTGGCTGTATTTGCTTACAAAGCCCAATCCCTTTTCGTCCTTCGCTCTTGCTGCAGTACTAATCTGCAGCCTCTGTCTCCCTGCCTCATCGTTTGGTCGATTTACATGATTTTTGACCCTGCGACAGGCGTCCATCTCAAACCATGGCTCGTCAGGACACTCGAACCGATGTACGGCTCTCTATTTCATCTCTACAGAAAACTAACCACACAGCGGGCAGATGCGATGCTGAACCCGGAGCCCTCGCCGACTATATACTCGCGCTATTGAAGCATAATGTTCCCGAAGCCGAGATGCGAAAGGAACTAGCCGTTCAGTTGGATGAATTTCTCGAAAAAGGTATGCCGCCACAATCTCCGTATTGTTGCCCAATTTTAACATGTACTCAAGCAGAGTGCCCTCCGTTCATTGATACGCTATTCACAGTTCTCCGTACAAAGTCCTACCTCCCATACGGAACCTCGCCATCCACTTCTGCCTTCCCTGCAAACAATGCCGACACCGGGATCCCGATTCCGTTGGACATTCCCACAACTTCCACATCTCCTGACCGAACACGCAAACGGAGTTTCGACAGCGACGAACGGGACGGCCGGCCGCCAGCAAAAGGTCCTCGGTTGAGCAGCGAGGGTCAATTTTCGCGTTATTCAAATGGCAGGGGAGGAGGGCCCGACTCCCGATCTACTGGCGGATGGGCGGCACGTGTGGAACGACCGCCAGCCACTGGTTACCACGAGTCGATGAATGCGGGAGGCGCGGGTATGAATGGGGCTCCGATGAATGGCAGACGGCCTCAACCGTACCTGCCGCCTGATCAAAAGCGGGGGATATGCAGAGACTATCATAGTGCGTATCGTATTCATTGCATGCTGCTCTTTTGCTAATCGTTCCGTTTCCAGATAATGGATACTGCTCCCGCGGTGCATATTGCAAGTTTAGTCACGGAGACGACGCAGTCGTGCCGGGCCAACTTTTTCCTATGAATGGTGCCGGCGGCATGCCATTCATGCCCATGTTCCCCGCTGGAGGTGTCCCATTCGGAATGAATGGAGGTGCTGGCCCCGCATATGACCCTCATGAAGCGCGCATGGACATGCGGCCCCCGACGAATGGCGCTGTTCGCCCGCAGCCCCGTGCACCTCTTATTCCTCGAGCTCATCAGGAGGGTGGAAGTCGCATGGCTCGCTCGGGCGAGCTCCCTGTGATTCAGGACCTGACGCCTCAAGGCCATGACACGCCGGGGTCACCGCTGATAAACCCTCAACGTCAGATTCCACCTCATCTCCCTGTGCAATCCCCGCAGGCACAAATGAGCTCTCTGCCTCCGGAAAGCTACAACGGTTACGGCCCCGGCAGGAATGGGATGAGCGGCCATCCCATGAACGGCAACTCCACGATCCTTGGATCGCAGATGGACGTTGACATGCCGAATCCCATGGATATGGGAGGAGGGCCCATGACTCACCACCCCGGTGGTTTTCGCGGTGGTCGCGGTGGACCGCGAGGGAAGGGCGTATTTAATGGTGAAGTCCACAAATTCAACTCGGAACGCAGAAACGACAAGACATTGGTGGTGGAAAAGATACCGGAGGATAAACTCAGTCTGGAGCAGGTTAATGACTGGTTCAAACGTTTCGGGACGGTAACAAACGTCGCCATCGATAGTTCGACCTCAAAAGCGCTGGTCAGCTTCTCCAACCACGAGGAGGCGCATGCCGCATGGAAATCGGAGGATGCGGTCTTCAATAACCGCTTTGTCAAGTTATTTTGGCACCGTCCGATGGAGGGCCATGGCCAAGTTGGCGCGCGGATGCTCGCCGCCTCTGCGCCGATCGTCGCCAATATCGTAACGAAGCCGGATCCCGTCGCCCCTGCTCCACCTACACTATCGACACTCTCACGGCCCGTTGCTGCCACCCCCACGCGAAAGGCCCCCTCCGCAACGACAACGGCACTCGCTGCCAAACAGCAGTTGCTTGAGAAACAAATCGCTGAGCAGAAAGCGCTGATGGCCTCGCTTTCCACTGCTTCTCCTGAAGAGAAAAAGGAGATTATGGGTCGCCTTCGCAAGCTGGGAGAAGAGATGACAGCTGCCCCCGCTCCGGCGACACCTGCGGCCGTCAAGGAGGATCCCGAGAAAAAGGAGCGCGAACGGCTGGACAAGGAGCTTGAATTGCACAGTGCTACAGTCAAGGTGGATGAGGAAGAAAGCACGGAGGACTTGAAAGCGAAGCTCGAACGGCTGAAGGTTGAGGTACGTCTTCGCATTTATCTCCCGCTCGTTCCTTTTGATTTACATTCACTCGAGGCCGCAAGTCTCGGCTTGTCTGACGCCGGCGCAGAAACTTCGTGGGGCGGGTCTTATCGCGGGTACCGAGGCCGTGGCCGAGGCTCCCGTAGCTATTATCGTGGCGCGGGACCCGCGCGCGGCGGCCCTCCCCGCGCCAGCATGAAGCTCGACAACCGACCCAAGAAGCTCGTTGTTAAAGGCGCCAAGGAGGACAGCACGCAGGCCGTCCGTGATTGGTACGAAGTCAGTGATGTTCTCGTCTCATTCATCGTCCACGTTTTTGACCATGGCACAGACGACGGGGCAGTTGGAATCGCTGACGACTGTTGAAAACGGGGATATTTTAGTCACGTTCCGGACGCGGAATGGGGCGGAGCAGGTGTGCCTCTTCATTCACAAAGTTCATATTAGCTGTTAATGGCTTTTTGTCAGGGGTTGGCTAAAGGGCACAATATCTCCCTCGTTGGACCTGTGCAGGTGTCGTGGCACACGGGGCCTGCGACGGGCTTGAATGCGACCTCCGCGTCCCCGCCACCCAAACAGACACCCGCCCTCGATGTTGACGCAGACAGTACTGCACAAACCGTTGATTCGCATTTCCCTGATGCTCACCATTTGCCTGACGCGCTTGTTCAAGAAGAGGAGGTAGCAAGCGGGTGGGGCGATGAAGACGAGGATGGCATGGGAATGCTCTAAATTGTGCTTGTAATCTGTTATCATGTTCTTATTTTTTTTTGGCCCCTCAGTTGAGAAACTTCTCAACTGTTGTCTGCTTGTACTTTGTCCTCGGATCGTGAATTTCTTTGGAAGAGGTTCAGAAAATTCTACTCCCACCGCCAGCAATATCTTACATGGCTAGACAGGGTCACGTGGTGCCATTCCCATGAACGACGCGATTCGGGACGCGATTTAACTCCATTTGGGATCTTGCTGCGAACAGGAGGAACAAAAGAGAGGGATGGGAAAGAGAAAGAACAAGAAAAAAACACGTCGCCGCGGAGGTTTACCCGCTCTGTACAAGCAGAGGGACCCTTCTCAGCGCCGCATTTGCCCTGCGAACTAAGCGCGGGGAAGCCTTAACTGTTAACTTAAAAAAACAGTTCAATACCCTACAGGATCTGTCAATTTCGGTTACCTGATCTCATTCCCTGCTGGTACCCTCGACGAATATAGATGTAGTTCGATATGTTGTTCGAGGAGCTCTCGAGTCGAACGACTCGTTTTAACTACATAATCTACTCAAAAATTGCCCTGATATTAAGAGTAACAAGTCCGTTTCATGTACGCCGGTGAGCCCAACGATACCCCATTCGCGTTGTCTTGCAGCGGAGAGCGTTTGCCAAGATCAGATTTGTGAGAGACTGGTCGAAGGTTAGAGAGGTTATAATGTGTGTTTCCTGCTCGCGTTGATGGTCATTCTAGAACCAATCGAGTGCGAGTGCCGACTCGCCAGGCGTTCGTGAATCCCTCGACTCCGAGGGTCTTGAGCGGGAGACCAAGAAGGTAAAACTGAGGCACCAGAGGCGTAAGGGCCAGCCGGCGCGAAAAAAGGAATTGCTGATGGTGTTCGTCGGTTCAACGCGCAAGAAGATGGCATGAGCCCGATTATTATGGGGTATCGTATATTAAAAGGAGATGTACATTAAGATCGTACCTGTCCAGCCCGACATAGCGGACAGTTACCAGAGCGCCCCAATCTCTGAATCCTTCCACCCTTGCGCCCGCGCCTCCCAATATCCCCCGGTATATTGCCACTCATCTCCGACTTGTTTGAACCACCTTGGCTCGGTATCTTGGCCATTCCGGCGTCGTTCTCGCTGGGCTTCCTCAACCCGGGTCTTTTCCCGCTCGGCCACCTCTAGATGCCCTTCCTCCAATGCCCTGACATCAGGGCGGCATCGAGAGTCCGTTGGCGGCAGTTTCCCGTCGATATCGCTTGTTATTTCATTCAGCGTGATGCCAAACGACGTGAAACCGTAATATTCGTGGGTATCCTTGGGGTATGGGGCAACTCGCCATAAAATGCGGAAGTGGGAGGCATCGAGGGTTTGAGACATTTGGTCGTCCCATTTCCCTTCCAGTTGGGTAACGACTTGACCGGAAGGTGAGTGAACTGTCCCTGAGACCATATTGGAAGCCCCCCAGTATCCGCTGGGTTTAAACTCTACAACACACCGGGCATGGGTGTGCGTATTCTCGATGGTCATCTTGCCAACATGCTCCAGATACTTGGTGCCGACCATGAGATTCCTCATAAAGGACGACGGCTTCTTCCTGCCATAAGGCTCAAAAAGATATCAATTGATTATTGTTCCAACTCTTACCATTCAAAGTGGTCATCTCCGATCTTGAGGTAAGTCGTTCCTAGAGGTATGACCTCGAGACTTTTTCCTGGATGAAGGTGAAAACAGACAAGAACGGAAGAAGTGTGAGCGTACCCCAGAACTTTGTCTTGCCCGCAGATGTCGCATCTAATTCCCAGTTTGGGCCCTCGGCGTGATATGCCATCTCGAGGGGATTGTGCCGGACCTTTTCAGCGATGAATTTCATCCGGACGTCTTCAAATGTTTCACCCAGCATGGGATTACTATTCCAGCATCAGAAAAACAAGAGATGGTATCGCAAAAACCGGTGAACCCACAATCCTTTCCGGCCTGAACGGTGCCGTGTATGTGCGTAGCTGGACACCGCAAACGCAGCTACATAGCAGAGTCTGTCGACCGGATCTTCGGCAGCTGCGGCGAGATTCAAGAGTTCGTAGTACTCGACTTCCTCGGCTGCTCGCTGAAGCAGTGTCAATGGCTCATTGAACGTAATGGGGAATTGAATTGTCGAGAGATCCTGCGACAGTTAAGCGTTGAGGTTCAGCTGGGACACGGTAAAAAATACTCACTTTGCCGACGTTCTTCTTCAATATAGCGAAGAGACTACCTTCGTCCCCAACAGGAGCAGCCGGGAGACGAGTTCGTCGAGCGACTTCGACTTGGAGTGTCGAAGGTTCACTGGTAAGTGTTGATGGCTCTCCGACGATATCGGTGTCAACGCTGGAGTGTCCCAGACTGCTTCTACTATCATTAATTGTAATCTTGCTTGGTTGCCGTGACTCTAGCGCTGGGGGAATGTCGAGGATGAATTCTTCGGCACCGTCGCTATCCGCGTCAAACCATTCGTTGACGCTTTCGCTTGTGGTGGTGGTGAGTACGGACGTGCGCTTGCGCGAGTGTGGGGTAGAAAACGAGGCAGAAGGGGAATATGTTTGAGGTGTGGGACTCTCTTCTTCCTCCGCGGTAATGGGAAGCGGAGAGCTACGCATGGATGATTGACTTTCTAGGAGCGCCAATGATTGAATAGACTTGAGGAGGGCTGCATGCTGCGTCTTCAAAGTCTCCAAGGCGTCATGTACCCGTTGGTTGGGAGATTTTTCCGAGAGCTCAGGTGAACTGTGTTCGGCCTCGTGAATGCCCGAATGATGAGAGGCTAGCAATATGTTAAGAGAATCCAGACAGTCAAACGGAAAACTTGCTTCTCTTGAAAAGGCCAAACACTGCGTGCTTGTCTTTGTCGGCTTTCATTTTTTCCTTCTCATTTTTCGGCTTCGGCACCTTCTTTGGAGGCGGTCCGTCATGCGACAAAGCATGAATCGCCTCTTCAAGCTCCACGAGGGTCTAGGCCGGGTAAGCATGGATTAACTGCGGCAAGATCAACGCACCGAGGTCATTTCGTCCAAAACGGCTCCGGATTTATTGACATTCATGCTCCCTTGACGTGTCAAGTGTCGCATACTTAATGATTTGCGCGACTCTGGACCAGGACCAATGAATCTCCTGCATTCCAAGGAGTATCAGAGGCAAGAAAGCAAAGGGGGCTCGCATAGATTGACCTGAAGGCAGCCATCCATTGGTCAAAGTCTTCTGTGCTAAGGCATTTGATGTGGAAAGTGGTATTCGAGTCTATATGGATATCTTTGCGGCCAGGGGCGGTCGAGATGGCGGAGTGGTGCAGCGAAACCTGGTCGCGGACGGGCTGGCCGCGATCGAAAGCGTAGGTGAGGATGCCCGACTGATAAAGAGTGAAGTAGCGGCGCGCAAAGCCTGGGGATGATGCGTGTAAGTGGCCGTAAGCGAGAGGGGTGGTCAGTCGAACCCTGCATCTTCTTCCTGCGTTTCTTGAGAACCCATCCCTCACGAATGACCACCGACGCAGGGAGCCCGAATGCTACGGAGGCCCCGACCACGGAATTGGTCGAGGTATGCATTGAAAAGAATTAAATAATGGACGGCAGAAAGAGAGAGTGGTTATGATCGGGTAATATGTCACGGCGCGGCTCTGGGCGGTGTTCGCGGTTTCCCCACGAATACGCGCGGGAATCCGCAACAGGATGGACCATATGTACGGTGACTATTGCGACTATTGCGGACTATTGAAATAGGACGGCATCGGGAATATTTAAGCATCGCTGACAACGCAATACCGGCCCGAATCATTCTTTCCTCCTACCCCCACCACAAACTCCTTCCTTCACCGAAATCATGGCTACGTATGTCTCCCATCGTCGCAAATCGCGTCCACTCACCCCCCAGCAGCGGAGACATTGGGTTGATAGGTCTGGCCGTCATGGTATGCATTAGCGATCCGACGCGATCGTCGTCCACTCATCGTCCTCCAGGGCCAGAACCTGATCCTCAACATGAACGACAAGGGCTTCACCGTGGTGGCCTACAACCGCACCACCTCCAAGGTCGATGCGTTCCTCGCCAACGAAGCCAAAGGTAATGATCCAAATCACCAAGCCGATTCCAAATCACCAGGCCGATGACCGTCGCTTACCCCATCCCAAGGAACCAAGATCCAAGGCGCTCACTCCATCGCCGAGCTCATCTCCAAGCTCAAGAAGCCCCGCAAAATCATTCTCCTCGTCAAGGCTGGCTCGGCCGTAGACGAGTTCATCGCCCAGCTTCTGGAAGGTGGTCTCGAGAAGGGCGACATTATCATCGACGGCGGCAACTCCCACTACCCCGATTCCATCCGTCGCACAAAGGAGCTCGAGTCCAAAGGCTTCCTCTTTGTTGGCTCTGGCGTATCCGGAGGTGAAGAGGGCGCTCGGCACGGCCCTTCTCTTATGCCTGGTGGTTCCACGGCTGCATGGCCCGCAATCAAGCCCATCTTTCAGAAAACCGCCGCTCAGGCCTACGGTGAGCCGTGCTGCGATTGGGTCGGCGAGACTGGCTCTGGCCACTATGTCAAGATGGTCCACAATGGCAAGTTGACCCGATATCCGGTCTGGTTCACGGTGTAACTCGGTGTTCCTTGCGTTAGGGATTGAATACGGTGATATGCAACTGATCGCCGAGGCCTACGATATTCTCAAGCGTGGGCTCGGTTTGACGGAAGACGAGATCGCCGACATTTTCTTGAAGTGGAACAAGGGTGTCCTCGACTCTTTCCTCATCGACATCACCGCAAACATCCTCAAGTTCAAGGACGATGATGGTGAGCCTGTCGTCACCAAGATTCTCGACAAGGCCGGCCAAAAAGGTACCGGAAAATGGACTGCAATTGCTGCTCTCGATGCGGGTACCGCTGGTTCGTATCTGACATCTTATCTTGATCAATCCATCTCATCGCGATCTCTTAGTCACCCTCATTGGCGAGGCCGTGTTTGCCCGTTGCTTGTCGGCGATCAAGGACGAGCGTATCCGGGCAAGCAAGGCCATTGACGGGCCCAAGAAAGAGCCGTTCCGTGGCGACAAGCAGCTCTTCATCGACGATCTCGAGCAAGCATTGTATGCCTCCAAGATCATCTCCTACACGCAGGGCTTCATGTTGATGAGAGAGACTGCGAAAGAGGCGAGTCCGGCCCGGAACAGTAACCGACTGCGTTAACTGCTCACACAGGTCGGCTGGAACCTGAACTACGCCGGAATTGCTAGCATGTGGCGTGGTGGTTGCATTATCAAGGTAAAATCGACCTGCACTCTCCCGTTCACTGCATTAACCGTGTCCTCTTTCCAGAGTGTTTTCCTGAGCGACATCACCGCTGCGTATGTCAAGAACCCGCAACTGGAGTCGCTGCTCTTCGATGACTTCTTCAACAAAGGTTAGCTCTTGAAGAAATAGCCCCACTTTTGAACTAACTGTGCCAATTCAGCCATCCGCAACGCTCAACCCGGATGGCGGCGTGTGATTGCTCAGGCCGTTCTCTGGGGTATCCCGACACCCGCCTTCAGCACTGCTCTGGCCTTCTTCGATGGTTACAGGAGCGAGGTCGTCCCGGCTAACCTGCTGCAGGCGCAGGTACTTTTGATTTTTCAAATTCGCGAACAACGCTAACAAGCCCATTCGTTCCCTAGCGGGACTACTTTGGTGCCCACACTTTCCGCGTGCTGCCTGGCAAGGAGAACTCCAAGTTCAAGCTCAACGAGGATATCCGTGCGTCTTGTCACTTCTTGTGCTTTTCGCCTCTAATCCACCTCAGATGTCAACTGGACTGGACGTGGAGGCAACGTCTCCGCCTCTACCTACAACACATGAGGTCGAGCGTGATAGGAAAAGGCGACCTGGCCACCTCACTAGACTTCGTATTATGATTTTATTAGAAAATAAGCAAAGTGTACAGTTAAGCAGAGTGTACAGTTTGCAGATGTTGAAATAAAGAATTCGTTGTATTGTGGATCTACTTACTGCGATGCCAAAGCCCATGCTTTCGCCAAATCGGGAATCTGTCCTTCTCTTTCCTGAATCGCATGTGTAAAAAGGTGTGCGGTGTCAACTAATTCATGTGCGGAGTTTTTCTTTGCGCTCGACGCGCCCGAGACGACACGCCTCTTCTCTCGGATCTCTGTGAACGCCTCAAACATGCCAACGGAGCTCGGGGTTAGTTCCTACTGTATTATATCGAGTCCACATCAAACACCGACCACAGGTCCTGACTCACAAGACACTCGGCGGGTATCAGTGACTGGCTCTGACGACGCAGTTATCCTGGATCTCTTTGCTTCCGAGTTACGGCTTCGTGGCAGCGATCCCGTCGTGCAGCCTCATGAGCGAAACGGCAACATATTTTGTTGGAACGGCGAAGTCACTGCATTCCGCCCTACATATTATCAACTTCTAATCTATGTGTCTTGAAGATCTTCGGTGGTATCGAGGTCGGCTATGTCCCTGGAGCCTTCATTTATATTCCTGAGCAAGCTCTAGATCGCGAGAGAAGAAAATGATGGCGTGAAACTGTTCCATACCTTGAGCGCCCTTGACACTGTTGAACAAGTGGCTAATCTGTTCGGGAGCGTAGAGGGCCCGTAAGTACCATTCTATCTGCGTTGTCTCGAAACTAACTGTTTTTTCCCAGATATGCATTCGTGTATTACCACGTAGGTCCGGTGCTTTCAGAGTCTCAATCCCCTGTTCAGAAATTTCATAGGCCTCCTCTGAACGCGTATTCTTTGCAAGAGATCCCCTTGGCCGGCGCTCGCTTCTGGTTCACAAGCCCAGCGCCACGAATCCATACTTTCTCCTCTCCTCAGTTTCTATTGGGTCGGTCCCATCCTACGAATTTCAGGAGCTTCCAACAGAATACGTCTATTGCGTGGAACTCCGCGACTTGCTCAGTGGAGATGTATGTGTTGCTACCGAGATGTTTGACAACCAGTAACAATTCTGTGTTAGGTCGCGGGCAATTTCGACTCTTACATGACCAGTTTTCCACGGAGTTCCGCTCACGGATTATATGTAAGACGAGAGTCGATTTCCAGCCATCGTTTTCATGTCTGCATCTCGTAGAGCCAGCTCAGCCGGGTAAATACGACACTACCTCCTGATGACTGGCCTGTTATCGCCGGTCTCGAAACTCCTGATTATCTTACACAAACGGTGGATGAGTTGATCAAGCATTTAGACAGAAGCGTAGAGCTCCGCGTGCGCGATATACCGCAGTCATTGTGAGTAGCTTTCAACGTGATGGATCGGCATTCACATATGTATCAGAGTTCACCCAGGTGCAGCGAGGGTTGCGGTGTTGTTCAGCGGTGGTGAGCACATCAGATTCTAGTTGCGTTCGCAGGATTCTGAAAGATCCCAGGCATTGATTCCACCGTTTTGGCATTTTTCGCGCACAAGTTCTTATTTTTCTGTTTATTCTCGGCTGCCATTAATTTTGTGGAAGACATATTCCTCTTGATGAGCCGATAGACCTCCTTAATGTGGCTTTTGAAAACCCACGGAAAATCAAGGTTCAGTCCGTCGGCAATATCACCAAAGGCCAGAAAAAACCGCATAAACCGGTGGCCAATCCGCCTCCGGCATACATGGTTCCAGACCGAGTGACCGGGCTCCAGGAAGTAGAGGAACTGCGTAGATTATGTCCTCGCGTCTGGAATTTTGTGAGTTTTTCGTGGCTCTTCTCCCGACTACTGATCTAAGCCAGGCAGGTGGAAGTGAATGTGCCTTATGAGGTCTTTACCTTCCCAAAATTTATATTATCAAGTTGCTAACCAATCTAATGGGAAAGTAGGAGTCTCAGGCGGCTCATCCTCTGGTCGAATCCTTGATGTTTCCGGGAAGGACTGTTATGGATCTGGTATGCGACTTTTCTTTTTGATTTTTTCGCTGTTTTCAACGAATTACTTTGAGAGCCTGGCCCTGGCGTTATATTTCGCCGCCAGTGGGAAAGGTTTGGTCCGCGATCGTCTGAATGCTGACCCCGTTGCATACACTAGCCCTGCTCGGGTGTTACTGAATGGCCTCGGGTCCGACGAACTGCTGGGCGGGTATGGTAGACACCGCACGGCCTATGGCACCGGTGGGTGGGAAAGCGTGATAGACGAGGTATGCGTTTCCTTCTCGGTCCTTTTGACTGGGATTTTCACTGTGTTGCAGCTGCAGCTGGAGATCGACCGGATTCCCTCACGCAATCTAGGCCGAGACGACCGTGTAATTTCCTCTCACGGGAAAGAGACACGCCATCCGTTTCTTTCCCTTACGCTCGTTTCATTCCTTGCACATCTCCCAGTTCATTTTAAGATGGATCCGCGCGCCGAACTCGGACTGGGTGACAAAATGTTGTTACGATTGGCAACGAAGAAGGTGGGACTGGAGGAAGCAAGCTCCAGGAAAAAGAAGGCCATGCAGTTTGGCAGCCATTCGGCCAGAATGGAGGGAGAAAAATGTGGCGATATCATAATTCCCTAGTCTATTGTTTTGTGAAAAAAAAAAAGCAAAGGTGGCAGTGACGTGTTGTTATGTCCTCTTTATGTAGTCAGCATTCCTGCCGGCCGCGATCATGTCCGCGCCAAATTCTCTGCTCAAAGTTATTGGTGCAGTTGGATTTTGTCCGTCTTAGCCCACCACTAAATGGTGCCTCCTAGTCCCACTCAGTGCCGCAGTTCTTGCTGCAAGGCTTAGCATATACGATGTGCCCGGAGGTTACCGAGCAGTTATGTTTGACCGGTTTTCTGGGGTGCAAGACAAGGCCAGTTATATCCTTCTTCAAGACTCATTCGCGAACGATCGATTTCTTCCTATGTACAGGCCTCGGATGAAGGGACCCACTTCCTAGTCCCATGGTTGCAAAGGGCTATTCTGTATGACTGTCGCATCAAGCCTCGGGTCAGTGGAGACGCGTCTTCTTGTCGTTTTTCTCTGCTTAGACGTGCACAGAATATTTCCACAACAACGGGGTCCAAAGATTTGCAGATGGTCTCGATCACACTTCGAGTCCTTTCGCGACCAGATGTTGCGCACCTCTCCAAAATTTACCAAAGCCTCGGCATGGACTATGATGAACGTGTCTTACCGTCCATCGGAAATGAAGTCCTGAAGAGCATTGTGGCTCAGTTTGACGCGGCCGAATTGATCACTCAACGCGAAGTGGTACGTGGTTCATTTACTGTTAAAATGAATTGAAAAATAACATATCCTTAGGTATCTTCCAGAATTCGAGCCGACCTCCTCCAGCGTGCTGGGGAGTTTAACATAAAACTTGAGGACGTGTCCATCACCCATCTGACCTTTGGAAAGGTAGAGTCAAAGTCTAACGTTTCTTACACGGGAACTAAAAATGATACAGGAATTCACCCAAGCTGTAGAGGCTAAGCAGATCGCGCAGCAAGGTTCGTCGACGTTTGAACATTTAAAAGTATGCCACTGAGCATGTGTTGTGTAGATGCCGAGCGCGCGAAGTTTATTGTCGAAAAAGTGAGTGGACAGCCGAAATTGTGGCTCGTTAATCTAACGAATGCGAAAGGCGGAACAAGAGCGGCAAGCAGCGGTGATCAGAGCAGAGGGTGAGGCCGAGGCGGCTGCCACGATATCAAAAGCTCTGGAGAGGGCGGGCGAGGCGTTTGTGGCGTTCAGAAAAATTGAAGCTAGCAAGGCCATTGTGCAGTCTCTGGCGGGCAACCCCAATGTGACTTACATTCCGAGTGGCGGTGGAAACGTACTGCTACAAGTACCTACCAAGAAGTAGAATGCGGTTAATAGGACGAGTTTTGGGGGTCTTATGTCGAGGAGATAAATGATCGGACTCGAGTACGGAACGGTGTCGGATGACGCACAGCCGACGATTTGGCCCTGCTTGGCACGGGACTGCGCGCAATAGCTTTGCTCTCAACAACGAAGAACTTTGGGCTCTCCCTTGCGTTTTTCTCGTTCCGTTTTCCTCCTCTCTCCTCTCTCCTCTCCTCTCTATTTCCTATCTCTGACGGACTTTTCTCCTCTGTCTCTCTGTCTATTGTCGATTCCAGTCTTTCGTATGGGCGCTTATTTCACCCTCAACTCCTAGACCTAAACCTCTTTCAGATCTCATTTTCCTTCCTCTTTTCAAGTCCAGTCATGAATATGATGGGTGCGGCTGATTCACCGGTATGCGCCACCCTGCAATTCATCGTAATCTGAACTGATCCTGGTTCCGTCCATTCCCTGCTCTGCTCTGCCTTTTTGTTCGACGTTTCTGTCTTTTCTGGATGGGGGACATGCAGAGGCGGGCTCACCTCTACGTCGGGAACCTGAGCCCTCGCGTCACGGAGTACATGCTCACCGAAATCTTCGCTGTCGCCGGTCCCGTCCAGCACGTTAAAATTATCCCTGACCGCAACTACCAGCATGGCGGCCTCAACTACGGTTTCGTGGAGTATATGGACATGCGTGCTGCTGAGACCGCGCTCCAGACCTTGAACGGTCGCAAAATCTTCGACACCGAGATACGTGTCAACTGGGCGTACCAGGGCCAGCAGAACAAGGAGGATACCACCGGGCATTACCACGTTTTCGTCGGTGACCTCAGCCCGGAAGTCAATGATGAGGTCCTCGCAAAGGCCTTTAGCGCCTTCGGCACCATGTCCGACGCCCGTGTGATGTGGGACATGAATTCGGGAAAGTCCCGTGGTTACGGGTTCCTCGCATTCAGGGACAAGACCGACGCTGAACAAGCCATTGCGACCATGAATGGCGAATGGCTCGGATCTCGCGCTATTCGTGTCAACTGGGCCAACCAGAAGACTCAAGGTGCTCCAGCCAGCGGCATGCCCGGCATGCCTGGCATGCCTGCTATGTCCTCTCCGCGCCCCACTGGCGGTGGAGCTCCTCCCGTCAGCATGGGTAGCGCTCCGGCTCCCATCAACTTCCAGGGTGGTCCCCTCTCGTACGAGGCGGTTGTGCAGCAAACACCCGCCTACAATTCGACTGTCTACGTCGGAAACTTGGTGCCTTACTGCACGCAGGCCGATCTTATTCCCTTGTTCCAATCCATCGGCTATCTCTCCGAAATCCGCATGCAAGCTGATCGCGGATTCGCTTTTGTCAAGCTCGACACTCACGAACACGCGGCGATGGCTATAGTCCAATTGCAAGGCCAAAACGTCCACGGAAGACCTATCAAGTGCAGCTGGGGCAAGGACAGGGCAGATGGAACAACCGCACAACCTCTGAGCCCGGCACCCGGGGCGACTCCGTACGGAAACTTGGTACGTTTCCCCACCCGACTATCTCGCGCATTGATTAATTCCTTTCCTCCAGCCCATGTACGGAATGCCTCAGGCTCCTTCCTACGGTCAATATGGCTTTGGTGCATACCCCGGATTTGCCAACCAAGCTGGCACGCCAGGTGCCCCCGGTTCTCCTGGCATGCCCCAGCCAACAAGCGCCGGAGGGGCGGGCCTTGGATTGGCAGCCCCTGGCGGACAGTCGGGCGGTGATCCTAACGCGCTTGCTGCCGCAGGTCAAGCTGGTCAAGCGCAGTGGGGTGGAGCTGATCCCAACTCGTACTATTCAAACTACTGGGGTGGTGCGTTGTTTCGCTTCGTTCAATGTGTTGGTTTGATTTCAACTTTTTAAAAAAAGGTTACTACGGTCAGCAAGCTGGCCAAGGGGGTGCCGACGCCCAGATGCAAGGTGCTCCTTAATTGTACTAATAGATAGTGGAATTGTTTCACGTCAAAGGCTTCTTGTTCGTCACCTCTTCTCTAACCCAACTGTAGCTCAAATCGCCATTCATTTCCAGTTCCCATCCACGTTCTTGAGCTATATTTTCCTCCAAAATACATTGATCTTGTCATTAACCTCTTCCTCCCTCTCCTCTCCCTTGTTTACTACTCTTCTTCACCGTATGTATCTCAAGGTCTCTTACTCAGTCCTATTATCAATTGTTCTGATCAATCATATACTGTGGCCGCTGACCTGTGTCAAGAAACATGCCTGTCATTGTTGATTGAGAACCTGCCTGCAATAAAATGAGAGTGTCCATTCGCGTGCAATGGCTAAGTCGTCGCCTCTTAGCTCCGCGTCAATAACGATGTTGGCCTGTAGCTAGACATTTTTTCCTCCCAATTTTCTCACACACTCTCTTTGAATCGTTCAAAATATCCCCACGGGGTCAATCTAAATTTTTTTAAAGCCGAAACGCCCGAAAGGTCGCGAAGTCCGAACCTCTTCGAACCGTTCCCCACCAGTCACTGAAGGTTCGCCATGCTTCGTGCCAAAAAGTTCCGGGAAACCTCGCATCTGAGCGCTCGCCTTCTCGCTACTCATGCCCCTCTACTCGAGAAAAATTGCGAATCAATTACTCCTCCGTATTCCGTTTTAATCGAAAACTTGTCGCAAGTAAGGAAACACATCAAGCATAAGCTCACCCTCGCAGAGAAGATTCTCTACAGTCACCTTTGTGAACCTAGTAAGAGTCTCGGGGATGGAGGGAAAATTCGCGGCCAAGCCTATCTGCAATTGCGACCGGAGCGAGTAGCCATGCAGGATGCCTCAGCGCAGTAGGCGCAACACAGAGACCATGTTCTCACATTCTCATTCTCCCCACTTCTAGGATGGCATTACTCCAATTCATGAGTGCTGGTTTACCCCAGTCCGCTGTACCGGCCAGCATTCACTGTGATCATCTCATCCAAGCTGTCGATGGTGCAAAGACAGACTTGGAGGTATCATGATGGGTTCTGTTTTCTCGTCTCGGACCTAACCTCCCTTCATCTAGCGATCCATTGTCAGCAATAAAGAGGTGTTTGATTTTTTGGAGAGTGCTGCTCGTAAATATGGTATTGAATTCTGGAGACCGGGTTCTGGTAGGTGATAAAATGCTGTTGCGCCCCGTGCCTGAATCCGTTGTAGGAATTATTCACCAGATTGTCCTCGAAAATTATGCTGCTCCTGGGATGCTGATGTTGGGAACAGGTATGAATGGGAGATATTGAACCTCTCTCGACTAAAGAAACATGCTAGATTCTCACACCCCCAATGCTGGCGGTCTCGGGATGCTCGCAATAGGCGTCGGAGGGGCGGATGCGGTCGACTGCATGACAGGAACGCCATGGGAACTGAAAGCCCCAGAGATTGTAGGTGTGTAATCATCAATCCAGGCAACGCTAGAAACTTACTGGCGTGTAGGAATTCATTTGAAGGGACAACTGAGTCCATGGGTCTCTCCGAAAGACTTGATCCTTCATTTAGCTGGAAGACTTACCGTTCGAGTACGTTCCTCAGTCAGTCGATTAATCGCTGTCTCATTATGCTGTAGGGAGGCACTGGACGTATTTTAGAAGTGTGTCTTGCCCCGGATTTTTTTCGCTCTTTGCACCCTTTTACCCACGAACTTCCTAGTATTTCGGCCCCGGCGTGTTTGATCAATCTTGCACAGGTGTTGGATTATCCGAATTGTTCCCTCCTCGATATTGATATCGTTAAGGTTTGGCCACTGTCGCCAACATGGGAGCAGAGGTCGGCGCCACAACGTCGACGTTCCCGTACACCCCAAACATGCGGGCTTACCTCAATGCTACCGGCAGAGCACCTGTGGCACGGGCAGCGGATGAAGCTGCAGCACTTGGTTTTCTGAGTGCTGACGAAGGGGCCGAATATGATCAAATCATCGAAATTGTTTGCATTTGCGACCTTATTTCCTGCGTTTTTCTGACTTTGTTGGCCAGAATTTGTCTGAACTGGAGCCTCACATCAACGGACCCTTCACTCCGGATTTGGCTACACCCATTTCTAAATTTGGGGAATTTGTGAAGGCACAAGGCTGGAAAGATGAATTTTCTGCTGGTCTTATCGGATCATGTACCAACAGTTCGTACCAAGACATGGTGTGTGTTTCATAACCATATTCTCCATGGGCATTAATAATAATTTCTACAGACTAGTGTTGCCGATCTCGCCATGCAAGCCAAATCTGTAGGACTTACGACTAAGGTTAGAAACCGCGGTCAGTTCGATCCATATGTTTACGCTTCCTCAGGTCCCTTTCCTGTGCACACCGGGCTCGGAGCAAATTCGAGCAACCATGGAACGCGACAATGTTACTGAGACTCTGGAGGACGTCGGTGCGGTAGTATTGGCAAACGCGTGTGGTCCTTGCATCGGTCAAGTAAGTGTGACTCTCATCTTCTTGACCACACTTTAATAATGATCCTACATAGTGGAAACGGGAAGACCAGAAAACGGAAGAAAACGGTATGTAGATAGCTCCGGTTCTTACTCGGTATTCAGCTGTGACACAACTTGATACAGCAATTTTAACAAGTTTCAACCGAAATTTCAAGTCGCGCAATGATGGAAATCGGCTCACAATGAATTTCCTTGCGTCTCCCACCATTGTTACGGCTGTATGCATCCCCATTCTCATTCTAATCCGCACTCACTAACGCTGACCCAGATGGCTTTCTCCGGTAAACTGTCATTCAATCCGATGACCGATTCTATCCCTCTGGCATCCGGCGAAACCTTCCGCTTCTCTCCTCCCTCCGGGCAAGACCTTCCGTCAGCAGGATTCACTCTCGGAGAGACGTCTTTCTACCCCGCACCAACACCTCAACCTCAACCAGAGACTGAGATAGCGATACGCAAGGATTCCCAACGTTTAGAGTTGCTGGAACCCTTTTCGAGCCACTTCGAAGGAGGTAAAATGGAGCTCCCTCCAATGAAAGTTTTAATGCGGGTAAGAGGAAAGTGTACAACTGATCATATCTCCGCCGCTGTGAGTTGATTACTCGAGACTTGCAAAGACCACATCTAAAATCTCAATCAGGGTCCGTGGTTGAAATATAAAGGTAAACATATTCTTTTGTTGTCGAAACGAAAATGAGCGAATAATTAAGGACATCTCACAAACATCTCCGAGAACCTTTGTATGTATTTTACTGCTTACAAGACATGCAAGGCGCTGATAGTTTGCCAGTGATTACCGTACATTCCTGCCCTCCCTTTGGAATGAAGTCATTGACTCGGTGATATAGGCTGTGAACGACGAGGGCGGCGAAGTTAATGTCGCCTTTGACCACGACCCTTCACAAGGACAGCCGTCATCGGACACGATCCCGGGAGTCGCCAAACGTTTCAAGTCCAGAAATCAACCCTGGACCTTGGTTGTGGACGAAAACTATGGTGAAGGAAGTGCAAGAGAGCATGCCGTACGTGTTGTCCATCGCGCTTGTGCTTGAACTGCTTACCAAGTTACATAATTCTCGCAGGCTCTACAACCGCGTTTCTATGGTTTGACCGATTGCTTCTCTTTTGAAGTGTATTGAAACTTTAGTAGGTTGTGCTATGATAATAGCGCGGTCTTTTGCTCGTATCCACGAGACGAATCTCAAGGTGAGAGCGGTATGGTTCGTCAGCGCAATCTGTTGACGCATTGCTTCAGAAACAAGGAGTATTGCCTCTTTGGTTTGCCGACAAATCTGACTACTCCCGCATCGGATCCGGCGATGTCGTCGAGACAGTCGGACTTTCAGAGCTGCTGAAAGGCACTCCCGATGCTCAGATCAAACTGAAGGTCACTAAACTGGATGGCAAAGTATTTGAGATACAGACCAAACACACAATGTCGGCCGATCAGATTCACTGGCTGCGTGCTGGCAGCGCACTCAACTACATCCGGTCGCAATTGAATTAGCAATTATGTACACAAAAGTATTATAGCAATAGTATATGGTACTGTGGTTGGGATTGACTGCTTACGCATTAGATTCCGAACGAGCGCCTGCCATCAATGATTGACCCAGGGAATTCAGCTCGGCTGCGTTCGACGAGGGGTCCTCCTTCCTCGTCTTCAGCCAAGTTAGAGCATCCTGTGCGACCGCGACAGCGGACTGGGGCATTCCGGCAAGCTGGGCAACCTTTAGCCCGTGGCTGTCGCGGTTGACTCCTGGTCGTATACGATACGAATAGGCGAAATGCCCATCCTGTCCAACAGATGGTCAGCGTCGACAAGAGTGAGGAAGAATTCGACTTGCATCCGTTTCATCTACGTCGGTGCAGAAGAACCCGATATTGTTGAAGATGCCTTTCGGCGTAGCGTTGGATGAGTAGCCGAGCATATCAGTCATTTCATGGAAATGAGTCGCAAACAGTGCACGGCATTGATTTGCAGAAACAAGATGGTGGACCGTCGCAAACGCGATCGCAAGCCCATCTTTCACTGTCGTACCTCTTCCGACTTCATCCATAATGACCTATTCCAACGTTAGAGTGGCGGAACAAAACGGAAATACGGACACACCAGACTTTGAGGCGTAGCGCGCTGAAGGATTTCTGCGGTTTCCAGCATCTCGACCATGAATGTGCTCCGATCGTGGAACAAGTCGTCTTTAGCTCCTACCCTGGAGAACAGCTTGTCCACGACTCCGATGGTCGCTGAATCTGCAGGTACAAATGATCCTGTTTGCGCGAGGACAGCAATAAGTGCAGTTTGCCGAAGAAGAGTCGATTTGCCAGCCATGTTAGGCCCGGTAATAACGTGGAGGCGCGAGGCCGGCGTCAATTTGACGGTGTTTGGGGTGAATACTCGCCCATTTGTGAGAAGTCCCAGTTCCACAGTCGGATGCCGTCCATTGGTCACTTGGTAAACAGGGCTTGAAAAAAATGTAAGTAAGTGGTGAGCATATCTACAACTTGAACTCACTCTTCCGTCAGGACAGGCCGGACAAAGCTCATTTCTTTCGCAAGATTAGCAAACGCCAAGGTAACATCTAGTTCGTCCAATATGCGGGCATTGCGACGGAGCTGACTGGCATGGCTGTTTACCTGGCCTGCAATGTCAGCGAGACGAGCAACAAGCAAGCCACGATGCTCACCTCCATCCGGAGTGATTCGAACGCCTCTTTCTCAGCAGTGATCAACGCATTTGTTGTTTCGATAATCTGACCGCCGAGTTGGGCCCACTCCTGCGAATGGTTGAGAACCGAGTCAGGAGGTAAATAGATAAGAAATCCACTTGATAGAAGAAACTCTTTGTCGTCCCGCTCTCAGCGATGCTAACAAAGTCCGGGTCCTGGCTAATCTTCTTTCGATCACGCTTGGCCTTTTGAAGGTGAACATGCATACCATGCGCGGGGGATGAGCGCAGAGTCAACGAAGGAGCATCTGCAGCGGGAAGATGGGTTAAAACAATCTGAAGCGGCGCACGGCTACCAACCATATTGGAGCTGCAAATCGGCCTGTAATTTTTCGCGCCTTTTAATCAACTCTTCCAGAATTGCGTGCAATGCCAGAAGCTTCTCTGAGAACCTGAAATGCCAGTGAGCCATCAAGCACACGAAGAACTACGAAGCGTATACTCCGGTTTGATGGTCCAGTTGTTGTTCCCGACTTTCCAGCCCGCTTTAGGGATATCAGAGCCAATGTCCGGTTCATCGTCTTCAATGACCGTCGTGTCCCTGCCGGGATCTCGCTGCTTCAACGCGCCGCCGATCCGGGTCGAGAGCTCGTGCAGATCTGACATCCTCGTCACCAAGGCGTCAAGGCTGGTCCAATGCGCATCCTCGAACGCTACTTGACGCTCCGCCGCCTCGAGTGCCTCCTGTTTCCGTTCCTGCACGATACGGGTCCTGAGGGCCGTCCACACGTGAATCGTCGTGTTGACCGCGTGCAGGTCGCCTGGATCGCCGCGCCCGAGCAGAAACCTCTGCACGATGCGACCCGCATCCTCCGCACCGGCGAGCACCGCGACGAGGTCCGCGCGGAAGTGGTCCCGGTCATGGAAGAAAGCGACCAGCGCCTGACGTGCGTTGATCTCCGATATCGACGTGCTGGGTGAGCCTGCAACGTCGTAAGCAAGAGTTAGCGCAAAGAAACGCGTTCCATACACAACCACCGCGCGAGGAGGCGCGTCCCGCTGCTCGTGCTCGTGCGTTTGACGACGCTGAGGAGGCTGCCCTTGACCCCGCCCTCGCGGATGCTTTCGCGGATCTCGAGCGCTTTGATCGTGTGCGAGTCGATTTGCATGCGCGCGGCGGAGCCTTCGCGCGCGGGCATGGTCAGTTTCGGCATGTGGTCCAAAAGGTTCGCGTGCAGATACGTCGTGAGGAGGGTGATCGCGGCTCGCTCTTGAGAGGTAAACTCTGTCAAGGAAGGGAAGCGCGCCACGTCCTCAGTGACATCGTCGACGGGGGTAGCGGAGAGCGCGTCTTCGGAGTCGTCCTGCTTTGCCTGCACAACAGGCGCATCCACGACAGGCACTTCATCCGCGTCGATAGAAGGAGTGATGTACGACACGCAATGCATCTCCTCCGCCAAAACGTGGCCTAGCTGCAGGGGCTTCTCCAACTCGAGCGATTTATCGAGGACGATCTCGCGGGGCCCGATGCGCGCCAGCTCGTCGCGCAGGACGTCGTACGTCGCCGGCTTGGAGTAGAACTCGCCCGTCGACACGTCGATCCACGCCAGGCCCACCTCGCGCGCGTCGGGTCGTTGGCTGATCGCGAGCAGGTAGTTGTTCTCGTATTGATTGAGGAACGACTCGTCGATGAGCGTGCCCGGAGTGACTACGCGCGCGACGCGTCGATCAAAGACGACGACCCCTGACGCACCATCACGGTAGCGCGGGAACTCCTCGCACAGTGCGACGAAACGGCGGTGCTGCTGCACGAGCACCTTGAGATACTTGTCGATGTGCTGCAGCGGGAAGCCGCAGAAGGGGATGGATCGGCCGTCCCATTTGCGGTACGTGAGTTTGATGTTGAGGAGGCGCGCGACCTCGTATGATTGGTCAAAGTAGGACTGGTGAGAGGTGTTAGCTGTAGGGGCGCAGGTCGGAGGTGCGGTACCTCGTAGAATTTTCCGACGCGTGTTAATAGGACACAATGAGGGAAACGGTCGAGATTGTCAAGGACCTCGCGGGGCAGCCCTCCTTTTGGCGCTAATTTCCCTGCACTCAGGCAGAGAGCTGCTACCATGCATATGAACGCACCTTCGTCCGGCTCTGTCTTTGGCCGCTTCTTCGGTTTTTGGGGAACTACGAGGAATTGAAAAGCGCGTCAGGTCTCAAGTATAAGAAACGCACGCGTCGCGTCGTCCGCTGGTTTTTTTCTGCTGGTGCGTTTGGGACGCGGCGGCGCGTCATCTAGGACAGTCAAGAACCGATTCTCGGTGGAAACCAACTCTTACCACCTTCATCGGACTCGGGCGCTTTTTTTTTTCTGCTCCTCTTGGGTGGTACAGGCGCGTCTTCTTCCTCGGGAACCACAGCCGCCCTCTTGCGGTGCTTCCGGGGCGACGGCTCGACCTCGTCATCCGCGCCCTCCACGCGTTCCTGCTCCGCAACGAGGGTGTTCAAAATCGGAATTTCGCCGCGCTTCAGTTCCCCCGCTGCGAATGAAAAAATAAATGGAGTGTATTGGGTCGCGTACAAAGGGCATACATCTACTAGCGTCGCCGGACCACTCGTCCAGCGGCGGGGCGGGGGAGCCGTCGGGGCGAAGGTACACGGAAGGGAGGTCAGCGTATGCTTTTTTGGTCTTGGTCACCGCCAGCGCCGGCAACGTCGCACGAAATGCACGGCGGCAGGGGACGCGGGCAGCGAGTCTGGCGCACACATGCCTCGCCGCGAGCATGCAGAACGCGTAATAAAGGTTGAATTGAATTTATTACGGGATAAGTTTACAGTGTTTGGCCCAGTTTGAGTAGTTGGCGGCGAGCTTCCATCTCATTCCAACCGAAGATGTCGTTCGCAGGCAGACGGCAGGGCAACAAGGTCAAAAAGGTACGCCTGCTGCTGCGTTGAGGTTGCCCATTTTTACTGTAATCCCAGGGTGTCCAATTCACCGTCATGGTCGTCGGTGCGTGTCTGTCTCTTTTTCTTGTGGAACGAGGGTTGACGCGCGAGAACGGAAAGGCGCCTCGGGCACTGGACGCACCACGTTCGTGAACACGCTGTGTGAGAGTGAGGTGCTCGTTCACAAGGTCGCTGACAACCCCGAGGGCGCACACGTCGAGGAGGGCATCAAGATCAAGCCCGTCAACGTGGGTGCGTCCGTCCAGCCTTCTTTGTGTACAAAACTTGCATCCAACGTGCAAACAACCCAGAGCTCGAGGAGGACGGTGTGCGCATCGCGCTGACCATTGTCGACACCCCCGGTTTCGGGGACAACATCGACAACGAGTTTGCGTGCGTGGGTCTCTGTGAGTTTACAACGTACGTTGTTGATTTAATTTTTTTATACCAGGTTCCAAGAAATTGTGGGCCACCTCGAGCGCCAGTACGACGACATTCTCGCGGAAGAGTCGCGCATCAAGCGTAACCCGCGTTTCCGCGACAACCGCGTGCATGCCCTGCTCTACTTTATCCCGCCCACAGGCCACTCGTGCGTTCAGTCTATTTATTACTATTAATTATTTTTTTCAACGCTCATTAGGTTGCGCGAGATGGACATTGAGCTGATGCGCCGCCTCTCGCCGCGCGTGAACGTGATCCCCGTTATTGGCAAGGCCGACTCGCTGACGCCGAGCGAACTCAAGGGCTTCAAAAAGAGGGTAGGTCGCGTCGCGCGCCTTGGCCTCCCATAAGGCTGACCCCGGGCTTAGATCATGGAGGACATCGAGCACTACGACATCCCGGTGTACAACTTCCCGTACGACGTCGAGGAGGACGACGAGGACACGATCCAAGACAACAGTGAGCTCCGGGTGAGCTAGAGCTTGTTTCTTACGTGCGGGGTTGAATATGGGCTGATTTGTGTGCGGCTTGGTAGGCGCTTCTGCCATTCGCGATCATCGGCTCGGAGGAGGAGATTGAGCTTGACGGGCAGCTCGTCCGCGCGCGGATCTACCCCTGGGGCATCGCCGAGGTGGACAACCCAAAGCACTCGGACTTTAGCCGCCTCCGCAGTGCATTGCTCAAGTGCGTTGTTGTGTCATTGTCTTTTAATTGTGACGCGATACTCATATCCGCGGACAGTTCGCATCTGGCCGACCTAAAGTCGCTGACGCACGATGTGCTGTACGAGACGTACCGCACGGAGAAACTCTCGCGGAGTGTACATTCTGACACGCAAGAGACATCGATCCTGCCAGAGGAGATGGCAAACCAGAGCGTGCGGCTCAAGGAGGAGCAGCTGCGGCGCGAGGAGGAGAAGCTGCGCGAGATTGAGCTCAAGGTGCAGCGCGAGATTAACGAGAAGCGGCAGGAGTTGCTCGCCAAGGAGGAGTCGCTCCGGAACCTCGAGAGCCGCCTCGCGGCTCAGGGCTCGTCCGAGTTCCGCGACTAGGCGCGAGGCGGCTCTCGTGGGCGCGGGGGCGCGAGTCGCGCCGATCGCGAACAAGTACAACAGATACCCGCTGGATAATTTTTTCTCTTGTTTGGATAGCATGGTGGCGTACGCTCCTTACGGTCGTTTCTGTTATCCTTGTCTCTCTTTTTTTCTTCTTGCAGTATCCACCATAATAAAACATTCCTTTTCCAATTGGTACAAGGTACCGTAAAGTAGGTACGCGAGGGTCTGGGCAGGGCCAAGTTTTGCGGAGAACGGCATTGAAATATTGAGTTGCGGCAGCTGTAGGGTGAAATGGCAAACCCGTTTGGACGGCAGTATGATATTGCGAGGGGGCCGGTGATTGTTCGAAACGTGTTGAGCTGTAAGTAGGCTTTCTTTTTCCAAGTTCAGGAAAGCAAAATCAGGGTCCTAGGAAGGAGTCAGGTGGAGATGCAAAGGATGATCGTCGCTGGCTCGGAAGGATAAGATTATTGGGCTGCGAACTCGCATGGTCGCCATGTGCTGTGTGGATCACTGGAAGATCGTCGGCCGAGTCTTAGCGAGGAAGGGCAGTAATAGGCAGTAATAAAGAGCAGCAGGGAGCAGAACGAGGGGCAGCAGTGAGGGGAATATATCAGTAGGAGATGTAGATGGTGATGGTTGTATTCAAGTGTGTTTTCTCTTGTTTGAGTCTCCCCTCGACAATGCGAGCATGGCCCTTGCGCGCCCCTCCACACAAGACTTTGTAGGCCACGACTGGCACCAAATGGCGTCCCGTAGACGCTCCAGCGCAGCTACAAGGCCCGCAGGTCCTCCGCCAAATCTACCCATCCCAAGTGTACCTGTCCCCCCGCTCCCAGACTCACCAGAGATCCCCCGCCAGGCTTCGCGTATATCTCACCCCGACGACCTCGAGGACCCTCCTCCACCGTCTATTCTCCACACAAGACACCCCCCGGACGACCCCCCGGACCCAAACCGCGACAACCCCCGTGAGCTGAGGGTCCCAGACACGAGACATGAGCCCCGCATCCCGTCCTCGCGCCGTGCACTTACACGGGCCCTGGAACTCGCACGGGAGGCCGTGCAGCTCGACTCGACCAACGAGGAGCCTCAGGCAGCTGTAATGGCGTACGGCCGCAGTGTCGCACTCCTTAGCGAGGTCATGGAACGGGTCCGCCGCGGAGAGGACAGCACCGAGTCCCGTAGACGCAACGGGCGCCCAAGGAGCGCCGTGGCGCAGGAGGAGGAGGTTCGCAGGCTCCAGAACATCGTGCGCCGCATCTCACTTTTCGGTGTGTTCGACTGGTACTGACACTGACCCTGCAGCACGATACATATGCAGACCGCATGAACATCCTCAGTATCATCTACAACATCCCCCCAATACCCTACTCGACCACCGCAGAGTACTCTGCCATGGCCCCCGACCCCTCCCCCTCCGCCTCGTCCCCCACCGGCTCCCAGTCCCCCACCTCGGACGCCGGCAACATACCCTCCTCCGCAACATATACCTACGACGACCAGCAAGACCCCGCCTCTGCTCTCATCGATTCGGGCCACGACCGAGATCTCGCAGACGCCTCTATGTTTCCCTATGACTCGGACCGACCCGATCTCACCTCCATCTCGCATCCGTACGCCGCCGCGGGATATGACGAGCCTCCTGCTCAGGTCACTCGCCCGCGGCGGCCGCGCAACAGCTCGGCAGCAGGCCTCCCCCCTCCCCCGCCGCCCCCTGCCCACTCACTGCCGCCAGCGCCCATCCCCGTGCCCGCAGAGCCGGAGCCGTCTCGTATGCTTGAGGTCGGTCGACAGCGGGGTGAGGTCCCCGGCCACAAGCGCGCAAATTCGGGTAGTAAGCTCACCGCCCTCGAAGAAGTCCGCGAGGAGTCTCCTCTGCTGCAGCGGCAATTCGTGCCCGAACGCCTCGGCGAATCCCCGCCGCTACCCCCATTACCCTCTCCCACCAGCCGCCATTCGGCGGTACCCCCTCCCAGAGCACCACCATCGCCCCGCTTGCCCAATATCATCACCCCGCGCCCACGAGGGTCCTCAGCTGCACCCGCGCCGTTCGGCCCCATCAATGGGACAACCACCCAGGGCACCATCTCCCAGCGACGGATAATAAAAACCTCCGCCCCGCCCAGTACGCGCTCCTCGTCTCCCGCAGAGTCGACCACGTCCGTCAGCTCCAACCCGGCTCCGAAATCCAACCATTCGTCGCTGCCCGGGAGCTCCAACTCCTCCAGCGTCGCGATCCAGGGTCGGAGTCGCTCGGTGTCGCAGCCTGGCCGCCGGCCATCGATAGTAAACGGGCGGATATCGCCCACGCCCGACCATCGGCCACCGCTGCCGTCAAATGGCAGCGGCGCCGTCCCGCGGAAGACGTCGTTCCCGTCCAAGCTTAACCCGGGCAACCAGCTCATGGTGCAGACGGACCTCATGCCGCCATCAAGCTCGCTAGGCCCGCCGATTTTTGGTCAGCTCCCGACGACACCGACGTCCCCGCTACCGCCTGCGCCGCCGGCAGACCCGCTGCGCAAGCCGTATCACATGATGAACCTGCTGCGAAACACGATGACCTCGGCGACAGGTGGGTACGTGACGCGGCGGCTGCATGTTCCGCAGGAGGTGTGGTCGCAGGGCGGCGCCAAGCTCACGAACCTGTCCGAAAAGGTGCGCGTCGTTGCGATCCTCTGCTCCGCGCTCGAGGAGCTGTCGACGAGCAGCTCGGAGCACTTTGGCGCGGGCAACGTGAGCAGTGGGCTCGCGCTCGGCATCGGGAGCATCGGCCGCAAGGAAGGCGAGGCGTGGCTCGCGCGGCTGGAAGAGTTTTCAACCGTCTGCGATGGGGTCGTCGCCAACTTTGGCAAGAAGCTTGGTGTCGGCGAGGGGTTTGTGATCAAGAAGACGACATGGGGGGATAAGCTCACGCGCCGGTTCGACAAGTTCACCAATGGCAAGAAGTGCGTATACTTATATATCAGTTCTTTGTCCGTCTCTATCGCGTGGTGCTTACGTGTGTTTCTTTGTGTGTAGCCTCGACTCGCCAGCGGCCTATGTATCGGGCCTGCGACGGCTCTTTCTGCATGCGCAGCTGCTCGACGAGCACTCGCAGGCGATCACTGCCCAGCCGGTCGCGCCCGCTTACGCCGCGCTCCCCAACGAGATCCGCATCGCGGCGGACAAGAAGCTCAAGCGCGCGTCGCAGTTTTTCGCAACGGTCGTGCTGACTTTCGTCATCCGTGACCTATCGCAGCTGCTCGACAAGTACGCCAAGAAGTGCGAAAAGTGGCTCGCGGAGTAATTGTAATGAGCCGTCTGTCGTGCTGCACGAGTAGGTGTATTTGTTGTGCGGTGGCGGCGCGTGCACCGCGGCCGTGGCGTGGCGTCTGGCGCGCGGATGGCACTTGCGGGCTTTGTGCGCGCGAGCGGGCTGGCTTGCGTCCCAGGCGCGCCCGAAGAGGGCAGACGGACGGACGGACGAGCACGTCGTGCTGCTGGCCGTGGGCGGATCGGTGTGTATGTGTAATGCGAGGATGCGAACCTAGAGCGTTGTTGCTGCTGTTGCTGTTTGCCTTTTTATCCCTTCCTTCTCTGAATCTACGTTCGTTCCCCTGTTTATCCACTCACCTTATGTATCTTCTCTTGCATATCATCATTACATATTTCTTTTTTTTCTCTCTCTTTTTTTTTTTTTTTTTTTTGCCGGGCTACTAGGCTGCGTACATTGAATTGTAGGACTACCATGACTGTTGCTACTTCCTTGAGATAATGTACTGATTATTGAGGACCCTCTGTCTGTACAGGAATAATTCACGTAATAATAAAAAAACCTTTAGGGCTTTCGAGTTAGACGAAAAGCTCGTCGTGCCAGTGGCCGAGTCCAAGTGGAATTGGACGGAAGCCCTCTGGCTCGGGTGTCGGCGCTTTACCACGCACGCGGGAGATGATCGCTAGCCGCTCAGCTACACACGCGCGTGAGCTACAACACCGAAAAAAAATGGAGGCACGGAACGAACCGAGGTCTCGTCGGACATGCTCGTCCTCGTCTTCCTCATCAGAGTCGGCAAGGGGGTCAGATGTCTCGATGACGTGCCAAGCATCTGCGATGGTGAGCATAAATTAGAGGGGGCGACGACAGGAGCATTGAATCGAGCTTACGTTGCAACATGGTCCGGGGGTGGGTGCGTTTGTAGTAGGGCGAGTAACGGTGGGAGTACGGTTCCGGTGGTGCCACGGGTAAACGCCGAGGCGGCGGCGGTGGAGAGGCTGCTTCGTGTAATGGCGAATGCCGCTCCTGGCGATAGATGGTTCGAAGTGGGGCGCTTACTACTAGTCGCAGCGTAAATTAGCAGAGTGAATGCAAGCTAATGAAAACAAAGCGGCTTACTATCAACGTCCTCGTCGTCATCGAGTTGTAATCTTTTCAAAAAGATATCGTCGGGCTCTTCATCCTTGACCGCCTCCTGCGCCTTGCGCTTCCGAGGCGTGCTGGGTCCAGCCTTGGCGTTTGCCTTGCTGGCACGTTTTGTTTTGGGTTTAGCAGGACTGGGAGTCTCTCCGGAGGCGGATTCTGCCTTGGCCTTACTCTCTTTGGCGCTCTCCTTGAGTAGATGGTCCTGCACAATGGCCTCCCGCTGCACGATAAGTCTGTTGGCGAGCGCCTTTTCCTCTTCGGGGTCGAGGTTTTCCAGAGCAATCTCATCTGGATTGAGCATCACCAGCCGAGGCGGTTTACCTGGACTGCCCGGGTCGGAGAAAGGGTTCAAGCCGGCCACGTCACCGTCGTAGTCCTCCTCGGGGTTGGCAGAGGGGCCCTCGTGGTAGTGGTAGCATAGCCAGAGAAAGACGCGCGCGCGCGACTCGGACGACGCGGGGTTCGGGAGAAAAAGATCCAGAAACTCTATGTCCGACAAGTGATCACGACCAATTTGCTAGAGCAGGATTAAACCAAGGGGATAAGAGAAGAAAAAAGACTTACGACAGAGTTATTAGCAAATATGAAAATGAGGTTTGAAAGGGTGGTAGGAGGTACTTGGCCAGCTTTCTGATAATTTATGAGGTCCGCAGCCTCACACCCTGAATATTAGATGCGCTCACGATTCGGGCGAGGACCTGTGCTGGTGTAACCAAACCATTTTTCGTCTCACCTTCCAGGACGCTTGTCTTTAAAATTGATTTTATTCTGGGGGCGTCCAGGAGGTTTCCATTCGTACGCTGCAGAGACGGCACTGGGTGATACGTCCTCTGCGCGGTCCGCATTTCCGCGAAAACTAGGGATCCACATGTTAGCGCCAGAACAAAAACAAGTCTCCGAATAAAATAAAACATACAGCTCATTGTAGCCGCTATACGGCCGACATTTGTCAGGAGGGCCAGCATGGCAAAGTCGGTCGCAAAGGTGGACAATGCGAGCTTCTCCTTGAGGACTGATTTTGCTTTTGGCGAGCGAAGGATAGCATTCACATAGAGGTCCCGGAACGAGAGTTTGTCGGAGCTGGTCTGCGGGTCTGAGAAGGCCTTGGTTTCGTCGGCAAAGATGTGGGAGAGGAGGTCGAACTGGATATCTGCGCGGTTGAGTGGTTCACCGTCGGCGCGCTCTATGCACGTCCTTGACAAACGAGTCAGCAAAGAACACAGCGTCAGCTGTACTTCTGTACCTTCTTGTTCGACGGGCGGGCATTCCTGGAGGCGGTGGGGTTAGAGATCCGCCTCTCTGATCCGCTACGTCCGTGTTCAATTGCTTCCTTATTTGGAGATTCCTTCCTTATGCGGTTTACACTGGGCCAGTGATCTGCGGTCAAGAATCTAAGATGGTCTCCTTGAGTCTGTGTCTATAAGTATCTGGTTCTCATCTTCGCGCCTGGGAACCGTCCTCTTCGTTCCTTCCTTCTACCATGCTGCGCAGGTCGCTCTGAATTTTATTTGCCGCGATGCTGGCTACTCTCCGCTTTCTGCCGCTGCTCGGTCTTCCTCTAACTTATGCCGCCACGAATATAATAAACGCCTCCGACCCCTCCCTTTCATTCTCTCCCGGGTGGACCGAGGAATTCTCTCAGGCTACGCAAGATTTATTTTCCCAGACAGATGTTTTCGGCGGGTCCTTGACTGTGACTCTGCCTAGTGCGTGCTCTTACGATTCTCGTCGAGCGTACTTCTCACGGCGTCTTCAGGTGCAGCGTCCTCTGTAAGCTATATTGCGTTTTCACGCGCCGGAGGGTCTGTGTATGGCTACACTCTCGACTGTGAAGACGACTGTGTATTGCAGACCGTCAACGGAAGCGACCCGTCGGTGACCGACGATGCCTCTGTGTTTCCGGTATGTGCTTCCGTCGGACATTTTTCGGCTGCTAATGTTGTCAAGTCTACAATATTCTCGGTGGACTTGGATCCCTCGACTCAACACACACTGCGGGTGTACAACATCCCCAGCGACCAGCCCGACGGTTCCAGTGAGATCACCTTTAACAGTCTCAGCGTCGACGTGCAGGATAACAGTAATTAATATTTTTTTCTCACGCTAATTAAGCTCACTCAAGTGTAGTTGTGCCCACTCCTGGATCTCTCCCAGGTATTTCGGCTCAACCATCAGTGGACGAGATGATGTTCACCGACACGAATCAGGTCTCTCACAATCACCAGATCCACCTCAAACCGTCACTGACAGTACCACCTCGACTTCACTGCCTCCAACATCCACTGTCAGCCCTACATCACTTCCTGCCTCAACATCACTCCCTGTAACACCGAGCTCCACGCCAAGCTCGGGCAGTGTCGGCGCTGTCTCAAGCACCTCCAGCAGTGCCAGTAACTCCGGCAGTGCCAGTATCTCGAACCCTGCCAGTGCTATTCTTCCTCCTACCAACCGCCCTGCGAGCAGTAATACAAGGACACCATCTTCAGGATCATCAACATCAACCACTGATGATCCTTCGAATCCTACGAATCCCGTACCACTACCCAACGCACCTTCTTCTTCCGCTAGCTCTGCGGCATCATCCAGCAGCGCGACCCACGGGCTCTCCAAACCGGTGGCAATTGGCATAAGCATCCTCGTTGTTGTCCTTGTAGCCGTTATCGTGGCCTGCCTGATCGTATTCCTTCAGCAACGGCGGCAGAAACGCAGGGAAAGCTTCCAATCCGCGCCGCTCAGCCCGACGGGCTCCATCATTCCGATTATGTCGCCACCCGAGATGCGCCCAGCGTCGCTCAACCCCTTCTCAGACCCTCCATACCCACAAGGTCCGATGGACAGCCCGATCGGCGGCTCCCTCATGCAGAGAAGGATGGAGAGCCGCAGCGTCAGCCCTGGCACTGCGCCCCCTAACATACCACTTCCCGACATACCATTAGACCGTCGGGAGCGGATGGAAAGTCGCCCCAACACACCCGCGACTCCCTTTGCCAGAAACGACCTTTGGATTACACGATCTCCGGCGAGAGCACAATTTTCTGCTGTATAAAAAGTGGCTAGAGCCCAAGCCTTGACGGCCAATGTACTTATTTATATGTAGCGGCATTCACGTTCATTTGTATGAGTTCCGGTCACTGAATTGTATCCAAATACATCTACAACACAAAAAACGAGTGAGGTATGTAATTATCCGAAGCTAAGTTGACAGGAAATGGATGTGTAAAAGATACAGTTTATGCACGAATTCCGAATGCTAGAATGAACAAAAAGAGAGAGAGATTTGTTTGTACAATAATGATAGAGACAAGGAAAAGAGACGTTTAATTTTTGGGAGCACCTGCTCCAATAAAGAAGGTTTGCCGAAATGAAAGGAAGTCTAACGACGAGCTCAATGATCAATGCTCTGTTTCATGGTCAGAACACGCAAGGTGGCGAGGAATGAGGACTTACCGAGCTGCCAGTAACCTAGTAACTGCTCCAGCACCTCAACCACAACACTGCTCTTGTACATTAGTGCATGGTCTGCACCTTTGACGACCTTGACAGAGCATCTGTCCTCGCCCATATTCTTTTCCATCCACCGCACGGCATTCTCCGCAATCTTCTCGTCCTTATCGCCGTACCACACGTTAACTTGATGCGGATAGTGCGAATACGAAAATCCCCAGGGGTGATTGTCGTGATTCAGGATCTGCAGGAGATCGTTGTGCATCCCTTTGGCGGACTCGGCGTGCGATGCCGCAATCAGCGCGTTACCCAGTGCTGATTGATACTCGCTGTTGGGCTTCGTGCTGGGCGCAAACACCGAGGTGGAGCTGGTGTTGTAGCTGCTTGCCGCTGGGGACGAGGGCATCGACTGCGGAGACCACGTTGATGGAGATGTGAACGACATCGAGCGCCGCCCTTGAGCTCTGGAGGGTGCAGTATAGAACCTCTCGCTCGCAGACTTGCCGTTGCTCGTCTCCGGGATCAATGAAGTCTCTGACCCGCCAGATTTGGTCCAGTTCATGTCATTGAACCCAAGTCCAACGTCAAGCCTGGGGGCAGCAGGAAGTTGGGGGCTGGAGGGTTCCGATCTCTTTACTGAAGCGTAGGAGGACGACTTTCCCTTTAGGGACCCCATAGAACGGAGGCCCTTCAACTTTTTCACAGGCTGCATGGGTGCAGGCTTCGAGTCCTCCGGAGACGGGGGCTGCGTTCCTTTGAGTCTATCCAAGAACCCGCGGGACGGCTTTCGTTTGGCCCCCTTGCTATCTTTCCTCGCCCGAGTTGTAGAGCCCAGAGTGCTCTTGCTCTCGAACCGGCCGTCAAAGTCCCGCAGATCGTCATACTCACTGAAGGCGCTGCCGATGCTTGGACGTGGGCGCCCTTCTGCATCATTGGATGTCGGGTAGATACTGAGGTTCTTGTTGCTGTTATGAGGGGAAGTCACCCGCTGCGCAGGTGTTTTCGGAGAACGAGTCAGAGTGTAGCCTATGCCTTCGTAGGCGATGGTTGGAGGCTTTCCAATCATCCACGCCTGCACCTTCCACTCTGCGGCCTGGGCGGTCTTAAGGATCCCATTTGGCACATATTTGAGCCACTTGTAACCACCTGATGTCGGGAAATTCAGAAGAAACGAAGAGGTCGAAGAGGAACGACTCCGTACCATTCTCACTGCCGCCCACCCATGGCGCCAGCAAGCAAATGTTTCCTCGTATCCGCTCAGGAAGCTTATTCGCAAAGGAGAGCGCGTAAGGTGTTCCCGCGGAATGAGCCATCACACTACATTCAGTGATTTGCAGCAAGTCGAGAACCTCCTCCACGACGGAGGCCCATTGCATAATGCCTTTGGACGTCTTTGACCGCGCTGCAGTCCGACCGAGGCCCCACCTATCGAACAGAATTAACATTCAAACCCCTATAGCAGAAGGCCACAACGTACCGATCGATGGTAATGAGTCGCAGACCGAGGCATTGGGCCATGTCATCGTATAACCCCATTACATGGCGTACGCATCCCAGGCCGAGGAATACAAGGACCGGAAATCCGGCTGGACTGCCGAGGTCCGACAGGCTCACGGTCAACGGGTTATCCTGGGACGCGTGAGGCGAACGAGTAAGTTTCAGTAGCGTGGTCAATCGGGCTGAGCGGAGGTACTGAGCAACGGCTTGAGAAGGCGAAGGCTGGGTAAGAGAGAGGAAAGTGGCGTCAATAGGAGAGGTAGGCTGGTAATTCGACCTTATCGAAGGAGCGTATAAGGATGAACCACCACCCCCGTCGGATCGGGGTGAGCAGACGCTGGCGTTGTCGGAAAAGGTTGAGTGGCGTCTTAAGAAGGAAGAAGGAGGTGGGAGTGCTGTCGCTGGCTTCAAGACGCTCTGGTTGCGCAAAGTTCGACGAACTTCTTCAGCTATGCTGTCGACAGATGACCGGGATATAATGTCCGCCTCATCGTCAAGCGCTACCGGCTCTGGTTCTGATTCTTCGTGAACGGTTGAATGGCCACGGCTATGTGTATAGGATGTCCGAGTGTTGATTGAAGGGCGGGACCGCACCTGGGCCTGCGGAGCATGAGACCGGATGATATCGGATATCGAAGGTGCAACAGTTCGTTGCTTATCGGGAGTAGCCTTGCGTGGTGTGGTCTCGACGGAGGGGAAAACAGTAAACGCTTCGATGGGAGACTCCGGCACCGGTTGAACAGGAGTTATCGTCGAATTCGAGGAATTACGGGTGGGGGACGGCCGGGTACGTCTCCTTCGAGGTCGGGACGCTGCAAGGGCTTCACGTCTTGCGTCCTCGTCCTCGCTCCCAGAATCACTGGAGAAGGATTCTCTTTTTGGACGCCGATGCTTAGGACCTCCGAGAACCACACCGGGCGGAGGGGTAGGCAAAGGAGGTTGGTATAGCGGGTGATGGCCCGGTATTCCAAACCGCTGGCGGGTCGAAAAGGACGTTCCCCGCCCGATAATCTCGTCGCCGCCGTTCATGCCGTCCACTAAGGCATCCATTGTCTCGACTCCGGACACCGGCGACACCACGACCGCAAAGTCGGAGAATGAGCTGCCATCGATGCTATCCACAGGCGTGTCTGGCGGTGATTCTGGTTGCGTAGATGAGCCAGAGAAACGGAGGTCGGGCACTGCTCTGGGAGTGTACCGCTCATGCGGTCTGCCTGACGGCCCGGTATATGATCTGCTCCTCTGAGGCGCATGGAGTGTTCCGGGCAGCGAATACGCGTTGTTGTGTGTGGATTCGATGGTCGGGAATGCAACGGGGGAAGCCTCGAGTGGAGGTAAAGTGGGAGAGGTGGGTGAGGCAGACTGGGGATCTCGGGATTTCGGTTTGGTGGAACGAGTAGACGAAGACCGTGGATAGGCGTCAAAATAGTTTGTGCGAGAGCCTGACGCTTCGTTTGGGGCGGAGATGGGCGAAGTCTTAGTCTTTTCACGCCTGAGAGACATGAATGAAGAGCTTTTGCGCGGTACGCGAGCGGAGGGGGTGGCAGCCAGGGGCTGCGGGCGAGAAACAACGGACTGCATCGTCTGGGATGCAGTGGGGGCGTAAAGAGTGGACTAGACTGGGCCGGGGCCAGAGAAGAGAATGGACGAAGAGTATTGTCGACAACAGATACCCTGCATATTGTATTACTTAATCATCAATTATGGGATCGGCAGCCTTTCATCTCCTTTCATTTAGCGCGAAAAAAAATACAACGTGGAGCATTACAGCAGAATGGAGCGCAAATACACTGTCAGAGTCCATCCATACATAAGCATTATAGTCCCGTAAGAGCAGCCAGCGCGGATCTCATGCGAGTGACAAATTCGTTCAATTTTTGGCGTGTTTTCTCTGTACGAGTGTAAGTAGCGATTCAAAAACACCGCAACCAAGATAGAAATGAATGGTCCAGGAGGCAGAATAGGCCTACCGAAGACAAAAAAGAGAAAGGAGGGAGGAGGAGGTCGAGCCATTAACATGCCTTGTTCGTTCTCCTGTCCTTGGACAGCCATGATTTGCTGTTCATACTTGCGTGTAGCCATCTCGGTTTCGTGGAACGGACGGGCAGATGCCCAGGCATGTGTCTCGAGAGCAGCGTCAAGTAACATCTCGTTTAGTTCTATGTCGCGCAGGATAACGAGAGCAAGCGTCAGTCCATCGGTAAGTTAGCAGGTAGCGGAGTTTGCAGATATCATATATCCTTCAGTGTACGCGCCGACGCAGCAGAAAAAACAACGAGGAGGGATATAGGGCACCAGGTACAAAGCCGAAATGTCAGCACACCTTTTTGGAACGTTTCATCGCGGGCGGTCTCATCTTGGAATGGGAATATAACAGCAGATTCGCAGTCAAAAGCGGGGAACTGGGCTCCAATCACGTCCACCAACGGACGGCCACGCGTCGAACCTGTATGTTTGCTCGCATTGGACTGGGCTTGAGCGGGCGGAGGGCTACGAGGGCGTGGAGACGACTGCTTTTCTGAGGTGATAGGGCTGCTGTTAAGCTGCGGGGAGTCCACCATGGCTGAAGAAAAGAAACGAGTAGAACGTTCTTGGCAAGAACGACGCGGAGTTCGCTTAAGTAAAGCGGCGCGATCACGTGAGCCATCGTTTTGATTTTATCGACGTGACCCGACAGAGCGATAGGTGATTAAACGGAGTGATTTCCCCATATCGAAATGGCCTTTCATTCACAGCAAGCAAACTTTGAGGAGCTTCAAGGTATCGGGAGCATTTCAAAGAACTCGGCTAGAGTAAGTATTCAATCCATGGGATTTTTTACCCCATATCTGTCCTCCGGCGCGCCAGGGAAGCTGATCTCGCGGGAGCCAAAGCCGAAGGGAAGCGGGCTCCCACACTTGGTACGATAAGAGCCGCTGTAGGAGTCCCAGGACATTTTGGACAACGATCATCTTAGTCTTCGAGGATGGCTTCCTCCTACGCCGGCAAAGAGAAAAGTATCGTGCAGTCACCGCCGGACGTCGACCGCGATGCTCCGGCCAAAGCAGACGCCGATGTGTTTGAAGAGCAGCCAGACCACGATTTTCACTACAAAACGCTCAGTTGGCAGGTCCGCCTTGAAATATACTTATTCGGAATTTGTCTCAAAGCAACTGCTCTAGTTCGTCAGCTTGCTCATGATAGCGGAAATCGTCAGTAACGGAATGCTGTCTCTGCCTTCTGCTTTGGCTGTGGTTGGTGAGATGCTCTTTATGGCAGCAAAAAATCGTCTTCAACTTTAATGTGAAAGGCATTGTTCCTGCGGTCATCCTCATAATTTTTTTTGGTGTTTTCGCCCTTTATACGGCCAAGCTTTTGATTGACTTCAAGGTGAGTTACGATGGACAATATAACCTGACAGCACCCCGATTGCGGTCTATAGTTGAATCACCCCAGTGTTCATAACATGTAAGGCATGCTTTTCATGACCGGGGAAAAATATGAATGCAAAATTCGACAGGGGGGATGCCGGGTACATCCTTGGCGGCCCAATTCTACGGGAGATTCTATCCATAGGCACGATTATTTTCGCAATTTTCGGAACGGTCAGTGATGGAGCAGGTGGTAAAGTTGCTATCGGTTCTAACTGTTCGTCTTGAACATTCTGCAGGGATCCGAATTGTTATCTGGCCAGCAAGCACTGTCGACGCTTTCGAACAATGGTCTATGCACAATTTATCTCCTCCTGATCTTCTCGGTAGCTACTCTGGTGGTAGCTCTGCCCCGCACGTTGGACCGTGTTGGCTGGCTGGGGCTGTTTAGCGTCTGCCTCATCACAATATCTGGTCTGGTCGCAATGATTGGTGCTGGGGTTAATCCTGTCCCTGGGAGAACCCTCAATGCCACAATCTCCACCACATTTTTTGAGGCGTTCCTGGCGATAACAAACCCGGTATCTGGAGGTTGTGCATCCTGAACAAGCGGCTACTAACTCGTTAAATTATTCCAGGTCTTTGCATACGCTGGTTAGTCAAAATACGGCAGTTGCTCCAATTCTGACCTATTCACGATAAGGTCACTTCATGTACGCGGAATCCTTTTCAATATTCCATGGAAGTTCATGTCGCCCAGGTTCTTTATATTGATATCTGAAATGAAAACGCCGGCGGATGCGATGAAGGCTGCTTGGTGTCTTCAGGGCTTCTCCACTTTGTTTTACACGATCTTCGCCATTGTGGTGTACGTGTCTTTTTTCCCCCAGTGGCGATCGTCTGAAGACATTGCAGATATGTATACATTGGAAACACCGTAGCTTCTCCGGCTCTATTGTCCCTTCCTGAATCTTGGGCAAAGGCCAGCTTTGGTATTGCACTGGGCAACTTTTTAATGTAATTCACGCGCCTTTTTAATCCCCATTCCGCGCTCAGAATTTTTTTTCCCAGCGCCGGTGGACTCTACTCCCACACGGCCGCCAAGATTATCTTTGTGCGCTACTTTCGGCACTCGAAACACATGTACAACCATACGGTCTTGGGATGGGTTGTGTGGGTCGTGCTATGCGTCGCAGCCGTAGCTGTTGCCTTCATTCTGGCTATTGCAGTTCCCATTTTCTCTTACTTGATCGGTGACCGCCATTTTCTCGAGCCCTCGAAGTTCAAAGTTTGACGATAAATTTCGGTAGGAATTGCTGCGTCTCTTTTCGCTTCCTGGTACACCTATGGGATTGCGGGCTTTTTCTGGCTGCACGATTCCTACCATTTTAAAGGCGGATGGGCAGGTATCCGGCAACGACCCGGACAATGCGCACTTGCCGTCTTCACGATTCTGGTCGGCGCATTCATATGCGTTTCAGGAACGTATGTCTCTATCAAAGTAAGAGATCCATCGTGACTTGGGTTGATTTTTTTTGTTAACTTCGTGCCAGTTGATTAACGATGCGTATAACGATGGATTGGTCGGAAAGCCGTTCAGTTGTTGAATTAGGTGGTATCCAGAGATTTTAAGTAACGTGTATAGACTTTGAAAAAAGTGCGGAGGTGAAGAGACTCGTGGCTTACATGAGGAGGCCGCGTAAGCGACAATAACATGTGAATTGATTGATGTCTTACTGCTGTGTCTTGTGCAAGTCGACGACATGACGGTGGCTCATCCTCCAAGCCCAGAACTCTATACTCTACCCATATCTGCGCGCCCAGGAATCTCATGGAGGAGGAGACTCCCCGCTACGGCTTCCGCCATTGTTTTCGCTGTGGCGTGTTTAATGGTTGGTCCGACTTTGAATTCATCCCACTCGCGCCATTCAACCCGCCGCGCAGATTAACACCACGCAGATTGTGTTCTTGCTTCCATTATTGCTGCTTCCATTCAGATGGTCCCGTACTCTATATGCGGACGGTATTCGGTACACCAAGAGGTCGTTCGGCACTCTCCTGGGTACGTCAATTGATCATCGCTGTCGAATCTCATTTCCCATTGCGTCCAGTCTTAATGTCTCAATGGTTCGCCCCGACCAAACTAGTCATTTCTTTCGAGCAGAAAGGAAAAGGCAGTTTCACCGCCGAAGAAATTGAGCGAATCGTAGTTAAGAACAAGGACGGCCAAGTTGTATCCCTTGATCTCCCCACGAAATTCATCCTCATAGCAAACCATCAAGTTAGTACTTTATCTCGTTACCCCGTTCTCTCATAACGACGATTTAGGTCTACGCCGATTGGTGGTACGGCTGGAGTCTCGCCTATTTCATTGGCCCGAATGGTGTCCATGATTCTATTACAATAACACTGAAGAAAAGCCTCCAGGTAGGCTTCAGACTTCCTCTTCCTTACAATCCCGAATTAACGTTGGTAGTGGGTCCCCATTCTCGGGTGGGGGATGCGCTTCTTCAACTTCATATTTCTCTCCCGTTCATGGGTCTCTGATCGAGTTCAGCTCTCGTCTCATTTGTCCGCCCTCGGCAAGGCGGCAGAGGAGCAAGACAATCCGCTGGTGTTTTTCCTCTACCCTGAAGGGACAGTTGTAAGCAAGGACACGCGACCAATAAGCAAGAAGTTCGCAGATAAGATGGGAATCGTAAGCCTTCGAATTCAGGGATATTTGATCAGCTAAAGAGCTATTAGGACGACATGACAAACATGCTGCTTCCTCGGTCCACAGGACTGCAATACAGCTTGCGCTCATTGGCCCCCGCATTCCTGATTTAAAGTTGATAGATATCACGACTGTGTATCCAGGTGCGCCTATTAATCCAGCCATTCATTTATTTAGCTCACAGAAAGGCGGACAGGAATCCCACCCATGGGGTATGGCTTCGCCCCTTGTTGCTTCAGCGTGCGTTTGACCATTTCGTCGGCAGATATGGCCAAAGTTGGTATACGCTTCGGTCGATATTTGTGTCAGGAATCCCGCCGCCAGCGATTCACCTGCACCTGAGAATGTTCAGCATGGAAAACGTTCCGATCGGTGACATATCGCAGACTAACCCCAACGTAATCCCCAACTCGAGCTCCCCAATTGAAGTGGAGATTCCCGAGCCGGAAAAGGCGACGTTCGATCTCTGGTTGAGAGAGTTATGGCACGAGAAGGACGAAGCCATTACCAAGTGGTTTGAGAGATGCTCGTTCGCGGAAACCAGTTTCGAAATACCCTTGAGGTTGCGGCGGAACAGAGACGTACTCGATGCCTTTTGTTTTTTCCTGCCCGCGGCTGTTGGATATATGTGGTCGAGAATAAGGAAATGAGTTCCGGGGATGTAGTATACTTGTAACAATGAACAGATTATTGTTTTTGGTAGATCTCATTCCATTCTCGATCTTTGCTCTTCAATCTTGCGTACCATAAACCTGTGCAGAGATGAGATGGTTCCGAGACGAACGGTAGAACGGACTAACAATGATGTATCGAGAAACCTTGTGGAGAGCGTCAGTCAGAGAGAAGGGAAAAGATGATGGTAGCAAGAACCTTTCGACACAGTTGGAACTGCGCGCGGCCGGCACGGTGATCAGTCCAGTTGCCTCTACCGAGGGAGTCGTATCAACAACTCACAGGCAGCTCTCCTCAGCACGCGAGAACCTCGTGGACGGCGTCCCCGTTACACATCTATCATGGATCAGATTTTTAGAGCTACCAGACGGATGTAGCTGCTACTTTTCCCAGCATATCCCGGTGAAGTTGTGGATTGACGCGTGGAGACGCGCCTCAGCTTGCTGCTTCTCCAGAAAGGCAGAGAGCTCTTTCTGTAGAGGAATTGGGTCTAAGCAATTGGATGAATGCCGGGACAGCACTGACCTGAGTGGCCTCGTCGAATTTGTCCGCCATATGTTTTGTAACGCGGAGGTAAAATAAAAGCGGCAACTTGGAAGTTGATCGTCAGATTTTGATTGTGACGGTCAAAGCTCAAAGTCTCGTGTCACACAGCATCGCGACCTTGTTCTCATTCGGCCGTCGATCCTTTGGGCCGCTGTGGGTGTCGCTCCAATACCTCTTCCCCGACTTTAAATACCCCTCCCCCGGCCCGCGTTAATCTTCCTCATCATGACCACTGTACTCGTCCCGTCCGGTTCCCAACCTGCAGGATGGCCACCAGAACCGATTCCACCGTGAGACCCAACGTTTTTTCTGCTCTAGCATTGGTATAACCCCCGGTGCAGTGTAGGATATCTCAGCAGGAAAGCATTGCCAATCAAACGCAACGACGCAGAGCCCTTGACGCGCGAAGATGTCCAATACGGTCCTCACATTTTGTTCGCGTGCATTTTCGTGCATCCATTCTGACTGGAGTCCCTCGCGCAGATTTACTCTACCATATATTCGAGGATAAAACTAATGTCTTTCACTCTCCGATACCCGGGAAAATGTGTTCCTTTCGGGACCTATATATCCACGCATTGTACAACTCCAACAAATGTTCCAAGGTGCTCAAGGACAAGATGGTCGACACGCCTGCATTCGGCGTGGAGCTAGCAAAAATTTCTCTTCTCACCAACGTTGGCAGAATCAACACGACCATGGCATGTAAGCTTCTAGTTTTTTGAATCTATGACCAAAAATTCATCCGGGAACCCAGTCTTTCCAGAAAGTCAGTTTTTTACCTCACGCCTCACTTTTTCTGCCAACTAACTAGAAGCGATTTAGTGAAGACTGCCCTGCGAACATACCATCCTGTTCCGTCGTTACAAAAAACAGACGGTAACGCGCAGGATGCTCCTCGAATAAAAAATTGTCTCAAAGCTGCTCTCCTTCCCTCCGAATTTAAATCGGTCCCGCCGTCGACGCCGGACGAGATTCTGGAAAAAAGCGTAAGCCTCAATTTCTCCACGAACTTTTTTCGAGTCATAACCCTTTTGTGAATTATAAGAGGACAGGTCAGCATCCCCCGACGAGTGTGGTGAATCTGATATTTGTGTTATCAAACCACGCTGCCGTGAGCCTGTCAATCCCGGTGCTTCATACCTCTTAATTAACGTTTTTGGCAGCCGCTAGCGAGTATCCATTTTGACGGCACTCTGAACTTCCTGGATCTTTTCTTACCCAAACCCCTGTCGTCTCAAGACCGGGCACGAGTATTTCTTTGGCTGATGTACTACTACTTGGAAAATCCGGATGGACAGAATCCTTTCGATGACCCGTATTCTCGATTAAACCGGGGAAAGGCGCCATTAGTACGGAAGCTTACCAAGGAGGAGGAAGCGAAGGAAAATGTCGACACATTGGAAGAGAAGGAATGGGGAGCGTTGATGTCAAGTTGGTCTCCACGCTGTCTTTCATTTACGATCTGACAGTTTTTCTGCCGACAGGTCAACGAAATGCTTTTCTTACTCGCCTTGTTTTGGCTGTGGACGATAAGAAATCCAAGTCTACTGTCCCTCATTTTGTCACGGGTACGCGGCGGATTTCCATGTTACTCTACGCACTACATTTTCAACAGCACCGCCAGAATCTTCTCGTCGACCACGGTCGTTTATTGCCGAGATCCCGAAAGAAGAAGCGTCCTTCATGTATTATGTTCCCAATCACGATCCAGCAGCCGCTCGCGAACAACATCGAGCTGCTCAAACTCAACGGCCGACTTCGCCTGTACCAGAACGCTCGATGTTGGAACGTGAGTTTTTTTTTGTTCTTGTTCACGAGAGTTACAGACTGACACGAAGCAGAGGCATGGCATACTGTCATGAATTATGATCCCCTGATAGATTCGGACGACGAGAGTCAAGACGAGCATGTTCGACTCGAATATAGTAAGACAGCTCAAACAATCAGCCCGGGCACGACTGACTGTTGATACTTTGCCAGCCCGACGCCTAAGCGTCATTTCTCGATTGAGAGGGCGACCACCCACACCCGAGCCGGCATTCGAAGACGCTCCGTTGGGCAGATTTCAGCAGGTGCAATCGTGGGATTAACTTTGTGGGCTGTCTTGTAGTTAGTCGCTTTGTTTTGTATAACTGGGCGCAGCCCAAAAACAGAATGTATTAATGCTAATGTTAGAAGGCTCGGCCTACAAAATTGTGGGTAGATTGTCAATGAGTGTGCTACGTGTTGATTACGATATTCCGCTCCGTGGTGGCACAGCCAACCACGAGTGATGGCCCGAAAAAGCGATTACGACGATGATGCGAGTGTGTGTGTTGTTGTGGATTTCTACTGGTTAGTGATGCGCCCAACTATCGTACATACAATTCCTTCCCAATGATTGAAAACTGAGTGAAAAATAAAAACACAGATAACAGCCAAAAACCATCGCGATAATTATGAGGTTGTGTAAGCGGACATTTAGAATCCACCGGGCATGGCGAGAACCGGATGCTCGAAACCGGAGCGTGCGCGGGGGCTGAGCTCTGCGGGGGCACTGCGGCGCTTCCACTTGCGGTCAACGAGGGTGTCATCATGCATCTCGGACAGACGACCGTTCTCGGAGGGGCGCGTGCGCTTCCGGAGAGTGGACAACATGTCCTTTGCCCGTCGCTCGCGCGAATTCAGAGCCAGTAGATTGGACTCTGAAAGCTCGGTGGGCGACCCTGTCGGGGCGGTGCGGGGAACGACGAGTGTCGTCACCTGGAGATTGGGCGACAGCGGATAGCATGGAGAGCGTGGCGGCATGTTGGGCAAGTTATCTGCCTTGTCTGGCGTCGCGTTACGGACTGGCATTTGCAGCCTGCCAACGCCGATCGTGAGCCTCGGAGCGGTCGGCCGCGGTTGAGCGAGGAAAGCTGGTAAACGCAGCTTCCGTTCTGCGGCTTCGGCGCTAGGAGTACGGACGTGACCCTGGGTGGATAAACGGGCAGAGATCTGATCGAGAGACGGGATGGGTTTTGCTGGTTTAGCGTGGGTGGTGGGTTTTGGGGTGCTAACAGCCTTTGCCTTTCTGAGTTCGGCAGGAAGGCGGAAGTCGACCTGTTCGACCCACGGCTCTCGTGCATAAGACAGGGGGCCGTAGGCAGGGTTTTCATTCAAGGATTCAAACAATGCAAGAGGCGAAACCAGGCCGGGAGAAGGAAGTGTCTGGTGAAAAAAAATTCAGAGTGGCGTCGACTAGACTAAAAAGGTCAACTAACGTAGTTGAAAATGGCAGGAGAATCCGGGGGAGTCTTTGGCATCAAAGTGGCGGTCGGGGACGGCGGAGCGAGAACCTTGGACAGGAAAAGTGCACGACGCTCGACTAGACGTTTCGTCAAGATACGTCCAACGCGAACAGCCAGTTACGCACCTTGCTTTTTGCCATGGGCCTTCAGGGCTATCTCTTTGCGGAGATCGTTTCCTTTCTTTGCCCCGACTGCCGAGTTTCTCTCCTTGGAAGCCTTTAGTAACGCTTCAAAGCGCTCACGCTCGAGTCCCTGGCCAGTGACGGGGGCTTCGGAGGGACGGAGCGGGGAGAGCTGCCGTATGAATCTCGTGCTAGTTGGCGGGGGAGTCAGATGTACTGGTCTAAAGCCGTCGTCGTCACCACCGGCGGGGGAGGTGGACCAGGAAAAAGGCGAGTAGGGCTCCTGGGGGAGAGTTTCCTCGGGAGCGAGAGACACCGAGATCTGCGGGAGATGTGCTGGGGCGAAATCCATGGCAAAAGAGCGAGAAGAGTGGGCAGGGTTACTAATGGATGAGGCGTCCAGCACCGGTGTAAAACTGCGAGGAATTGCACAGGCGAAAGGAGAGAAGGGGTTGGCAGAAGAGAGAAAGGAAAGAAAGCCCAACGGCAGACTAGCTGTAAGGAAAAAGAGAAATGAGATGGCGGCTCGGACTAGTATACTGGCGCACTTCCGTAACCTTGCGACGAATCTCTTTGCAGATCGCTTGGCCATAGCGATGCGATCATTCCGTCGCCGTGAATTCCGTCCCTTCCCAGACATTTAAATTTGTTTCATCAGAAAACACTCAACTCTGATCTTCTCTACACCCGCGTTCTATTCTATTCTAGGTCCGCTAATCCAACTCCAGGCACAGCGAGAACAGTCTATCACTGTGCCAGAGCCACGGCGGCGGCCACTTTTTCCCTGAACAGCTTTTCCGCGTCCGTCCAGACCCGCGCACTCTGTCTGCTGCGGAACTCCAGTAACGAGGGGAGGAGATCCGCACTAAATTGCTCAGAAGCTTCGCGCGGAAGCAGCGTCGGCAAGTGGTCGATAGATATCACCGAGAGCCGGGGATTTGTAGCTCTGAAGCCATGTCAGATAGATAACCTTGAGCCACGTAGAAAGATACATTACCCGACGTCCACCGCAACCGTTGGCTCTGCAAACGTTGTATTGATGCTGTAGATCGGCAGCGGGTTGAAGGGATTTGTCGTATCACAGCTGACATCTACGACAACACTGAGCTTCCTCCGCGATCCCGCTGCAATAATCTGATCCCGGGTTATGAAGGATGGGATCGCGCTGTTCAGATAGATGCAGTTGACAAAGATGTCGACGTCGATGATCTCGTCGAACGGTCCGCCCTTGGCAGTCTCGTCCAAGTCCCACTTGAGGATGTCATCTCTGCATGGAATTAGCATTTCACACTGCAACGGATCAGAGAGGACCCACTCTGCAAGCCCGATTTTCCTAAAGAGTTCGACTGCGCCTCGTCCGCACCTCCCCAAAGCGCCAATTACCAATGCTTTGACACCTTTACCACTTCCTCCTAGCAACTGCTTGACCGTCGTCACCATCGCCTCCTCGTTTTCGAACGGTTGGAGATGCCCCAGTTTCTCTCCTTTCTGCTGCGCTGATAGAGCGAGTGCACCCGCAGCAGCACCAGCGAATCCCGCGTGGTAACCAAACGCGGCGACGCGGCGCCCGTTGGCGTCATTCAGGAACTCCAGATCATACAAAGTGCCTCCGCCACGATGGAATCGGGACAGAACAGCGGCCCATCCAGCCTGGTTTTTGTAGCAGTGTGCGAACTGAATGTGGGTATGAGGGAGAGGGTCCGTGGATTCCTCGAGCTCCTTTAAGCCGATAATAGTGGTTGTGGTAGGTGCTGAGGGCCAAGAATTGTTCGCCACCAGTTTACAGCCCACGCTGTGCGCGATGAGGTTGGATGCGCGCCAAGCAAGGCAAACACCTACGCTTCGTATTCAGAATCATCGAAGATCCTCTGTTCGTCGCGTTCAACGAATATCTCGAACCCCGCGTCGATCAGTTGCTTCGATGTTGTAGGTGTCAGAGCAGCACGGCGCTCGAATTCTTTCTTTTCGCAGCGAAGCCAGAGGGAGGGCTTGGACATGGTGGATGAAAATGTAGAGACGTGACGACACGACGCGAAAAATTTAAACTTTTTGATTTGACTCATAGGCTCACGTGATCGTCGGAATGTCGGACACTCATCGGACCAATCGGATATTCGGTCGGAACGACGAGATGCATCCTGTTTTTATTTTCCAGCTAGTTTCGTATCCGGTCGTCATTGAATGAAAAGTAAAAGCTTTTCTGACACGTGGACAACACGTGGAAGATTGATCGGTCAGTGGCTGTGAGCCTTAGGATCAAAGGGCCGGTGACCCGCTTTCATTCAACGCTCGCTTCCATTTGAGGAAAGATATTCGAATTTCGAATCAACCCAGTCGATTCAACAAGAAGTTACATGTATACACAGCACAAAAGCCATTCCAACTCAGATCAAGAAGGAATGCATTGAGAGTAGTCTGTCCGAGGTCAGCAAACATTTCATTGTGGTGGATGCAAGTGAGTACTCACAAGCGTTTGAGAACGTGCAGGTGAATCCTAAATAAAAGTCAGAATGATTCGATGATTTCAAAGAATAGATACTTGCCTGAAACACAAACTGTCGGCCCGGTCCATCCTTGACCCTGAAAACAAAGAACGATCAGCGGGAAATCCCAAAATGATGTGCTATGCGTACACCACATTGACCAAAGGCAGATTGTGTCCCGGTTGAAGTGGGGGGAGCAGACGAGGAGACGGTCGTGGTGGATTTGACGGTCGTCGTTGAAGAGACCGTTGAAGTGGATTTGGAGGTCGACGCAGTCGAGGTGCTGCTAGCGGTCGAAGTGGGAGGAGGAGCGGCACCCGAAGCGTCCCCGTAAAAGATGCCACGGCCGTTCGTGCCTATGTAAACTCTGGCCACATATATTAATGAACTAGATGGATATCCATCTCCGAAAATCTCTCACCGTCCGTAGATTCTCGGATCGCCGGAAATGGGGTTGGAAGCGGCGGAACCCTGATCGAAAATGCGTAAATAGAGAAGCAGCACAATGCGAATGGAGGCAACTTACGAATCCATGAGCAGCGTCGTTAATCTGGACCCAGTTGACCCCCATGTCGTCGGATCGGAAGTAGCCAATGGTTCCCATATTAGCGGCGGCGAAGACGGCCGGGTAGCTGGTCGCGGTTTTTGGTGCTCCGAGAGCAATGGCCCAGGCCGCAGTGATGCCCGGGATGGCAGTGAACGTGGTACCAGAGTTGGTAGAGTGGAACAGGCCCTTGTCGGTGGACACCCATACATCACCGGTGACTTTGGGGTTGACGACGACCTTCGCTGGCGAGGTAGAGCCCCCAAGAGTGGATTTCGCGGTGAACGTTTTCCCGCCGTCCGTCGACAGGTAGAAACTGTTGGACGCGGCACCGTAGAAGACCGAGTTGTTCAGTTTATCGGACGCAATTGCGGCCGTGGAAGGAAGTGAGGGGACCGCTGTGAACGGGTTGGTGAACTGCGACACGAGAACACCATTCCCACTGGTTCGCCACAGTACAGTGTCTGCGTTAGCTATTGTGAGGCGTCTCAGTAAGCGCCAAGAGAAAACTTTCGCGAACAAACTTGCCGGAAAGTGCGACCTTTCCACCTAAAAGCTCAGAGTGAGCAACAGCAAGCAAGTCATTCAGCATTGTAATTTACCTTCAACGTTGTCGGCGGCACCGAAATCTTGAGACCAAGTATTGCCGCCGTCGTTCGACAGCGCAACTTGCTTGCCTGATGTCCTGAGAAAGAAGACATAAATGTCAAATGACATGACGTGATGGATAAAGGAAGAAATAAACATACGAGTCCCCAGTCCCAATACGGACAATGCTGAGGGGGTTGTTTCCTGCGAAATCCAAGTCGGCTGTAGTGCTCCACGCGGGGTTAATCCAATTGACTGAAGGCGCCTGTGTGAGGGTGTTGTGGACGAAGCCTGCCCAACGCGGTTAGCGATGCATCGACTTGGACCAAAAGCGACATACCTTGGATATCTCCAAGAGCGGAAATCAAGGGGGCCCCTTGAAAATATATTTATTTATGTGAATAACAAAGAGGTGTTGATATATGTACCTGTTGGCGGCGATATTAAGGCCTGAACCGACGTTTCTTCGATGCCATCGGCGAGGGACGAGATCGAAACATTGTGAGTTGTATCCCACTGGTGAAGACTGAGCCCACATATATATTCCAGAGAAGATACATACGAGTTTGAGGTTGTGTCCACCGTAGATGGTAGCGCCGGTACCGTAGAGCCAGTGGTTGGAGTCGAAGGGGTCAATGACCAATGCTGATTCGACGTTTAGAGAGAGAGAGACTCATGGCGCACGAAAACGCACCCTCCATCATCCAACCGATCTGGAGGTCACCGGGAGTGCCGTCCACAGAGTTAATTCCCAGCCACGGAGCCAAAGTATCCGAGTAGGTGTAGAATTTGTTCATCGTCGGGTAGGACAGCCAGCTCCACAGAGGCGTCCAAGTAGCTCCTGAGTTTGTTGACCGGAAAATCTGGCCATCTGGCCACCTATGGCATCTTTCAGTCCTAGTTTCAATGGGGGATCAAAACCAGTTAAACGCACCAGGAGTTCAAAGCAGCAACCATGAGAGTTCCTGGAGTGGCGAGATCAACAGCGACACCACCGAAGCCGAAATACAAATCGGAGCCAGTCACTGGAGTAATGTCCGTCCCTGAAACGATCTTAGTCTGGAAGGAAAAGCCTTTGCCTCTCGACTTACAGACAGACGAGGTCAGGTTATATTTGAAAATGCTTCCGAGTGTCCCATCGTACGGCCCAGCTGTTGAAAGTAAGACACCATCATGGGGTTCAAAAGGGCCAATTCATACCGCCGTTTGAGTAAGAGATATACAAAACTTTTTCGGTGGGTGAAAGAACACCTTTGTGGGGCAAATAGGTGGTGTTTTGACCCGCCACCGCGCTCCACGACGTCCCTCCGTTGGTACTAACAAACACGTTAGAAGAGCCTTGATTGGCGACACCGACGAAAATGCGAGGTGTCGGCGAGCCGGCGGTCCCGGAAGTAGAGTCAAAGGTAACCCATGCGATACCTGTGCATTGGAGGTCAATGGGGAGAAAATCTGACAAAGCGAATAGACTTATATCAGCGCGGAGTTGTATCCCGAGCTGTCAGTAGGGTCGGGAGCATAGGTGCCTAGGATTGTGTCGGAAAAAATAATATTTCAAGATATGTACGCTGCTTACCGACGCTCGGGAAGCTCGTAACCTGAGTCCTGAAGAGTTGGCGGTAAGTCACTATGTACATTCAGTCACCAAGGGAACTTGCCAGGTAACACCGAAGTTGGTCGACTTCCACAAGCCTTTTCCAGCTCCTGCTCCAAAGAAAAGAATCCCGTTGCTGTTTGGATCAACTGCAAGACGCTATATGGCACAGTTGAGAATAGTACCACAGACAATAAGAATACAACATACTTCTCCCTAGGTTCGTAGAAATACATCGTCAATAAGCGCGCATCGATGATACTTCCACAGAAACTCGCACCATTCCTATTCATAGGTTAGCTCAAAGATCAAACAATTTCCATAGAGACTTGCCTCGTCCTGGCATGTTTCCTTGAGGCAATCAATTCTCAGCGTGGTTCGACGCTTCTAGTGAATCCACTGACCTCCAACCTTGAAAGGCAGAGGTGAAGCCGTGAAGGTTGAGCCATAATCGGTCGAGATAAGAATATTGCCATTATTAGGACTGTTAGAAAGTAGGTTAAAACCATTATAATATTCCGAGGGAAACTAACTCGAAGCTATTGGTATATCCACCAGTGGCCTAAAGAGACGTTAAGCCGATCAACTTGAAGAGTAAACGAACAGAATTACCAAGTACAGACGGTTAGTTTGTACCGGATCGGTCGCAAGCGCGGCTACACCCCAGTAGTTCCATGTAGCATCTGGCGGAATGTCAAAAGTCGCCCGTAAAATAACGTATCTCTGCCTACCGTTGGCGAAGTCCAGCAGTGGCGTCCACGTATCTAGAAATAATGAATATAAGGAAGAGAATTAGCGAGAGAATGTGAACAGACCGGTCGCCGCATTGAGCTTATAAGCCCCGCCGATATCAGTTCGAGCATATGCAACACCCTGTAAGTCTTTGTCACTGCGAAGCTCATGCTCTGGCGCATGAATATTACCTTCTCCTTCGGGTTGAAGACGATGCCTGTCCTACAGTTAGGACCCATAGATCGAGGAGAGAAAAAAACTACCTGGTACGAATCTTGCGATGCGTCTTCAGCAACTTGTTTTGGAATACGTTCGTCTCACTTACCCTCCTCCACCGCCGATTTTGACGTTCTTCCATGTGTATGCCTGGGATGAGACTGCGTCGACCAGAGGGGCAGCGATGGCAGCAGCCAACGCAACGAGAAAACTGTAGTTAGGCATCGTTCACTCAATTCACGCATGCCTGAAAGAGCTCTGTTTTATACATGCGCATGACAGGTTACACGATATTCCGAAAAATCTGCGGCACTATGGCTCTGAGCACAACAGTGATGAAAAAAGAGGGGACTGCTCCCGTCTCGTGCGCACGGAGAATCGTGTGTTGGGAAAACCTTGTTCAAATTGGGTGATTGGAGAATTTGGGGTCAATGTCGGAGATTCGGTGGGCAAGGCGCCGTCTCCGTTTTCAGTGCGAGAGGGCCAGCATGATTCAGGGGCACAGGTTGCTACCAATGGCAGCTGCTGATTTCACGGTGCGCCAGCAAGCTTGAAACGGCCACGAGTTCACGCGGAGAAGAATCGGTTAATAGCTTGTCGGACCGCCTCAAGAAAAAGATTTAGGCTCCGTTCTTGTGCTAAATAACGCAATGGACAGCTGAGAAGCCAGCCAATCTGAAAACTGTGCAATGCACGAGACGGTATGATAGTGATTTGGTTGAGAAACCCGGCCCGATCCGGACCGCCTCGTCTTGTTTGGCTCAGGTTGGCAAAGGCTTCTGTTACGTCAATCTTCGACCCGTTTAGGAACGCGTTACGCGACGGTCCTTGTCCCCAAACTGGGCCTTTTGTTCTTTGCCGGCTTTCTTATAGCGCCCTGACGGTGAATATCTATCATAACCCTCCCACTCCTTTACACTCATTTTAACGCTCCTTTATTTTTCTAGACGATCATGTCCCTTCACGATTTTGACTCGAGAGCTGGCCTCGAAACGATGCTTCTTCATTTCGGCCACGATTCCGCACACTCCTTGTCACCCACCGCACTCGATGGATATGTTGTGGTGTCAAAACCAGATCGCCTACCTTTAGCGGCGAAATCTCATAATATCCAGGTATGTTTTCGAGATCCATTTCCTTGAACAATGTTCTTAACAGACTCAGAGCCGTCCCATTCCCATAAGCGGAACTAAACCTGCGAAGCCTGGCTCTGGTGTCGTCGTGCAGGACATTTCCCTGGCGCTCTCCCCTTCTCCACCCTGCACTCCCAGGAAGCATGCCGCAGACAACGATCCGCCATTAGCCATTTCCATCTCGAGGCCGTGCACACCCTTCCAGCCCCTCCCCCCTGTCCTTGCGACCTCGCCAATACGTCTATCCTCCTTTCTTGACCAATCATTGCGCAATGAACCCACCGCTCCTTCTCTCAAGTCTGAACCGCCCTCACCACAACCTATCTTTCCCCAATTATCCATCGAAATTCCTTCAGTTTCTCATCCAAATAGCCCCTACGTTCCTTGGGCATCGCCAGTCCGTCGCAATATTCTCCGACCCCTGACGCCGTCTTCCCAGGTGTCCGGATTCTCAGGATATTCGCGACCATATTCCCGCAGCGGAGCTCGTGCCCCGGAGCCTCATGAACGTGGTTCCCTGCCTCCGCATAATAAACTCCTCCGGCTGTCCAAGAGCTTTAGGAATCTTGGGAGGACGGTTAAACAGGGTGTTAAGCATGTAAAGAATGCCCTTCGGAAAACCTCCAAGGCCAAGTCTCCCCAAACAATTGTAGTGGCCGCGCCAATCAGTTGTCCGACCCCAGAACCTCCCTTGCCGTCTCCGGTAGCTTCGTGCGACTCCTCGAACACGAACTCCCTCGTCGAGTGGCTTCGTGCGTGCGAAGCAAACGTGGAGCGTGCAACGCCCCACTTCATGACTCTCGAGGAGTATGAGGAAAGAGGCAGCTGGATGGATTTGACGAACACACGGGACGAATCCGAGATTCATTCCCCGCCTGCATCGGACGCTGGTGAAGACGAACTACCTGAACATTTTCCTTCACCGATGTCGCCGACTTGCACCAACTCCAGTTTATTTCCCCATCTCTCCATGCACGACATTTGGCCCACACCTCCTCGATTTGTGCCTTCGGATCGGGGATTCTCTGACACAAGGGACCGTGAATTGAGCATGCCTGGAGGTTGGAACGCCAGCCTTAGAGATTCACCTGCATAATTACTCTAATCACACATAAACCGTACTCTATCCCTGTGCTAAATCCCCGCATATATTTCTAGACAGACATCGATTTGTATTCCCGTTCATTGTAACATAGAAAACAATTGTCATTCCTTTATTATAAGACTACGAATGTCTGGCTGTCTTCACCCTATTGTTCTTGCGATATCTCGCTTTGACCGCGCACGTGCAACGTTCTGCAACGTTGATGCCCTTGTTCTTGACCTCCCTTGTCAATCCCTTGTACTGAATTGGGCACAACGTCGTCCATGTCATTCAAATTAAACGCGTTTCAGGGCGTCATGTCTTCACATCCCAATGCCCGCCTACCCCTCCCCGCACCGTAGCACCAGTCGGCGGTTGGACGCTGTCACAAACTCAACACGCGTCTCAGCTCTATGCTTGCAGGCACTTGTCGCTTCCGAGCGCATCTTGTCGCGGCCTGACTGCGTATCTGCATTTTTCAAGACACTCTGCGAGCGGTATCGACCTCCGCCTGCACAGGTGCCTGGTGATGAAGAGCACACAGCTGATCCACCAGCACTTCCTGCGGACTGGACATTGCCACCAACAGTGTCAACGGACGAAGTCGAACCAGCGCAACCAGTTGAAGAGCCAGTTGCACCGGTACTCTCATTGGACCCACTCCCACCAACGCCGCGCGGCAGGAACCTGGGCAAAACAATATACAATCCTCACGGGAAATGGGCGTGGACAGCTGGCTCATCGTTCAGGGAGTCGGAACCCAGCATTCTCTTGTCGTGTGAGTTTTCTTTCAGAAAGAAATCAAACATTAACTAATCCATGCGTAGCGGGCATAATGTGTTCAGCCTTCCTGAAGACAGGGTACATTGACCGTCGGCCGGTTAAATTTGTTTCGAAACTGTACGCATCTTGCAACCGTCGTGGTCGTTCGTTGTCTCATGTCTCTTGGTTTTCAGGTGGCTCACGAAAGAAAAATGGCACGGCTTTTTTTCTGAGGTTCGTGAATAATTTCTATTTCACTTTCGCGTCCTTATCGTATCTTTCCCAGCTCGCGCTCTACAAGGGACAGCTCAGATCGCTTCAAGGACGTATCGTCCCAACCATCATCAACGTTTACTCTTGCACCGGCGCCGTCGATGTCGCGATGGAGCCTCCGCACCATTCGTTTTGGATCGAAGCGACGGCGGACATGCCCCACGTTCTGAAGAAGCGCTGCGTCGAGGCGTTCGAAAAGCTTCACAGGGCTGGCGTCCTCCACGGTGACATCGAGCTGCGGCACATGCTCATCGGCGGCGACGCGCGAGTGACGATAATCGACTTCCAAGCGAGTCGCGCACTTCAGCCCAACGCAGCAGTCCATCTGGCCGCCGCTACTCCGGAGGAGCTGCGCCTGGAGATGCGGAAGGTCAAATTCAAGCTGGACTATGAGGGCGCGCAGAAGTGGGAGGAGGATAAGCGGCAGCGCGCTGCGCAGCTGAAGCGCAGAAATGAGAGAGCCCGCAGGTACGAGGAGTCGATACCTGAAGACGTGGTGGACCCGCCGATCGAGTCGGCAGATGTGTGGAATCAGGAGTGGATCGGACAGCCCGTTGAGCCCACTCGGTTTGTTATGCCGGGACAGAGCGCGGCGGATGTGGAGCGCGCGGTGGAGGAATTCCTTGACGTCCTCGAGAAGCTGGAGGAGGAAGAAACGCGCCGGGATACAGCGACGACGAAGCCGCGGAGGGCGTCGCCAGACTTGAAACCTCCAACTGTTGTGCCTGCACGACCGCAAGCCACGGAGCAGCCGGGGACGCGTTTCAGAGCGACGGTGGTACCTCCACGCGCAGCGACGACAAGGCAACGGTGGACGCCGCCGAGCCTCCCGCCTCCCGCCGTCGTGCCGACAAAGCCGCCAGCCTCTGGGGCAACTGTCGTACTTCCAACAACGCCAGGGCCGAGGACGCTCAAGCGGAAAGGCGACTGCGACCGCCCCCAGGAAGACCACAAGCGCATTCGCGTAGATGCCCGTTTACAACCATACATGTCCCGCTCCCCACCCCCTTATAGCCGCTTTCCACTGCCTGTCAAGGAGCGCGACTTCACCTCCGAGACGCCTGCTCCCCTCGTCTCTCGTCCTCTTCCCGCTATCAAGGCGGCCGACTTTGCGTACGAGACATCCGTGCCTCGATCGTCAGCACCGCCTCGAGAGCCCGAGCTTAAACCCAAACCACGTGCACCACTCGACTCGCCTCGACAGCCACAGCTTGAACCGGCACGCGCACCTCAATCCCTCGATCCACCTTCCCCGCCGTTTTCTTCAAAGCGCAAGCGCGCTGCGGACTCTTGCGACGAGTCCCTCGATACGCGCGGGAGGCCTAAGATGCGGACAACCTTCTCTTGCGACGTTTCTTCCGATTTGCCCCATAAATACGCTCCTAGTATGTCTCTGGTCGTTCTGGGAGCCGCAGACGCCGTTTCCACAGCTATTCCACGTACGAACGTCTTCGATTATTTCACCCCACAACCCAAAGAGACGCCACTATTCTTGCGGTGGATCGGGAACATGTGGCGACTCGTATCTGAATAAAATATTTCCATGTATCTATGTACTTGTTAGGCTACGCTTATGGTTTAAAGGAATTTATAATTTGTATGAAGCAAACTAGCGATTACGAAATCGACGCGACTTGACGCTGACCAACACGTGACCGCAAACAGCGTGAACACTGGACAAACCGGGTCGACGCCACCAACGACCACAACGCGCGACGGACAGCCAGTGGACGCGCGTTCATCATACACGAACGCACGTGGCAGTCCAAAAACAAATCGACTTACTTGAAGTAGTTAAGAGTGTCAGCCACTCGCTCGTCTGGCTTGACCTCTTACCACCACCTCCCATCCACTCACCCCGGCGCACACGAGCTCCTGCCAGTCGACTGCCACAGCGGCCAAAGAGTCCTGTGGAACGCACATCGCGTACTCGCCTCGAGGCCTTGCTCACTATCGATCACTCTGTCAAAGGTATGTAGATCGCGCCAATCTCGACACGCTACGCGCCCGCGCGGTCTTCCTCCCAAGCCTACATGCGCGTGGATGGGTAAGTGGACATGCACATGGTGAGCAGTGAGCACACGACGGACAAACGCACCTCAAAGAACCGCCGTCGGTCACCGACGCGCACGCCACGGCAGCTGCGGAGCCCGAGCGTCACCAGCCGCGGACAGCCGTCTAGAACGAGGAAGAGGCCGTCGCCTGCGGAGGGAGGGTTAGTACGGCGTGAGGGGTGAGATCAAGAGGGCGGGCGAAATGGGAAACACGAAAAAGGCATGGGAATTGGTACGACGAGGGGCGATGAACGCAAGATAAGGAAGCGGGGAACGGTAAGGAAGGAAGAGGGACCGCAGCTGCGGTGAAGGGACGCCGGAGACGGGTAAGATATTACGGAAAGGAGGTGAGTGGAACGCCGAGCCAAGAAGGTACGCAGGAAGCGGTAAGTACAGTAGGTGTGGACAACGCTGAGGTGCGACGCAGGTGGAGGTTGACGCAGGTAAGGAGAAGACGCGGGATTTGGGAAAGGGACAGTAGGTACAAGGAAGAAAAGAGGAGTGAGGTGGACGCGTGGATACAGGGGGAACGGCAAGGGATGGGAGGCGGGAGAGGCAAGACAAGGGCTAGGACGTGTACAGACGCGTTTGAGACGGAGGAGGGAAGGACGCCGGGGGATACGTCATGGAATATGGTATGTATAGCCGCGATAAGGAAGAGAGCGTCAGGGGGGAAGGGGGAAGGGAAGGGATCGAGAATCGAACGAGTACTTACTCGTCATCTTGGTCTCTGCGACCTCGAGCCACGCGAGGGCAGGGCACACAGCGAGGAAAGGCGCGGCGTCGTCGTCGATACCGGTGTGGTTGAGGATGAGGGTCTCGAGACGCGCGGGCGGGTCGTCGACGAGGCCCGCGAGGTGCGCGCTGCGGAGTGCGGGGAGGCCCGAGAGGTTGAGCCACTGTAACAAGTAAGGCCATCAGCGGATGAAGGACGTGGAAAGGTAAGCGCGCTAGCCTTGCAATTCCGCCCAACAGCAGCGACAAACGGCGCGAGGGCGCTCCCGAGCTTGATATTGCCCACGAGGCTGAGGCTCTCGAGCTTGTCGCACGCCTGGAGGAGCGGTACAACTTTCAAAAGCGCAGAGTCTGTGAGCGTCATGCTCGAGTCGATCGCGGCGATGGACCGCGGGCTCGCGCCAAGCGCACCGAGTGCAAGAGTCGTCAGACCCGGCAGGCGCGGGAGGAGCGTGAGCAGGTCGGCGTTGGAGGTGTGGGTGGAGGTGAGAGAGAGCTTCTCGAGCGCGGGGAGTGGGTACGGGCCGGTGAGAGGGTGGCGGACAGTGGTGAAAGAGATGTCAAGGCGGCGGAGGGCGGGGCAGAGCGGGAGGAGAGCGTTGAGGGAGACCTCAGAGATGCTGAGGCGGGCGAGCTTGAGATTGCGGAGGTTGGGGAGCGACAGGTCGGGGGACAGCATCTTGGCGAAGGTGGTATCTGTCTGGGTGCGGTCAGTGCGAAGGAATATGCGCAACGGCAGGCAGACACACCCAGTTAGAGATGCCCGCGAGCTTGAGGATCTCGAGGCCTGGGCAGGCGAGCAGGACAGGCTGCAGGGCCATCGGAGTGGCAGCGGTGTAGTTTAGGTTGAGGACTTGGAGACGCGTGCACGACGCGGCGGCGGATAGGGTTTTGGGCCCAACAAGCGCGCAGCCCCTGGGAAAACGAGTTAGCTACGTGTCATGGCAGGATAGGGCCTCGGCGGACCGCAGGACCAAGCGCTTGAGGTTCGAGAGACGAGGTAGCACGGCGGCAAAGGCGTTGTCGGGGATCTTGTCGAAGCCAGACAGTTCGAGGTCGCGGAGGTCGGGCATTCGGTCAAGGGCGCGCACAGTATGGGTCTGGACGCCAGGCAGCCCACCGGTGAGTGCGAGGACGGGCCCACGGAAAAAGTAGGTGACGAGGAACTCGTGCTTGAGGAATGTGGGGCAGACGCGGACGAGCTCTGCGAGCAGCCGCGGGAGGAGCGTCTCAGGGAGAGCCTTGAGATCCACCGAGACGCGGGTCCAGACGCGCTCGTTGTTGCGCAGCCGCACAAACTCGTCTGCAAACACCCGCGAACACAGCGTTGTGAGCGTTGGAACAGAGGTATAGCGCGGTGTGCGCGTGCTCAGCGCCGACGACGACGAGTCGATGAGCCCTGCAGACGGTGAGTCGTCCTCTGTCGCTGCCCCAAACTCGCGCGAAGGTCCACTCGTCCGGGCGCGTTTATTGCGCGACATGAGTGCAGGAGCAATATATTGATGGCATCAGATTAGATTATGCGCTAATCGACACAGTACAGTCTACGCATCTCTTCTGCAGTGATTATCTGAGAAAACAGATAGTGAAACCACTTGATGCGCATCTGGTTATGCGCAGCATCCGCCGACTCTTCATCCGAGTCCGACTCCAACTCCTCCGACTCGTATTCGAACTCTAGCTCTTGAAAATGGGACGTAATTTCTTCATCTGGAACACTTTCCTGGTCTTCGTCTTCCACGGTTTTTGGCCTTTTGCGCTTGTGAGCATCATCATCCGAGTCCTGGCCCTATCTACGTCGTTTTCCACCCAACGCCTCCCTCTTGAGCTCCGTACTTCCATAATTATGCAGGAGAAAAACTTCGTAATGAAGTTGAAGAAGTAACGGGTGGGGGTAGAGCGATATATCAGCGAGCCAAGGATTAAAAAATTGAAACCAAGATAGATATGCTGGGGATTTTTCACAACAGTGAATGGGTTGAGGTGGAAGCGGTCCGTCAGCAACCTATGATATGTTAACCAGATCGCCATGAAGTTTAAGCTTGGAAAGCTTACGACTTGTCGCCGGCGTCCGTTCACTGTGCGCAGTAGATCTCTTAAGGGCGTATCGTGTGGGATAAACTTTCCGTTGGCATTGTGATGAAACTCCAGTGTAGGAATGTTTATAGACGATAAACCGTTGTATGTCGACCGTTCGATTACTGGAGCACATATGCCCACGGCATAGTGATCAAGTCCACGGTGAAGTTTGATGTCCAGAAATAGGATATTGCCTTGGTCATGCAGGTTTTGAGATCAGGGAAGGTGTTATCTGCGTTACGAGCAGCCTGGATAAACCTTTCGAACGCGTCCGTGGCCACGGCAGATGGCACTAGGTGCAAACATTCATGTCCGTGCTCGCCATCTACGTCAAAGCGTCCCGTTAGGGCACAATGGTAATTTGCAGCACCTTTGATTCGACCCTTTTCTTCTTCTGTAAGCTGTAGGATTGTCAGACAATGACGCCGGCGGATTATGCGTGCGCTTACAGTACGTTCTGGGCTGGTGGATTGCAAGTCGTTGCCGGAGGGAAAAGGTACGCTGCTTGCTGGACAATCCCAAAAAAAATCAGCAAAGGATTAAAAACAGAAGAATACAGATCCACATACCAAGATGCGCATAGAAGACTTTGTGGACCTTCTCTCCAAGCAGGTCCTGAAGGTCGTCTTCGCTGTTGAGGGCAGGTGAATCTGGAGAAATGGTCTCTCGGATGACGACATCGGGCAACGGCGCTGGGCTCGAAGGGGTGATAATACCCAAAACACATCGCGTCGCGTGGATTGCCCAGGAGCATTTGCGTACGCAGTCGCCCAGGGTAAAGCGCACTCTATATAACAGTGGGAGGGTCCTATTATTAGGCCATACGGCAACAATTTTGAACGTTTTCAACGCTGGCCCATGGGTTAGCTTTATGGTTCCTCTCAAGTCAATGTAATTGCGATTGTACATACCAGGTCGCGGCTCTGATGGAGTCGGATGCTTCGAGGAAGGAAGCGCCTCCAAAACAGCCTCGGCGTTTGTATGCAAAGCCTTTCGAAGGACGGCTCCTTGTTCCGGGGTCAAGGACTGGATGAAGGCAAGGGTGGCGTCGTCGAGGGACTCCATGTTGGATGGTGAGGGACGCGTTGCGTTAGTGCCAGCCGTGGTGGGCGATGTAAGGCGGGGGCGGTTTTCAGCGCTGCGGTGACCAAGGGCGCGACGCTAGTCGCAAGGAAAGAGATCGACACCAGATAGGGGCTTTGATGTTAATTTTGTTCGAACTGCAGCGCGTCAAGGCATTATACAATGGGCTTCCGCCGTGGACGAGGATAACTACAAAGCTTGTAATTATTTTTAAAAAATCAGGGAATCAAGCTCGTAGACCGACCACTCAAAAATCGTACACCTCTGGTCGATCGCTCTGGAACCCAACCCTCTTGCGACTCTTCTTCCCTGTCGTCGGTGGTGGCTCAACATCGACATTAACCGCAACTGCGGCGCCCTCCACCTCCACCTCCAACGTTGCCGTCGCCGCCCCTAGCCGCCGCGGCGCGCTCGTAGGCGGCGCCGTCACAGTCGCACCCGCACCCGGCGGCGCACTCGTCCGTCGCTCGCCAACACCGCCCTCCACATCCAAATGCACCGTTTCAAACACAAGCCTCTTCCTCGTGCATTTAAAACCCAGGTTGTTCTCTCCCCCACCGGCGCCCCCCGTCCCGCGCAGCGTCGAGAAGCGGTCCGAGGCGGGGACGAGCGCGGTCGGCGCGGGGAGGGTGTGGATGCGCAGGAGGCCGTGGTGCCCCGGGAAGGCGGCCGCCAGCGCGGGGTTCGCTGTGGAGTTGTATAAAACCGCAGTAAGTAGGTAGAAGAGAAGAATCGCGCACCGGTGAAGGCATCCATCGTAATCGCGGCGTCGGCGACCCACCCTAGCTTCTGGTGCCATCCCGCGGGGTCGGCAGACCACTCTGCCGCGAGGCTCACCGACGCGCAGGCGTGCGGGTGTCGGCGCAAGAGGGCGCGGAGGGCGTGTAGGAAGCGCATGATGTCCTATACACGTTGTGGATGAGATGTATGCCTGGAAATAGCGTGTATATAGTTACCTGCGCGGTCAGATCGCCCCAGCGCGGGGAGCCGAGGGTGGGGACGCAGATGCGCAAGGGCGACGTTGCGGTGTGGTCGGCGAGCACATCCGCAAGGCGCTCGAGCACGCGTATCGTCCCAGGGCCACTACGAGGGACGTCGTCCACAGGCACGACGGCCAGACGACCCGCAGCAAGCGCGTCCGCAATAATGCCCGGTGGTACGCGCGCAGTGAGGTCAAACGTGCGGCAAGCATCCGCCGTCCCTGTCGCACTACGGTGGGTTACCGTATACGCTAAAGCGCGTGTGGGGGCGTACGGGGACTCACGATGGGGCGGCGACGGTGGTTTGGAACGGCTTCATCTGCTCGTAGCGCCAGGCGATCGTGATCTTGTCCTCGTTCGGCCCTGGCTCGTCGTCCGGGTCGACCTGCGCGTTCACATTTGCATTTGGAGGGAGCCACATGCACTCGGCTGCCCATGCGGCGGTGCCGACGACGCAGACGCGCTGCTGGGCGGCGAGGCCCTGCGCGACAAAGTACTTTTGGACGAGTTCGCCGTATTCTGAGTGTAGGTCTGGCGCGGTGAGAACGAACGAGCAGGAGAGCGGGAGGCCGCCGCCGAGGATGTCGTCCAGAGAGGGCACGCCGGTCGAGACCAACGTTGCGGTTGGCGCTGTTGGCCGGCTTGTTTTGCGCTTGAACGACATGAAAGTTGGAACGAAGGCAAGAGATAATCGCAATCTAATCTGATGCAATCATTTTTGGATACTTTTCTGCATCTCACTCAAATCTCACTGCGCAAAGCTCAACAGAAAAAAATAATGCAGCTAGCTTCAATCCAGGAAAATAAAGATAAAGAAGCAAACTTTTGGAGGATGACCTGACCCCGAATTGAACAGGGCTCTCCCGCATTAGGAATTGAACCACGATTATTAAGAGTGGGTGCACTGACCACTGTGCTATCAGGTCGCGTATCCTCTCGAAGACCGTTGACTCAATACGAGAGAACTATTTCAATGAGTTCTTGATGAGTTCTGAGCTCAAGAACTTGTATTCTCCATCAAGCAGTCGCTCAAACACACAAAGTCAATCAAACACTAAAGACATAGAGTCGTTTGCATTGTCGCGAATACAACTGATACGACTCTCGTCCTTCAATATACCCAAGCTGCGTGAAACTTGCGACCGTATTCATTCGCGTAATTCGTTTGATCGCAGTTTTTTTTGCCTCCGCTAAACGGTTCATGATTTATGCGGTTTTGTGCGGGCAACAACCGCTCCGAGGATTGACCGCCGCAGCTGCGGGAAAAGAACGGGGAGGAGATGGTGGCTCATGGTGGCTGGTTATTATTGACACGTACGTTGAAGGGCGTGGAGGGGAGGGTGGCTGAAAAGACACGAGAAGGGAAGAATTGCTGCTAAGAATTGATAGTGATTGAAGTTGGAGGATGGGCAAGCGCTCGGTGTCGTGGCCGTGGCATCAGAGCGATGTAAATCTCCCATCAAGTAGCTGTAGTTGGTTCAAAATTGTCCATGGCGGTCGGGAGGTGTTCCTTAATTCTGGTCGGGCTAACGGCGAGGGTGGGGGTAACAGAGCTGAGCTGGGGGTGAAACAGTTTTGGGTGTACATAGAGAATAAGAGAGCAAGCGAGTGATGGATGGATGCACATGGTTTGGATTGATGCGGGGTAGGACAAATAGTGTGTAGCGCTCTCAACAGTCTAGGCATCGCCGAGCTCGCTGTCCTTGCGATGGCTGACAGCGCTGACCCTCGAAAAAGCTGGATCTCCTGGACTGCCGAGGGGTCAGATGAAGACGAGGGTCCTGATTCAGGTTTGGTCCTGTTTACATCTCACTTCCTGGCTCCTAAGTGCTGCTCTTTCTCTGCAGCGTCCATGGGGTCGCATGTTGTCCTCAACTCGCCCATGAACCCAGAGTCGAACAAAAACATCGCCCTCTACGGCTACGACCCCAAGTCCTTCGCCAGGCCTCCAAAGATCCCCGCGTCTCTCCCCGACCCCTCCCACTTCCCTGACCCTTACCCGTATCGCCAGCAGCACTCCCTCTCCTCTACACCCCCGGCTCTGTCGTCCTCGTCGTCTGGGTCAGCCCGCTCGTCCGCGTACACAAGCGGAGGTAGCGGTGGAAGTGCGCTTGCAGCAGACTACTCACACATCCGCGTCGCGTCAAACGACAACGACGATGACGGCCGCATCACCTCCGACTCGGTTTCCCAGCTCCTTGCAGGTGAAACGCGTGCCCCAGAGCAGTCCCGCTGGTCCGAGTCCTATTCCAGCGGTCGTTCCCGCTCCTCCTCCACCGGCGCCAGCAGCAACGACCACCATCTCTCCCCGCGTCTCCAGCAAAAGAAGAGCTACGACATGGGCTGGCAGCACTCTGTCGACGAGCGCGACGAGTTTGCAGCCAGTGAGGAGGAGACGGACGAGGATCACATATTGTTGCAGGATGATGATGACGATCAGGAGGACGACGAACGCACCTCTGCCGCCCTTATCGCAGAGGAGGGCCGTGGTATGATCGTCCAGGGTGAGGGCTTGCTGCTTTCCGACCTCAATGTCCAGCCTGGTACGTCTACATCCGTCCCGCCTTGCCCTCGTGCCCGCTTACACCCTAGCCATCAGGCACGACCCATCTGCTTCTGGGCTCGTCGGGCTCCCCCAACGCCCTCCCCGCCTTTCTCACCACTGTCGTACCTCAGATTTGCACTTCCCTGCTCGCCCTCGACATTTCCGCAAACTTTCTAAACGCCCTTCCCCCGACCCTCGCCCTCTGCGTCTGTCTCGAGGAGCTCAACATCGCGTCAAACCCTCTGCGCGTCCTCCCCGTCTTTCTCGCCGATCTCCAGCACCTCGCTGTTATCATCGCCGACTCAACCGGCATCAGCACCCTTCCCGATACCCTCGTCGATCTCGACAAGCTTCATACGATCAGTGTTCGGCGAAATAAAATGCATGCCCTCCCCAGCTGGCTCGCCCTGCTTCCCGCCTTGCAGACGCTCTACGTCGATGGCAACCCTTTCCAGGGCCCGTGGAAGGCCCTCGTCGAACCGCTGCTGGCCAAAGTTCCTTCAACCCCGATATACCCGCTCTCCACCCCGATGTTTCCCCTCCATTCTCCGTCCTCAGGGGATGCAGATACTGACGACGACTTATCCGAACCCCCTAGTTCCGGGCCCAGCCGCAGGGGATTTGAGACATTGTCCCCTGACGAGGAGGAGCACACCATAACCCCCGACCGAGCACGGTCACCAGGCGATGGCCGTGGTCTCACTCGAACCCGCACCACTCCGAACCGTGCTCATCACCCCATCCTCCGCCCCGACCCCGCCAAGGTGGTCCAAGAAGACCCCGGCTACTTTGGCGACCACGAAGTCCGCCGCATGAAGAGCGCAGGCGATCTGCGTCTCCGCGGTGCGGAACACCCAGCTGCGCGGCCCCCTATGCAACACTATGCCACCTCCCAGTCCAGCACGAATCTGTTGAGCCAGACCCCGCCACGGCCCGGTATGCAGAAACGGTTTGCGAGCGTCGGGCCCGCGTCTGCGATGAACGGCAGCCCGCCACACAGCGTCCCCGGCAGCGCGCGCCTGCCACTCACCCAGTCCATGTGGGAGAACAGCGCACCAGAGACTGACAGCCCCAGCCTGTCGCGGTCGCGGGGCTCGTCCTTTATTGTGCAAAACAACAACACGTCCCCGCCGCGAGTGCTTCCTTTTGATGGGGGGAACACGATCCGCGCGGCGCCTGGGAAGGAGAAGAACAGCCGATGGGGCTTCTTGAAAAAGATGTCGATGGGAAAGATGAAGATCGACCCGCCGTCGCCGCGTCCGATGCCCCAGGCGCGGCCCCAGATTATGCGCCCCGCGGGATCGTACGGAGGATCGCCTGATCGGTACAGCGAGTCCCCGAAGATCAACATGCGGATTTCGACGACGGGCACCCTCGACGCGTTCAGCCCGCCAGCCATCCAGCACACCCTGCCCCCTTCTGCGGAAGAGGATGAGCGTTCCCCGACTGCGCCGTCACCCCCCGCCCCCGCGCCAGCCGCCAACCTCCTCGCCCCGCCCACGACGACGCGAACAGCTAAACGGCGGAGCTTCCTCCCGATCGACGCACCGCTGACGCTCAACATCCCGATCCCCGACTCGGCTGTGTTTGTGCCGGGCGTGACCGCGACGAGCGACACGGACGGGCCGGAGGGCCTGCGCGGGGAGACGCCGAGCCCGGTCGTGGAGAGCTACATGCGGCGGGAGGAGGAGCGACAGCGCGAGGCGTACCAGCGTGCGCTACGCTCGGTGATGGCGTACCTCAAGGACATGAATGACCTCGGGCTATCGCAGCAGGCGGCGGCAATGGGACTGTACGGCACGGGCGGAGACGAGTCGCTCGTGTCGCGCTCGCGGCGGCCGACGGGCGTGGGGCTCGACCGCGAGGCGTCTGTGTCGTCCATCGGAAGCTCGCTCGACTCGACGGGGCAGCTGCGTTCGCTGGACTCGCTGACGGGAACGCGCGGGAGCTCGACGCAGACGAACAGCGTGGCGACGACGGACAGCAGTGGGTCTGGCGGTGATGAGCGCAAGTTCAAGGACGACAAGGGCAAGCGGGCCATGGTTGTCCGCGAGATTGTGGTGTAAGTCGAATGACTCCGTGTCGCTGGTGCTGTGCGCTGACTGAATGTGACTTTGACTAGAACGGAGCGGACGTATGTCCAGGGCTTGCAAGAGCTCGTCGATATTTATATCAAGCCCGGTGCGGCGCCTGTCAATGTTCTCGGCAGCTCGAGCAAGGACACCGTTGTGCCCGCGCCCGAGCGCAGGGTTGTCTTTGGCGGTATCGATGCGCTCTTCTCCTTCCACAAGGAAAGCTTCCTCCCCGCGCTCGAGCTCGCCGCCGCTCCGGTGATGAAAACGAGCGCCGAGCTGGCCGAGGCGGACGCAGACGGGCAGCTCTCGCTGAATGTGGCCAAGGCCATAGGGAGCATGTTCCTCAAGCACATTGCATTTATGAGGATGTACTCCAGTTACATCAAGTACGTGCTAATTAATCTTCATATATATATTGCTCGACTGGGACTAATGCCTATTCAGCAACTTTGACAACGCCGTACAGCGTGTCAAGAACTGGACAGCCACGCCGGGACCATCGAACCCGCCGCCAGGGGTGACGCCGTCGGCGTCGCAGCTTGCGGGCCTAGGTTTGACCTTGTCGGCCATTTCGAGCCCGGTCGTCCCGCCCGACGCTGGCGCCGCGTCTGGTGTCCCCCCGCTTACCACGGGCCAGCGGAAGCGGCTGCGGACGTATTTAAAACGGTGTCGGATCAGCCCTAGGCACTCGCAGCTGAATCTCGAGGGCTACTTGCTGCTTCCTGTGCAACGGATACCACGATATCGGTTGCTGGTGCGTCATCTTTGTTGCTTTGTGCGCCACCATGCTGACGTTGGGTTGGTGACAGCTGGAGGAGCTACTTCGGGCGACGCCGCCGACGTATGAGTACATGGACGACCCGTTAGACCGGTCACTCGCTGAAATATCATTGCTGGCCAATAATATGAACGAAGGGAAACGCGAAGCCGAGTCTCGTCGGAAACTAGTCCAATGGCAGGCTCGAATACGGGGCAAGTTTCCCAGTCCTCTGGTGCAGCCACATCGGTGCGTTTTTTTTCCCTTTTAGTGGCTTTTGGCAGTTTCTGACGTAGGTTGCGCAGCCGTCTTATTATGGACGGGCAGTTGCTGTTAACGCGGGTCGTGCGGAAGGCGATGGTTTCGTTCGAGGCGATCAACGCCCAGGGGGATCCTTGTACGGTGCAGGTCGACTGTCTCGCCCCCGAACTGACACCGCGGCCACTCGTCGGCATTCTATGCAACGACTTGCTGGTCCTCTGTCGGGATCCGTCGGAAGGGCAGGACCCGACGTGTCATGTTGACCTATGGGCTGTGCTGAGGATGCAGACGCTGCCGCAGCCCGCGAGCATCGTGCATGGGAATGGTAAGCTGCTTCGTTCACCTACTTTCGTCATCGTTCTTACCTGCATCCAGCTCTACGGCTCGTCGACAACAAGGCCATCCTTTACTTTGATGCCCCCACACCGTCTGACGCACTGAACTGGTACCGGGGTGAGTCGCTTTTCCGTTCAACTCGGTTGGGAGTAGAAACTGACTTGATTGCAGCTATCAATCTCCATATTCCCAAGACCTAGACGCGGCCGTCGCCGCCAACATTCGCTTCATCTTCCTGCTTTCGCGTCCGCCCGTTTTAGACTGTTCACACTGCGAATCTAGTTTCCGCAATGTTGCCCCAATAGCATCATTCACACTCTCGTTCATTGTATCACTCTTAACTCTAAATATTTAACGCACGTAGCTTGTCGGGATTCTAGTACTGTCGCACCGAACATCTTGTAAATGCTTTGTTTGCCAGAAATGTGCCTAGTGTAATAAACTCATCCCGGATCCTTTGTAGGAAATATACGAGCTTTGGAAAACAATTTGCTGGATCTCGATTTACAAAAATACTTGTTTATACATAATAAACTACATCTGCCACGGACCGTTGAGCCCTTCTCTTTCAAAGTGCTTCACTACCTCATCCGCCTTCCCAGACGCGACGTGAGTCTGTCCTTTCCTCAATCCATCTACGGTCTCCTTGGTGTATTGGTCCAACGGCATCCAGAACTTGGACAGCGCAGGTGTCGTGCCTTGTTCTGGAAATGCTAGTTTAGTATGTTTTTACTGGGAGGACAAGAAGCTTACCGTCATGAAGCTCGGATTCGACAAGACTGAAACACCACTTTAGGTTCAAAATCACTACCAAGTTCACGCAACACTTACGGTGGAACTATCTCCACGACGTTAACCTTGGTGGCTTCGAGCTGCTTGCGAAGCGAGGTGGTTAAGCTGTGTAAAGCTGCCTTGGGAGGTTGTCATCACAAAGTATACAAAATCTGCTTGCAAGATACCTTGGAGGCACAGTAGTTCGGAACACCCGGCCCAGGCTTGAAAGCAAGACCCGATGTGACAGGGATGACAAACGAAGGACGATCTTCGGCCTGGAGAAATTTCAGACAACACAACGAAACGGTTTACCAGACTCACACTAAGCTTGAGGAAGTGCGGTAGGAACATTGAGATGAGGGACACGACAGCGATATAATTAACGTTGATTTCCTTGATGATCTCTGTTGAAAGCCGTTAGCAGGCGCTCGCTACTAATGAAGAAGTTGCTTTACGGTTGAGATCGACACCCTTCGTGAAGTCATGCTGGTACTGGATACCTGCAATCCGAGTCAGTAACCGTTCGAGTGCAAGGCAATGGTCATGGGAGAAACTGGGAAGAAAGGCGAGTACATACCAGATGAGAGAATAATTGCATCCAGCTGGGATCGAGGTTTAATATGCAATCACAAGAAAATTCAAGGCCTCCCACGTTTGGGTACTTAGTGATGAGCGAATCGACAGTCTTCTTCAATGTTTCCTGGTCTGCAGCAACGTCCATCTGTACCGTCTCCAAGTTCTTCTCCTCGAGCTCCTTCAATCTATCTTGCCTTCTCCCAGCTGCGATAACCGTGGGGCGACTTGGTAGTTCAGCGATTGCGAGTGCAAGGGCCCGACCAATGCCAGATGTAGCACCAATGACGAGGACACATTTGGCGTTGTCGATAGAGACGGTCATTGCAAGAAACTGGAGAGTTGTACAGCAGAATTAGACTTTTATGAATGTATGACCCTGGGCAAGGGCGTTTGGGCCAAGGGCAGTAAAGAATTCTGAATGATAGATCGTGGAGAACCCGGTTCTTTTGCCGGTGCCGCATAGGTGAACGAATACGCGTCATTGACGGAACGCGAACGGAAAGAAGCGGGCTGAGTAAATCACGGAAGGACAGCCCAAGTTTGGAATTTAACAAGTGTCGACAAACTTAAGTGTCGAAGTGCGAGGCCGTTTTACCGTCCCAGCACGTGATCGTTACGATGGCTTTACGCGACGATGAAGCGGAGACCAGCATCAGTGTATGTCGACAATTCTGTAACTAAATTCCTGCTCATTCTTTCAGGACTGCCTCCGCACGGCCGATGAGTTCAAGAACGAGGGAAATGAACATTTTCGTGCGCGCAGATGGGACGAGGCCCTGGTTGCGTATCGTGCGGGGCTCGGTCGCATTCCGAAACGACGCGAACCAGCAACTCAATCCACTATCGACGTAGATGAAGAAAACCCGGTCACTCGAGAGGATGGCGATCCTAGCACTCCCAAAGAAGATGAGGTTTCAATGACACCGGAAGAAACAGAGTGCGCCAAAGCTCGGGCAGTTCTTAATGCTAACATCGGCGCATGCTTCGTGAAGCTGGTCAGCTTCATTTCTTATATCTGGGATGATTCCGAAAATATTATTTGTCAAGGACGATCATAAGCAGGCCGTCGAGGCATGCTCTCAAGGTCAGTGAACTCGCGAGTTATCTGTATGATGCCCACTAACTTTCCCTTTCAGCGCTTCTGGACGATCCGAACTATGTCAAAGCCTTACAAAGGCGAGCCGCATCCAACGAAAAGATTGATTCCTGGAGTTCGTTAACAGCAGCACAAGAAGGTGAAATCATTTGCGACATCGTAGACCCGTTCTAACAAGTATTCAGATTATACCACTTTACTCAAGATACTACCACCCTCTACCCCTCAGACGAAGGAAATCGAGAGAAGCCAGCATTTATTGAAACCTCGGCTTGAAGCTGCGCAAAAGGCAGAAACAGCCGAGATGCTGGGCAAACTAAAAGGAATGGGCAATAGCATTTTAGGTATCGTCTCTTTCGAGACAGAATTACAGCCGATAACAACCAACGCAGGGAATTTTGGACTGTCTACCGACAACTTCAAATTTGAGCCCAACGGCCAGGGAGGTTACTCCATGAACTTTACTCGATGATGATCCAGTATAGATCTAGGAGGGCGGGAGAGGGCATCGTAGCGGGTCCGAGAGACGGCTTTGAGCGTTTCACGGGTCAACGCCAGCCTAATGTTTGCTATGAGTTGTCCAGATACGTTGTAGGATTCCGAAAGATCGTGAAATTATTTGGAGGCCAGATCTAAGAAATTTTAGGTCAGTGGACGACCTAAAATCGAACTAGATTTTGTCCACCCTCGCGTAAAGTTTCCCTCGGATTAAGCCCATCGATACTGGTCCATAATGGCGAGAGTCGCGCGAATAAGCCGCGTTGTCACCCATGACCCAGATGTGGCCGGTGGGTACTACAACATGCTCCGTAGATGGCGCCCTCTCACCAGTTGGATCGACACAGATAATGTCGCCAGGAAAGCCAATGACGCGTTTGCAGACAATGCGGTTCCGGTCCAGAGGAGAACGGAATGTAACGAGATCGCCGCGCTGAAGACTGCCTGGGTTGACGCGATGAGACCAGCGATTCTCAATTACGACTTCTCCCTCATTTGCCAGTGTTGGGAGCATGGAAGGCCCAGACATCTACATCCAGCTAAAAACGAGCGTGGTTGAGAGAGCAAAGCCTAGATACCAGCGAAATGGTCCCAATGTACGAAAGCATATGAAGAGCAGCTAGAAAATTCGCGATCTGCGGGTGGTTAACGAAAAGCAGTAATTGAACAAACGAAGGTTCCTCACGTGGAGACCTGCCTGACCAGCAAGCTTTGCTCGAGACACCCATGGCTGGCCTCGAAGTGTACGGAAAAATTCGAGAACCATGTGCCGTCAAGTGTAACGTGTTACGCGTTACATCAACATAGGGGTCTTTCTAGACTTCATCCAGCAGCTGCTCCGAGTCCCTCTAACATTCTTCAACGATGTGTTCCTGCAATTCCGGTCTGTGTATGTCGTAACCTCGTCTCGGCCAGCCAGGTTTCGTCCAAGCGCCTCTCAGTGTCGTGAATCGCTTCCTTCGTCGTCTTATAAGTTATCGAATCTGCCTAAGCACCCGATCTGTCTCATAAATGGGAGTACTGGCTTCGACCAATACGCCCAGAAATCAATGGTTAATGCATGATCCGCGGAGGACTTCAAATTACTGCTATTCCTCGTCTCAGGTAAACTTTGTCATTGGAGAAGTTGAACGACTATTCGAACCGCGTAGCAGCTGCTAGACTTGTGAAACATTGGGCGGCTATCCTTGCGGCTCTCAAACGCGCCGTGAGTTCAAAGGTCTACTATGTATTGGCTGAATTAGTCGTTCTGCCTCAGTGCACCCACAATATCAACGGCATGCGCCCCCCACCGCACACAAACTTTTTCTGTATACACCTATGGCGTCCACCCTGGTCAAACTCGCTGAAATCATCTTATCTTCTGTTCAAGACATCGAGAGACTCTGTTCCGAGAAGGAACTTCCAATGCCTGTCCTAGACGATGTGTTCAATGCCGACTCTGAGGTATTATTTCGCGCCGATAGCGACGTTGTCTATTCAGCGAAATTAGCGGCCTCGGCTGCAATGCAACTTGCCTCGACTTTACTTGCGCCATCACTAGCGCTTTACCATGCAGGCGCTGGGGTACAGTAACGAGCTTGTCCTTTTCTCTCGCACTGATATCTCATAATTCAGCACTATACGTCGGCAGCGCTGAGGGTGGCCATTGAGTGCCATGTCGCTGAAATCCTGTGTAGGGCCAACGACAAGGTAGCACAACCCCCTTCTGATTGAAATATCCTGACCAGCAGGGCATGCATGTTGACGACATCGCGGCTCCCACTGGGGTGGATAGTGCAAGACTCGGCCGCTCGCTTCGTTTTCTGGCAACTCAGCATATATTTCGTGAGGTGGAGCCGAATGTGTTTGCCAACAATAGGCTTTCCAGCTTGCTCAATACAGGAAAGCAAGCTGAAGAAATTCGGGCCGAGTCTGTTTCCTTTCCGAAATCGTATCATAATATGTCTAAAATTATTTTGCCAGTCGATTTCACAAGTACGACGGGACCAACGGGTTTTGTGCCCTTCTGGAAGACCTGTGGGTGGCCCTAGGTTTGTTCTCCTCGCCGAACTGACACTTCGTTCAGGACCTCTGTTAGCCACAAAGCATCGACCTGCGTCTGGGAAAATATGGCGGATCCGTTCACCGCACAATCCGGGGAGCCCAACCATTCCCCATTTCAACGCGCCTTCGGAACGAACAAAACCTATTTTGAATGGCAGGCTGAAGAGGAACAGAAATACATCAGTCACCGTTTTGGTATCACCATGGTCGGGATGGCTTCGATGCGCCCCGCAAACGCCATCCTTTCTGGTGAGACACCTATTGTAGTTTTGTTTTTCTTGCCTCAAAAGGTAATATTAGCGTTCGATTGGCATTCGCTCCCTCACGATTCTATTGTCGTGGATGTCGGCGGCGGTCTCGCTACTTCTGCCGTCCCCATCGCCAAGGCCATCCCTCAAGTTAAAATTATTGTGCAGGACTTGCCTAATGTCATAGAGCACAGCCGAAAGGTTGGTTTTGATTTTTCCTTTATTTAATAGAATGTCCTTCCTTGCCTGAACGATTTCAGCTTCTTTCAAAAAACCATCCAGAACTTTTGAACTCAGGGCGAATTGAACTACAAGGTTGGCGAAATGGAACACCGGTGATCTTTCGTTGGTTTATTTCCCATCAGAACATGATTTTTTCACACCTCAACTGCCGCTCATGAATGCATCTGTCTTCATGCTGAAACAGGTTCTTCACGACTGGTCGGACGATCATTGTGCAAAAATCCTTCAATACTTGCGCGATTCGGCAATGCCAGACGCCAAGCTCTTAATCGTGGATACTGTTCTTTCGTACGCTCTTCCTGGGACACCCGACGGGCCAAAATCCAAACAGACAGCCCCCGCTCCACTACTCTCAAATTTTGGACCGGCGGATGATTTACCATACTTCATGGACTTTGGTGTAAGCTCCGACGTTGCGCATTTATATTCTTGTCAACTTTTCTCAGATGGGCGCAATCATAAACGGTCAAGAACGGACAATTGGCCAGTTGACTGATCTACTGCACCGTACCGGTTGGCAGATCGTACGGGTCAACTATGAGAGTGATTACTACCAACCCGTTCTTGCCGTTGCGGTGTAGCGGAGCGGTCATCGAGTTGGTCCAATTCATACAACGACTCGGACGATTGAGCTTTATCTCTGACACAGATGGAAAAACATCAAGGGTGCAGTTAGCGATGGGAACCCGCCCGTACTCTGGATGGCCTTGAATGGCCCAAGATCGCCCAGCTATCTTTGTGCCGTACAATTCAATGTATTTACATCTTGCACAACCGACAATGATCAGTAAACTGTTTGTCGCGTCACCGCGTAGAGCACTTGGCGGACGTTGATGAAACAAAGAAAATTTCAGTCAAATTGTCATGAACAGTGTAGATGGTTGAATGGCTGCTTGCGACGCAGCCAAGGTGCCTGGTGGTGTTTCACCGTTCACGCCATTTGCCTCCGCGGACCCGGCGGCGCGCTGCCGATGGGAAGAAAGCCTAAGAAAACCTGGCCCGAATCAAAAACCATGAGACGGAAGGAGACGAGAGCCTATGGAGGCGTTCCCGTCGCGCGACTTCCAATGCCTCCGCGAGTCGAAGTTACACGAAAACGCGACCGGTCACACGGCCCTTTCTGTCTCATGACCGCAATGCGAATTTGTCACACTACATGCGCGGCGCGGGCCGCGCAAGCAAAAGCGCGTTTCTGATTTTCTGATGTCGAGGATCTACAGAAGCACATGGGGTTGACAGCGCGTCAGACCGGCTTACAATTTCACAGGATAATCTCGGTTCGGGAGCTCGAAAATCCGGGGAATGCGAGGCCGTCGATACCAATTCAGGCTCGAAATGTTGTTGACAACGGCGCAAACCAATGTATACTCCACGGATTCCTGTCCGGGCGCTGCTACTCCTACGTACAAGCTAAAAAATGCAACAAGGTAGGGAAGACGAAATACGCGTAAAGGACAGTGGGCTGCAGCGACGTTTCAATGCGAGGATAGATACTGGTACAATAAGTAATGCAAAAAAAAAAGGTCCATGCCCGGGGAGAAAAAATATATGCAGTCGGGCGTGCGTGAAAAGGGTTGGTTACATCTACCTGCGTGCGTGCGTGAATAATGAATATTGCGTGGGTTGAGCGGATTGGTTTGAGTGAGGATGACAAGAAGAGCGGCATATGTATGGGGAAAAGGCGCGCGATGCACCATAACCCATGACGGACATAGAAACATAGATTTCATATGGTGAGAGAGGGCCGGGGGCTGCCTCTCCCCTACTCCAACCCGATATACCCACGCGCGTCCACCTTGGAAAAGGCGGTGGTGGGTGTAGGGGGCGCGCCTAGCCCGATAAACGAGCGCGTCCGACCTTGCGACCGGAACGTCGAGACTCGCGGGGTAGACGAGGTGGGGAACGGCACAGAACCGTTCATGTTGGAGGTCAGGGTCATGGCGGAAGGCGTGCGCGTCGTCAACGTCGGCGACGGGGGAAATACAAAGAGCGTCTGGGATGGCGTAGCCAAGCCCGAAGGGGGGTTTTGAGTTTTCGGTTTCAATATAGAGCTCCTGAGATGAAGAGCAGGCGGGGGAGGTTTCCTGGACTCGGTGCGGGCGCGAGGCGGTGGCAGGGACAGAAGCGGCCTCCGAGACGCACGCTTCTCCACATCGTCGACGATGATCTTGATGGGAGAAGGCGGGACGGGAGGAAGAATACCGAGGGGGGTTGGCCTGCGTTTTGGTTTGGTAGGGAGGTTGAACGACGGTCGAACAGCAGTCGCCGGGGGCATCGGCAGACTGAATGACGTCTTCCATACCGGCGCAGATGGGGGTGGCCGCGCAGGACGACGGGGCGTGGTGTTCGAATGGACATCGTCTTCGGGCGAACTGGTAGATGAATATTCGGGTTCGGCACTCGAGCCCCGTTCCTCATCAAAGCCGCCACCGATGCCTAGCAACTCCTGCTCCTCGTCTTCCTCCACCAGGTCCTCGCTTAGAATGCTGCTGCCGTTGGTCATATTGCTGGCAATAGACCCAGCGCGCTTGCGAGAACCGTACAACTTTCTCCAGGCGGGGCCCATCCCGACTCCCGAAGACGAAGATGCCACCGAGGACGAGGACGTCTTGCGGGCAAGAATACGGTCCTCCATGGCCTTGTCGAGGTATTGGGCCTCTCGCATAACCAGAGAGCTTTCTTGTTCATCCTCGTCGTCCGTCGGGACTTCGTCGAGCATGCGACGCTGGCGGCCCCACTCCTCGTCTTCATCGGCCGCGACAGACTCGGTTTCCGACATGTGGCCAGAGTCACCTTTCAGTTTTTTCTCATACTCCAATAGTTGATAAATAAGGCTGTGATTAATTGGTTAGCGGAAAAAGACCGGGAGAATTTAGGACGGATGCGCACGACATATTAGGTCCAACCCATTTACTCTTTTCTTTGACGAACGTGTATGCTCCCTGCATACCGCGCAATGCCCAAATCTCAGAGGGCACCGACGGAGATCGTTCCGCTGCCGCTCGCATAACGAGGGCGATCACGAGAGTGGCAGATCTGGAAATGCCACACTGACAACTGGCGAGAAGGATCAGCCTATCAGTTATCTGGGATTGACTTGTGGCACGACATGACGTACTGAATCAGCACACCGTCTCCGCGTTCCAGAGCAGCGTCGGTGAAGGCCATTGCTTCGCGGAAACCATGCTCGACGAGATCCTGTTGCCCGTGAGACCACTGAAGCTTGAGGTAGTACATGCCCGGTCTGCCACTGGCGAGATTGGATGGGTAGTACGTTGGATCGGGGTCCTTTGGCATGTTGTTGAGATTGGGGGTCGACGAGAAGGCACGCAGCGCCTGAGAAGGGGCAGCATCGAAGGGGGAGACAACCTCCTTGGCGACGTTGAGCACAGACTTGATGCCCCGCTCCAGGAGGCCAGTCCAGTCCTTTACATTGTCCTCTGAGCCCAGCCAGATGCCCGGGATAATCTGGATCGGCCCGTCCGCATACGGCACTGCCGTAGACCCGTCCCCGTCCTCGCCCTTGCGATGGAGGCGGGTGGTGGGGATCGGGTTTGCGGATGCGGGGGGGAGGGAGATGACGGAAGGGCGCCGGGGCCGTTCCATGCGCAAGGGCTCCTGCGGGATGGAGCTTGCGGCACTTTGGGGGCCCTGGGATAGGAGCGAGGTGGTGGAGGACTGGGCGGAGGAGAGGTTGAGGGAGAGTTTTTTCATGTTCTGGAGGGAGCGGGGCTTGGAGGGTTGGTTGAATGGGGGGTAGTCCGACTCGGATGTGGCAGAGGACAGAGCAGATGCAGATGCAGAACTGTCGCCAGTTGCGAGAGCTATATGAGGGACCTGGACTGGTGCATCGATCCGGAGGGAGGAGGGGGGGCCCCGTTTGCGTGGTGGCATAGGAGACATATCGGAAGCTGCGCAGGGAACCTTGCGCTATAAGCGTGGAGAGATGTGAGAGCTATACTACACGCGCAGCGCGACCGTCGAAAGGAAAGGAAAGGGAAATAAAGAGCGGAGAATGAAGGAGAAAGGGACTGCACAGGTCTCCGTGACGGGGGGACCTTGGCTGAGGCAGGCAAGGACAGGCAAGAGTCCGGTCGTGAAGGCTAATGCCAACCTTTGCTAAGCCCAAAGCTATTTTTGCTTGTTTGGCTGTGTAATGTTTCTGCTTGGACAGTCCGGTTGTCAGCCACAGCTCTTTATCAGCTTTTTATCAGTCCGCCTCCATTCCCTCGCCGTCCTTTGTTTTGGTTTCTTCTCTTTTGTTCAATTTTCTTTCAGCCTTTTTTTCCACTTTTTTTCAACCACTTTCTCCTCCGGAAAATCGGCCCACTTGGCCAGGATGCACATGGCCATCATGTGGGAACGCAGACCCACGGCTGCGCGCCGAGATCGCACCGAGATTGTGCAAATCTGTGTCGGCTAGGGACGATCCGGCTACGGGATCCGGAGTGGTCTGGTCAAAGCGAGATTGTTCAGCCATCAACCACCGTCACGCAAGCGTCACAGTTGTGTCACGCTTACGGCCGCAACCGACGCCGTCGGAAGCGATTAATTTCGTGGCATGATTTTTGGATGCCAAACCGCTATCAACTAGCGTTTCTGTCTTCACTCTTTGGTACATTCGCAGTTCTTGTCTCTCTTCAGGCCGTCTTCAGGCAAAAAGGCTACGACGTGTCCAAGCTCATACTCATTGGTCTCCCCAAAAAAGACTCGCCCGACGAATACCACGGAATGGACTTTCACGCAGTCGATCTCCCCTACTTTGGCACCCAGGATCTGGTTGCACTCGCATCCAGTCCCGCGTTCATCGTCAGCTCAGGGCTCCTCCTCGCGGGTGTGCTGTGGGCCACGGTCATTAATTCCGGTTCGCCCCACAAAGCGCTCCATTTCGACGCGTTTTAACCTCCCCTTCCACCAGGCAGCCGCAAGACCCTGAACCCCAAAATCTGGCAAGAGTTCCCGCTCGAGAAGAAAATCCAGATTTCCCCCAACACTGCCATGTTCGCCCCTGCATTCCAGCACCTTTTCAATGCGTGCTAATTAATGTATCCCCAGCTACCGCTTTTCCCTCCCGCGCTCCGGTGACTACCTCGGACTCCCGGTCGGAAAACACATCTCGGTTTCCGCGGAAATAAATGGCAAAGACATTGTGCGCAGCTACACTCCCATTAGCAGCGACGACCAAAAGGGCACCTTTGATCTCCTCATCAAGGTAACCCAGCCACCGTCTCTGTGGAACCCGTGCATCCACTCATCTCCCGTAGTCGTACGAAAAAGGCAACATTTCGCGCCACTTTTCTCTCCTGAAACTCGGCGACAACATCCGCGTCAAAGGCCCGAAAGGCGCGTTTGAGTACACCCCTGGCCTTACTGGTGCCCTCGGCATGATTGCAGGCGGCAGTGGTATCACGCCCATGTACCAAATCGTCAATGCCATCCTGAAGAATCCCTCCGATCGCACCGCGCTGAGCCTCATCTACGCCAACGTCAACGAGGAGGACATCCTGATGAAAAAGGAGATTGACGCGCTCGCGAGCGCGCACCCCGGCCAGTTCAAGGTCTACTACGTCCTCAACAACCCGCCCGCTGGATGGACCGGTGGTGTGGGCTTTGTATCCAAGGACCAGATCCAGACCCGCCTCCCCGCCTCGACCCAGGACGCCAAGATTCTCATGTGTGGTATGACTAAGATCGCCGTGATGTCGGTCGCTGCTAACTCCTATCTCAGGTCCTCCACCTATGCTCACGGCGATGAAGTAAGCCATTTCGCAGAGAAATGGTCTAGTGTTCTTTAGCTCACATTTGCACAGAAAACACCTTGATGAATTACAATGGCCAGCGCCACGCACGATCAGCAAACTTGCTGACAAGGTTCGGTGCCAACTCGACGCGTCACGACGCGACTCACCCTTTGCTTTATCAGGTTTTCTTGTTCTAGGGTTCTGGGGCTCGGGTTGGGGCGTGCACCTAGATAGATCTTATACTAATAGAGTTCCTGCCTCCGCAAGTTGTCGCCCCGGATGAGAATAGCGATCTCGGTCACGTAGTACTACCGGTCGTCAGCACGTCGCTAATCTGAATCAGCCTTGCTTAGACAGATATCACGTTTTGCCAGCTTGAAAAGCGCGTCTCCGTAATTTAAATTTAGGACCGTGACCGCTCTCAGACACGTGCAGCAGACAGTAATCATAGCCCGTACGCGTCGCACGGCGCGTCGCGCACAAGGAAAGGGACCAGTTTTGAGTTGGGCCGTTGTCTGCCGTTGCATTCAATATAGTATCGCGATGATCAAAAATCAAAAGCAATAACATATGATTCCGAAGCCGTTGCAGGCCGGGGATTTGCTATAAATTAGAACGTGCTTGAGCAGCCACTAACGATTAACAACTCTTTCTTCAACCACCACCTACTACAATGACCAAGACTCTCTACGTTTTTGCTGGCTCCGTGTGGGCCGCTGCTCCTGAACTCGCTCTGTACGTTTTCAATTCCTTTTTCAAACTGAGAACGCGTCGCTGAACGTCTCGACAGCGCTGAGCTCGGGTACAAGGAGGGCGATGTTACGGTGAAGAGCGTCAACCTCGTCGAGGGCGAGAACTTTGCGCCTTCGTTCCTCAAACTGGTACGCTCCATGCATATACGCTCGACATGGTCGCTGATTGACGAATACACAGAACCCCAACGGAACCCTTCCGACGCTCGAGGCCGACGGCAAGGTCTACACCTCCACCGCCGACGTCGTCGCTACCCTCGTCAAGGACGCCCCGAACAAGGTCAAGGCGGGCTCTTCGTTCATCGAAACGATCCACGAGGAAAGATACGACCCCAACTTTGCCATGCTCCTTGCGGTACGCGTGCTTCTTTTTGGCGGGAGAATGATCCTAACTGTGTCGACAGCGCAATGACACCGAGATGACTGCGAAGAGCAGCGGCCTCGCTGGAATGTTCCTCTCTCACCGTCAGTTTTCTTTTGCGTCCATTGCCGCGCGTTGCTAAAGTAAAACAAATTCTACAGGCCAGGCGGCGCTGGAAAAGTACTCAGCGGGACCAGACGCGGAGGAGTTCAAAGCCTTTTATGAAACCAAGAAGACCCAGAACGGAGGTGAGATACACTCCGTTGAAGCCCGCCGTGTATTGATTGCAATGGGATTACCAGGCCTGCTGGCGATCGTGCAAGGCAAGGCGCCCGAAGAACACAAAGCCTCCTTCTTCTCCAAATCCAACGCCCACTTCGAGTCCGTCCAGACCGCCGTGTTCGAGGTCCTCCCCAGCGCCCTCCCCGACAACGGATTCATCGGTGGCGACGTGCCCGGCGAGGACGACTTCCACCTCGGCGCGTGGCTCACGCGGATCGCAGCCACGACCGGCGCCAAGACGTCCGAGGATGCAGTGGCGGCGATGAACGCGGCGTACGGTGCGGCAGTTCCGGCCAAGGTCGTCGCGTACTGGGGCGCGTGGACCGCGAGGCCGAGCTGGAAGAAGGTGTACGCCAACGGCCTCCACTAGATGCAGACTTGTAGCGCATGTAGATGTAAAAGCGAAATTGTAACTGATTATGATTCTGCGGTGGAGTCGTCGGTAATGGACGCCTCGAGCGCCTCGAGGCGGCAATCGTTCAAGCTAAGATGGATAGTCAGTCGTAGAGTCGCGTCGATGCAATAGAGGTGCACCTCTTCCGGATCTCCGCTGCAGCCTGCATCCCGAGTAGAAACTCCTCCTCTGTCGGCTCCTCCGCCGCGTTGCGTGCGAGCTGAATCGCGGAATCATAGTAGTGCAGCGGCGTGAACTCCTCGTCTTCCGTGTTAAGCAGCGGCAGGATGAACCGAAAGTGGTGCAGCATGCGCGCGTGCGGCTTCAGCGTCGGGTGCGCGGGCATGACCATGTGCGCCAGAGTGTCTGCACTGTGTAAGCCAACGACGCAACAAACAAACTCGAGTGGGACTCGCCAATTTCCGAGATGGTGTCGAGCAGCGCCCGGCGGAAGCGCACCCCCTCGTATTTCGTTCCTAAGTTAGGATCCAGGTTATTTCTTCCGTCGCTCGCGAATGCAGCGGACTTGAATTGCGCACCAGGCCGGCCCCAGCCGGGGTGGAATACGTCCGTGGGGAGAGATTCATGTGCAACTAGACAGGTCCGCATGTATTCCTGCGTCATGTACTCGTGCACGGACTACGGAACGCCGAATATCAGAATCCTCAGGAGGGAAAGAGGGGACGAGACGGACGTTGGGCACGTCTCCGCGGCGGATAATAGTGTATGCCTTGGAAATCCGCGCGAGGCGCATACGAATGGTGAGCCTGCGCTTGACGCAGAACAGCAGGGAGACGACGAGCTGGGTGGGGTCGCGCTGAGAGGGCACATAAGAGCGCGAGGGGGGTCTACGTACGACAACGCCATACGAGGAGCCGATAACAAGTGCATTGAAATTTCGTGTCCAGGAGCGGGTCGGCGAGTTTCGGACTGCCTGCGCCAAAAGAGCGACGCACGAGAGCCCCGTCATGATAATCGTTATGATAATGAGAATGCCATAGCTGAGGTTGGACAAGAATCTCAGCACTTTTCGCGTTAAGAGCATGCCCAAGCGAGGGGTACGAAGTTGAAATTGGGAGATTCGCGGAAAGAACGTCTAGTATACACAGGCCATAACAATTGGTACAAAACAATTGGTATTATATTCATCGCTGATGAACTGTGAACGAAATACGGCGCAGTGCACGCAAGATGTAAAGACGGGACAGTCGCGAACGACAATGAAATCAACGAATTCTCAGACCTGCACGTTGGCCCTGTAGGTGTGGTCGTCAATAATATTTCCACAATGAGAAACTGAATGCACGAACCCAAAGTTACCAATAACGTTTCCTTGGACAGAGTACTCGCAGACATAGTATTGGGCAGCCTGTATGAAAGCTCATTAATTTCGAGCGACCACTGTAGTGGGAATGAACGCACCCCAAAGCCAGCAAAGATTCCATCACAGGTTTGAACTGCCGCGAGGATGATTCAACTGAAACGCAGGGCGAGGCAGGATAATACACACCAGCACATCCAATCTCAGTTGAAGCCTTCCAGACCACCTGCGTGAAGTGGGACGGTTGGGGGTTGTTGGGGTTATATTCAGCTGTACAAATGTCAGGCGGTGGGAGTTAGCACTTGAAAAATTCACGCACAAACTTCATCGGTCCAGGCCTTGACAGCCTGTGCGATGCTGAAAGTACCAGTGCCAGCAGCAAGATTCTCTGTGAGAAACGGTTCAGAGGGAGAAGATATATGAACAGAACGAAACATACCGCCCAAGGGACCGAGGGTTCCGCCAGAGTGCTGGTTCAAGCACTTGTCAGCCCACTCCTGGGCCTTTTCGGCAGCAGCATTGCTCCATGTAACGGGCACAGCGCCGTGCTGGGAGCGAATCGAGTTGTGTGCGCTCAGGTACGCCTGCACGTCAGAATCCGACGCTCTGCTGCCGTTTCCACCGGAGCTCGAGCTGCTGCTGCTGCTCCCGGTGTTGGCGTTGCTGCCGTTGCTTTGGCTGTTGCTATTCGAGTTGGAGTTGCTGTTGCTGTTAGAGTTGGAATTGGAGTTGGAATTGCTGTCGGAGTTGCTGTTGGAGTTGCTGTTGGAGTTGCTATTGCTAGCGGCGGTGGTGTGAGTAGCCTCAGCCGTGGTGTGAGTGGTTGCGGGCTGGGTGACCTTGGCCAGTTGGGCCTTGGTCGAGGAGGTCGAAGTGGTAGTGTGTCTGGTAGAGGTCGAGGTTGTCGATGTCGTGCTGCGCGTCGTTGTTGAGGTCGTCAAACGGGAAGAAGAGAATCGGGAAGAAGTAGAGATGTGTGTCGAGGAGACGGCTGAGGACGAGACACTCTGCGTGCCCAAACCCTGGTGAATGAGCTTGGTGGCTGCCGGAGTTGCAGACGATGAAGTGGACTGGACCGTGGACGAGGTCGTGGTCTCTCTGACAACGAACGGTTAAATCTGCGGAAAAACCAAGGCCGCTGCCCGAAGAAAAAAAAACATACTCCTCGCCGCACGCAAGTGCAAGGTACTTGTCCCACGCCTCGTCGGAATCGCCGGTCTTATGCATGACGGTCCCCCAGGGATCCGTGCCCATCATAAGGCCGGGGAATCCCCACTTCAAGTTGCACCTCAACATGCAGTCGCTGGCGGTCTTGTGTTTTTCAGCACAAGCTGGACCAGCAAGCCCATTCTGAACAAGACCGAGACTTAATGCCAGAAAGAGCAAACGCGCCATTAGAAAAAGAGCGTGGAGGGGAACGAGGGTGGGGGTAAAGCGAAGGAGTAGTTAAGCACCGAGCAGATCCAGACCAGCGGTATATATATGCACAAGTTTGATCAACAAATCAGCGCCGCATATGGTGAAGGCTTGTGCGTCGTCACGCGTCACGTCGCGAGGCGCCAGTAGTCACACATCAATGATCGACGTCGCAGTCACACTCCGTCTAAGCTTTTTAAACTCCGCTGATGCCCATCTGTGCCGGGTTGATGTTCAACTGCCAGGTTGCTGCCCGGCTTGATCTGCAGCTGTGCCGAACCATTCCGCACCACAGACGCTAACATGCATCCTCCATTTTATATCCTCTGTTCCGCTCCCAACGCCGCCCTCGTCCACCCGACAATCCAGTACCACTACAACGACGACCCTCCCCTCGCCCTCGTCCCTCATCCATCCGAGCATGTCCTAGTCCTCGACTACGACCCCGAGACCACTGCACCTCCGACCGTGCAGAGCATCTCGCCCTCCATCTCCGTCACTGGGCTGCGCGTCGAGGAGGCCCCAGGCGCCGCCGCCGCCGCTGCAGAAGAGGGTAATGTCGCGCGCAACGACCGCATGTTTATCATCGATACCACCTCCGCCCAGGACAGGTTGGTACATGTTTGTACGCGCGTCTATAGACTCACCGCGTCTAGGCCGATGGATGGCTCGATGGGCGAGCGGAAGCCTCCCCACGCCATCTTGGCTCAATTCAAGCAACGGTGAGTCGACACCACTCGGACTTGCGGCAAACTCAACCCGCATAGCAACGCTGTTCTGCGCCGATCTCTCCTCTACCCAACCTCCGAGACATCCGTCAAAACAAGAGAATGATATGATACTATGTGCTACTGGTACAAAAATACAAATCCGATAATGTAGAATAGATTGTAAGCTAGACGTAATAAAAAAAATTCCACGATAGATACCTTCTACTCCGACCATTCTTCATCGGGGCCTGCATGACCAAGGTCTAGACTGTCCATATCTCCAAGGTGCACCTCATGCTCCGGCCTCAGCAACAAGCTACGCGGACTCCCCAGCATCGACGCACTCGGTGATGTCGTGGCTATGCTTGCTACAGATGTGATAGATTGATTCGCTCGATGCACCCGACTGGGTGAGGCATCAAGGCGAGGAAGAACCATGGTCGGCGACGCGAGCAGCAGTGAGCCCGACACAGCCGACCGGTCGTCAAAGTCACTCGAGTGCGCTCCCTCCTCGTGCAAAAGTAGCGACATGTTCGATGGCGGTCCAGGGAAGATGGAAGAAGACGAGCTCAGACGTTTCCGCAACGTTTTCGACGGCGCAGGCGTCGACGAAAACGCGGGGGCAGCATTGTACGAGTCTTCAGAGATGTTTTCGTCGCCACTGCGCGGTGACTCTCCCCCACGAGGCGGCAGCCGAAACGCCTGAGTCGTGGAGGGTGCGAGATATCTTGACGAGCTAGCAACAGGGGTAGCCAACCGCAATTGGAGCTTCAGCTGCCCCGCCTCCTCCCTCAGCTCCGAAAGAAACTCTCGTAGCGCTTGGTTCTCCCGCTCGAGCGTCAGAGTCCTCTCAGACTCGGCTTCGAGCCTCGCCAACCGTTCCCGCAGCTCCGAGTTTTCTTCCCGCAAAACCTTGGTCGTGCGCTGCGAGTCGGACAGCGCGCTAAGCAACGCGCCCGTCTCGATAGCGTGTTTATCCTTCAGCTCCCGTATCTCCTCCCCATCTCGTCCCCACGAGGCCCCCGACACCGACGTCGGGGCCGTCGAAACCGACCGCGGCGTGTCCCGGCTCGACATGGTCAGCGTCGGGCTCTCCATCACCTGGCTCCCTGCACTTCCAAAGTAACTCCCGCTCCCGCTCCCCCTTCGGCGCCCAGAGCTCGAGCCAGGCGAGGTCACGCCCATGCGCGAGTCGCTCCGCCCCCCGGTCGTGCTGCTCCGCACGGACCCGAAGCCAAACTTCCCGCGGCCCGACGCTGACGGGGAAAGGCTGTCATTGCCGCCGTCAGCCGAGTCGGGCGAGCCGAGCAGACCCGCCGCCTTGAATGCCTTGGCAGTGCGCGGCCCAAGCCATTCCGGGCGATTGGACATGCTGCTACCCGGCCGCGACGAGCTGGGGGAGACCCGTTCATCCACGCTCATGCTCCGCTTGCGCGACCTCCGTAGCTGGATATTCCATGCGGTGGAACTATCCGAGGATCGCTCCCGGACAGTGTTAGTGTTGCTACCGTTAGCGTGGCGATTAGTGTCGAAAGATGGTCTTTGTCGGTTAGTATCGAGCGAGGTCCGAGAACCGGACGCTGAGGATGGCCTGTAGCCTGCCGAGTCGAGACTCGGTCGGCTTGCGGAAGAGCGGGTGGATGAAGGGGAAATATCAGATTGAAGCGCACGGCCAAGCAAGGGTCTTCGACCATTTGTCTGGGGCGTAGAGGTTGAAGCGGCGGAAGACTGAAAGGTTCGCCGAACAGCAGGGGTAGAGGAAGTGACTGGTGAAGTACTGGGACGCGAAAGTGGAGATGGAGGAACAGCAGAAGATAGAACAGGAGAAGGGGGATGCGAAGTAGATAGCGGGGACGGCGGGGCCCGCCTTACTGTGTGGGCGCGGCTGCTGGTGGTGGTGGATGGCGAGAGAGAAGGGGGCCGTCGACTCGCAGTATCTGGAGGCGTCGAGGGCCGTTGTACCGGTCGCAAGCGCGGCCGTGAAGATTGATGTTGTGGTCGTAGACCAGGAGAAGGAGGTAAGGGTGGATCATTGAGATCCACAGATGACCTTGCTGCTCTGATAGTTTGATTTGTATCCGAAGAGACCATCCGATTCGGACTGAGAAGGGCAGCAAGGTCGGGGTCCAACGCGCTAAGGTTGAAGCTGACGTCCCCTTGGTCAAATGCATGACTGGGCTCGTCGCCAGAGTCAAGCCAGGCTTTGGCTGCAGCAGACTCCTGCGCCTTCATGGCGTCTATGACTTGGGTTGTGATATGGGTGGTGGAAAGGTCTAGGGCCGACGTCTCATCGGCCGGAAGTGTGGGAGGGAAGGGGCTGGTGGGGGACGGGGAGAGTGAGGGTATATGTTTTGAAATGCCAGATGTATCCGCCTCGATAATCGTCGAGAGTTCGGGGAGTGGCGAAGGAGTTCGGTGCGGCGATGGTGTAAATGCTGGAGCATTTTCTCAGAAAAATATTTATAAGAGAGTCTCAAGTGCACGCACCTGTAGAAGATACGGGAGAATCCTCTTTGAAAGCCGCTTGGACCGTCTGGGGCTCCGCTTTGGGAGGCGAAAGAGGGGCAGCTAAAAATACAATTAGGGTGATGCATCAAGCATGTCTGTGCGAAACAACATACCAGCCCTCTCCTGAGAAGCACGCAAAAGGTTGAGAGTGGGAACATCTTGAACCACCGCAGGGGTGGAGGGTTGGAAAGGCGACGGTTTTTCCTGTAGCGAAATAGATTTTCGGACGGGAAGCATCCCAAGTTCGTCCAGAGACGTCTGGTCAATCACCATGATAGGCAGGTCTGAGGACGAAAGAGAGGCATTTCGGTCGCGCTGTATCGACTTTCTCACTGCAGAGAAAGAGGCGAAGCGGGGAGCGCTGGGGTTGGATGAGACAGAGGGACTGACGGGAGTCGAGTGTTTGTTCGGCCCAAACGGGAGGAGAGACCGCAGGGCACGAAAACCAGATACTCCAGCTGGGGTAGTGGGTGAAGAAGGACCGGGAGTGCTAAAAGAGGGACGCCTGGCTGTAGGGAAACCCCTGGACGTCCTGGTTGGGATGGACGAAGGAGTGTGGGGGGAGCGTTGGGTCGCCATTGGACTCGACCTGTGGTAGGGAATCAACAGTGGGTGCTCATGCTAGAGATAGGGATATGTAGCCAGGAAGTGAGCCGGGTGCAATATGAGTGAGGACGACAAGCGACACAAAGGTTCTTATAGAAGAGGTTCAATATTTCGGTCTATTTCGGTTGATCAAAATCCGGGCCGCAGCCTCCCGTTTTTCTGTGCAGACTTTCCGCGCCGACTCCAATTAACCTAAATATTATTGAGGTACACTACGGCTACCAGCTCTACCGCCGCTTATTCTTAGCATTACTATTACGGCTCTTGGC